>CM052809.1:112701317-112750318 GCA_028533885.1 Nasua narica
TTCTAGATAGACAATTGTTGAGCTGGTAATGAATGTACCTCAAATCTCAAAAAAAAATTAGCCTAAGAAACCCTTTAGGTTGTACGGAGCCATAAGCCCTCTCAGCATCCAAATATTTAAAGTCTTCTTTTCACTGAAAATTGGGCCTAACTTAAAGTGCTTAACTACATAAAATAAAATCTGTACACGGTAGATATATACCTTTTAACCCTTAAAAGTTAAAAAAACAAAACATTGCTGCCAAAAATGGCACAAATAAGGGACTGAGTCATTCAATGATTCATTGATTCAATAAGCATGTATTAAAGCGAGATTATTCCAGATACTGGGTATCGTCAGACATAGCCTGTACCATTCCCCCTTCCAAGAACCATGTGGTATAGGAGGGAGAGATCAATCACTCTAATGCAATATAAGAAATGCTGTGATAGACAGGAGGTATGGGCAGGATAACTGAGGAAAAGATGGATGCATAAATCAGACATAAGGAATCACAGTGATCATCTGAATATGAAGTTTCATTGTTGAGTCAAGTTTCCATTATCCAAGAGCCAGGTAATCATACTAAAATCCTAGGGCCATTACAAATTTATGTGAGGATCATCCTGCAATCTACTTAATTAAACATGTGTAATCTAATAGACTTTAGTCCCTGTCTCCCCTCATTCTTTAGTATCCTTGATGAATCAATCAATCACTAGTTTTATCTCTAAAACAAAGAGAAACTAGTGGAAAAACTACTTTTTCCCCTGCTATGGCTCTTTCTTCTTGGAACATAAACAATTAAAGTATTTCCCATATTAGACACACATACACACACAGCAATTTCCCCTATATTTACTGCTATGTCATTATCTTTTCCTTTGCAATCAAGTTTCTTTACACAAGTTTTCATTCAAGTGCTTCCTGTCACCCTTCTACCTCTACCACTGGCAGTGTGTCCTTTTATTCCTGATGCCCAACACAGTTCTTAGCACTTAAGAGATTCTCAGCAAATACCTCTTGAATAAACAAACAAGTCACTATAAATTCAGAACTTAACCTGCACAACTGACCTTTCAACAGCATGCCAACTACTTAACTATTTCCTCCTTCTTGAAATTGTTCTTTCCTGGGAGGAAGCAGCCTAGACAAGAAGCCAGAAAAGCTAGGGGTTTAATTTGTATTTTTTTATAAGGTTGAACATTTTTTTTAACATTTACTTTTATTTATTTAATTTCTTTTAAAGATCTTATTTATTTATTTGACACACAAGAGAGAGAGATCACAAGTAGGCAGAGAGGCAGGCAGAGAGGAGGGAAACAGGCTCCCTGCTGAGCAGAGAGCCCTATGAGGGGCTTGATCCCAGGACCCTGAAATCATGACCTAAGCCGAAAGCAGAGACTTGAACGCACTGAGCCACCCAGGTGCCCCTTATTTATTTAATTTTTAAAGTAAGCTCTACACCCAAAGTTGGTCTTGAACTCACAACCCCAAGATCGAGTCGTGTGCTCTGACTGAGGCAGCCAGATGCCCCAAGAGTATTAGGGTTTTTTTTTTAATCTAGCCCTGCCACTCAATAACCCTGTCATTACTGCAGGAGAGTTAGACTCTGTTTCCTCATTTGTATACAAATGATAATAGCACCTGCCCTTTAGGTTACTGTAAGGTGAAGTGGGTTAAGCCTCATCATGCAGCATTCAGCACAAAATAAGTGCTCAGTAAATGACAGCCACCATTTATTCTAAGGCTTACCTCCTATCTCTCCAATCTTATCATCTTAGTCTATTTCCAGGCTTCTCTTCCTCCTTAACTGGCTAACTCCTACTCATCCTTAAAGACTCAATTCAGATGTGACCTGCTCCTGGAAGCATTTCTCAACATTTCAAACTCGGTTAAATGACCCTTCTATTCACTCCCATGCCTCAGATAAGGAGACAACTCCTCCTTATCTCGATCCAGAATTTATCAAAATCAATTGTAATTTTTGCCCTGTCTCCCTCCCCACCACTCCATAACCAAACTGCAAGATGGACACTTCTCAAAGATCATGTATATCTATTATTATCTCTAGATCCCACTCCACAAAACAGATGATATCTGGCAGACAAAGACATAAGTGTTTTGGAATTAATTAATGGCCCAATGTCTACCTTGTAGCCAAATTAGATTATACTTTTTAATTTACTTTCAAACATTAATGTTTATGTCCATTAAGGAGAGCAGGTGCTATCCATCAGATCAGCCTGGTAAGTGACAAAAGGGATAACTGAGGTTTTCAAAACCTCAACAACCAAATGATTATATCCCAGACTAAAAGTAAATTTAAAGTCGCAAGTATAGGGGTGCCTAACTGGCTCAGTCAGTAGAGTATGCAACTCTTAATCCTGGGGTCATGAATTTCAGCTCTAGGTTGGGTGTGGAGATTACTTTAAAAGGGGTGGGGGGGCGCCTGGGTGGCTCAGTGGGTTAGCCTTTGCCTTCAGCTCAGGTCATGATCTCAGGATCCTGGGATGGAACCCCACAACGGGCTCTCTGCTCAGCAGGGAGCCTGCTTCCCCCTCTCTCTCTGCCTGCCTCTCTGCCTACTTGTGATCTAATAAATAAATAAATAAATGGTTGCAAGTATAGAGAATTAAAGGCAGTTTTGTTTTAGACTGTCTGCACCTCAGAGATTACTATAATCTACGACCACCATCCACCACCGCTGCAGTGAAGATTAGGAAATGAGAAGACACTTAACAGGAACCCTAACCTCACAGTAACCTAAAGAACCACGGGAGAGTTTACAATGTATCTCAATCCAAGACATTACAGCATGGTTTACCATGCTTTGGAAAAGGGCTGCACATACCTTGATTTCAGTGATACCAATATTCCAACACAAATCTCAATATAACTTAAAAGTCAAACAAATGAATTCTGGGCTATCCCTATAGTAAATTATGGAAGCTACTGTTCCCCTTGCAGTTGACAACATTTGTAAGCAATAAAAACTCATGTATAAGTGCTAAGTACTCTTGCAAATACAGGAGAACAGTTCAACTGTTTCACCTAGAGAAGATTCTATTATAGTTGGTGTCTCATTTCATGACTAGTTTTTCATCACTCAAGAACAGAAACACTGTCACTAAGAGGAAGAATGAAAATTATTTCATTGAATTCAATGTACAATGTGCCTATATATAGACAATTTCTGGCATTTAAAATAAAAACTTAAAAGAACACAGAACAATTTAGTATTTACATTAGGAGTGAATTAAATGTTTAAATAAATGTTGTTTACATTTAAAATCAAAGTTTTACTGGAAATCATGAAAGGCAAGGCCCATATTACTGGCACAACTAAATCATCTAAAATAGTAGCAATCCATCTTTTGGTAGCATATCGCTTGATGGTGACTGTTCTTTTTCCAGAAATTTTCCTAATGACTTTTTGGGATATGGCTTAAGTGTGAAATTTGCTGTAACAGTAAAATATTTTCATGGTTTTCATTCCAGGGGACATCATCAGCTGCAAGACTTCACTGAAGTCATTTATTATAAGAATTCATAATAAAAGCTAGTCTTCATGGAAGAGGAAGAAAGATACCAGCTTTTGTTTTGGTTTAGTCTTAAATGCCAACGAAAGGATTATTTCCCAGGCTCTTTGGCTTGCCCTCAATAATAAGGATAACAAATGTATCTGGGAAAAAAAAATGTATCTGGGATAACATGAGCAGTTTCATCTGACATATACCCTTAAAGTGTTTTCAAAAGCCTTGCAAATCAGAAATAACCTTTCTGGGATAAAGTTGCCATAAGTTTAAAAGTTATATATGCATGGTCCTATAAGGCCTAATCAAAAGTCTACCCAGTAACAAACACCTGCCACAAAGTGGGTATGAATTGTGTGGAGAGAATGAGGACTACCAACCAGAAACTTGCAAAGGAGTGCTACGTCCTTCCAGAAATCATTTTGTAAATAGTTGCCCGTTTGGTATCACAGAAAAACAAAATTAAAGTCTATTCTAGTATAACTTTGGAGATCCATTAGACTGACTTAATTATTCATCATCATCACACATTCCTTAAAAAACATTTATTGAATATTTAGTTATATACCACACACCAGGGACTACAGTAAAGATAAAAAGACTAACAAAGACACTGCTCCTAAGGACTGTCAATCCAATAAAGCAAAAGTGACAGGTAAACAAATAGGCAACACGAAAATATTTTAGATATTTTATGACAGATATATTTATGACAGAAGAACACACAGGGTTCAGTGCTCAATTCCATTTTGCCTGAGGAAGTAGAGGGTGATTAGAAAAGGCTTTACAGAAGAGATGCTTGAGATGCCTTTGGAAAAATAGAGGTTCCCTAGGTGAACATAGAGGGTATTCAGGAGAGAATTAGATAAATCCTGACTGAACTGTAAATATTTTTGCCTGGATAGAGTTTAAATTGCTGGGCAGGAAAAGGGAAAGGCAGTGAAGAGGCAATCTCTAGAATGGGAGAAAATGTCTGCAAATCATATATCTGATAAGGGGTTAATATCCAAAAACACAAAATTGCTATAATTCAACAACAAAAAAAAACCAAACAACCTGATTCAAAAATTGGCACAGGACCTAAATAGATACTTCTCCAAAGAAGAAATACGGATGACCAACAAGTAGTGTATGAAAAGATACTCAACATTACTAATTTTCACAGAAGTGAAAATCATAACCACACTGAGATACCCGCAACGGGATGACTATTATTTAAAAAAATAAGAAGAAAATAAATGTTGACCAGGACATACAAAAAATGGAACTGTTACACACTGCTGGACAGAAATAGGGCAGCTGCTATTGAAAACAGTATGGTAGTGTCTCAAAAAATTAAAATATGATTCAGCAATTCCACTTTTGTGTATACACCCAAAAGAACGGAAAGCAGGATCTCCAAGAGATGTTTGTACACCCCTGTGCATAGCAGCACAACAGCCCAAAGATAGGAGCAACTGAAGCATCCATCCACAGATGCACGAATAAACAAAATGTGGTGTATGTATGTGTGTATATATACATACGTATATATAACGGAATATTACTCATTCTTTAAAAGGAAGGGGATGCCTGGGTGGCTGAGTCAGTCGAGTGTCTGCCTTTGGCTCAGGTCATGATCTCGGGGTCCTGGGATCACGTCCTGCATCAAGCTCCTTGCTCAGCAAGAAGTCTGCTTCTCCCGCTGCCTGCTGCTCTCCCTGTTGCTGCTCCCCCTGCTTGTGTGCACTCTTTCTCTCTTTCTCGATCTGACAAATAAATAAATAAAATCTAAAAAAAGAAGGAAATTCTGACACATGCAACATGGATGAACTTGGAGGGCATTATGCTAAGTGAAACAAGCCATAAAAAGAAAAATACTGTATGATTCCTATGAGGTATCTAGAGTAGTCAAATTCATAGAAAGTAGAATGGTGGTTGCCAGAGTTGGGAAAGAGGGGAAAATGGGGAATTATTATTTAATGGGTATAGTTTCTGTACAAGATAAAACAAGTTCTGGAGACTGAACATACAACAACATAACACTATTGACCTGTACATTTAAAGATGGTTAAGACTGGGAGGGCTCAGGGTGAGGTGGAGGAGTGGAGGGGAGGGGGATGGGTAAAACAGTTGATGGGGATTAAAGAGTATGATGAGCACTGAGTAATGTACAGAATTGTTGAGTCACTATATAGTACACCTGAAACTAATATAGCACTGTATGTTAACTATACTGGAATTAAAATTTTAAAACTAAATAAAATTTAATAATTTTTAAATAAATAAAAATGGTTAAGATTACAAATTTTGGCGTGCCTGGGGAGCTCAGTCATCAGGCATCTGCCTTCGGCTTGGGTCATGATCCCAGGGTCCTGGGATCGAGCCTCATACCAGGCTCCCTGCTTCTTCCTTTCCCTCTCCCCCTGCTTGTGTTACCTCTCTCACTGCCTCTGTCTGTCAAATAAATAAATAAAATATTACCCAAAAAAAGATTATAAATTTTATGTGTATTTTACTAAACTAAAAAACAATTTTCATAGATAAAACCCACATAAGCAAAAAAAATAAAAATAAAAGATGCAGAGTATTAAGCCTGAATACTTCTTATTGTTCTAATAAACTTTAGGTAAGCTTCAAAATAAATCATGTATCAAATGTTTAAAATCTTCCTCCAATGGGCCCCTGGGTGGCGCAGTTGGTTGAGCGACTGCCTTTGGCTCAGGTCATGATCCCGGAGTCCCGAGATTGAGTCCCATATCGGGCTCCCAGCTCCATGGGGAGTCCGCTTCTCACTCTGACCTTCTCCCTTCTCATGTTCTCTCTCTCTTTCCTAATAAATAAATAAATAAAATCTTTAAAAAAAAATCTTCCTCCAAAAATGTAAAATTATAGGTCTAAAATATTGCAGGAAGGAAAGACAATTTCCTAGCTAATTCTCACAGCTGGTTCCAATCCTTCAATTAGTAGTATTCCCAAATCACCTCTAAATCACCCTCAAACAACTTATGCCCTATTGCAAGCTGCAATCTTGGAGACTATTTCTCTATAACATGACTTAAAAGTACACTGTTAAATAACTTTTTATACTTGTGTGCAGGCTGAGAAACTCAAAAAGGATAGGTCATTCTTATATTTTTCAGAAATTATATTATTTTTCTAAACACCATGACATTATTAATAAACACAAAGATGACAATTTTCTATCCTTATCATACAACAATGGCAGGTAATTAGCCAAAAGAATTTATACCAAAAGATACATTTATTTTCAAAAGCTACCATGAACATATGCCTTATCATTCCCTGACACCCTAAAATTTTATGAGTATTTCTGCTCTTATTTGCTACTTCTGAAGACTTGAAATCTAGTCAGAACTCTGCAATTAACTCCACTTGTAACCTTCATTAAGCCACTCAATTGCCTAGAACCTTAGCTTTTTCCCGATAAAAAATGGAAAAATGGCTTTCCAGAACCTCTATAATGAAACTCCTCCCTCCCACTCCTTCACCCCCACCCTAAAAAGAAGTCTTTTTTTATAACTATAAACAAAGGTCCTGAGTTTTACCATTTGCCCTATCCTTAAAAAAAAAAAAAAAGCCTACCTCCACCATGTCAGTGGCAATAACATATACATCATTCTCAAATCTTTACAACTTGAATTAATTATCCACTGAAAGTCTCAAGTCCTTAGCCTCCTGTCTGCAAAGAATAAGTATTTATTAGAATGATTCATTTGAGAAACAAAGCACAGAGTTGCTGTGATGACCAAATTAGTTAATGTGACAAAGTACTTTATAATTATAACCCATTATAAGTATGAAATTATTATGAGCCTATGCCTAAAAGGTTTTTCCTAAAAGTATATTATTTTAGGAACTGTTGGGAGACCCAGCATAAAATCCCTTGAGATAAAAAGGTTTCACTAAGTTTCAGAATCTCAGATATGCAGTGCAAAATTACTTTGACACAGGTTATACTACGTTGAGTTATGTTTAAGAGTTCGTATCTGTTTTTTAATAAAAATTGAGTTACTGCTTGGGCAATCTGCTTCTATTTAGTTAAAGACGCATGGACTTTACTAACTTTAACTACAAAAGGTGCCACAGTATGAGTTAACTTAGGTAAGGATTAATTTATTTGGGAAAACAAAAGAAGCCTGAGCCATAATAAATTTTTATTAAATTTACCTGACACTGAGATATCTTTATCCTTTTCTCTGCTATAGTTCCTTTTTTCATATAAAGATTTTATTTATTTGTCAGAGAGAGAGAGAAAGAGAGCAGCAGGCAGAGGGAGAAGCAAGCGCCCTGCCAAGCAGGGAGCCCAATGTGGGGCTACAATCTCAGGACGTGGATCATGATCTGAGCCAAAGGCAGATGCTCAACCGATTAAGCCACCCAGGTGGCCCCTCTGCTATGGTTCTTTTCAAACCTAACAACACGGCAGAATGGACACCATATCTGATTTAATATAACATTACATACATGCAAAAGCATGTATATGCTTCACATTGTCAAAGGGACAGTGAAAATTAGAAACATCTTAGAAACCAATCTATATATGTTCTCTGGGACAATTCTACAATTCCAGCTCCAGCAATTACACATCCTACTCACCCCACCAAATATGGAACCAACACAGTATTAACACTTCACTGTTGCCAGAATGTCTAAAGCCACCACCACAACAACCAAGTATTTTAAGTCACTTTTGGGCATTTCTTGCTAAAGAACAAAAGCAAACTATGGAGAAGATGTGGAGAAAAGGGAGCCCTCACGCACTTTTGGTGGAATTCAAACTGGTACAGACCCTCTGGGAAATAGTATGGAGGTTCCCCAAAAAAAGTTAAAAAAAGAACTACCCTATGATCCAGCAATTGCACTACTAGATAATTACCCAAAAGATACAAAAATACAGATTTGAAGGGACATCTACATGCACCCTGATGCTCACAGCAGCATTATCAACAATAGCCAAACTATGGAAAAAGCCCAAACATCCACCGACAGATGAATGGTTAAAGAAGATGTGGTATGTATACACAATGTAATGCTACTCAGCCATAAAGGAGAAAGAAATCTTGCATTTGCAACAACATGGATGGAGCTGGAGTATATTATGCTAAGTGAAATAAGTCAGTCAGAGAAAGACAAATACCGTATGATTTCACTCACATGTGGAATCGAAGAAACGAAACAGATGAACCTAAAGGATGGGAGGAAAAAGAGAGATAAAGAGGGAAACAAACCATAAGAGACTCAATCATAGAGAACAGACTGAGGGTTGATGGAGGGAGGCAGGTAGGGCGGTACTAAAGGGGTGATGGGTTTTAAGGAGGACTCTTGTTATGACAAGCGCTGGGTATTGTATGTAAGTGATGAATCACTGCATCTTTTTCCTGAGACCAATACTGCATTGTAGGTTAACTAACTAGAATTTCAATTAAAAATTTGAAAAGAAGGGCACCTGGGTGGCTCAGTTGGTTGGGCCACTGCCTTCGGCTCAGGTCATGATCCTGGAGTTCCGGGATCGAGTCCCGCATCGGGCTCCCGGCTCCGTGGGGGGTCTGTTTCTACCTCTGACCTTCTTCCCTCTCCAGTTCTTTCTCACTCTCTCTCTCTCGCTCAAATAAATAAATAAAATCTTTAAAAAAAAATTTGAAAAGAAAAAAATAAAAAATAAAGAAAATAAAAAGAAACGAAGCAGGAGAGGGAGGAGAAGGAAGTTTAGAAAGAAGTGACATTTGGGGCACCTGACTGGCTCAGTTGGTAGAGCATGCGACTCTTGACCTTGGGATTGTGAGTTCAAGTCCCACGTGGTATAGAGAGTACTTGAAAATAAAATCTTAAAAAAAAAAAAAAAAGGTAGATTGTTTACTTGCCATGTCCCCAATAGTCTGCAAGATCCTTGAGGACAAGTACAGTATCTTATTTGATTTGTATCTACAATATGTATTAGTAGAGTATAGGTGCTCAAAATATATCTTCTTAACTGAAGATAATAAAGATTATCTACTAATGACAGTTTGTTTTTAAAAGAAAATAAGTGAGGGGTGCCTGGGTGGCTCAGTGGGATAAAGCCTCAGCCTTCGGCTCAGGTCATGATCTCAGGGTCCTGGGATAGAGCCCCACATCGGGCTCTCTGCTCAGCGGGGAGCCTGCTTCCTCCTCTCTCTCTGCCTGCCTCTCTGCCTACTTGTGATCTCTCTCTCTCTCTCTCTGTCAAATAAACAAATAAAATCTTCAAAAAAAAAAAGAAAAGAAGTGAAATCTGTGAGGAAAAAATAATAGACAATCATATTTGTACTTATCATAATGTGTTTATATATCCCTCTAAAACATGGGGACATATCTATCAACTATTCATATTTCTTAACTACTCCTCAAATTTTTCAGTGTACTTTCAAGATAAAATATTTGAAGCCACAGGCAGACTAAAAGCCAAGCCTAATAAACACTAAGAATCCCAAAATCAGGAAGACACAGGCATTGTCTTCATGAGCTCAGAAGCTATGAAAGGTGCACACGTGTAAACAATTGTATCACAATTATTTTATCATGGTTGTGACAAGAGCAGAAGAATGCCCTATGTAAATCATACACAAAAATGAACTCAAAATGTGTCAAAGACCTACATGTAAGAACTAAAACTATAAAACTCTTAGAAAAAAAACAACAGTCAATCTTTGTGACCTTGAGTTATGCTTCCTAGATATGACACCAAAAGCACAAACAACAGAAAAAATAAATTGAATTTCACCAAAATTTCAAGTTACTGTACTTCAAAATACACCATCAAGAAGGTGATGGACAACTCACAGAAAGAGAGAAAATATTTGGAAATTATATGTCTGATAAGGGACTTATGTCCAGAATATATAAAGAACCCTGATAACTCAACAATAGACAAATAAGCCAATTGAAACAGGAGAAAGATCTGAAGAGACAGTTCTCCAAAGAAGATATAAACAGTCAATAAGCACAAGAAACAATGCTCAACATCATCGTTCTTTAGAGAAATGCAAATCGAAACTACAATGAGATACCACTTCACACTCACTAGGACAGCTATAATCATATAGATGAAGGATAACATGCGTTGGTGAAGATGAAAAAATGAATCCTCATAGACTACTGGTGGGATTTTAAATGGTGTAGCCAGTTTGAAAACCAGTTCCTCGAAATATTAAACACAGTTATCATATGACTTAGTAATGCCACTCCTAGATATAAATGTCCCAAACCAAAATATGCATCCATACAAAAACTTCTACACAAATGTTCATAGCAAACATCCATCAACTGATGAATGCATTAAAAAAAAGTGGTATGTCACACAATATTCCACTGTGTGACAATACTGGCACTAAAAAGGAACGAGGAACTCACACGTGCTAAACACGGATGAACCCTGAAAACATTATGCTACGTGAAAGAAATCAATGAGAAGAACACTTACTGTATTACTCCAGTGGTATGAAATGTCCAGAACAAACAAATCCATAGAGACAGAAAGTAGATTAGTGATTGCCAGGAGTTAGGGGAAGGGTATTGATGAGAGAAGAGGAAGTGAAAGTTAAAGAGCGCAAGGTTACTTTGAGGGAGGAGGAAAATGTCATTAAATTAGGTGGTAGTGACGGTTATACAACTCCGTGATTATACTAATACTCACTGAATTGTATACCTGAAAACTGTGGAATTTTGTACATATGAATTATATCTCAATAAGCTGTTATAAAATAATAGAAAAAATTAAAATAAAATAAAATAATAGAGAAATATAACTAACACATAAAGAAGGAGGTATTCAACTCTATTTTTGTGGGTCAGTGAAGGTTTTTCAAAGAGAAAATGTTCTCCTTTCACAAGGAGCAAAGCTAGATCCTTAAAACTGAAAAGGTTCTTCCCTGATGAAGGAGACAGGTCTGTCACAATGCACTCCACAAGGGTCAATGCTTACAAAGCCTGTCAAGTGAAGAGAGTAGTACTAAGTGTTGGCCACCATCCAGAGAGAAGAAAGAGCACACTGGAATGCACGAAAGAGTCAGTCATACGCAAAGACTGTTCATAGTTCATATGAATGGGGCATGAGTAAGTACAGGAGAGGGGCAAGAGGCAACTCTTGAGAAGCAGGATGGGTTACAACCAGAGGTAAAGGAGAGCTTAATGGGTAAGCACAAGGATTCTGGAGCCGATTCCCTACATACAAAAGCTGGCTCCACCATTTACTACCGGGTGGCCTGGGAAAGTTACTTAGCATCTCTGAGTATCAGTTTCCTTGTCTGTCAACAGACTATAACAGTACCAGGAGAATTAAAGGAGTTATTTCATCTTTGGTGCTTCTTTAGGACATTCTTGCACAAAGTAGCCACTGTCAGTAATATTTGGCTCTAGATTTGAGCTTATTTCTGCTCATTTCTTTATCATAAATCAAACAAAAGGAGACTGCAGAGACAGAAAACTGTGCCTTAACGGTGAATTCCTGGTTTGTTGGAGCATCCCTCTTTATGATAATAAAAAAACCAAAGCTGTGCCACTAACTTCTTCATTTATTCAAAAAAAATATTTAATTCCCATTTAAAAACTATTTAATTCCCATTTCCCTTTTGCTCTTGGGATGCAAAAGTGAATGAAGACTCCCTGATTCTGATCCAGATCAGTAGTGAAATGGCAACATTACCAACCAACAGCTGCCTGATAGGCTATGTGAGTCAACTTGGTGGTCTTGGTCTTATTTCAAATTCACAATTAGCTGCACTGCTAGCACTCAGCACAAATAGTATGAACAATATGTCTTTCCAAGTAAGGATCAAGGTCTATAGAAGAATAAAGAAAGTAAGCTCTGTTGAAGCTGCTTCAACATGTACTTATATGCCATTCTATCAATTTGGTACTTAAAAACATAAAATGTATTCAAATGTAAACTTTATAATCATGGAAACAAGAAAAGTACCTAATTCCGCTAAAAGACAAATTACATCAATTTTGGTAAATATTCCTGATTTTCTAGAAATTCTTTATAATGACACTTTTTAAAATTTTAAGATTAAAGCATTGAGAAATCTTTCTCAAAACTGACACAGGCAAGAGACTCCTAAACTCATGAAACAAACTAAGGGTGGCTGGGAGGTGGGGAGGGTAGGGTTATGGACATTGGGGAGGGTATGTGCTATGGTAAATGCTGTGATATGTGTAAGCCTGATGATTCACAGACATGTACCCTGGGGCAAATAATACATTACATGTTAATAAATTTAAAAAAAAAAAAAACTGACACAGGCAAATCTCCCACTTTTCCCCCCATGTAAATAGAAAGGGTGAAAGATCAAGGGAGCTGTTTTATTTTCAAATACTGTATTTATACCAACAAAACTAACAAACTGATGTGCATTTTCTATAACTGTCCTCTTTAACATTTAGAAGAGTACAAAAACTAGTTACATAGCCCTCATTCTTAAGAATACTTATAGTTGTGGGGCAGCTGGGTGGCTCAGTCGTTAAGCGTCTGCCTTCGGCTCAGGTCATGATGCTGGGATCTAGCCCCCAGATTGGGTTGCTCTGTGGGAGGCCTGCTTCTCCCACTCCCACTCTCCCTGCTTGTGTTCCTGCTCTCGCTATCTCTCTCTGTCAAATAAATAAATAAAATCTTTTTTTAAAAAGTTACAATTGAGGGGCGCCTGGGTGGCTCAGTTGGTTGAGCAACTGCCTTCGGCTCAGGTCATGATCCTTGAGTTCTGGGATCAAGTCCCACATCGGGCTCCCAGCTCCACGGGGAGTCTGCTTCTTCCTCTAACCTTCTCTCATGCTCTCTCTCACTTTCTCTGTCTCTCAAATAAATAAATAAAATCTTAAAAAAAAAAAATTACAATTGAAAAAAAAGAATACCTATAGTTGGGAAGGCAGAAGAAAAACTAAAATCTATAAATAAAGCAACTCAAAGCAAAATTTTTTTTCCAACAAAGGAAGAAACTATAAACACTTTTATTACACTAACCCCTTCCATTCCTTTTTCTTTTTTTAAACATATAATGTATTATTTGTTTCAGAGGTACAGGTCTGTGATTCATCAGTCCTACACAATTCACAGAACTCACCATAGAACGTACCCTCCCCAGGGTCCATCACCCAGCCTCCTCATCCCTCTCACCCCTCTCCCCTCCAGCAAACCTCAGTTTGTTTCCTGAGATTGAGTCTCATGGTTTGTCTGCCTCTCTGGTTTCATCTTGTTTCATTTTTCCCTCCCTTCCCATATGATCTTCTGTCTTGTTGCTCAAATTCCTATCAGTGAGATCATATGACAATTATCTTTCTCTGACTGATTTATTTCCCTTAGCATTATACCCTCTAGTTCCATCCACATCACTGCAAATGGCAAGATTTTGTGTTTTTTGATGTCTGCATAGTATTCCTGTGTGTGTGTGTGTGTGTCTGTGTGTACACACACACCACATCTTCTCTATCCATTCATCTGTTGATGGACATCTAGGCTCTCTTTCCATAGTTTGGCTATTGTGGACATTCAAAACAAACTTTTTAAATAATAAACTGAGTGTGGTGCCTGGCTGGTTTGGTGGACAGAGCATGTGATTCTTTATCTTGCGGTTGTAAGTTCAAGCCTCAGGTTGGGTACGGAGATTACTTAAGGATAATATATTTTAAAAATAAGATAGTAAACTAACAAACTGAAATAAGAAATGGGGGGAAATTACACTGAATTAAGTTTAAAAAAATCTCTAAGGTAAAAAGAAACATGAGTAAAACAGAGCCATGGAATGAGGCATATATAGGAAGATGTTAGGATCTAGAAAGAAAAGTGAAATGAAAACAAAAGATAAAAAATTCCTCATTAAAAAAAAATTCCAGGGCGCCTGGGTGGCTCAGTTGGTTGAGCAACTACCTTCGGCTCAGGTCATGATCCCGGAGTCCCGGGATCGAGTCCCATATCGGACTCCCGGCTCTGCGGGAAGTCTGCTTCTCCCTCTGACCTTCTCCCCTCTCATTCTCAGTCTCTCGCTCTCTAATAAATAAATAAAAAAAAAAATCTTTAAAAAAAAAAAAATTCCAGGGGTGCCTGGGTGGCTCAGTGGGTTAAAGCCTCTGCCTTCAGCTCAGGTCATGATCTCAAGGTCCTGGGATCGAGCCCCACATCGGGCTCTCTGCTCAGCAGGGAGCCTGCTCCCCCCCCCCCCCCGCCGCCCTGCCTGCCTCTCTGCCTACTTACGATCTCTCTCTCTCTCTGTCAAATAAATAAATAAAATCTTTTAAAAAAAATTCCACATAAAAAAAAAATTCCACATAGATAAATAATAACAAGTGAAGGACTCTGGAATACCCAATTACAACACTATTTTTTTCCCTTACGGCCAATTACAACAGTATTAATGGAACTATGAAGTGTGAATAATTCAATCCCCTGAACCTAGGATCAAAAAATATAGAGCACAGGGAAAAAAAAAAAAAAAAAGGCAGTGTTTTGAGCAGAGTGAGAATGGGGTGGAAGTGGGAGGGGTCATTTTTCCAACTAAAATTTTTGACAGTATAACATGGCATAAAGACTCTATAGGGCCGACTGTGGCAAGGATTAGTAAGAGGACTGTTTTTGCAAAAAATATTGAAAGCCTTCATCAATTTTCTCAAAGGCTCTTAATCTTATGATATTCAAATCATTTGCCACCCTTGTCAATTTTCCTTTTTTCACTTAACAACCAGTGTAACTCAACTAAATCCTCATTTGACAATGGTTTTGGATAGAGCGAAGGGCATCCTTAACATCACTTCCACAGACTTAATGACAATTTACATCTGCAAGATTTGCAATTTACCGTACAGTATATACATCATAATGACAAGGACTTTCCCAGAGCAAATATACTTACATGTTCAAACAACTTGTAATTAAGAAGACTACAATCAGTCAAAATAAAAGAACCCTCTTGCCTTCCTCATTGCACTTATATTATACTTTGTATTATTTGCATAAACTAGTCCATCTTTGGGGGCAGCGGGCTGGCTCAGTCGTCTACACGTCCAACTCTTGATTTTGGCTTGTGTCATGATCTCAGGGTGGTGAGATGAGCCCTGAATAGGGCTCTGCAGGGAGTCTGCTTGAGATTCCCCCTCCTTCTCCCTGCAACCTTGCACGTACACACCGGCACACATTCTAATAAATCTTTTAAAAACCAAACAGTCCATCTTCATCATCGCATACCAACTAATGCAAATAAAGAAAACGGTTCATGCTAGCAATGTCATTCACATGACGATCACACAAAATATTTGTTGGGGGGAAGAAAAGCCATTGCTCAAAGGCAGAAAGGACACACAATAGTGATTATTCCTGGCAGCTACCTGAGAGGATACAAAGCCTACCTGGCCAGGGGAGCTTAAAAAGGAACTGCAGCCTTTTAACAAAGGAACTGTGGCAGGACTAGCCTGAAAATGTGAGGGTAGGTATTGATTCCTGAGCTTCCAAAGGATAATTGTAACTATATCAGAAGCTAGCTTTGATTCAATGAAATGTTTAGGAGCAAGAGAGTACCTCTGAACACAGCTAAAGAAGGCCATTCATTGAACAAATATTCCTTGAGCACCGACTATGTACCAGGTACCAGTCAAGCCACTGGGGATACAACAATAAAGGAGACCATATAACTGCCCTCATGCAACGTGTATTACTGTGAGGAGAAAGACAAGCCAATAAACAAAAAAAGTCAAATAATGGTAACTACCTTAAAGCAATGTCGGAAAAAAACAGCGCATTAGAGCAAGTGGAGGTACATATAGCAGGTGGTCAAAGAGGTAACACTTCCAAAAAGTCCAAATGAAAAGAGGGAGTCATATAAAGCTCTGAGAGCTTTTTCGTGTATAGAAAAGAGTAATAGAAAAGCTCTGTGAGGGAAGAAGCATGGTTGCTAAGAGAAAAGCAGGAAGGTCACGGTGGGTAGAGAAGAGTGAGCAAGACAGGGAGAGGAAAGTGATGAAGTCAGAAAGATGTGAAGAGGCCAAGTCATGCAGTCCTTAGAGGTCACAGCAGGGAACTTGGATTTCTTAACATTGTGACAGGAAGAAATTGGAGGGTTTACTGACAGGAAAGTGACAAAGGAAGCAGGGAAGTGACAAGATCTGATATGTTTTTTTTTAAGTTTGGATTACTCTGTTGATCAGAGAAATACAAACTTTCTTATTTGAACTTACAGACAAATATTAAATTATAAAGAGGCTATCCTTAATATTCCTGCCATTAAGCTTTATTATATAGTTACTGACTTAAAAAACTTAAAGATACAAAAAAAAAATCCTGTAAGTATATGTTAAAATACTGTCAAATCACAAAAGAATATTCACAATTTTTCTGCATTATTTTTAAAAAATAATTATTCCAGCATTAATCTCAACATAAACTTCACTTGTTCCAATTTATAGAAGACATTGCTTATAAGTTTCTTTTTTTTTCCCCTTCCACTATAGGCAGGAGACAGTTAAATAAAATGGATTTTTGCCAAAAGCCAAAATGTCTCTATTGCCCCCTAGTGTCCTTCTAAAGAATGAAGGCCTTCACACATTTGCAGCTTGGAAATGGTAAGGAACACATTCACTGGATTTTGGAATAGAGCTTCTAGCATCCTCTGCTGACAGAATCTTGCAGGTGTAATTAAATTACAAGGAACATTAATTTCCTCTGAAGTTAAGATCATTAAGCCCCTTCATATTTTTTTAAGACTTTTCTTCCCAGTCAGCTGCAATTAAATTAAAATTTGTCATTAATCAAATATGGTAATGATGATGAAAACAATGATAAAGCCCAGGAATTCTGAGTGCTTAGTATGTGTCAATCCCTATCCTAAGTGTTGACTTAAATCACCTCATTCTCATATCAACTTCTGAGAACTAAAAGAGAACTTTTACCTTCTGTTAATTCTTCAAACTTTCCCTATGCCTGAAGGAAAGAGACTGACTGATACAGGTGGCTGGCAATGACCAACGCCAAGGGGATGAGAAGCCTCAGACCAGAAGTCAGAGAAGCACAGTGGTGGCCCAAACTTGGATTCTTCACTACAGAACGTGCCAGCCAGGGAGTCAGAGAAAGTTCATGGAAAACAGGTGCTCACAACTAAAAAGTCACTGCTACATCAAGCCTTTAGCTACAGTCATAAAAATGCAACTTACAATTTTTTGCAGTAACAGGAAAGAGGATAGCAAGGCTAATAAAAAATCCTCAATAATCCCAAAGTCTCCACTTAGCTGTAAGTTACAACCTTTTTTATATTAAAAAAATTCAGAATCAGGCACAACAGATAGGATTTTTTTTACCTCTCTTTTCTCTGACCCTACCAATTTGAAATTTTGTTCATTAAACTCAAAGAAAAATAATAAATCTTCAAATACTAAATACTTCTAATTAGTTAACAGTTGGTGTAGTTTGACAAAGTGAAGTAATGGTTTGCATACTGTTTTCATTTGCATTCTATTTGAAAGAACAATTCCATTACCACTGTCGGTAAGTATAATGGAATAAAGGAAGAATAAAAAAGCAAGCTTGTCATCAAAAGAATTATGATATACAACAGTAACATCTCCATTCCAGTGACCTCAACAGTAGTAACACTAGACTAACTACTAACCGGCAACTAAAGTAAACTCCATATAAAAAAAAAAACACAAAATCAACCATAACCAGGTGGTACAGATTTTACTGTACCTCCTAATTATGTTCTCTCATAACTCCCCTTCCGGGTACACAGCTATCAAACTAATTCTTTAAAAGTTTTGCGACTAGAAGAGGGAACAAAGAACTATTTGGGTGACAGAGATGTCCCATATCTTGTTTTGGATGGTGCCTGAACACAAAATATACACTTACTAACACTCACCAAACTGAACCCTTAAGATCTGTGCACATTATCATATATAAATTACACCTCAATGAAGACAATCACAATACCTTTTTGTGAGACTGTTTGAAGAAGAGAAAACTATAACTTTTTTTGCCTCACTTGACAGGTAGGTTCATAAGTAGCTAGTCTATACAATTAAATTAACTAATATCATTTGACTCATAGAAGCAGTTTCTGTAATTATTAAACTTATCATATAACTAAATTGTAAACTTAGATAAAAAAATAATAAATAATAAATTGTAAACTTAGGACAAGGCAAATAATGGTTCTTCCATTAATAGGTGTCTTTATATATTTTTATATTCATATTTCCTCTGATCATTCCTCAATCCCTACTTCCATTTTCCATGTAAAAACTAAGGATTGCTAAGTCACAAGGAGAGAACACTCTCAAATGGCATAAAATGAACGGCTTATTATAAAAGCCAAATACACTCAATCCACTTGACAAGTATTTGCTCTGTATGTACTCTATAAAGACACTATACCAGAGGTTGTAAGTTTTTAGAAATTACTGAAGCATTCATATACAAATCCCTACACTTGAGATCATTGCCAATGATTGCAAAGTGGAGGCAGAGGAGTTAAGATAAGCACACAAATAATGAATTCACAAGGAAAATAGTTTGTATTTGCCATGGAAGGCAAAAGCCAAGCCTGGGAAGTAAAACATGCAGTTGGCATCGGGGGAGGCTGCATGTAAGAAAGCACATTTGAAACGGTTCCTAAAGGCTGGACAGAATTTTAACAAGCAGGAACTAGATGAACGGGAAGGAAGCATTAAAGTTTTGGCCGGTACCAACTCAAAACTCTGTTAGGGGAATTAACGGACAAACGGGAATTGATGGGGTCTGATGAATTTAAAAATCAGAACTTCCATATATTAGCCTATACTCATGAAAAATTAGATACGTCCTGAAAAAATATATCCTGAATACCGATGCAACTAGTGCTAAATGGGAACTGAGTCATATGCCAGTTTGGAAAATAATAAGAGAGAGCAGGAAAGAGGTGAAACTCCTCTTAAAAAATGATAATCATAAACACATGTGAGGAGGGCTACCTGGGTGACTCAGTCGGTTAAGCATCTACCTTTGACTCAGGTTGTTATGCCAGGCTCCCAGGATCAAATCCCACATCGGGCTTCCTGCTCAGCGGAGTCCGCTTCTCCCTCCCCCTCTGCCCCTCCCCACCATTTGTGCTTATGCTCTCTCTCTCTCTGATAAATAAATAAAATCTTTAAACACACACACACACACAAAATTGAGGAAAAACTGCTCATTTTGTTTACAGGTATAACTTGCTTCACTAAAGAGGTGTATTTCCCTAAATTGAAGAATTTTTTTTTTTTTTAAGATTTTACTTATTTATTTGAGAGACAGAGTGTTTGTGTGAGGGACAGAGGGAGAAGCAGACTCTGCACTGAGCAGGGAGCCTGAAGCAGGGCTCGATCCCTGGACTCTGGAATGATGACCTGAGCCGAAGGCAGAAACACAACCAACTGAGCTACACAGATGCACTTATACTGAAGCATTTAAAATACACTTTCTCGGGCGCCTGGGTGGTGCAGTTGGTTAAGCAACTGCCTTCGGCTCAGGTCATGATCCCGGAGTCCCGGGATCGAGTCCCACATCGGGCTCCCAACTCCATGGGGAGTCTGCTTCTCACTCTGACCTTCTCCCTTCTCATGCTCTCTCTCACTCTCTCTCTTTCCTAATAAATAAATAAATAAATAAAATCTTTAAAATTAAATAAATAAATAAATAAATAAAATACACTTTCTCAAGAATGGTAGTTGCTAGGGGCACAGGGTAAGGAAAAAATGGAGTTGTTGTCTAATGGGTATAGGATTTCAGTTTTGCCAGATGAGAAAGTTCTAGTGATCTGTTGCACAACAATGTGGATATAGTTCACATTAATGTACTATACACTTAAAAGTGGTTACAATGGTAAATGTTATATTCCATGTGTTTTAACATGGCAAAAAAAAGATTCGAAAATAACTCATGCCTAAAGTTAAAAAAATAAAATTTAAAAATTCAAAATAATGAATTAAAAAATAAAATATACTTTCTCTGTTAAGGAAGGCTTCTATAAAATCCAAGGTGATCCCCTCTCTAAAGAGTCAGCTCATTCCCCTCTTCAGGAAGTAGCAACTTGGAATAAAATCTGGCACGCCTTGGGTTGTTGGAGGAGAGGGGATGTTTGCTTTGGGTTCCTTTGGCTGCCTACACAGATACTTCAATCTCTTCTGGAGAGACCATGTCCTTTACTCATTCACCTGCTCAAGCTGTCCTCTCTCTTGACCCAGGCCAGGGCATTGATGTGCGGCAGCTTTCTCCAGAGTTGCTAACTGGCTTCCCCCTCTCGGTATCATCCACCCTTTCTAATAGAAGCACTGAATTTGAGCTACAATCCTGGCTTCCTAAAGTAAATATTATATTTCTCATGTAAAAGATTAAGTTCAAAATCAGTAGCCTTCTTTAGCCCTTCTGCATGCCTGCTGACAAACATGCAAAAATTATGGCTACAGTTTGAGCATAGATCCCGAAGCCCACATTATTGAGGATGGCAGAACAAAAGGATGGAAGCAAGCCCATCTGTGGCACACTGGACCTATAAACTAGTTCTGGGTCCATTTAACTGTTGATTGAATTTATGTAAGATAGGAAAAAAAAAAAGACTTTTATCTTGTTTAAGCCTTTTTTTTCCATTTTGTCAGCATCAGTCAAATTACATGATACAGTAGTCCTCCCTTAGCCATAGTTTCATCTTCCAGTTTCATTACCCACCGTCAACCATGGTCAGAAGGTCAACTGTAGCCCCACTGTAGCACCAATGCCTATATCATTTGCCTCACTTTGTCACTCAGGCCCTTTATCATCTCACGTCATCACAACATAGTATTTTGATAGAGACCATATTCACCTAACTCTTATTACAGTATATTGTTATAATTGTCCTATTTTATCATTAGTTGTTGTTCATCTCTTTCTGCGCCTAATTTACAAACTAAACTTTATCATAGGCATATAGGTATGGGAAAAAATACAGTATACACAGGGTTTGGCACCATCTCCGTTTACAGGAATGCACTGGGGGTTTTGGAATGCATCCCCCACACGTAAGGGGGGACTACTGTAAGGTTAACCTAACCCTAACCCTAACTGATACGCAGCCCAGCTCCACAGCTTCCAAGTAAGGGAGGTAGCACAGTAATGTTAAAAGCATAGAGGGCCTGGGTTTAAATAGCAACTCTACCACTTAATAGCCAGGTAAGTGAGCAAATAAGCAAATTGGGCAAATAATTTAACCTCTGTGGGGGGAAAAAATGAGAAATATTTACTGATTTTTTTTTTTTTTTAGATTTTATTTATTTATTAGAGAGAGAGAGACTGAGAATGAGAGGGGAGAAGAAGGTCAGAGGGAGAAGCAGACCTCCCGCAGAGCCGGGAGTCCGATATGGGACTCGATCCCGGGACTCCGGGATCATGACCTGAGCCGAAGGCAGTCGCCCAACCAACTGAGCCACCCAGGCGCCCATATTTACTGATTTTTAATGGCTCTTATTTACTCAAATTCTTTTTTGTACTGAAAAGCTTTATACTGTTACATATTCAGACATATCTTTCACTAAGCTTACTCCTAATTTGCTATTATAGTTCCTGTTGTGCAACAGGTATCTTTTTTCATTAACCCTTTAAACTACATACAAAAAAATAAAATAAAAATAAATTATTATAAATTAATCTGTTATAAATGTTTTGATCAGTTTTTTTATTTTAGGTAGAGTCAGACTAAATACAATAATCTTACTTTTTCCTTTCTAATATGCAAGTTTGATTATTTCAATCTGACTTATTTAATTGGAAAAAATGTGTAGAAGAATATTGCAACAGTTACCATCCTTTATTCCAGATTTTAAAGGGAATACCTCTAATTCTCCTTAATTATTTATAACACTGACTGCTGGTAGGAAACATGAATGAATCATTTAATAAGATATAAAAGTTTCCTTTTAATTTCATTTTTAGATGTTTTTATTAGAAATTACATTAAAATTTTTTATTCACTTTTTGCCATATTGCCATATTGCCATATTAAAAAAGATGACCATAATGACAAGTAAGAGGCATCATTCTAAGGGTTCCAAATATATTCATTCACTCATTAAATCATCTACACAATTCCAGTTGAGTATTTTATTAGCCCCATTTTACAGAGGAGGAAAAAAAGACAAGAGAGGTTAAGTAACACACCCAAAGTCACGCAGCTTGGAAGTGAAAGCTCCATGTGGCTCCAAACCCATTCTGTATATTGTTTTCCTGTATCTATATGTTACTTCTTTTTATTGCCTGGATTACTATTATAACACTCCAGTTAAGAGTGGAAGCTGGGAGACAATCTAAGTGGCTACTGCTATCGGAGTAATCCTGGATTCACTAAGGTGGTAGTAATAGAGATGGACAGAAAAGGAGCAATCTTGCTGGAGAAAGATGTAATGAGACTTGCAATGAATTGGATGTGGGACAGGAGGGAAAGAGAGTAACCAATCACGGTGTCTAGGTTTTGTGACCTACTCATTAGCAAATATTTAAAACTCTGCTTCCTGTGATTTATGTTAATTTTATTTATGTTCCTTGCTTTTTTATTTTCCTTCATTCTTCCTAATTTATGCTTTCTTATAGTACTTCACTTCATTAAATCCTTTTTGGAACAAGGTAAGATAGGAATTTATTCACAGCACTTAAGATTTATTTTATTATATTCATATTCAATATTATTCTGTTTGGAGATTTTTTTTCTATCTGTTCTCTTTTTTTTCTTTTTCTCTTTTTTAGTTTTTATTTAAATTCAATTTAGCTGGCATACAGTATAATATTAGTTTCAGGGGTAGAATTTAGTGACTCATGAGTTGTATTAACATCAAGTGTCCTCCTTAATGCCCATCACCCTAACTATTCTAATTTTTAAATTAAGGTCTTAATTGGCTTACAATAAAGGAATGTTAACTGAATATAACCCTATTATTTGTTTCTAATCACAGGCACATCTTATGATCAATATGGAAACTAGAAAAGAACAGAAACCTATGAAGTAGGGGGAAAAAAATCCTCATTCTCACAATCTAGAAACAAGCAATGTAAATACTTTTTTCCATGTATCTGTATCATTTAAATTTCTGAAATCATACTGTTTAGACAGATTTACATCACTCCCTAGTCCTACTGAAGGCTCTTATTAAACACGTTCAATGACTGCGTAATATTTTGACTACACAACAGTTTGTCTTTCCTCCTGTTACTAGACATGTATTCACATTATTTCTAATTATTCTAATATTTCACATGTTTGTTATTTTCAAGCATTTTTAGACATGAAAACTTTCTGACAAGAGAAAGCTCTGTGCAAGCCAACACAACACAAACCTAACATTTTTTTTTATTTTTTTTTATTTTGTTTTTAAACTTTTTTTTTTTAGAGATTTTATTTACTTATTTGTCAGAGAGAGAGAGGGAGAGAGAGCACAAGCAGGCAGAGTGGCAGGTAGAGGCAGAGGGAGAAGCAGGCTCCCTGCTGAGCAAGGAGCCCGATGTGGGACTCGATCCCAGGACCCTGGGATCATGACCTGAGCCAAAGGCAGCAGCTTAACCAACTGAGCCACCCAGGCGTCCCTAACATTTTTTTTTGACAAATTATAAAATTTATTTATATTTTGCCTTTAAAAGCCAGAACAAATTTCACTTTCTGGAGAGTCAGCTTATTAGAAATACATGAAGGGTCGCCTGGGTGGCTCAGTGGGTTAAAGCCTCTGTCTTCGGCTCAGGTCATGATCTCAGGGTCCTGGGATCAAGCCCCGCATCGGGCTCTCTGCTCAGGAGGGAGCCTCCTTCCCCCTCTCTCTCTGCCTACTTGTGATCACTCTGTGTCAAATAAATAAATACAATCTTTAAAAAAAAAAAGAAAAGAAATACATGAAGTGCACTTCAGACAAGAAGTCAGTTTCAGGGTACCACCAGGATCTGGACATGCTCTCATTCGTTCCCTCAAATGAAAAGAGAGAGGAGATCCAATGCCCCAACCCACCCCTCCCATGGAACACATTCTGAAAATCATTATTACAAATAGTGCTGTGATAAACATTTTTGGGCATAAAGCTCTCTCTAAATTTCCTCAGGTGACACTCCCAGAAGTAATATCACTGAGATTAGAGAAAGTAAGATTGTTAACACTCTCAATACTTGGTAATATAGTTTCCATAATAAAAACAACTGTCAGAGCTACTGGCTCAACTCCTAGACAATTTACCCGTTCATAGTCCTTCACAGACCATGATGGTTATGATTTAATAGGTATAATTCAAGATAAGCATAAAAAGATCTAAAAATGGATATGATACAAAAGGCCAGGAGCTTACCATCTCTCTCATGTCTTTCTCAAAAGCAACTTCTAAAGACAATCAACCACCACATATTATGGAAGAAATATTCTTTTGCAAAATAATAAGCAAAATAAATGTTACTTCTAAGTTATTTGGGAGAAAGAATATTCTTATAAGTCTTATAGGAAAACAAAGTGGCTTTGTGGTTACGGAGAAGGCAGCAACACCATTACCTTCTTTTTGAGAAATGCTATTTTGTAAGCAATGCCCCGTGTCCTTAAGTATCCATGATACATGAAGCAGATCAAAACTTGCAGAGGTACCCTAACATAGTTAACTTGTTTAAATAAGCAACCACAGCAGACTGGGAAGAGGTAGTGCAACAGACGAACTGGGAAGAGGCTCACCTGTGTGTGGTGCCTTTTCTTACAACATAGACTGCAGGTGTTGGGGTAGGATCTACACCAGTCCTACTGAATCCATCTCCAGATTACAAAGCCTAAGCATACATATTTTTTAACTGTACCAAAGATGATTCTTACATTCAGACTAAGAACCACTGGGTTTAAAAAAAAAAAAAAAGTTACTTTAAAAATATTTTTCCATTAATTTCGGTAATACTTATGGAAATAGCCAGTCAAATATATGAGCTTGGCTGCTTTCCTAAGTAGATTGCCTCTCTAAAAGGCCACACTGCTTTGCAAATTTCTGAGCAACAAAATGATCAAATTGTATTCAGGAATCCCCAGATGGAGTCCTGCCCGCTGTGGTGGTTTGTTTTCCCTCACTTAGGGAATGAGTATTATTATTTTCAATGTGACTCAAGTTACAAACAGTTTAATCTTAAAGCAGTGAGGAAAGGAGACTGAACAGAAATCCTAAAGGCAAAGAGATAAGCTAAGTGGTTCCAGCAAAAGTTTAAGTGGGAGAAAATAAAAGTCTCAGTTTGATCTTAGAAGTTCAATTTAAAATACTGTTGGAGCTTAAATGTGGACATGTTTCATGAGTCATTAAAAAGCTGGATCTTTAGTTCAAACGAGATGGGGAAAAGCTCCCAGCTACTCTCAGTGAATAGGAGTCATGAGGACAAGAAGATGTAGAAAACTCCACCCAGGTCAAACATGAAATGACAAGGGCAAGCAAGGATGGATCCTCAGAGAATGCACACGGTTGGGGAAATGTGAGGAAATATGAAATAGTAGAAGAGACTCTAGCAGAAATGTAAGCACCATCGGAGCAGGGACTTGTTGGCTTTATTCATTGCTGTATCTCCAACACCTGGAAAGTACCTGACTCATAAAAAGTGCTAAATAAATACCTACTGAATAAACAAGAGAGAGGCAGCAAACCAACAGTATAAATAAATGGCAGAGAAAGAGTTTCAAGAAAGAAGACATCAATGCTGCCCAATATTGTACTGCAGAGGTACAGAATGAGAGCAGAAAAAGGGCCTTTGGATTTGGATATTTTGATTTTGTCAGGGAGGATCTCTGGGAGGGCAGTTTCAGTGAAATTTTAAAGGGAAAAACTGGCAAAGATTTCAGGAGAAAATGTGGTGACAAGGCAGAGATGGCAATACAGATACTGCTTTTGAAATATCTAGCAAGAAAGAGGAACTTGGACAGTACCTTGGAGGGAAAACTGAATTAAAGGAAGATTTTAGTATGCTTGCAAACTTAAAGCCAAGAGCTGGTAGAAAGGAAATGGCTGAAAACCCAAAAGGAAACAAAAGGTACAAAAGACTAGTGGTGATGGAGCATGGGCAAAAAAAGGAGAGGAAATCAAGGAGAAAAGGGACAATTCTGATATACCCCAAGCTGTAAAAATATAACTAGCATTCTGATATATAAAACAATCTCCTATAATTTTGCTTAGCATTACCCCAAACTGACTGCCCGAAGGAACTAAATTCAGTTTCGGAATCAACAAAGAATTATTAGGCCCTAAATCTAATAAACTGGAAAAACAAGATTCCTTCAAAAGCCAGAAATATTTGAACTCAGTGTTGACACATAGACCAAACACTGCTATGCAAATAGTCTAAAATAAATCATGCTAATTTGTCTGTCTAGATCTCACAACATTCACATTCACGATGGAAACAAATTTCCCTTGTCTATGATCCCTGACTGCAGAAGGCTGCAATATCCCACATACGAAATACAAGTAGTAGAAAAGTTTTCACTCAGAACCTAAAAAAACACCCTAAGGTTGCCATCCACCTACAACTATTAAAACACAATCTAGGGTGCCTGGGTGGCTCAGACGATTAAGCATCTGCCTTCGGCCCAGGTCATGATCCCAGAGTCCTGAGATTGAGTCCTGCATCCGGCTCCCTGCTTAGCGAGGAGCCTGCTTCTCCCTCTGCCCCTCCCTCTGCTTGTGCTGTCTCTCACTCTCTCTTCCTCAAATAAATAAATAAAATCTTTAAAAAAAACACACAGCCTAAAAACTTCAGGATTCCATTCGAGGCCAATATAATTTATCCAAATCTAAGAAGGCCACTGCAAACCCACATTCACAACATTTCCAAATTTCAAAACTGTTTGCTTCACCCACCATTTCTGTCCTAGCC
Organism: Nasua narica; assembly: GCA_028533885.1. Taxonomy (NCBI): domain Eukaryota; kingdom Metazoa; phylum Chordata; class Mammalia; order Carnivora; family Procyonidae; genus Nasua; species Nasua narica. The sequence goes on from CM052809.1 coordinate 112,728,669, forward strand.
CTGGAAATGCTGGTTACCTGTTAAGAGTCCAAAAAACTCTCAGAGGGCAATATGAAAATATTAATTACAATTTTAAATGCATATGCTCGGGTGCCTAGGTGGCTCAGTCATTAGGTGTCTGCCTTCGGCTCAGGTCATGATCCCAGGGTCCTGGGATCTACCCCCACATTGGGCTCCCTGCTCAGCAGGGAACCTACTTCTCCTCTCTCTGCCCTTCCCCAGGCTCATGCTTGCTTGCTCTCTCACACACTCTCTCCCTTTCACTCAAATAAATAAATAAATAAATCTTAAAAAAAAAAGAAAAAAACAAAAAACAAAAAGCCCACACACCCAGAAAACTATTATTTAGTCTCTTTAAATGCTTGAATTACACCATGAAAGGCTAAAGTTTACAAACGAGCTTCAGAGTACCATACTCAAGCATGTTTTTACTTCTCTGCATAGCTGCACTTTGGGTTTACTCACACATCAGTTCTATGTCAAGGTCTGATCTTCCTTAACAACTTTCTATTCTAGGCAAGTTGATTTCTGCATCATCTGAAGTCTGACCTTGTAAACTGTGCCCTTGTTCCTGCCATTTGCTCTCCATGGACAGGACGTGGCCTACCCCCATCATGCTCATCAAAATGTAACTCTCTACGAGGCTCATTCAAACTCCACGCCCTCCAGAAAGCTGCTCTTCTGTGTACTGATCTCTAGATTTGATCTCATCAGCCTCAAGTTTCCACTTCCCCCGAGTAAGAAAGCCCTGCACTAATCACATGACACCGTAACACACACTTGCATACATCAGAGCCTTCGCTATAGCAATTTTCTGCCTGCCCACAACACCCTTCTTCTATCCCATTCTCTGTTCCCCAGCCTCTTGTCAGCCTTGCAAAGCTGTATTAATCAGCTCAGGCTGCCACAACAAAATACCACAAACTAGATGGCTAATCATCAGAAATTTATTTTCTCAAAGTTCTGGAGGCTAGAAGTCCAAAATCAAGGTAATTTGGTTTCTGCTGAGAGCTTTCTTCCTGGCTTATACATGCCTACCTTCTGGCTTTGTTATATGTAGACCTGCCTCTTTTGTGTCTCTCTTCTTTTTTTTTTTTTTTTTTTTGTGTGTGTCTCTCTTCTTATAAGCACACTAAACCTTTAAGATCAGGGTCCACCCCTACGACCTAATTTAACCTTAATTACTTCCAAAGAGTCTCATGTCCAAATGTAGCCACACTGGGGGTTAGGGCTTCAACACATGAATTTTGAGGGCACACAAACATTCACTCACAATATTCTCACATTTCATGATCAACCTAAATTTATCCCTATGTGCTTAAAAAGAAAATATTAGATAAGGGTTCTATATATGTTTTGTAGAAAAAAACGTATGCATTTGTATTGTTCACTAATATATTCTTACTGTTGTCTTAACAATTTCTGAATCTCCCATTATGATTGTAGATTTGTCTATTCCTCATTAATTTTGTCGATTTTTGCTTTAAATACATTGTGTTAAATTCAGAGATTAAGAAATGCCAAATTTTCCTGGAGGATAAATTGTTCCCTTTAGAATTAAGTATATGACACTCATTCGGCTAATTAGACTAATTATGACTTAAAGATTATCTTGTCTTAAGATAATTTTATAAGATTAATCAGTTATCTTTCAGTTAGTATTTTCTTGCTATTTTTAAATTACTTTAAATTAAATTAAATTAAATTACTTTAAATTAAATTAAATTACTCTTACTTTCAACCTTTCTAGGTCATTACATTTTAGGTGTATCACTTATAAGCAAAATGTATCTGAATATTTAAAACTAATCCAAAAAGTTTAAGTGGCAAGTTGAGTCCACTTACATGTTGTGAATACTGATATATCTGTATTCATGCCTACTGCCTTATTTATCTCTATTTACCAAGATTTTCCTCTACTTCCTTTTTCTCCTTTCCTGTCTTTTACTAGAATGATTCAGTCTTCTTCAAGGGCATATTAAGAGTATTATAGTAGAAGTGGTACACACAATAAGGGGGTGCATTTTCTGTAAAGAACCTTAAAACAGTGGTGCCTGGGTGGCTCAGTCAGTTAAGTGTCTGCCTTCGGCTCAGGTCATGATCCCGGAGTCCCCAGATCAAACCCCCCATGAGGCTCCCTTTTCAGCAGGGAGTCTGCTTCTCCCTCTGCCCTTCATCCTACTTGTGCTCTCTTTCTCTAATAAATAAATAAAATCTTTTTTTTTTTAAGATTTTATTTATTTATTTGACAGAGAGAGAGAGATCACAAGTAGGCAGAGAGGTAGGTAGGCAGAGAGGGGGGGGGAAGCAGGCTTCCCACCGAGCAGAGCCCAACGTGGGGTTCAATCCCAGGACCCTGAGATCATTACTTGAGCTGAAGGCAGAGGCTTTAACCCACTGAGTCACCCAGGCACCCCATAAATAAAATCTTAAAAAAAAAAAAAAAAGAACCTTAAAGCAATAATAAAATCGTCCAAAGATGAGTCTGTTTTTCATTATCACCATTTGCTGGCAATTCTAAAAATGTCAGATTAGAAATTTGTTTTTTATTGTTTTTTACTATGATTAGTGCTGAGTTTTGATAATATATATGTAAGCTTCCAATTGGCATACTTTTATTCTTTCAATAAACACTGCATTCTAGAGGAAGGGAGGAACAGAGAGGGAGGGAGAAAGAATTTCAATCCAACTCCATGCTGAGGGTGGAGCCCAACAGAAGGCTTGATCTCATCTCCCTGATACCATGACCTGAGCAGAAACCAAGAGTGGGACTCTTAACCAACTGAGCCACCCAGGGGCCCCTGACCAAAGAAAGCTTTTAATTTTAATTTTGAAAAAATCTTTTTCGCATGAAACCTGAGATGTGTGTGTGTATACATATATATATATGTATACACGTGTGTGTATGCACATGTATGTGAAATTTTAAAAAGGCACATGAGGATAAATTTGGTAGTTCCATTAAAAATCTTGTTTCGTGGGGCACCTGGGTGGCTCAGTCAATTGTCTGCCTTCAGCTCAGGTCATGATCACGTGCTTTCTTCTCTCTCTGTCTCTCTCTAAAAAAAGTAAAAATTCTGTAAAAAGCTTTCTTTGATTACCTATGAATTAACATAGATTGACAAATTTGGTATATTGGTACTAACAAGAATATGCAAAGAATGCCCCTTTTGTGAAGTCACTGGCAGATTTGCAAAAGCTGTTTCTTTTATGATCATTATTTGTTTCATCTCAATCATTACTGAAAATAATTTATCAGAGGAGAATGGTATTAAAAAATGATCCACTCCAGGTATCAAATACACAAGGTATACAATGGTTTTCTTTTACTATTTTGAGGTTATACAATTTCTTTCTATTCTTTGGGCAATTACTCTTAAAATTATAACTTGCATACTTAAACTAATCTGAATTTAATTAATAGCTCTAGCCTCCTCCCAAATAATACAAGGACTTCCAACTAAATAAACTGATCCCACTCTCCTATACTCCACATTATTGCTCACAATAATTTTAGATCCACTTTATTTTTAAGTCCCCCTAAATCGAGGCAACTGGGTGGCTCCATTGGGTAAGCAGCTGCTTTAGGTTCAGGTCATGATTTCATGGGTCCTGGGATGGAGCCCCACGTGAGGCTCCCTGCTCACTGGGGAGTCTGCTTCCCCTCCGCCCCTCCTCCCACTCACGTGCACGAGCTCGCTCACCCTCTCTCTCTCTCTCTCTCAAATAGATAAAACCTTCAAAAAAATATCCCCCTAAATTTATTCATTACTATTATTTATGGTAATGCTTATAGTATTGCTCAATGCTTATGTAGATTTATCAAAATGTCTATTAACTCCTTTTTTTAAGACATTGCTTCCTGCTGCCCATTTATTATTTCTGAGTTATGTTTCCTTGTTCCTGAAGTACACATCCTTTAGAGTTCTTTCAACAAGGGTTACCAGTAGTAAACTCAAAGCTGTTCTTTATTTGCTCTCACTGGGAATAACAGTTAGCAGGGAACTGATCCCTACACTACTCCAGTGAATTGGTAAATTACTACTGGTATACTTACTTCCTCCTCCTCTGAATCACCGTCATCATCATCATCTTCTTCTACTTCTTCATAAAAAGGTGGAGGTAAAGGACCAAGGATATCTTCCTCGATATGATTACTTGGTTCTTTCATCATTTTAAGGGGCAAAGGAGGGCCAATTAACTCATCATCTGAAGAACCAGAACTCTCTCCACTCTCACTGCTGCTTGTATCTCTGAAAACACAGAAACAGAAACTCTTTGTCTCTGCTGTAACAAAGAACACACTCTAGAGATAGTACAGATTTCCCAGGAAACCCTGCCTCTCCTTTCAACAACTGGGTTTTTGTTTTTAATTAATTAATGTGTAATCTGTTAAATTTGTAATTCAAGCATTAAATGTGTAACTCAGATATTATTTTATCTTAAGAAAGTAAAAGTTTCTTTTATCTACTTATCTTAACCTAAACAAAAAGTCACAGCAATTATATGTTAGAGGCCCATTAGGGAATCCTCACTCATAAAGAGCGTGCAGAACAACTGGAATGTGGAAGAAAAACTACAAAATACTACACCCATAAGAAAGAAAGCCCCCAAGATAACCCATGCGTCTGTTCACTATATCTGAATCCAATCACTATTTACCACAGGAGCAAATAAAGCCAGCCATGTAAGAAAGTTAATATTACTCCCAAAACGTTTCAATATATTTTCTGAAATACAAATTATTTCTCAGTTTTAATTCAAGTTTGCTGAGTTGCTAAGATGTTCTATGTAGCATCCTTGGGATTCTAAAACTATCTTACTCTAGAGAGTATTATGCTGATTCTCAACTGTTTTTCTACCTAGCACATCTGTGAACTGTTACACACTTTCATTAAGGTCTTTATCACACAGCTCTAGGCATTCTGAAAGTCAGCACCATCTACCATCCCTCCTACACAATCCCAAAGGGTTGAGAACTGTGTTCCTAATTACATCAATTAACCTATCAAATATTTTATAAAACTCAAAGTATTATTGCCCTCTACTAAAATATTTTTAGTATATAAGCTCCATGAAAGGAGAAATTTCTCTCCGTTTTATTCATTGCTGGCTCCAGCACCTAAATCATGCCTGACATATAACAGGCACTCAATACCCACTGATACTCATCTAAGTTCAAACTGAAGGGAATACATACTTACATACATGTTATCCATATACAAAGGTTCCTGCCTTTGTTTAGAGCAATCAAACCTCCACAAAGAAAATTTCTCTTTGTTTCTGCAATGGTTGAGCTCACTCTGCTCCAGCCCCACAGGCCTTCTTTCAAACTGAATGGGTTAAGCTTGGTCCAGCATGAGTGTCTTTGAACTTGCAGTCCCCTCTGCTGGAACTGATTGTTGAATGGCCTCTTTCTCTTTATTCAGGTCTCCTTATGTGCCCAGTTTCCGAACTTTCTCAAACACAGCCTTATCAGCCACCATGATCTTCATTACCTTACTTGGATTATTTTTATCACACACCTCACTAAATTACCTTATTTAATTACTCAGTTGTTTATAATCTGTTATCCATCTCCACAGATACCCCACAACAATATGAGCTCAGAGATCTCATCTGACTTGCTAATTGCTGTAGCCCCAAAGCCTAAAGTAGTGCCTAACCCACAACAGATGTTCAATAAATAACAGGTGAAAGACTGAATAGATTTTTATTAGAGTAGTCCCACTCCAAAATTTTCTCCCTTGTCATTAAGTCATAAATTCCCAACTAGTTTAGAAATCACACTTTCTTAATGCAAAATTATTCAGAGCATAGAGAGTCTTAAACTAAAATGTTAATCCTTAGCACCTATGCTTTAAATGACTTAACTAGTTCAGAAGTAAGCACTGATCTAAGAACGCAATGAATCCAAGTTGATTTCATGATTGTTATACAGTCCTAACACCGACAACAAAACTGGATGGAATGTATCAGCTTCTATGCAGCTTCTAGTTCCATTTCTGTCTTTTTGCTTCTAATGTACACAAGCCAAAAAAATAAACAATTTTTACATATTTTCAATTTCTGAAAAACAAAGTCCATGAAATTATGTCCAAAAATGTCCGTGACAGAAAACAGAACACATTCCATATTTAAAATATGCCTTAATTCAATGTGCTACCAAAATATGAACCAGAGCCTGAGAAACAATATGTATCTGATGAGAAAATGGGGGACTCAAAACCTAATATATCTCCGACTAATTATTAAAAATAAACAGGCCAACTGTTTTTTTAAGATTTTATTTATTTATTTGAGAGAGAGAAAGCTAGAGAGAGAGAGAGAGCACAAGCAGGGGAGCACCACTGGGAAAGGGACAGACTCCCTGAGCTGGGAGCTCTATGCAGGGCTCAATCCCAGGACCCCGGGATCACAAGCTGAGCCGAAGGCAGATGCTAAAATGACTGAGCTGCCCAGGTACCCCTCGACTGACTTTTTAAAAGAGAGTTTAGCCAAGCATTAAATAGGTAATTATACAATTTAATATAGGAACTAAACTCAGAAGCAAAATTCATAGTTTCTGGTACTAATTTCTTTTTTAAATTTTATTCATTTGACAGAGAGAGAGAGAGAAAGAGAGCACAAGCAAGTAGAGCACAAGCAGAGAGAGAGGGAAAAGCAGGCTCCCCAGTGTGCTGGGAGCCCAAGTCGGTGCTCGATCCCAGGACCCTGGGATCATGACCTGAGCTGGAGGCAGACACCCAACCAACTGGGCCACACAGGCGCCCCAGTACTAATTTCTTTAGAGGAAATGCAAATGTCTAAACAATTCCTACTTTACAGATTTGGAGTATATCAATACTTCTCACCTATCCTGCAGCTATATTTACTTCACAGGATAAATGACATATTTCTTTCCAGCATTTGATGTTTAAATGGTACTTCCATCCATACACTATTTCTTTAAAGCCAGTAACAGTAGTCTTAGATGACTTCCTCTAAACCAAATTTTAACAACACCATAGTTTTTTAAAAAATTATTTGTATGTTTTGTGGGGGGGCCTGGCTGGCTCAGTCAGTGGGGTATACAACTCTTGACCTCACGGTTGTGGGTTCAAGACCCACAGTGGGTGTAGAGATTACTTAAGAAAATAAAATCTCAAAAAAAAAGTATTTGTATGCTTTGTGAAACAGGCTCTTAATATATTACAAAGGAAGAAAACTAACCTGAACCTTATTTAAAATATATAGGACTGAATGAAATACTCTAAGAGAGAAGAGGAATTCCAGAACCAAATTCAAATTATCATAAGAAATAACTTATAAATAACAAGTATCCATTTAAAGAAAGCAAGGAAGATGACCACCATGTAATGACTGCTGAACATCCATAATATAAAATAGAAAACTATTCTGGAATCATATCTTACATTACAAACTGGAATCAACAAGATAAGCCAAAGCCAAACCAAAAGGAAAAAAAAAAAAAAAAGTCGGACCCCTACCTCACACCATATGCAAAATTAACTCAAAATGAATCAAAGACCAAAATATAAGAGCTAAAACCATAAAACTCTTTGGGTGCCTGGGTGGCTCAGTCAGTAAAGCATTTGCCTTCAGCTCAGGTCACAATCCCAGGGTGCTGGGATTAAGCCCCACACTGGGCTCTCTGTTCAGCAGGAAGTCTGCTTCTCCCTCTCCTTGCCATTTTGCTTGCTTGTTCTCCCCAAGTCAAAAAAATAAAATCTTTAAAAAATAATAAAATAAAAAAAATAAATAAAACCATAAAACTCTGAAAAGAAAACAAGGGGAAATCTTCACAATCTATACTTTGGCAATGGATTCTCAAAGTGGTACCAAAAGCATAAGCAACAAAAAGAAAAAATATGTAAGTCAGACTTCATCAAAATTAAAAACTTTAATACATCAAAGTACATTATTAAGAAAGTGAAAAGACAGGAGTGCTGGCTGGCTCAGTTGGTAGACAATGTGACTCCTGATCTTAGGGGTTGTGAGTTCAAGCTCACAAGAGTTTACTTTAAAAAAAATTTTAAGAAAGTGAAAAGCTTGGGGTGCTCAGTCAGTTAAGCCTCTGCCCTCAGCTTAGGTAATGATCCCAGGGTCCTGGGATCGAGCCCCACATCAGGCTCCCTGCTTGGGGGGAAGCCTGCTTCTCCCTCTCCCACTCCCCCGCTTGTGTTCCCTCTCTTACTGCGTATCTCTCTGTTAAATAAATAAAGCTTTAAAAAATAAAATAAAATAAATCAAAACCACAGGGAAAAAATGTAAAACCTTAAGGCAACTAAAACTATACAAAAATTACAAAACTTCCAGTTGCCTCAATAAAGAAAAAAGCGATTTTACAGTTTTCTCCTGCCTATATTTTTTATTGTTATTTTTTTTCCTAATACATGAAAGCCACTGGGAAAGGGCCTTTAAAAGTCCTTAACTAGGGATGCCTGGGTGGCTTAGTCGGTTAAGCTTCTGCCTTGGGCTCAGGTCATGATTCCAGGGTCCTGGGATGGAGTCTCAAACAGGCTCCTTGCTCAGTGGGGAGCCTGCCCCTCCCCCGGTCATGCTGGAGCATGCACAGCGCACATACTCACGCGTGCTCTCTCTCTCTCACTTTCTGACAAATAAATAAATAAAATCTTTTTTTAAAAAGTCCTTATCTAACATGTATTTTCTTATTTATTTAAAAATGTGTATTCATTTACAAAATTTCATTTCAAGAGAATTCTTTTTAATTATGGGCTTTCTCCTCCCAAGGGAAAAAGTCACCACTCCCTTCTCAGTACCAGTGCCAATGCATAGTAACTGTGGTGACCAACAAGAGAAGCTGCTGTTTGCTTCATTTCTCTGAGAAAACTAAAATCTAATAGTGTTTACTTGCTGACCTCTAATTAGAACTAAAAATCTTTAAAAAGAAAAAAATCAGTTTCCTAGAACAAAATCAGTCTTTATCCTCTTTCTTTCTTTGCAAAACTACCAGTTCCAATTATCTGAAACTAAACACCGAAATGGGAATGACAGTTTAACAGAATCTTTTGGAGAAAGTCAAGCACCTGGAAGACGATTTCGAGCAATCTCTGACTACGAGTGAGCCCGAAGATGTTGGTTCAATATCTTCATTTTGCCTTCTTAATTCTTTCTCTCTGTTCATTTCTTCTTCTTTTTCTCTTGCTTCTGTAAAGATTTAAAAAAATTTCCAATAGTTAGGACTTCAAAATTTGTCAGGATTAATAAGGGCTAAAAATTAATATAGTCAAAGAGATGTCATTTAGAGTGCTGTCAGTAACAGTAAAAACTTATCAACCTAAATACCCAAATTGGGAAAATAACTGAACTACTGTATATCAACATAAAATCCTACCAACAGGGACATCTGGGTGGCTCTGTGGGTTGAGCACCTACCTTTGGCTAGGGGCATGATCCCAGAGGCCTGGAATCCAGTCAGGCTCCCGGCTCAGCAGGGAGTCTGCTTCTCCCTCTCTTTGCTGTTCCCCCTACTTGTGCTCTGTATCTCTCTTTCTGACAAATAAATAAAATCTTTAAAAAATTAATTAATTTAATTTAATACAACCAATAAAAAGTGATGGAAAATATACACATCTGAGAAAATAATAACAGATATGCTAAGTGAGATTAGCATGTGAATAGTATATGAATGACACTGCACTAAGGGGGCACCTGACTGGCTCAGTCACTGGAGCATGTGATACTTGACCTCAAGGTTGTGGGTTTGAGCCCCGAGTTGGGTATAGACATTACTTAAAAATAAAATCTTAAAAAAAATTTAAAAAAAATAGAGGGGCGCCTGGGTGGCTCAGTCAGTTAAGCATCTGCCTTTGGCTCAGGTGGTGATTCCAGCATCATGGGATCGGGCCTTGAATCAGGCAGGCTCCCCACTCAACAGGGAGTCTGCTTCTCCCTTTCCCTCTCCCAGCCCCCTGCTTGCACTCTCTCTTGAATAAATAAGTAAATAAATCCTTAAATTAAATAATTAATTAAAATAAAATAAAAATATGTGCAAGGTGATAAGTAAAAAATAAAGTATCCAAAGATAAGATTTTAGGTAATTTCACTTCTTATTTTTAATATTTTAAACTATAAACTCGGAATTTCATTCATTTCTGAATTTCCCCCACTGGATTTGTGGTAAGGGACTTTTCACAAAAACCTTGAGAAAATTTCAAATTTCTGGAGTTATTTACCTTGGAAAGAAAAAAAATTATCCAAAGAAATTTGATCTTTTTCCTCTGATAATGTCACTCTACAATTGGAGGGCACACAGGAAGGAACTGAATTACATGAATAGTCTAGTTCTCAACTGCCACCATCTTCAATGACCTGAGATGATCTTTAACATTTTTTCTTAATAATGAAAAGACAATATACCTAAAGTTAAACAGTATCAAAAGGCACTTACTAATTGGAATGTTGTACTCTTTAGGGTCTTTTGATGATAGGACATGGAGGATAAGAAACAAGAAGATAACAACCATGTGTGGACAAGTAATTAGATAGCCTTTTATTTCAAACAGGGAAGAGAAAACTACAGGATGAAGTGAGGCAAACACTATAGCTCTAGCTCATGTTGATATTTTTTTGTGCTCACCATTGGGCTAAGGTGGGTGGGTTAAAAAATTCTGCACTCTGATGCTGAGGTTGAAAAAAATAAAAATAAAGATAATGTCTAAATAGAAGAGTAGGCCTGCATGGCTCCTACCCTCATCCTGCTTCTCCACTCAATCCCTCCATACCCTCCAGGGTGGGAGGGGAGAGGCTGGGTGGGGAGGTGGTGAAACCACGCTTGGACACTTGATCCTAGGCTCTGGTCCTAGGGCATTTCTGACCTTAATCAATAAATAATACCTAGGCGTACATTATTAGCCTCCTATACGGCAGCCATTTCTTCCTTTTCCCCTTGCTAAGAAAAACCACAATTTTCTCCAAATAAGAGGAGCAGGTGCTTCAGCAGATGCTGGGCCCCTCCCTGCCCAGAGGGGTAAAGCTTGATTCTTTTTTTTTTTTTTAAAGATTTTATTTATTTATTAGAGAGAGAGACTGAGAATGAGAGGGGAGAAGAAGGTCAGAGGGAGAAGCAGACCTCCCGCAGAGCCGGGAGTCTGATATGGGACTCGATCCCGGGACTCCGGGATCATGACCTGAGCCGAAGGCAGTCGCTTAACCAACTGAGCCACCCAGGCGCCCGTAAAGCTTGATTCTAAGTCAACTATATCGCTCTTGCCAGTGGCTGTTTTTTGGAACTGATGTTCCACACTAACACCAGCCAATAAGATATGAGAAGTCAGCTGGAGCAACATTTGAGAAAGGTTTTCCTACTTCTAAAAAAAAGATACACAAAGCAGTATCCTTCCAACCTGTGGAGGTGGTCATCTGCATGTAACAAAATTTCACTTATAGTTTTGGGTGATGAGGGCAGTCAGCCTAAAATAAGCCAACCCTAAAACTGCCAAAGCAGACAAAGGGGCGGAAAACAACGTTCTTCTTGTCAGGACTCAGAAGACAGAAGAGCCCCAAGAGTTGTTTTCATGTGTAACACTAAATTTTTCTTATTTCAGCCATTTTTAATTAGGTCTTCTAGGACTTCTTTGCAAGTAACCACCTTATAATAACAACCTTAGTTTAACAAATATTATAGCAGCTAATACTTACATGGAGCTAATTATGTATCAGGCACTGTTTTAACCACTGTCTATAAATCAACTCCTTTAATCATCACAACAACCTCTGAAGTAGATACTATTTTTTTTAGCTTGAGGTGTAATTGACAAAAATGTAAAATATTTAAAGTGCATAATGTGATGATTTAATATATATCTACATTATGAGAAGATTCTCCCCATGGAGTCAATGAACATATCCATCACCCCACAACATATTCACCCTTTTTTTAAGTGAAAACATTGAAGTTCTACTCTTACCAAATTTCAATTATACCATATAGTTGATGTAAGTACTATTATTCTCACTCTATGTCTGAGAAATCTATGCCATAGAAAAGTTAAGTAACAAAACTACGAAGTCCCTGACCAGTGTACTGAGGTGAGGCTCTACAACTTGATCTTTCTAAGATGTGACCAGACTTTCTTAGAGACTAAAATTAACCAATGAGCACCACCTACCTTATATAATAGTTTGCCTGCCTTTCTCTCCAAAGCCCAGCCCCTTACTGCATGCTTGTAGCCAGACCGTCTGGAAATTGAGGCATCTACCTGTCCAACTAGAGTTGCTAACCAGAGGATAAATACTCCAAACTACTTGTCCCTAGTAAAGCATCTAGTTTTTTAAAAAGATTTTATTTATTTGTCAGAGAGAGAAAGCAAGCACAAGCAGGGGGAGCAGCGGGCAGAGGGAGAAGCAGGCAGAGGAGAAGAAGGCCCCCTGCTGAGCAAGGATTCCACTGCTGGACTTGATCCCAGGACTCTTGGATCATGAGCTACGCAGGAGGCAGAAGCTTAACTGACTGAGCCACCCAAGCGTCCCCAAGCATCTAATTTTTTAATTTAAAATTTTAATTTTTTTCTAAACACTAGCCAGAATTTTCTAATCAGAGTTTCCTGCCATCACCTGCTACTTCATTAAAGCAAGTGATAAAGATAAATTGCGGGGGGACGCCTGGGTGGCTCAGTTGGTTGAGCAGCTGCCTTCGGCTCGGGTCATGATCCCGGGGTCCTGGCATTGAGTCCCGCATTGGGCTCCTTGCTCGGCAGGGAGCCTGCTTCTCCCTCTGCCTCTGCCTGTTTGTGTCCTTGCTCCCTCTCTCTCTCTCTCTCTCTCTGAAAAATAAATAAAATCTTTAAAAAAAAAAAAGATAAATTGCGGGATTAAGACATTTTAGACGAAAAAAAAATTTCTTCCTCATTGTTGACTGAGGACATAAATCCAAAACCAAACAGAATTCAGTAGTCTGTAACTCCCTGACAAAGGGTATCGTTTCATGCATTTTCATCAAATGTGGAACCAAGCAGATGATAAGCACTGTATCTTTCCTTAACCAACGTGAATTAACCTACTATCCAACACCTAATTTTATTCTTCCAAGCACCTCATTTTATTGTTCTACTTCTAAACAGTTATCAAGTTTTGGATAGCCATTTCTGCAAAAGCTCCTCTATGGGTATGCAATTTTTGTCCAGGTAACAGCAAACTATCCAAAAATACCATCTCCCATCTGGGCTCATTCACACAAATTGCAGATTCAAAGGAATGTAATTTGGCATGTGAAAATCTCAGAGCCAATCATTATAGCAATCACTCAAAGAAAGAAGTGAGACTTAAAATAAAATGTAAAGGAAATAAAATTACTGTAAATATAAGCTAGAATAATGTTTTCTTTTTTAAAAAACATTTTATTTATTTATTTAACAGAGAGAGAGAGAGAGAGATCACAAATAGGTAGAGAGCAAATAATACGATATATGCTAATAAAAAATTAAAAAACAACAACAACAAATAGGCAGAGAGGCAGGCAGACAGAGAAGGGGAAGCAGGTTCCCTGCTGAGCAGAGAGCCCGATGTGGGGCTTGATTCCAGGACCCTGAGACCATGACCTGAGCCGAAAAGGCAGAAGCTTTAACCCACTCAGCCACCCAGGCGCCCCTAGAATAATGTTTTCTAATCATGATACTCTTTTCACCCATGGGACTTAAATCTTGCTAAATGTTTTTGTTACTCTAACTTAAAACAATTCACTAGGGCGCCTGGGTGGCTCAGTTGGTTGGGCGACTGCCTTCGGCTCGGGTCATGATCCCGGGGTCCCGGGATCGAGTCCCATATCGGGCTCCCGGCTCTGCGGGAGGTCTGCTTCTCCCTCTGACCTTCTCCCCTCTCATTCTCAGTCTCTCTCTAATAAATAAATGAAAAATCTTTGAAAAAAAAAAATTTAAAACAATTCACTAGCTTACCAATTTCATGTAAATCTACATTTAATTCTAAATATTTAATGCCAAAATACTAGGAAATTAAAAAATGAGAACATTTTAACTACATTAATTATATTTTTCCATTAAATATTTAGGGATTAACTATTATGTACTAAGCTCTACTAGGATTATACTTACAGTATAAAAGTGAAAACAAAGTTCTTATCCTCAATATGTGAACAATATTAGGATTATTATAGTATTTTTTAAAGTATTATGGAAATAAAGGCAGAGAACAATTATTATATCCAGATAGGTTTTCAAAAAATTCCTAGAAAAAGTAAAATATGTGTGAGGCCTTAAAGGATGAGGTAGGACTTAACCAGGTAGGAAGACTATTTCAGGTACACACACACACACACACACACACACACACACACACAATTCTTTAGGCTTCTCTAATTTCTAAAATCTCTGGGACAGGTTTTCTTTTCAGGATCACTAACTCATCCAATGAAATCATATTCAAATCTATCTTAACTGTTTTTTCAAAGATGTTGTTTCCTATCCTACCACCGATAAGGTTCATAAATCCATCTAAAGCACAGGAATACTGAGGGGCACCTGGGTGGCTCAGTCAGTTAAGCCTCTGTCTTTGGCTCAGGACAGGATCTCAGGGTCCTGGGATTGAGCCCAGGGCAGGGGGCACCACGCCCCTCAACCCAGGGCCCCCCAACCTGCTCAGGAGTTTGCTTCTCCCATTCCCTCTACCCTTCCCCCTACTCCCTACCCCTTGCACGCACTCACTTGCGTGCTTTCTAATAATTTTTAATAAATAAAATACACACACCCAAAATAAGCATTAGAATAAATTTTTCTTCCCCATTTATCTCCTCATAGTTTTACAGCTCTAAAAAAGGACCTATGCCTTTCTTATGCCATAGACATACTTATCAGAGCTTTCAGAAAAATAAAACACTTTAGAGACCCCTGGATGGCTCAGTTAAGCATCTGCATTCAGCTCAGGTCATGGCCAGTCCCAGAATCAAGCCCTGCTTCAGGCTCCCTGCTCAGCGGAGAGCCTATTTCTCCCTCTACCCCTCACCCTACTCATGCTCCCTCATATTCTCCCTCTCTCTCTCTCAAATAAATAAATAAAATCTTTTAAAAAAGAAAAACACTTAAAAAAAAACAATTATACCATTATTTCCTGACATTTAACATAATGCATACTTTATTGAGGTTTTATAGTAATTCATCCTTTCTACGAGAGCATTTACCAATCAAATAGTTCATATTCATACACAGACAAATTTGCTATTAAAAGGGACCATGGAGCAGGGGAGGGGAATGATCCACAGTTCATATTTTCCTCAAGTCTAATGTCAATGCCCTCAGAAAGACTCCAATACAATCATGAGATAAATAACGCCCATATCTCAATTTTTGAACTTTCAAGAAAAATAAGTGAAACTGTGGATTCATGTGTTTAGATCAGGGGTAAAAACAGCAGTCCAAGTCCAAGGATATAATTCTAAATGAAGAAAGTTCAACACATTTAATTCATCCACAAACATCACAGGAGAACTTGGTCTTCAGATGATTTTTCAAATTTTAAAAACCTAGTAACTGTTCACTGTAATTCCCCTTAGGTGCTACATGCACACGTGCTTTACTAAGAAAAACTATGGGAGTTAAAAGTGATATTTTTAAAGTATTTTACTGTTTAAAAGGTATGAAGCCCAACATCTTAATCCCTTCAAGAAACTTGTATGGGATTCCTTATCATCACTTCCACTTAACAGACGAGGAAATTAAGGATTTGAAATTTGAAAACCCACCAAACATTATCTCTAGTAGGATGTGCAGCTGACCCTCAAACCTAGGGCCTCCAACTCCAAATCCCAAGCTCTACACAATGGATGGGGCCATTTTAAAACATTCTCCAAAGAAGCAAAATTTATTTTTTGCAGTATTAAGAGTTCTAAATTCAATCTTCTCAAGTATATTTTGAGAACTTATCTTGCAAGCCATGGTATAAGGAACTAAAAAAGTTACTTAGGTGAATAGACAATCTCTTTTCCAAGTATTTTGTTATCACAGGCTGAAAGACATACATACAGGAGAGCTATACTCTAGTAGCAGAAGCATTCACTAAAATGCTTAATTTAGGGACGCCTGGGTGGCTCAGTTGGTTAAGCAGCTGCCTTCGGCTCAGGTCATGATCCTGGGTTACTGGGATCGAGTTCCGCATCGGGCTCCTTGCTCAGCGGGGAGCCTGCTTCTCCCTCTGCCTCTGCCTGCCACTCTGCCTACTTGTGCTCTCTCTCTCTCTGACAAAAAAATAAATAAAATCTTTAAAAAAAAATAAAATAAAAATAAAAAAATAAAATCCTTAATTTAAAAATTAAGTGGTAAAGCATTTATAAATATGCCTCAAGTAGTAGCATGTCTTTGTATTTTGTCTGATGATAATTATTTAATATTTTTAAGTGCCGTAAAGATATTCAGTTAAGTCTTTAAGAGGATCAGTAGCTCTTAAAGACACATACTAAAGTACTGATGGGTGAAATAATCTGTCTCAGATTTGTATCAAAATAATCTGAGAAGTCAAAAATAATAATAATAATAATCTGAGAAGAGAAGAAAATGGAAATAACACCAGCTGTGCATTGTTATAGTTCTTGAATCTGTGTGATAGGAGTTCATTACTACACTTTTGTATGTGTGTGAAATGTGTTCCTAATGACAGTTCTTTTTAAAAAACAGTATGTGGGCTTCTTTCTCGCCACAAAAAAACCTTATTCTTCCAAAGACCAAAAAATTTCGCAACAAGCTCATTTTCCAAATATTAAATATTACTGCTATATAAGTCATCATTTTTAAAACCAAAGGACAATTGCCAGAACATTCACTTAAATGTTTCCAGAAGTCCTGTTTCTGATTTCTAGCCCCTTTTGCACTATCAAGATATATCCCTCCTTTCAGTGTACGAATGATCTGAGTCAGATCCAAAGAAAGCAGTAGAAGAGTCAGTCTACTTGGCACCTGGGTGGCTCAGTCGGTTAAGCGTATGCCTTCGGTTCAGGTCATGATCGCAGAGTCCTAGGATTGAGTCCCACATTGGGCTCTCTGATCAGTAGGGAGCCTGTTTCTCCTTCTCCCTCTGCCTGCCACTCCCCCTGCTTGTGCGCTTGCTCTTATTTAAATCTCCTATTTAAAAAATTAAATAAAATATTAAAAAAAAAAAAAGAAGAAAGCAGTAGAAGAGTCAGTCTACTTGGAAGATCCTAAGGTGGTACCCAGAATTGCCAACCACCTGGTATCACACCAGACAGTCTGGAAATTAAGGCCTTCATTAAATGTCTGATATAACTCATTAATGCAGGAGTTCAACAGCAGCAGCCACATTCACTGTATGTCTCAATTTTCTATACTGAGTCAACAGTCTGTGGTGTACCCAGCTCTGAGAGCCACCTCTCGCCCAGCCTTCTAAATACTGGTTCTGCTATAAGCAGGAAAGGAAAAAAATGAAATGAAAATCAGCTAAAGTTGGAAGGAGAGGTAACAAAGAAACCGCTATTCTTTTTTTTTTTTCTATTTTTTTAATTTAAATTTTTTTTATTAACATATAATGTATTATTTACCCCAGGGTACAGGTCTGTGAATCATCAGGCCTACACATTTCACAGCATTTGCCATAGCACATACCCTTCCCAATGTCCATATCCCTATCCACCCCCCCCACCTCCCAGCAACCCTTAGTTTGTTTCGTTGAGTTTAGGAGTCTCTTATGGTTTGTGTCCTTCCCCATCCCATCTTGTTTCATTTTTCTTCCCCACCCCCCCATAACCCCCTGCCCTGCCTCTCAAATTCTTCATATCAGAGCGCTCATGTGATAATTGTCTTTCTCTGACTGACTTATTTCGCTTAGCATAATACCCTCTAGTTCCATCCACATCGAGAAACCGCTATTCTGATTCTTATAAATTAACTTAGAATCCCTGTTTGTTCATAGCACACATTTCGGAAAGATTTTAGCATTCCGACTTTCTTATCCTACTTAGATGCAACTTTTACCATGTTAAAAATAAATAAATAAATAACCTCTGCTTCCAAAGGAACCAACATATTTGGTCTTTTAACAACTCTGAATTTTTTTTTCAGTCTTATAATACCTGTCAATATACTTGTGTAAGGCGTATACAGTATTTCAACCAATAAAAGAGCCATAACTGAACTTCTTACCCAGTGTTTTCCGACTTCTTTCCACAGCTGTTCTTCGCGTTTGTTCAAACATTGCTTCCAAATCAAACGTGCGAGCTTTTTTTCCTAAACAGAAATAAGTAGCAGACTATGATCTTCTTGTATTAAGCTAGCCAAACTTTAGGTACTCCATAAACACTTATTAAATATCTGGGACGCCTGGGTGGCTCAGTTGGTTAAGCAGCTGCCTTTGGCTCAGGTCATGATCCCAGCATCCTGGGATCGAGTCCCACATTGGGCTCCTTGCTCGGCGGGGAGCCTGCTCCTCTCTCTGCCTTTGCCTGCCTCTCTGCCTGCTAGTGTTCTCTCTCCGTTAAAATAAATAAATAAAATCTTAAAAAAAAAACACTTATTAAATATCTGAGAACCATTCAGTCTGTTTAATTTATAGCATGGCTACAAGAAAAATATGTAGGAAGAAAGAGTTTACTTCTCAGGGAATTTTTAATGACAGTCTCATCATTAACGAGCCAACTTTCCCATCCTCCTCTAATTCACCCTGACTCTACCTCTTAAATCTACAACATTGGTCATAGGCAGAATGGAGAATGTTCATACCCCTAATCTTTGGAACCCGGGAATATGTTACATTACAGGGCAAAAGGGACTTTGTAGATCTAACTAAGGTTATGGTCTCTAAAACAAATTATCCTGGTTGGCCCAATCTAATCACAGAAGACTTTACAAGCAAAGATGCAGAACAGATACAGTTGCAGTCAGAGAGATGTGAAGTGTGAGATGGACTGGAAATACTAGCTCGTTTTCAGATGACGACAGTAAAGCAAGCACCTTAAAAAGCTAAGAGACTCCCACTTGACAGCAAATAAGGAAACAGCAAATAAAACTACAAGAAACCAAATTCTGACAACAGCGTGAATGAGCTTGGAAGCAATATAATATTTGTTTTCATTGCTTTTTTAAAAAAAATAATGTCTACTTCATGTTACTAAGAATATGGTAAAAATGTCATTCCTACATAATACTGATTGGTATAAAATGAAACAACCTTTCTGAAGGGCATTATGACAAAATGTATCAACTAATTTTAAAAGATATATACCGAGAAGCACCTGGGTGACTCAGTTGCTTGAGCCTAGGACTCTTGATCTGTGTCATGAGTTCAAGCCTCGGGTTGGGCTCCATGCTGGGTGGGAAGCCTACTTAAAAAATGAATTTTTAAAAATTTAAAAAGATATATACCCAATGTTTTTGGATACTTTTTAATATTTATGTTTTCATTATAGTCCCTTCTTTAGAAATTTACTCTATGGAAATTCTTTTTTTACAAAAAGAAATAAAAGGGTTATTTATAAAGATATTCTTTTTAGTATTACTAATAAAAGTTAGAATTAGAAACTATTAGGCCAAAATCATGACACTTCTATTAAATGTACTATTCAGCCATTAAAAATGTCTTGGAAGTCTATAAAAACAAGGACTTCACAGGCAACATGATGTCAATTAAACACTTATCTTTCTCTTTTTTTTTTAAGATTTTATTTATTTATTTGAGAGAGAGAGAGAGAGAGAATGAAAGGGGAGAAGGTCAGAGGGAGAAGCAGACTCCCCGTGGAGCCGGGAGCCCGATGTGGGACTCGATCCCGGGACTCCGGGATCATGACCTGAGCCGAAGGCAGTTGCTTAACAACTGAGCCACCCAGGTGCCCTAAACACTTATCTTTCAATAATCACTCTCAACGTGAACAGCCTAAATGCTCCCATAAAATGGCACAGGGTTGCAGAACGGATAAAACAACAGGACCCATCCATATGCTGTCTACAAGAGACACATTTGGAACCAAAAGATACATCCAGACTGAAAGTGAAAGGATAGAGAACCATCTTTCATGCCAACGGACCTCAAAAGAAAGTTGGGATAGCGATTCTCAGATCAGATAAATTAGATTTTAAGCTAAACACTGTAGTCAGAGATACAGAAGGACACTAGATCATTCTTAAAGGGACTATCCTCCAGGAAGATCTAACAATTGTAAACATTTATCCCCCCAATATAGGAGCAGCCAACTACATAAGCCAACTGTTAATCAAAATAAAGAGTCATATTGATATGAATACATTAATAGTAGATCTTAACACACCACTCTCAGTAACAGACAGATCATCTAAACAAAAAAATCAATAAAGAAACAAGAGCTTTGAATGACACATTGGACCAGATGGACCTCAAAGACATATACAGAACATTCCACCCTAAAACAACAGAATACTCATTCTTCTCGAGCACACATGGAACTTTCTCCAGAATAGACCATATACTGGATCACAAATCAGGACTCAACCGATACCAAAAGATTGAGATGATTCCCTGCATTTTCTCAGACCACAATGCTTTGAAACTGGAACTCAACCACAAGAAAAAGTCTGGAAGGAATTCAAACACTTGGAGGCTAAAGACCAACCCGCTCAAGAACGCTGGGATCAACCAGGAAATCAAAGATGAACTTAAACAATTCATGGAGACCAATGAGAATGAAGACACATTGATCCAAAACCTATGGGACACGGCAAAGGCGGTCCTAAGGGGGAAATACATAGCCATCCAAGCCTCACTCAGAAAAATTGAAAAATTTCCAATACACCAGTTCTCTTTACACCTTAAAGAACTGGAAAATCAACAACAAATTAAGCCAACCCCACGCAGAAGAAGGGAAATAATCAAGATTAGAGCAGAGATCGAGTTAGAAACTAGAGAAACAATAGAACACATCAATGAATCCAGAAGTTGGTTTTTTGAAAGAATCAATAAGATCGAGAAGCCACTGACCAAACTAATCCAAAAGAAAAGAGAGAAGACCGTAATTAACAAAATTATGAATGAAAAGGGAGAGATCACGACTAATCCAAAGGAAATAGAAACAATCATCAAAAATTATTATCAACAGCTATATGCCAGTAAGTTAAACAACCTAGAAGAAATGGACGCATTCCTGGAAACCCATACGCTTCTAAGACTGAAACAGGAAGACATTGACAACCTGAATAGACCAATGTCTATTAGTAATAGTAATGAGATTGAAGCAGTGATCAAAAACCTCCCAAAAAACAAGAGTCCAGGACCTGACGGATTCCCTGGGGAATTCTACCAAACATTCAAGGAAGAAATAATACCTATACTCCTGAAACTGTTTCAAAAAATAGAAACAAAAGGAAAACTTCCAGCATTACCCTGATCCCCGACCAGGCAAAGACCCCACCAAAAAGGAGAATTTCAGACCAATATCCCTGATGAATATGGATGCCAAGATTCTCAACAAGATCTTAGCTAATAGGATCCAACAGCACATTAAAAAGATTATTCATCATGACCATGTGGGATTTATCCCTGGGATGCAAGCGTGGTTCAACATTTGCAAATTGATCAATGTGATAGAACAAATCAGTAAGAGACAAGAACCACATGGTCCTCTCAATTGATGCAGAAAAAGCATTTGACAAAATTCAACATCTGTTCCTGATTAAAACTCTTCAAAGTGTAAGGATAGAAGGAAC
>CM052809.1:112750818-112797720 GCA_028533885.1 Nasua narica
AATTGGACAGCTATATGTAGAAGAATGAAACTTGACCATTCTCTTACACCATACACGAAGATAAACTCGAAATGGATAAAAGACCTCAACGTGAGGCAGGAATCTATCAAAACCCTAGAGGAGAACATAGGCAGTAACCTCTATGACATTAGCCACAGCAACTTCTTTCAGGACATGTCTCCAAAGGCAAAGGAAACAAGTGAAAATGAACTTTTGGGACTTCATCAAGATAAAAAGCTTCTGCACAGCCAAGGAAACAGTCAACAAAACAAACAGGCAACCCACAGAATGGGAGAAGATATTCGCAAATGACACTACAGACAAAGGTCTGATATCTAAGATCTATAAAGAACTCCTCAACTCAACACTCCCAAAACAGAGAATCACATCAAAAAATGGGCAGAAGACATGCAAATGGCTAATAGACACATGAAAAAATGTTCATCATCTTTAGTCGTCAGGGAGATTCAAATCAAAACCACACTGAGATACCACCTTATACCAGTTAGAATGGCCAAAATCAACAAGACAGTAAACAACGAATGTTGGAGAGGATGTGGAGAAAGGGGAATCCTCTTTCACTGTTGGTGGGAATGCATGTTGGTGCAGCCACTTTGGAAAACAGTGTGGAGATTCCTCAAGAAATTAAAACTAAAAAAAAAAAAGAAAAAGAAAAAGAAATTAAAACTAGAGCTACCCTATGACCCTGCAATTGCACTACTGGGTATTTACTTCAAAGAAGCAGATGCAGTACAAAGAAGGGCCACATGTACCCCAATGTTCATAGCAGCAATGGCCACAATCGCCAACTGTGGAAAGAAACAAAATGCCCTTCAACAGATGAATGGATGAGGAAGATGTGGTACATCTATACAATGGAATATTATGCCTCCGTCAGAAAGGATGAATATCCAATTTTTGTATCAACATGGAAGGGACTAGAAGAGATTATGCGGAGTGAAATAAGTCAAGCAGAGAGAGTCAATTATCTTATGGTCTCACTTACGTGTGGAGCATAAGGAATATCATAGAGGGCATTGTGAGAAGGAAGGGACAGGTGAATGGGGGGAAATCGGAGCGGGCAATGAACCATGAGAGACTGTGAACTCTGAGCAAGAAACTGAGGGTTTTGGAGGGGCAGGGGTGGGGTATTGGGTGAGCCTGGTGGTGGCTATTGAGGAGGGCACGTATTGCATGGAGCACTGGGTGTGGTGGATGAACAATATGTGACACTGAAAAGATAAACATATTTGAGGAAAAAAATGTTTGGAAAAGCACATTAGAATACAGAAAATCGTCAAAGGATTAAAAATTAAAGTACATAACTAAGAATAACATAAAATTGCACATACATATGATCTTAACTTTCTTGATATACAACAGGAAAGAATAGAAAAATAACTTTTTTTAAAGAAATTTTTATTTCTTTTAAAGATTTTATTTATTTATTTGACAAAGAGAGAGAGATCACAAGTAGGCATAGAGGCAGGCAGAGAGAGAAGAGGAAGCAGGCTCCCTGCTGAGCAGAGAGCCCAATATGGGGCTCGATCCCAGGACCCTGAGATCATGACCTGAGCCGAAGGCAGAGGCTTTAACCCACTGAGCCACCCAGGTGCCCCTAGAAAAACAAATTTGAAGTCTTGATTTCTAGATCATGCAATTACAAAGGATTTTACTTTCTTCTTTATTTACTGTGTTCTTCAGATTTTCTATTAATATGCGTTACTTTTGAAATTAGGGAGGAAACCATTATAAAGAACTGAAACAAAATTAAATACTACAGAGACACCTGGGTGGCTCAGCCAGTTAAGCCTCTGCCTTCACTTCAGGTCATAATCCAGATTCCTGAGATGGAGCCCTGCATCCGGCTCCTTAGTCGTCAGGGAGCCTGCTTCTTCCTCTCCCTGTCGCTCCCCCTGCTTGTGTGCTCTCTCTCTCTCTGACAAATAAATAAAATCTTAAAAAAAGAAAACACAAAAGCAAATACTATAGTAATACATAACTATATAGTATTTTTGTAAACATGACCAGCTAGGAGTAAAAATGTGGCAAGGACATTGCCATAATAAATGGGTATATGAACACCAACAAGAGACCTGGACAGTCAACCTGATATTTGTTCTATCCAGAACCCAGGAGAAATGGGAAAACGGTTTACATTTGCTTCTTACAAGCAGTAATGTTTCAACAGATGACTACATCTCTGCTTGAAATGTTCTTCATCTCATAACAAGACTCTAGAAAGAGACTGAAGTGACAGTTCCAGGGAAGAAAGGCTCTAATCAAAAAGGATTTAATAACCCTTATAATATCATTTAATAGACCACTTGTTGCCAGAAAGGCCATCTCATTGCAGACCACAGTCAATGGTTAGTTCTCAGTCTCAGGACACAAGACAACTCCCTCCACTAACCAACGCCGTCCACAGCATAGGCCACAAGGCTATCTTTCCCACAAGGCTTCCCATACGTGTCACCTGAGTTGGTCCCAACAGACAAGCAAGAATTGGGAAGCGGATGGAAAAGAGAATGCCGAGAAATTGCAAGGCATACACTAGAGCGAAAGTAACCAGGGCTTGGCGCAGCCAAGGGTGCGGAACAGAGGTGACAGCTGGGTCTCCTCTCTCAACCTGTCGTTCTTAAAACCTCTGCAAAAGGAGACGAGGCTAAGTGTTAAGACAGTCACTCACCGAAGCCCGTGAAGCCCATGGTGACCGCCAGCTGTGGATCCGGTCCCGACGCGTCTGCGCCTGTCACTGGGGCAAGAGGAGGAGACTTCGTTAGTGCGGCGCCCCCGGCGCCCCCTAGCCCTTCCCGCCCTGCCTGGCATCGCCCCCACGGAACCCACCTTCACTGGGCCCCGGGCGCTCCATGGCCAGCCGCCCGCCGCAGAACTAGCTACAGCCACAGCACAAACAGCAGCTGAAGACTCCAGGCAAAACCAGCAGGAAGTATCGTCTTGGAGAGGCGACGCCGCCAAGGCCAAGAGCGTCGCCTTCCGCGAGCGGATGGCGATCTCCGGAGCTGCGCCGCCCTGCAGGGTTGGCGGGGCATAAACGCCGCCGAGGTCACCCGCTTACTCACCCCACTAGATGGGAACATCGTGTAGTTTGTATCAACATCCTTTCTTTTTCTATTCCTACCTTCCTTCCTTCTTTCCTTCTTCCCCCCTTCCTTTCTTTTTTCCTAGATTTTGTTCAATGATTATATATGATTGGTATAATAAACATTTAGAAAAAGAAAGGATGAGTACACAGGTCCTACAAGGAACAAGTAAACCAGTGGAAACCCTTAGGCAATATTTCTCAATCTCGGTTGCAAATTAGTATCCCCTGGGGAGGTGTTTTGTCCTGTCTTGTTTTGTTTGTTTTTAAAGATTTTATTTATTTATTTGAGAGACAGAGAAAGTGAGAGAGAGCATGAGAGGAGAGAAGGTTAGAGGAAGAAGCCGACTCCCCCGGGAGCTGGGAGCCCGATGTGGGACTCATCTGAACTCAAGGATCATGACCTGAGCTGAAGGCAGTCGCTCAACCAACTGAGCCACCCAGGCGCCCCTTGTCTTGTTTTGTTTTGAAGTACAGTTGACACAATGCTACATTAGTTTCAGACATTCAACATAGTGATTCAACAAGTCTGTATATCATGCCCACAAGTGTAGCTACTATCTGTGACGGTGCAACACTATTACAATACCCTTGACTGGATCCCCTATCCTGTACCTTTTATCCCCATGACCAATTCATTCCATGACTGGAAGTCCCTCTCCCTTTCCCCCATTTTAGCCCATCCTCCTCCCTCTGGCAACCATTGGTTGGTTCTCTGTATTTACAGGTCTGTTTCTTCCTTTTGAGTTTGTGTGTGTGTGTGTGTGTGTGTGTGTGTGTGTGTGTTTCTTACATTCTACGTATCAGTAAAATCATATGATGTTTATCTTTGACTTCTTTCACTTAGCATAAGGCTCCCTAGGTCTATCCATGTTGTCGCAAATGTCAAGATCTCACACTTTTTTGTGAACACCCTTTATTTTTAAGGTGCATTTACTATTGAGGTGACACAATCCTCACAGAATTCTAAAGAAAAGCCAACAACCCCCTTCTTTGCATTTTGTCCTTTTCTATGAGGAAACCCTCACAGTTCTACACCCTTTGAGTATATTTTAAGGAAAAAAATAGTATTTACTACATGACTGAAAAGTACATAGAAGCCAAAAAGAACTGAGTAACTAAGAGTTGGCAAAAAATGCTCTAAGGGCGCCTGGGTGGCTCATTCGGTTAAGTGTCTGACTCTTGATCTCAGCTCAGGTCATGATCTCAGGGTCCTGAGATGGAATCCTGTAAGGGGCTCCCTGCTCACCAGGAAGTCTGCTTCTTTCTCTCCTTCTGCCTCTGCCCCTCCCCCTGCCTGTGTGCACTCTCTCTCAAAATAAATAAATAAAATCTTTTAAAAAATAAAAATAAATGTCCTAAATCTTGTATTCTTAGCCCAAGCCTCCCTCTAGCTATCAGTCATGATTGCTTATAGAGTTTCCCAGCCCACAGCAAGGGTTCTCTAAGCACTTTATAACATATTTATTATATTTTTACTTCATATTTGGTTCCAATTTTTTTACAACACAACTCCTTACCTGTGCTACCAACTAATGGTGTATTACTTATCTTTATATTTCTGAATTCTAGCAAAACCGTATAGAGTCCTAATAAATGTTGCTGAATAAAAGTATTTTCATAGTTACTCATTAGCCTAACTACTACCCCTTAATGTCCTATCTCAAATTATGCTTTAGCTATGCACCCTAAATGATAATTATAGCATCTAATATCACTTCCATTGTTCTTAAAATGCAAAATTATTCACATGGCCCCCAAAGCCTTTCCAACCTCATCATTTTCTACTTTCCACGACACCAGTCTTCTTTCAGCTCAATAAGCAGCCTCAGAAAACATCATGTCCTGAAAACTCTGACTCTTCACCAGTCCCCTGCCCTACATTGAATCCTACTCATCCTTCAGAACTCATTCGGTTTTCTTTTTTAAGATTTTATTTATTTATTTGACAGAGAGAGATAGCGAGAGAGGTGAACACACGCAAGGGGAGTGGAGAGGGAGAAGCAGGCTTCCCGCTAAGCAGGGAGTCAGATGCCCAGAACACTGGGGTCATGACCTGAGCCCGAGGCAGATGCTTAACAACTGAGCCACACAGTTGCCCCTAATGAGGATATTTTTAAAAACCTTAAATACCTAGTAGGGCTAGATAGTCTATTTAAATAGGGAGCTACTTGAGCAGCGGTTCTCAAAGTGTATTCTGTGGATTCCTGTAAAGGTGTTCATGAGATCAAAATTATTTTCATAATAATACTAAGATATTTGCTTTTTTCACTCTATTGATGTTTGCACTTATGATGCAGAAGCAAGAGTGTGTAAAACTGCTGGTGCCTCAGAATAAGTCAAGGCAGTTACAAGCAAACCGCTGTAGTAGTCCTCGTATTCCTGTTACATTCCCACTTTAAACACAAATGAATGAAATGAGTTTGTCACTTCAAGGAAAACAACTCACTATACTTGCTACTAAGGAAGATTTGTAAGATAAAATTAGACTCCTGAAAAACTTATCAAGATGGTATCAAGGTTGTATCAACAACCATAAACTTGACAACTTCCTAATACTTAAAAGATTTTTCTGTTAAGATAGGTAGTAATATTAACACCATCATTTTTTTCTATTGGTTAATGAAATATGTCAACATTTTGGAAGTTCTGTATAATTTAGAGAACCAATATTTCCCAAATGACCAACACATAATGCTAAAGAATCATGCATGGATAGAAGGTCCAAAATATAAGATAGACAAGTGGTTTTTAATTTAACAAAGTTCAAAAAAAATTCACTGATGACTTCAAGTTCCACACCATAACTAACTTTTAAGAAACTATACTACTTGGGGTGGGTGCCTGGGTGGCTCAGTGGGTTAAGTGGCTGCCTTTGGCTTAGGTCAGAATCCCAGATTCTTGGTATTGAGCCCCACATCAGGATCCCTGCTCAGCAAGTAGTCTGTTTCCCCATCTCCCCACTCCCTACCCAACTCATGTGCTCTCCTTTTTCTCTCTCTCAAATAAATAATAAGTTTTAAAATTTTTTAAAAAGAAACTACACCATTTGAGATGGCTGGATGGCTCAGTTGGTTGAGTGGCCAACTCTTAGTTTCAACTCAGGTCTTGATCTCAGGCTCATGAGTTCAAGCCCTGTGTCAGGCCCCACTCTGGAAGTGGAGCCCACTTAAAAAACAACACAAAACTATACCACCTGTCAAGTTTTGGTAATCTATCAGAGAATAACATTCGCAAATATCTAAAAAAGGTTATTAAAATACTTCTCCCTTTCCCATTACATAACTGTGTGAGGCCCACTTTTCTTCATATATTTCAAGTAAACAACAGATCACAACATACTGACAGCAAATGCAGAAGATATGAAAATCTAGCTATCTCATCTGTCTTATGAAGTCAGACATTTAAGAGATTTGGAAAAATGTAAAATAAAGCATTCTTCTAATATTTAATTTTAGAAACTATGTGGCTTTCATAAAATATGTGTCATTTAAATTAAAATGGATTAGGTTTATTCTTTTGTTTTTTTAAAAAGGTTTTGTTTATTTATATGACACAGACAGAGCACAAGCAGGGGAAGTGGCAGGCAGAGGGAGAAGCAGGCTCTCTGCTGAGCAGGGAGCAGGAGCCCCGTGTGGGACTCAATCCCAGGACCCTGGGATCATGACCTGAGCTAAAGGCAGTCGCTTAATGACCAAGCTACCCGGGCGCCCCAAGGCTTATTCTTTTAAATGATTTTTTAAATTTCTTGTTTTTAGGAGATATTAGCAATTATTAACAAATCTAACCCACACAAAACAAAAATTCTTTGTAATCCTTAATAATTGTTAAGATCTCAAGAGGTCCTGAGATCAAAATGTTTTAGAATCACTGTTTAGGGAAGACTTCAGCACACTTTTCCTGTAAGAGCTAGATGGTAAATATTTTAGGCTTTGGGGCCCTGTGGTCTGTGTAGCAACTACTCAACTCAGCAGTTGTAGGTAGAAAGTAACCATAGGCAATATACAACTGAATGAAAGTTCTTGGACTTACACCCCTGGGAATACTGCTGCAGTGCAGGGATATTAGACCAGTTCTGCCAGATCATCCAATTTGTGAAATTGAAAACTCTCAATCATATGTTTTATCTTAAATTAAAACGAACACTGTGCCAAACCATCGGTTTTTAATCTGTGGTCTACCAAATAAAAGAAAGTTGATGGCTGGAGAACCATCGACCTATTTATCTACTGATAATACAAATCTGATTTTTCCTGATATATTTACTATGAAGTTTTAAATTATACCTATGGATCTGTAACATCTCAGAAATTTTAATATTCAGAAATTCAGTCAACCCCTCATTTGAGGGAGTAAAAAAGTAATTGAAGTAGCAAAAGACCATAGTTTAGTAAAGACCATAGTTTTGTATCCTGGGCACAGGACACAAGTGCACCTGGCTTAAGGACTCCCAAACACACAAGGTTCAGCCACTCGCCACTGAAAAATCCAAAGGCAGAGAAACATGTGTTGATGAAACAAGAAAGGAATTTCTTTGAGTGAGGCCAACACTGGAAAGACAGCAAACTAGTGTCTCAAAGACTGTCTCCAAACTGCTGAAAATAATCCTAGGTTTATATAAGGAAAATGTGGGACAAAGGTCGGTAAATACAGCAAGTGGGCAGTAGAGGTTAGGTCTGTCATTATCTTGGGGATCCTACAAGCAGGGTTCTGCTGGCTCAGAGCAGTCCTAATTGAGTTCCCATCACAGGTTCCCATCACAGGATGCTTTGCCAGCCCCATCTTTGGCCTGAGTTAAAAGATTAGCTGCAAAGGGGCGCCTGGGTGGCTCAGTTGGTTAAGCGACTGCCTTCGGCTCAGGTCATGATCCCGGAGTCCCGGGATCGAGTCCCATATCGGACTCCCGGCTCTGCGGGAAGTCAGCTTCTCCCTCTGACCTTCTCTCCTCTCATTCTCAGTCTCTCTCTCTAAAAAAAAAAAAAAAAAGATTAGCTGCAAAGAAAAACTTAATCAATTAGAAAGTTTGAGATCAAAATGGAGATAGCTGAAGTCCTCGTTCAGTTTAGCTAATCAATAAGGAGTAATTCAGTTACTGACTAGCTGAACTTTTAAGAATATAAGCGGATGAAACAAGTGTGGTTCTAAATGAGCACTAAATAAGAACAAATTCTAGTATTTCTAAATAAGGAATGTGCTTTGAAAGAGTGCTTTGATTTGACCACTCCAGTTGTCTTCTGTGTGAAATGAAGCCTATCTTACCTCTTCTTGCTTATCTTATCCTCCTACTTCAATTAATACATACCCCACAAAAAATTACGGTGATGCACTTTATTGCTTTGTGTGTCCCTGCATCAGCACCTTGAGGACAGGAATGGGTCAGTTCGATATTCCCAGCACAGGCACAGTGCCTGACACAAATTATAAATTCAATTTCTGTAGGACTTGGTGATATATTGGGTGATCTACTTTATATGAGTCCCTCTACTTTGTGCTGGGGATCCACCAATGAATTAGAACACTCTTCATCCGCTCTGTAACGAGAAATAAAGGAAGACATCAGGCCTCTGCATCCAACGAATGACTCAGTAAATACACAATTCTTCATAGCAACAGTACCCATACATAAATAAAAAGCCTAATCAATTTTTTTGAAGTAGGTTCCACCCCACGGTGGAACTTGAACTCACCACCCGGACACCCAGAATCACATTCTCTACTGACTGACCCGATCAGTAAAGTCTGATGAATTTACTGTGAAGCCCGTAAGAATCGTAGTGAAATTTTGGTTCACACGTAAACTGTTTCTGGCAAGCTACCAACTCCTATCCACTCTCGCAAGAGAAGCTGTTTGGAGTGCCAAAGAAATTGACGCGCAAACTCTTAAGTAGTTGCAGTTGAGAGATTCTAACCTGTAAAGCTCGAGACACTAAGATCCAGGGCTCGCGAAATCCAGCAGAACCGGAGCAGCCAGCGCTGCCGGGCACTACCCAGGTCCCACTTACCCGACCCCTGCTCCCTTCCACTTCCCCGCCCGTCCTAACCCTCCCCTTCCCCGGTCCTTTCCCCTTTCTTTCCTCCATTCCCTAGATAACCTCCGTGGATTTTCTTCTCCCCCACCCTTAAGCATTCAGCCTTCGCGCAGGAACGCGCCTTGGCTCACTGGCTCCGCCCCCTAACGTCCAGCCCCCTCCAGAGCTTCCTCTCTTCATTTTCAAAACCTAGCCTTCAAATTCCCCTCCAGATGTACCGGAAGTGCGTCATCCAAAGGCGCCGAGACGCTCGTTTGGCGCGCGCGCTCTAAGCTCTGGGTCTGTGCTGCGGTGTTGGGTTTTTCTTTTCGCCTTGATTTTTTACTTTTTCCAGACGCTGGTGCTTCCGAGTCTCGACATGCCGTCTTCTTTACTGGGCTCGGCGATGCCGGCCTCCACGTCGGCCTCAGCTCTGCAGGAAGCTCTGGAAAATGCAGGGCGGCTCATCGACCGTCAGTTGCAAGAAGACCGCATGTACCCGGACCTTTCCGAGCTTCTCATGGTGTCTGCCCCAAGTGAGTGATCAGTGGCCATTTGGTGACTGCTTTCGTAGCCGAAAGGACTTTCGCCTGATTTCCTAACTAGGTCCTTATCCCCGGGTGGGCCCAGTGAAGAGATTTTGAGATTTAGCTGTTTGCTACATTTCAGAGAGCGAAAAAGAGTCTTTTTGTTTGTTTTCCTGTCCTCACTTCCCTGCCGATATTTGAGAGGGTAGGAGTGACGAGCAACCCCCCATTTGAAGCAAAGACCACAAACTTAATGAGCTGCTCCCTGCCTCCAAGTGTTCATCGCTAAGGCCAGTTGGGTAGGATCAGTTGAGTAGGATCAACTGATCCAAGTCTCATTCTTGTTGATTTCTCATTAACTTTAGACTGAAACAGACGAGCAAACGAAATTTGAAATTTACCATCTTCTTCCAAAGGTAGTCTTTATTATGTGTAGAGTTAGTGTAATACGAAGTTCTGTGATACAAAGGTAGTTGAGACGAACTGTCAGTAAAATAAAGGAAGAGAGCAGGGGTTTTAGCTGTGGTGATGGACAGGAAGGGCAAGGCAGTGTGTGGGCCAACAGAAGAGAGGTAACGGGAAAATACTTTGTTTCATGCTTTTAAGTTATGACCAGGTTCCTCGGGGCATGGTGTTAAGTTATTAAAAAAAAAAAAAAAAAAGGTGGCCCCTTTGTGAGACCTATTTTGGAGAAAAAAGCCTAAGATAGAAACAAGGGTTTTAGTAAACGTTAACGAAGATAAAGTACAAAGATAATCTGTGCAATGTAAACCTAAATGACACTTCTGGCGATTTATAAAAATCATTGAGTAGACTTGTAGTCAGAGAAAAGATAGAAGTAAAACACATGTAATATTTGTTTCTGGCAGCTACTTACCAGTGCTTATAAGAACTGAGTGGCCTGGGGCGCCTGGGTGGCTCAGTGGGTTAAAGCCTCTGCCTTCCGCTCAGGTCATGATCTCAGGATCCTGGTATCAAGCCCCCGAATCTGCTCAGCAGGGAGCCTGCTTCCCCCTCTCTCTCTCTGCCTGCCTCTCTGCCTCCTTGTGATCTCTCTCTCTCTCTCTCTTTCTCTCTCTGTGTCAAATAAATAAGTAAATAAAATCTTAAAAAAAAAAAAAAAGAACTGAATGGCCTATTAGCAACTCTCATCTTGAACAGCAGTACTCCCTTTGACCTCCTTAGGTTTGAAAAGCAAGATATAAAGAGAGTCCATACATTCTTGTCCTCTCTTATCTGATTCAAATCGATTCTATCCACCTTTACACCAACCTCTTCAACCTAGTCTCCTCCCTTTCTTCTATCCTATTCTCAAACTATTTGTTCCAGTCACACAGAATTTAATATGTTTTCCATAAGAAGCTCTCTCTTCAGGATTCAGTTTTACATCGTCATTTACTTCATCACTTCTGGAATGCTCTTTCTTCTTTGCCTGACATTCTTCTAGACTCCCTTGAATATCACTTCCTTTGTGAGGGCTTTCTTAACCATTCACATTCTCACCAGAGTTATTAATGCCATCCTTTGTGTTCCCATTGCCATTTAACATGTGCAATATCCTATTAAAATTACATTCTAAGTTTAAATGGGATGTCTGGGACTTGCTTCAAAAAATCCATTAGGGAAGAAGTAGCTAGGGATATAAATGAAACATAATCAGGCGTGTTATTGGTAATTGTTGAAACTGGGTAATCAGTCAGTACATAGGAATTGCATTTTTCTCTCTAGTTGTATATTTTAAATTTCCATAACACATTTAGAATTTCTTTTATATGTCAGTTTTTCCCAACATCTTTGTGCTTAAAGAGTGCCTGGAAAGGTGCCTGGCATAAGCATAGGTCATCAGTCAGATCTAAAGAACACCTCCCTTTCAAGACATATAAAGGACAGGCTGAATAGAGCAGCCCACTCCTGCCCTTAGTTGACTGTGTCTTAGAGCAAGAGAAAAGTTGCCAAACAAGAACACTTTATAGAGCAGGCTGTGCTTTCCCCCAAAAAATATTGCTTATGTGGTATTACTTGTATTTATCTTACTGGTCTTGGGGGGGGGGTGGTCTAACAGAAAAATGCGTAGATTGTTCTAATCTATTAGTATTTAAGGGGAAATAAAATAGCTATTTTTTTCCCCAATCAATATCTTGTTCACAGTTGTTTTATCTGACAATCACAAAGTGGTTTTATAAATATTTGCCCATTTTAGATTAGTAAAATAATAGGGAAAAAACTCTAAATTATTGAACTAAGTATTTCCTTTCTTATGGAATCTTTTTGAAAGATAATCTTCTGTTTAGTGCTGAAACCTGTAATTGCTCCCACTTTAACACTGGATTTTCTCAGGCCTCCTTTGTATTGGGTCAGAACTATTTTATTCTCTCTGTATACCTTTACAACCACCAGATGCACAATTTCTTTTGTAGCTTGCAGTTCTTCAATATGCCTAGTTGATGCCCAAAACGTTATTATTTTAAAAAATGCTTTGTTTTATTACTTGCAGATAATCCCACTGTTTCTGGCATGTCAGATATGGATTATCCTCTACAAGGACCTGGTTTGCTGTCAGTACCCAGCCTTCCAGAGATCAGTTCCATCCGAAGAGTTCCTCTCCCACCTGAACTTGTTGAACAGTTTGGTCGTATCCTGTTACCTTGTTTTTAACTCCTTAAAATTTTTTAAAATTGGTATTCTTTTTTTTTTTTAATTGGTATTCTTATTATAATTCTTGCTTTGTGTTTAATTGGTGTGTATATATCAGTTCACTTAAGAGCTTTATTTAAAAAACATTTTGAGTATGTGGGTAGTTTGCCATGTGCCTAGAAAATTTCATGTAACATTGAATGTTGAAAATTAAATCACATTTTAATTTTTCTGGGACATTGAAGAGAGTAAATTGTTTACAAGGAGTTCTGCATTTTTTTAAATGATATTCTTGCAAAGTAGTATTTTCCAGTTAAATGCTATAGAAGGAAGCTTTTCCTGCCACATTTTAGCTGGAAGAACCATGATTTTCATTTTTTTTCTCATATTTTAATTTTAAAACTGGGATGTTGTTTTAAAACTGTTTAAAAAAATCTGCCAGGTACTTCCTTTTGCCCCTCCCCAAAAGTTTTTGGTATGGTTTTGCACTTATTGCTATCTTAGAATTAAAGTTTATAAGTGATTGCATTTCTAAGGGTCACAGTAAGGATGGAACACTAATGGCATCTGCATAGACTGAGTTGCTGGAGGAGTTTTCATACCCTCTAAAAAGAAAGATTTTATCTAATTTTTTTAAGTGTGGCATACCCATAAAGGCATTAGGTTTATAGTTATTTGCTAGGAAGCTTTTTTATCAATATATAGCCCTCATAATATAGACATTAAGATGCTATATTAATATTTAGTGAGACTTAAAAGTATATTAATCTATTGAAAGTAAAAGTATTTCAAATTTCAGTCTGATTACAGTCTGATTCAGAAAAATAAAGGAAATGGAAAATTAAGGAAATACTTGTAAGTAGAAAAACTAGTAGAATTTAATATTTTGCCTAAAATTTTCAGTGTTTCTCTGAGACTTGATGAAAGTGTTATTAAATATAAAACATACCTTATTCCATATTCTACCCCTGCTTAGTTTCTTAATATTCTTTAATCTTTTGATAATCTATTTCTGCAAGAGACATTAGGAAATTATGTCATAATTGCTTCCTTGTCTTATAATTACAAAACATAATTCTTTGTTTTCCAGTTGTACTATTTATAAGAAGCTTGCAAATTGTCAAGCTATGACTTTAGCATACCATGTGCTTTTTTTTTTTAATCATCCTTGCTTGTAACAGAATTGGACAACCTGGTCCACTAAGTTTTTTTGTGTCAAAATTTAATGGTGTTATTCATAATCAGTATTCTTTTTTAAGTTAGTAATGATAAAAACATTACATTTGTCCTTTAGAATACATTTCAAGTGGTCAGATAACATTATTTAGAAGTTATAAATTACAGGTTTATTTCTGTCATGGCTATGTCTTTCATTAAACTTACTAGAAATTAAGATATTTTATTTTCTCTTTCTAT
The DNA here is from genome assembly GCA_028533885.1 of Nasua narica. NCBI lineage: Eukaryota > Metazoa > Chordata > Mammalia > Carnivora > Procyonidae > Nasua > Nasua narica. Next base: position 112,764,507 of record CM052809.1, read on the forward strand.
TAAAGAGTGTTTGGGTCTTGATTTTTTAATCATAAATTTTAAATCAAAATCTAAACAAAATTAAGAAAGATAAGATTGAAATCTTTTTGCCTTACATCCACACTACTTCAGATATGCAGTGTAACTGCATGATGGGCGTGTTTCCTCCTATCAGCAGAGCTTGGCTCACAATTGACAGTGACATATTCATGTGGAACTATGAAGATGGGTATGTATTTGATGCTGCTTTGCTGTAGCATGGTTAGAATTTAGATTATCTTTTTTTTTTTTTTAAGATTTTATTTATTTATTAGAGAGAGAGAGACTGAGAATGAAAGGGGAGAAGGTCAGAGGGAGAAGCAGACTTCCTGCAGAGCCGGGAGTCCGATATGGGACTTGATCCTGGGACTCCGGGATCATGACCTGAGCCGAAGGCAGTCGCTTAACCAACTGAGCCACCCAGGCGCCCAGAATTTAGATTATCTTAACTGCAGCTAATATTCTACTCATCAGAAGCTGCCTGGTTTATCTTTCATTCATCTAACATCTGGATAAGTGCTTCTCAGTATGCGTACCAATCACCTGGGTAGGGGGTTAAAATGTGGATTCTGTTATAGTAGTTCTGAGTGAGCCTCAAGAGTCTACATTGTAACAAACTCTCAATGATGCTGCCATTCTGAGCTGCAGGGGTCTAGTTGCCAAGCTATTATCGACCAGTAAGATAGTCTATCAGTAGTTTTTCGAGAGATGGTTTGACATTTTTGAGGATCTCTATTTTTAATGCATTTCTATGCATTGGAAATCTCTTATCTTACTAAAGTGACTAACCAGTTTTGTTGTTCTGAGAACTTAATCTTTGTGTAATTTGAATGTATGTAATAGTCTGAGTGAAGGTCCAAGACATTATTGCTAAAATAAAGTTCATTGATCTGGTAATCTCACTTGGCTTTCTGGAGATAAATTTTGGCTTATTACCAGTTCTCTGTCATAATACCTTTAGGTGATTAAGTGGGTTAATGAGAGGAAGGCCCGTGTAGTTGTTACTCTTTCCTAGGGTAACTAAGACATCTGTCAGGAACCACACACATACAGTGTATCATTGAGTTGAAGTGACAGTAAGTGACAACTTGAACTTGTAGCTTAAATGAAACCACTTTTGTTCACTGATTTTTTTTTATTAGAACTTTTCATAGCTAGAGTTATGATTGAACTGTTACATAGTCCTAATAGCAGCAATATATTGTTGTGATTGTTCTTCATATACCCTGAACTTTAGTTTGTTGTGTTATTGTAACACGGTCATTTTGATACTAAGGAATAAAACCTCTTCATTTAGGCATGAATGTATTTAAGTAAATCAAATGCCAAAAAACTACATAATATATAAATGTAAGAATAATTCCCCTGAAAAGGGTTTTCCCTTTAATGGAAATTTGTGTATTTTCATTAACATCTAACATAGCTATCATAATAAAATATTGAATTTATCATGTATCAGACACTGTTTTGTGCTAGAAGCAGCATTGAATGTGGTAAATATAGTCTCTGTCCACATGGAACATATAGTCCAAACTTAATTGTGTTAAAACTAGAACTCATTTAAAGAAAAATTATCTCAGGACACCTGGGTGACTCAGCTGGTTAAGCCACTGCCTTCAGTTCAGGGTCCTGGGATCAAGTCCCACATCAGGCTCCTTGCTCGACAGGGAGCCTGCTTCTCCCTCTGCCTGCTCTGCCTGCCACACCCCCTGCTTGCACGCTCTCTCTCTCTCTGACAAATAAAGAAAATCTTTAAAAAAAAAAAAAAGGAAAAAAATTATCTGAACAATGTACTTATTGGAAAAAAAAAAAATCAAGGCACAAGTCCTGGGTATAAATCTTTAGTTCACAAGTTCAATACTGCAAAAACCTTGGGCTTCCTTTCAATTATTCCATTAACTTTCTATTATATATCCTAATTCCACCTGGATAATATGTGCATAATTTTGTCCCATTTATTTTTCTGTGACCCCTAACTTCCCCAGAATTGATCTTAGTTTCTGAAGGCTATGCCAGTTATCATAGTATAGAAAAAAGCAGGAAACCTGGTCCACCTAAGTGGCCATTGAGATGTTTTCTTTTTGTTTGCTTGGCTCTTTTCAGGACAACCAGAAATTTTCTTTAAAGTCTGGATCACTTGTTTTTTTTCTTGGTGTTTATTCTGCTTGGCGTTTTCTGATTTTCTTGAATCTTTGGTTTGATGTTTTTCATTATTTTTGGAAATTTTTCAATGATTGTCTTCAAATATTTATCCTGCCCCATTCTCTCCCTCTTCTGAGATTTTTACACTTTTGTTAGATTGATGTTTTTCAGCAGGTTTTGGGTGCTCTGTTCTATTTTTGTTTTGCCATCTTTTTTTTTTTTTTTCTTTTTGTTTCCGTTTGGACAATTTCTGTTGACCCAACTTCAGGATCATGGATTCCTTTGTTAGCTATATCAAGTTTACTTTAAAAGTTCTTATAAGATGTTCTTTCTCTGTGCTGTACTTTTTATTTCTAATATTTTCACTTCTTTATTTCTTGTAATTTTCACCTCTCTGCTGAAATTCCTTATCCATTTATTTATATTGTTCACTTTTTCCATTAGTACCTATACTATATTAATCATATTTATTTTAAATTTCTTATCTGTAGTTGAGACATCAGGCTCATAGCTGAGTCCATTTCTGTTGATTACTTTGTTTTGTTTTGTTTTTTGATTACTTTGTTTCTTGACAGGATTTTTTTTCCTGTGCTATTTGTGTCTCATGTGTTTTTTGAAAGCTAGATATCATGTGTAGGACAGTGGATACTGCAGTAAATAGTATTTATCCTTAGAAATAGGCCTAGCAGGTAAGCCTTTATAATGGGGAGGTAAGCTGAGTTTGGTTTTGTCATTGCTGTGGTTACCCTCAGTGGACTACAGGCTTCAAATTCCTGTAGAATTACTTTGCACTTAGGATACAGGTTGTGATGCTGGAGATTTTTTCTTAGTGTTTCTCTTCTACTCTCAGCCTTATTCTTCCCCTGTGAGTCTGGTTCTGAGGGAGTCTTGGCCCAGCAGTAGCATTGCTGTTGCTTGAGCCTTGCACCCTGGTTGGGGGAAAGTTTGGGATGGGGAGCAGCATTCCCTGTATTCCTGGTTTGTGCTTATTAGCCTTAAATAGGCCTGTGTGCCTGGATCTTGGAATTGAAACAGTTTTGCTTGCTAATTTATTTTTCATTATATTCTGTAGTCTAAAAGAACATTTTAGATAAAACTGTTTTCTTTATATGTATAACATGTTTTTCTTTAACTATTGACAGAGGAGACCTTGCCTATTTTGATGGACTTAGTGAGACTATTCTTGCTGTGGGACTTGTGAAACCAAAAGCTGGTAAGAAATAAAAATGTAATGAATAATTTACATATGTATATAATGGACCTGAATAACAGCACATTTTAACATAGTTGAAATTTTTATTGACGTTTGGTCTGAATTCTAATTAGAAATATGTATGGTGATTAGGAATATTTAACAGTTTATTCATGTGATGGTAGAGGTGAGTCTGTCTTTAAATTGTTACATTGGTACACCTGGCTGGCCCAGTTGGTAGAGCATGTGACTCTTGATCTCAGGATCATGAGTTCAAGCCCTACATTAGGTATAGAGCTTACTTAAAAACTTTTTTTTTTAATAAATGAAATTGTTAAATTATAACTTTTAAATTTTGTTTTGCTTATTTTTTGTTACTCTTTGTTGATTTACTTAAAGTTTTCTGCATTATACATTTTTATCAGTTACTGAATTTAATGTAAAAAGCCATTTTTATCTCTGTTTTTTGAGTCTTTTTTTTTTTTTAAAGATTTTATTTATTTATTTGACAGACAGGAGAGAGATCACAAGTAGGCAGAGAGTCAGGCAGAGAGAGAGGGGGAAGCAGGGTCCCTGCTGAGCAGAGAGCCCGATGCGGGGCTCAATCCCAGGACGCTGAGATCATGACCTGAGCTGAAGGCAGAGGCTTTAACCCACTGAGCCACCCAGGTGCCCTGTTTTTTGAGTCTTGATAGCCCGTAGAAATGAAAAGAGTTCAGAATAAGTCTTAAAGAAGTGGCAAGCATTGTTTAACAGTTTCAACTTCATTGTGCCAGATTTTTTTATCAGAGCTAATGACAAAATAATAGATTGATTTAAATGTAATATACATTTTTTGGATGTATGAGATATCTTCCTACAATAGGAAATAGTAGACAAAATTGTTTGTAAGGCCTAAATAAAATTTTTTGAGGTCACAGCTGCTTTGAAATGATAATTCACATGATACAAACATGCTAGTCTTTTACACTGTTTATGTGATTGCATTGGAAACTTATTTCCTTAACACAGAACCTCAAACTATTCTTCACCCTAAGATATGTATCTCTCTTTTCTGCATTAAAAGTTTATTCATAGGGGCGCCTGGGTGGCGCAGTTCGTTAGGCATGCAACTCTCGGTTTTGGCTCAGGTCGTAATCTCAGGGTTATGAGATTGAGCCCTGCATAGGGCTCCACACACAGTGCTGAGTGTGCTTAAGACTGTCCCTCTCCCTCTGCTGCCCCCTGCTTGCTCCTATGTGCTCACACACATCCCCTCTCTCAAAATAAATCTTTTTTAAAGTTACTAGCTAAAAGTTTATTCATAATAACAGTGGAGAGCTGTCCCTGCTCTGTATTTTAATAAATATAAAGTATCCATCTAAAATAAATAGTAAAGTTTTGTTCTTCTCAAATATAAACTTCAGTACAAAGTTAAAATTATGGCAAATCTTTGATATGACAACAAAGGCATGATCTTTGATAATGAAGCAATTCTTTCTTTTTTTGAGAGAGAGTGTGCAAGTGGAGGGCAGAGGGGCTAAGAGAGAGAGAATCCGAAGCAGGTTCCATGCCCAGCAAAGAGCTGGGCTCTGAGGCTGGATCTCACTACCGTGAGGTCATGACTTAAGCCAATATCAAGAGTCAGACACTAAACAAAATGAGCCACTCTGACTATAAAACAACTCTGACATTACTGTCCATAAGCACTGAAAATTCTGACTCAAACATAATGTTAAAGCTAACAAAGTTCCTATCTTACTGTGACTATTGCAAGAAAATATTATTCTTAAAGTCATTGTTAGAATCAAGCTTTTTGGCAAGAGTTTCCTTTATTGGCAAGAGTATGAATACGTGTTTCAATTTTATGATTGTTTGAGTAAAACATGAGAGTTCTTCAGTGTTTTTTAGCATTTGCAGGTTTTTGTCCACAGAGAAATTGATAGGACTTAATCACACTTTTCTGAGTTCAGGGAAGCATTATCCATGTATTGAAAGATTCATGTGGTTGTCTAGCTTCATTTGCATTGTCCAGGGAGGTAACTCAGCTGAATTATGGCTTTGGGACATTATTCATTATGGTGATTATGAGTAATTAGTGATTATGAGTCATTTGACCTCATCTGTGTGACCAAGTAGGGCTGCTGCCACCAAAGTCAAATCGTGTGTAAACTCCTTTCTGGAAGTTATTCTTGGAGTGGTCTTTCCTTGTCTAAAACAGTAAACCTCCTACCGGAAGCTCAATCAGTTCTGGAAAGCAGTGGACTTTTCAGTAGAAGAGAACTTTATACTTTCATATTTCTGAACCAACATCTCTTGAAAAGGCATCAATTCATACTGTCGTTGAAGTTGCCTTAGAAGTTGAAGGTACCATTGGGCAAGTTTTTGGTGCCAAAAATGCCTTTCTAAAATGCAGTAGGTTATGGTTCTGTTCAGTTTTTTCATCAAAGCGGCAAAAACAGGGGCGCCTGGGTGGCTCAGTCAGTTAAGCATCTGCCTTCAGCTTAAGTCATGATCCTCAGGTGCTGGGATGGAGTCCCATACCAGGCTCCCTGCTCAGCAGGGAGTTTGTTTCTCCTTCTGCCCATCCCCCTACTTGTGTTCTCGCTCTCTCTCTTTCTCTCTTTTATTCTCTCTCTCAAATAAATGAAATCTTTAAAAAAAAGAAAAGCAAAAATAGATGTGTTAGCAAAGGACCCTAAAGTGTTCATGTTTGTGCACGAGTATTAAACTATTTGTTACAAAACTTTTTCAGACCTTTAAAACTTTTTCATTCAGAAGCCCAAACTTTAAACTGTTCCAAAGACCTAAAAAACTTAATTTCTAAAAAGTGCTAATAAGATATGTACTTTATAGATAAGAAGTGAGAGCTGACAGAAGTGAGAAGTGTCAGTCATTTAACCTTGTTGCATCCTGAAGGGAGATGGTTTCCATTTCTACTATCTCCTGTTGCAAAATACTTGAATAAATGATGAGCAATTTTAGAGAAGTTGCATCATTTGGCATGCTTTACTTATCTCCCTTTATTCAAAGCCATAATCAGCTCCACCACCATCTATAAAATTCCAACCTCACTAAAGTTTCTGTAATCAAAGATGACTTCTTTGGCACAGGCTGGTGACTGAGTTCTTAGAGATAAGGCTTTCATTTATTTTTTATTTTTTATATGGAACGCTTCATGAATTTGCATGTCATCCTTGCACTGGGGCCATGCTAATCCATGTATTCCAGTTGTAGTGTCTGTGCTACTACTGAAGCAAGCGTGAGATAAGGCTTTTATTAAGGAAAATCTAAGTTTTCATAAAGTTAAAGCTTTTTAAACTGACCTACCGTGAAATATCAATTATATTTGGAGTTCATTAGCTAGAAGATCTGTACCTTCAGCTTTAATGACTTGAACCTTGATACACAAAAATGGCTTTTACGCCCCTTGATGTTCTTTTTTTTTTTTTTTTAAAGATTTTATTTATTTATTTGACAGAGAGAGATCACAAGTAGGCAGAGAAGCAGGCAGAGAGAGAGGGGGAAGCAGGCTCCCTGCAGAGCAGAGAGCCCGATGCGGGACTTGATCCCAGGACGCTGAGATCATGACCTGAGCCGAAGGCAGAGGCTTTAACCCCCTGAGCCACCCAGGCGCCCCCTTGATGTTCTTGAGTGAAAGTAAAAGTTTTGTTGTACTTTCCATGGCATTTAATACCCTTAAGTAGGCCAAAGGTATACACATGAAGAGATGTCCATAATCATATATTTTCTTTTATTACTATCAATAAAGCACTATTTTTGGATATCATAACATGCAATGATAATTATATATAGAATCTCATGTCACTGCACACTTTTTAATGTTAAACAAATTTTAAGAAATAAAGTTAAATGGTACCTTAGCATGTGAATTAAAAAAAAAATTGTGTACTTGGTAATATCCACTCTGAAGCTATAAATTATCTGGTTTTGATATATAAATTCATTTGGGAAACTCATTTAGCATAAACTCATTTCTGTTTCCATGAATTTGACTACTCCAGGTACCTAACATAAGTGGAATTATATTTATCTCTTTGTGACTGTTTCACCTGTGATTTTTTTTTTTTAAGATTTTATTTATTTTAAGAAGGAGAGAGTGCAAGAGCACAAATGAGGGGGGAGAGGGAGAGAGAGAGTATCTCAAGTAGACTCTGGACTGAGCCCTGAGTCCAATGTAGGACTTGACTTTACCACCCTAAGGTCATGACCTGAGCCGAAATCAAGAGTCGGATGCTCAACCAACTGACCCACCCAGACACCCCTCACTTATAATATTCTTAAGATTCATTCCTGTTGTGGTATTGTCAGAATTTTCTTCTTTTTTTTTTTTAATTTTTTTTTAATTTAAAAAAAAAATTTTTTTTTTTTTTTTTAGAATTTTCTTCTTTTTTAAGACTGGGTAATATTCCTATGTATATATAAGTACATGTGTATGTATACACACACCACATTTTTTTTTTTAATATTTTATTTATTTATCTGAGAGAGAGAGACAGAACATGAGAGGTGAAAAGGTCAGAGGGAGAAGCAGACTCCCCATGGAGCTGGGAGCCCGATACGGGACTCGATCCCAGGACTCTGTCAAAGGCAGTCGCTCAACCAAATGAGCCACCCAGGCGCCCCACACACCACATTTTGTTTATTCATTCATTTATTGGTGGACACAGGTTGCTTCTGCCTTTGGGTTACTATGAATTATGCTGCTATGAGTGTAAGTATATAAGCAGAAGGCTTTATATTTTAATAAGTTATTTTATAATGTAATACTGATTTTAATTGGTATTAAATACTGAAGTGTTTCTTTTCTAAAATGGTTCTTTTTTATTACTATTTATTTAAATAATCATAGATAGTAATATTTTAACATCAAAATTAAATTGAATTCAGAATTTTCATATACTATTTATTTTATTTTTCAAATAGGCTCCACACCCAATGTGGGGCTTGAACTCATGACCCCAAGATCAAGAGTCACATAATCTACCAGGTGAACCAGCCATACATGTCCTTCATATACTATTTAGTCACTGGTTCATTTTAATGTAAAACCATTAGTCTATCAGTGTTTAAATAGTGGAAGTGGATGTTTTGGTGGAATAATCTCTAACCCATGTTTACTTTATCTTAGGTATCTTTCAACCTCATGTACGACACCTCCTGGTTTTGGCAACACCTGTGGATATAGTGATTCTTGGACTTAGCTATGCTAATTTACAAACAGGTAGAGCAAACCATATATGGTATTTTTAAAATAAAAACATGTTAGCCAATTTAATATAATTAAAAGCTAATTTTTTTCACTAAGTTAACTTTCCAGACTATTTGTTTATAGGAAAGTAATGCATCCTTATACATATGATATCTTTCAGGTTAGTAGCTCTATGAAACAAGTATTTTGAATATGTTTATGATATCAATGTGTACTCCTTAAATGTACAATATAAAAGGGTAGTAGAAGTGAAATAATTGATACTAATGAGTTTTTCTGTTATGCTTTCAGTTTCTTTGTTTCTGGTTTTTTGAATGGCTGTTTTAACATAGGAACGCTGAAATATACATTATTCTCACCTTTAACATAAGAAACCCTCAGTTTATTACGAGCACATTCAATGGTTTCTTTTGCATTCTGGCAATCTGTTTTGGGTGAAATAATGTTGAATTTCAGTGACTCAAATTAATGATTATTACTATCAAATCCTTGGGTTCTTTCCCAAAATCTAATCATTTAGGATAGTTTGTCATTTGATGCTTTACAATGTTATATATATATATATATATAACATTAAAATATATATGTACATATAGTAGGTTCTATTTAACTTGAATAAATTGTATCAGATTTTTATAGTAATTTAAAAGTATATGTTATAGAAGCTTTTGAGAGTGTCAATAAGAATTCAGTAAAAATACCAATTCTGAAGATAATGCAGTGATTGTTTCAAACTTTAAAAAAGCTCATAAGCTGATTCCTATATTCTTTCTTTAAACAAATAGGTTCTGGAGTTCTTAATGACAGTATGTGTGGTGGAATGCAGTTGCTTCCAGATCCTTTATATTCTCTTCCCACTGATAATACTTATCTTTTAACAATAACTTCCACTGATAATGGCAGAATTTTCTTGGCTGGAAAAGATGGCTGTTTATATGAAGTAGCATACCAAGTAAGTGTGGCATTTATAAATTATTTTTCCTCCCTCTGGATAAAGTAGGGATTTATTTTACTTTTCTTTCTAATTATGTAAGCACACTAATATGTTCTTATGGAAAGTATTCAAACATACAGTTAAAACTGTGTGTAGTCTTGCATGACTACACCATGCCTGCAGAACCCAGTCGTCTCTCCAGAAGTAAAATCCAGTTCTAAGTATGTCTTTTTAAGACATGATACATTGATAAGTATCTAGAAATATCTATACATATGTATTTATATGTATACCCATTTGCACATACATGATATACTTTTGTATGTTTTTCCTTAAATTATTGCTTATATTTTGTTACATAATTGGCTTTTCACTTAACTGTGTTATGTTTTGTGATTGCTGCATAGTTGTCTGTAAAATGGATGTACATTGTTCACTTAACAGTTCCTTTTTTGATGGATTTCTGTGTTTTCAGTTTTCCTATTCATAAATAATGGTATAGTAAGTGTTCTTTTGCAAATCTCCTTGTGTACATGTGTGGATATTTTTTTGTGTAGTGACTTAGAATTGTAATGGTTGGGTTATGGAGCATATGCCTTTATTTTTTTATTTTTTTAAAGATTTTATTTATTTATTTGACAGAAAAAGAGAGAGGAAACACAAGCAGAGGAAGTAGGAGCGGGAGAAGCAGGCTCCCCGCCGAGCGGGGAGCCCAATGTAGGACTCAATCCCAGGACCCTGGGATCATGACCTTAGCGGAAGACAGACACTTAATGACTGAGCCACCCAGGCACCCGAGCATATGCATTTAAAATTGTAATTAATATTTTCATATTGCCCTCTGAGAGTTTTTAGACTCTTAGCAGGCTTCTATGAATATATCCCACCACCCCTCACTGACGGTAGTATCATTAAACTTACTAATTTTGACCCATCTGATGAAGGAAATTTTTTTTTTATTACTCACTGAGGAAGGATCTTTTCATGTGTTTATTGGTCATGTATGTTTTCTCTACTCTGAAATGGCCTTTTTATGTCTTTTCTCTACTCTATTATTGGCTTTTTTCATAAGGTAAATGTTAGGAAACTGATAAAGTAATATTCTCAGTCACATAGCTAATTAATTAGTGGCAGAGCTAGGATTATAACGGTGGTCAGCTGTGTTTTTTTGTTTTTGTTTTTTCTTTTAAAGATTGTATTTATTTATTTGACAGAGAGAGATCACAAGTAGGCAGAGAAGTGGGCAGAGAAGAGAGAGGGGGAAGCAGGCTACCTGCTGAGCAGAGAACCCGATGTGGGGCTCGATCCCAGCACCCTGAGATCATGACCCGAGCTGAAGGCAGAGGCTTTAACCCACTGAGCCACCCAGGCACCGCCCTCAGCTATGTTTTTCATGTTACATTGTATCTCTTTCTTACCTAGTTTCTCTTGGCTTTGTTCATTACAAAACCTGCAAAATGTTTTGTATAGCAAAAGTCAGACATTGAGAGGTAGATTATGGTGGCAGTGGCTGCTATTGTTAAGATTTCACTTTAGCCAGAATGGGAAGAGATGATACAAGTACCCCTATCCTATGTACTTTGAGCTCTTACAAACTGCACTTCCTATTTGCTTTACTACTTTCAAATAGAAGAGTTTTTAAGATAATTAAAATATGAGTTCATTAACATAGCACTATAAGGTTTTGAAATAGCTGATTTCATTGAGAGCTGTGATTTGATTATGGCTAACTATATTTTCTATTATTAATGAAAGAATTAAACTCAGTACTTATTCCAAATAGTATGTCTCACTTTATCTACAATTATTTGTACTTTGCTAAGATTTGAGGATTTTTGTACATGTGAGTATATGGTTAGTTGCTATGACAAATGTATTTATTTACAAGTCTTACTTTTTTCAATTTTTCCTATTAAGGCAGAAGCAGGTTGGTTTAGCCAAAGATGTAGAAAAATAAACCACTCAAAGAGCGCACTTTCTTTCCTTGTTCCTTCATTGCTACAATTCACATTCTCAGAAGATGGTAAGTAGAAAACAATAAATTTGGTAAATAAAATTTTTTATGATTGTTGACTTAACATTTCCTTCAGAAATTCTTATTCTTAACTGAAAATTTGTCTTAATAAATAACATTTGTTATATATTCATAAGTTTTCTTTTTCCTTTTTTTTTTTTTTAACTTATGTGAGAGAGAGAGGGAGAGCATGAGCAGGGGGAGGTACAGAGGGAAAAGCAAAAGAGGAGAGATAAGCAGAATCCGTGTTGAGTGTGAAACCCAACACTGGGCTCAATCCCATGACCCTGAGATTGTGACTTGAGTCAAAATCAAGAGTTGGATGCTCAACTGAGTCAGCCACCCAGGTGCCCCCACACAATGATTTATTAAACTAAATTGGAAGTTTCTTGAAGGAATGCATTGAGTATAATTATTTCCTGTGTTTCTAGCATATAGTAAACATTCATTAAATGTTGAATGAAAAAATAATTTCGAACTTGGTTTTGATTTGGCTTAAAATTCATTAAGAAGACAGTAATTTGTGAGGCTCTTCGTCTCATCATAGTATTTGATGTGTACTTTTTTCATATATTGTCTGATTTATATGCTTCTTGCCTTTTCCTCATGCAAATATCATAGGACTTCCACCTGCAAAGCAAGAGAAAGCCTCTAAATCCAAAATTCTAATTCAGCAATTTAAATTTGTTACAGATGGCTACTCTGTTTAATTCATTAATCTTTAGAGGGTTTGTTTTTATTTGTCTTATTTTTAGATCCTATTGTTCAAATTGCAGTTGATAATTCCAGAAACATTTTATATACACGGTCTGAGAAAGGAGTAATACAGGCAAGTATTAATACACTACTATATAAGAGGGGTAAGAACATTCCTGTTTTTAAGGAAGAGATTCAATTACTCTTAGCCTTTTCCTAGGAGCTGTGTGCTTTTTAAAAAAACTTTTTAGGGCTCCTTTTTTATGAAATTTCAGATCTCTGATGTTTCCATATCTGTGTAAAGTGCCTAAATTAAAGGATCCCTGAAAAGGAAGAGTCTATTTAATTAAATTTTATCTAAAAGTTTATTTTCTAAAATGCATATGGGTTATAGTTATGTTTAAGTGGGTATAATTTTTTATTCACAGGTATATGATTTGGGCCAGGATGGACAAGGAATGAGCAGAGTTGCCTCAGTTTCACAGAATTCTATTGTCTCTGCTGCTGGAAACATTGCTAGGTAATTAATTGTCAGGCATTTCATTTGTACAAAGCATATCATTATATTATATACGTGCAGCATACTAAAATTATTTCCTTTCAAAATATCTCTAAAAGGTAAGGAATGTTGAAGAAGATGACACTGGAAATTATGTTTGAAACAGCTCCTAGAGAAAGACTTTTCCGTTAATTCTAACGTTGGATGGTTCGAAACATAAGGCAGACTGGTTTTTACAGTGTAAAGTACAGCTTAATTTTTCCTTGGATTGTTAAGCTTTAGGTGGTCTGTAAGGCAATTACAGGAGCTGTCACTAAGAAACTACATGTCTCAAAGTTCCCCACTAGTAACCACTCCAACCATTTTTTATCTTATTTTATTTATTTTTTTAAGAGGGAGGGAGGGAGGGAGAAGCAGACTCTGCTGAGCAGGGAGCCCAACTCGGGGCTTGATCCCAGGACCCTGGGATCACCACTCCAACCTTTTAACAGGCCTGTGTAATATTAGTTTAGTTGGTCTGATAACTGACACAAAGGCGTTTGGGAATACAGAACTTTACAGTTGTGTTGTTCACATTGTGCTCTTGAGGACACTAAAAACTGAGGGTTGTTACAATTTGTCAGAATTCTGACTCCTAGATAAGTACTGGTACCCAAGTTACAAGCCAAGTCTTCAGACATTGTACACTGCGATTTATGTATATCACAACTAATTTAGCTCAGCTGCATAAATTCTCTTCACATAACAAAGACCTCAGATTTTCAGCTTCAGTTTTCTATGTGCTTGGGTCATTGCTGCATTTACCTATCCTAGCAAAAATTCAATACTTTCTTTGCTTTTCAGTGACAAAAAGATTCTCAAGGCAGACAATCTAAAACAGAGGGTTTCCTTTTTCTTCTCCAACTTTACTTTTTTTTGCAAATGTTTTCAAATCCACAGAAAAACTAAAGAGCAATGGTAAAACTGATAATACCCTATCAAATTATCCAAATTCAGCAGTTGTTACTGTTTTCCCTTATTTGCTCACTTTTGTTCTTATGAGCTCTTTGAAAGTAAGTTGCAGATATCGTGACTTTTACCCTTAAATCCTTCAACTTCCATGTTCTAAGTCTCTTACATAATCCACACCTAAAGAAATTAGTAATTTTTTAGTGTTATCTTATAATTATACAGTTCATATTAACATTACTTACCAGTCCCAGAAATCTTCCATAGCTGTTTTTCTTTCCATTTTTCCCTAGATTTAGTCAGAGCCCATGAATTACGTTGGTTGTTTTATTAATATACAACAAATGTCTCACCGTTTTTCTTTTTCCCCTAAATATTCACATTTGGTGGGGAGGGGCAAGAGTCTTAAATGTGGAATTTCTGAATTTGTCTTTTTTTCATTATTATTAGATTCAGGTTTGTTTTGTTTTGTTTGTTTTGTTTTGTTTTTTACCAGTATTACGGAGGTGATGTGAACTCCTTGCAGCGTTGCATCAGTAGGCACATAATCATGAGTTTTTCCACTATTGAATACTTGGTTAAGGTGCTGTTTACCAGATTTCTCCATCATAAAGTTTCATTTTTCCTTCTTTTTAATTAGTGTTAATCTTTACAATGATAATTTGATGCTCTGAGAACACCTTGTTCCTCATTAACCATTTACCCAATGGAGTTAGCCTTCTTTTATGATTTTTGAGAAAAGGGTAATGTCTAACAACGTGAACTTGTATTCAGGGATTTTTGCCTGCTTTTGCTGCTGTTGTATTCTTTTTCTAAGGAGTTAGTCTTGTTTTAGCATATTCGACTTTGGCTTTTTTCCTTTCTCGTAGGACCATAGATCGTTCAGTTTTTAAGCCAATTGTTCAAATAGCAGTGATTGAAAATTCTGAGTCACTGGACTGTCAGTTACTGGCAGTCACACATGCAGGTATGTTGTTTAATTTATATGTCTGCTCTTGCGTTTAGAAATTGATAATCCTCAGATTTGGAAATTTATGATTAGAAATGTGTTTGTACTTCTGTATCAATTGTCAAGCCATATTAATAATTCATAAAATTAAGGATTTTAAAAATTGGAAGTTTCTTCTGGTTTTGTCTCCTCGTGCTACAGATGTAAAACGAGGCCCGAATGGTAAAGTGACTAATGAATTCTGTGACAGAGCCTGAATAGGAAAAAGGACTCTCTTGGCTTATAGTTGCAGGTTTTTTCTGCTAAGATGAGTTGATTGACCTGTCAATTCCAAGTGACACTTTCTTGGAACTCGACTTCAGGTGATTTTATACATGATGATTTAAGATTAGTCAAGAAAGTCAAGAAAATTAGTCAAGATTCTATGACTTTTTAACAGGTGTCTATGTTTCTCTTTGGAATTGCATCAATAACACAAGTATCTCAACACTTTCATTTTCTGTTACTGATGTATAATTTTATCCCGTCATCAGGTGTAAGGTTATATTTCAGCACTTGTCCGTTCAGACAACCATTAGCACGACCTAATACATTGACACTGGTTCATGTCCGCTTACCTCCTGGATTCTCAGCATCTTCAACAGTAGAAAAGCCTTCAAAAGTACATAAAGCTCTTTATAGTAAAGGTAAGTTCTGATATACTCAGATTTAAGATTGGATTTTTTAAATTGTTAAAATTAAAATGTCTTGAGCCATTTGAAAATAATAAATTTTAAGGACGCCTGAGTGGCTCAGTGGGTTAAAGCCTCTGCCTTCAGCTCAGGTCATGGTCTCAGGGTCTGGGATCGAGCCCCGCATCGGGCTCTCTGCTCAGCAGGGAGCCTGCTTCCTCCTCTCTCTCTGCCTGCTTCTGCCTACTTGTGATCTCTCTCTCTGTGTCAAATAAATAAATAAAATCTTTAAAAATATATATTGTTTAGAAAATAATAAATTTTCCAATAAAATTTAGAATATTTTAATTTCTTACATTAATTATGTCTTTATCACCTATAACTATCCAGTGGACTTAAGGCTGATATCACTAACGTCAGTATAAAGGGAATAAGTTAGCAGAAGGAGCTGGAATTAAGCATAGGAGAGTATATTTCAAAATCAACTAATATTGCTGAGATGATGCTTTTGTAGTTTACTCTGCTATTCCACTTGTAACTTCATCATTTTTATTCATGATATGTTTCAGATGATCAGTACATGAAATTCTATTTTATTGAATATTAGATACCACTGACTGAAAGTCACATTTTTACTGTACTAAATATAATTTTTAAGTTAATTAAATTCATAAGCCTATTGATTGGAAAATATATCCTAATGTCAGAAATTTTAATATGTGAAAAAAGTGTTTACTCAAATGAAGTGTAAGATCTGGAACACTTAATGATTCTACCCTATCAATGATTATATGTCCTTTCAGGGGGTTAATTTTTTTGTGTGTGTGCGACTTGTCTACTTACAACAATGCTTGCTACATATGTCTGTTATGTATATTAATGTTAGTAGTTAATACTTTTTTTTTTTTTAGTAGTTAATACTTTTAAGATCATTAGGGATGCATGTTGTTTGGCATCATATAATAAGATTTTGTGTGTTAAATTTCTAGGCATTCTACTGATGGCAGCTTCAGAAAATGAAGATAATGACATTTTGTGGTGTGTCAACCATGATACATTTCCTTTCCAAAAGCCAATGATGGAAACCCAGGTAAGTTATCCTGAGGATATTAATTTTTCATATAATTTATAATTTTAAGTAAAGAATAAATTATAAGAATCGTTGTGTTGTGATAACATTTATTTTGAGCAATAATATATGATTAGGTATCATATTGAAAAAGAAGTGTATCCTGTTAATTCTTTGTTTTTCCTCTGTGAAGTTAGAAGTCATTATGGTAATCATTAAATATATCTTTAAACATTGGAATCGTTTTAGAATGTTTCTCATAATGTACCCAAAAATTCATGTATATTTTCTGAAATGACTTTTGTGCCATTTTAATATATTATGTTTTTAGTTATTTAATTATGAGGTCATCCACTGTAGTTATGATTAGATTTGTATCTTTTTTGGGATGCCTGAGTGGCTTAGTCAGTTGGGCATCTGCCTTTGACTCAGGTCATGATCCCAGGGTCCTGGGATTGAGTCCTGTGTCGGGCTCCTTGCTCACTGGGGAGCCTGCTTCTCCTTCTGCCTGTTGTTCCCCCTGCTTATGCACTTGCTCACGCTCTGACAAATAGATATATTAAGTCTTAAAAAAAATAAGTAAATAAAAGAATTGTATCTTTTTTAATATGTATTTATTTTAGAGAGAGAGAGAGAGTGTGTGTGTGTGTGTGTGTATTTGGGATGGGGGCAGGGCAAAAGGAGAGAGAATTTCAAGTAGACTCCCTGCTGAGTGCCGAGCCTGATCAAGGCTCCATCTCACCACCCTGAGATGTTACCTCAGCCAAAATCAGGAGTTTGGACACTTAACTGACTGAGCCACCCAGGCGCCCCTTAGAATTTTACCTTAATGATGCCTTTAATTTGTAGTTCTCCCTAAAGATTTTATTTATTTAGGGGTGGTCCCTAATTATAGAAATATTCGAGCATGTAGAAGAATAGAGGAATGATAAAGTGAATCCCACATTAAACAATCAACAACATTTTCCCCATCTTGTTTTCATCTCCCTTCCTTGCATATACAAATGTCCACACATAAACACATAATTGTGTTTTAAAAGCAAATACCACCGCCTATTCCATGAAATTGATGTACAGGTCCTAGATGAGGGGTGCAGCCCCTGCCCATCCTAGCCCAGTTTCACACCTTGGCTGCTCCTTTCAGCCCTCAGCACAAAAGGAGCTAAGGAGTGGCCAGCACCTCCAAGGGTATGGCTAGGGAGGGCTATCTCTGCTCCCCGCTGTTGGTATCCCCTATTCTACCCCATTTATTTCTCCTAAATGCCCTTGCATAGCCCATGCTGCCTGCCCCCTGAGGGTGCTGATCAAACCAGATAAACCAACATCCACTAGGGTATGAATGTCTGAGACTCCCTTAGGAATCCTCTCTTTAAAGGTATTTTGTTTCCAGCTGCTGCTACTTCCTGGTTATTCTCAAACTTAAGCCCTTTCTGTTGTGGGGAGCAGGAAAAGATATATAGATGGGAGGAGGTAGAAACCATCCCTAGGGATGGGGGAGTGGTTCAAATACACTCTTCCAAGTTTCTGACACGGCCCAAGGAGCTGGGGTTGGGGCAGGAGAGAGGTAGGTGTGAAGGCAAGAAGAACTTTTCTCAAATTCTTTCCTTTAAACTTTACTGAGCACTGATTATGAGTCTCATGTCGTGACAGACTGTGAGGATTCAGAACTGAGTAAGATGCGACCCTGTCCTGATGGGAGCACACTGTTAGGAAATGCAGGTTTGAATTTTGCCTCCAGTTCCTTAAAACTATGGCCCAAAGGATTTAATACATGTCTCTGGCCCTCAATTACCTTGTCTATTATAGTTGTAATAAAACCTACCTCTGTGTGTTTGTTGTAGGATTTAATGAGTTCATATGTATAAAGCATTCAGCACACTGCCTGACACACAGGAAACAATAAATGATAACTATTAATTTTTTTTTTAGCAAATGCTGTACAGCATTTCATTTCATTTGTATGGTATTTGAATTATTCCCAAATATGGACTTTTTTTTCTTTAAAGAAAAACAACTACCAAATATAAATGTAGTGCAAATTATAGTCTCTCTAAAACAGCTATAAAAGACATTGGGACAATGGGAAATTCTATCTTGTTTGGGCATTGAATTATTGTTAATATTCTTAAATGTTACAGTATCGTGGTTATATAAGAAAATATCCTTATTTTTAGGAGATGCATGCAAAAGTATTTGGCAGTGACATATGATGTCCATCACTTTGAAATGGTTCAGTTAAAAATATATATATATATAGATAGGTATATGTATAGTAAGTAGATCTATATATTATATATAGATCTATATATTAGAGAAAGCAAGTATGGCAAGATGCTAACAATTATTGTATCTAGATATTGGGCATATGGATAGTTACTATGCTTGAAACATTTTTAGATGCTTGAAATTTTTTATAATGAATGTATTTTTGAAAATTTAAACACTTTAAAAAATAACTCAGGGGTGCCTGGGTGGTTCAGTGGGTTAAAGCCTCTGCCTTCAGCTCAGGTCATGATCCCAGGGTCCTGGGATAGAGCCCCACATCGGGCTCTCTACTCAACAGGGAGCCTGCTTCCCTTTCTCTCTCTTTGCCTGCCTCTCTGCCTATTTGTGATCTCTCTCTCTCTCTCTCTCTGTCAAATAAATAAAATCTTTTTTTTAAAAAAGTAACTTAGAAAGCAAAAACTTCAGAATAGAGCAAAAATCTAAACGTTAGCAAAATGTAAGTATTAACAGTCTATCCTGGAAAGATGGTAAAATATAGTTTTTTGTTATCGAAAAAATTCTAGGGGCTCCTGGATCTCCTGGATGGCTCAGTGGGTTAAAGCCCCTGCCTTCAGCTCAGGTCATGATCTCAGGGATCAAGCCCCACATCGGGCTCTCTGCTCAGCAGGAAGCCTGCTTCCCCCTCTCTCTCTGCCTGCCTCTCTGCCTACTTGTGATCTCTCTGTCAAATAAATAAATAAAATCTTAAAAAAAAATTAAAATTCTAGTAAACACTGTTTACAGTTTATGTTAAGAAAATTTTGCGTTGGGGCATCTGGGTGGCTCAGTGGGTTAAAGCCTCTGCCTTTAGTTTGGATCATAATCTCAGGGTCCTGGGATCGAGCCCCGCATCAGGCTCTCTGCTCAGTGGGGAGCCTGCTTCCCCCCTCTCTCTCTGCCTGCCTCTGCCTACTTGTGATCTCTCTCTGTCAAATAAATAAGTAAAATCTTTCAAAAGAAAAAAGAAGAAAACTTTGCCTTTGCCTTCTTTTATGAAGAATTATAGTCATAGAAGCTGGCCTATTTGAAGGAATAGACACTAGAGCAATAAAAAGAAACTTAGGAATGTTTACATTCATGTGTTATTAATTTGTAAAATTCTACTTTTCCTTAGAAATTAGGTCTATATGTTTTTTCCTTTTGGAAGGTTTGCTTTATGTAACTTTAATAACAGGTATAAAAAGTTGGGTTTTTTTTTTTGCATAGATGACAACTCGTGTTGATGGTCATTCCTGGGCTCTTTCTGCAATAGATGAATTGAAAGTAGATAAAATAATTACACCTTTAAATAAGGATCATATTCCAATAACTGACTCACCAGTTGTGGTACAGCAGCACATGTTGCCTCCAAAGAAATTTGTTCTCCTCTCAGCACAGGTATGTACATATTCTGTTAAGGTGGAGACAAAAAAGAAGCGATGTTTAATGTTATTTAATGTTACATGTTCTGCAATATTTGCTTCATAGAGTCATTAAGTACTTTAGGAATGTTTACTCCTAAAAGTATTCTTAAGGAATAGTTTGTAAATACCAAAAATGCAATGAAAGGAACTTGCTGTTTATAGTGTTACATTTTTTCTAAAGTAGAATTTCTAGTACCAATGTTTAGCAGCATAAAACAAAATAACCTAAGTTTATTTTTATACTACTCACTTACTAAAAAACATTTTTTAATATTTGATTTTGGAATAATGCATTTAAAATTCAAATGGTATAACGAGTATATGGAACAAAATCTCCTGTCCAGTTGAGGTCCCTTCCCTACAGACACCCATGTCATCAGCATCTGTGTAGCCTTCCAGAGGTATGGATATACCAACAATGAAATTTATTTCTAAATAACTGGCAGTGTATTATGTACACTGTTTTATACTTTGCATTTATATCTCTAATATATATATTATAGAGATCTTTCCATATCATTATATAAAGAACATTCTCATTCTATTTTGTATTTGAAAGGTTTTCTTTTATATGAATGTACCCTATTTAACTAGGTCCCTGGGGCACCTCAGTGGCTCAGTGAGTTAAGCCTCTGCCTTCAGCACAGGTCATGATCTCAGAGTCCTGGGATTGAGCCCCGCATTGGGCTCTCTGCTCAGCAGGGATCTTGCTTCCTCCTTTCCCTCTGCCTGCCTCTTTGCCTACTTGTGATCTCTTTTTCTCTGTCAAATAGATAAAATCTTTAAAAAAAAAAAACTAGGTCCCTATTAATGAGTTATTTTTTGCTGTTCATAATGCTACAACCTTATATGTGTATATCATTTTCTGTATGTATGAATAAAGCTGTAGAGTTATATCTGCTGGGTGAAAGAATATGTGCGTTTCTAATTTTGATAGATGTTGCCAGATCCCCCTGTATTTATATATCCATGCATACATTGACTATCGATGAATATTGAGTGCCTGTTTCCTTACATGTCCAAATATACCATTTTATTAAGGGAAGGATGGGCTTTCCAAGTGTTTATTTTTCTATGGACTATCTATTCCTATTTTACTGAGTTCTCTTTTTCATTTTGATTTATAGAAGCTCTTTATTTATTTATTTATTTATTTTTATAGAAGCTCTTTATTAAAGAAACTTTTTGTAATTTTAGTATCATACTTTTCCTGGTGTGTCATTTTATTTTGTTTATTGTGATTTTTCCCATACAGATAAGCATTTAAGTAGTCGAAGTTTTATCTTTTGAGATTTATAAAAGGAGTTAAAAACTTCCTTATTCTGGGGTTTATTAAAAAAAAAAATTCACCCATAGTTGCTTTTAGTACTCCTATAGTTTTATTTTTGTCCTTAAATCTCTGATCTGTTTGGAATTTATCCTGATATATAATTAAGGATCCAGCTTCACTTTTTTCTAAATGGACATACTTATGCCAACATAATAGATAATCTAACTTTAATCCTCTGGTTTAAGGGACAGCTTTTATCATATTCTAAATATAAGTATCTACTTGAACCTATATGACAACTTTCTAGATTTAATAAGAAAACACTGACCTCCACCAAAAAATAAATTAGCTTAGGTTCTGGCTCTGTAAATACAACATTTTATAAACCTACGTTTTATGCATAGTAATAGCACATGTAAGACACATGTTTTTTGTCTTACAGAGCAGTGTTTTCTTATTAAATTTTCTTTAGGCATATATAGATCTAGTATAGGTTGGAAGCTGAAATGTAGATGTCCTTTTTGGCTAGTTTACTTTGTATTCTTGAAGGGGTTTTTTTTGTTTGTTTTATTGATTTTATTAAATAAGAGAGCAGGATCACTTGATGCCAGCCATGCCTGATAAATCTATTATTTATGGTTGTGTTTTTTTTTTAACTCTTTAGGGAAGTCTTATGTTTCATAAACTTAGACCTGTAGATCAACTGAGGCATCTACTTGTGAGTAATGTGGGTGGAGATGGAGAAGAGATTGAAAGATTTTTTAAATTACATCAGGTAATTATTTGTACTTTTTAAAAAATATTATGGTATTTTAAAGAATAAAACAATGAGGATAATACCTGAATTGTATGTAAGATAGGATCAAAATACTGTAATTAATAGGTAATCTTAGCAGTCTTCCTTTCTTTACATTGGTCATTATGTGTATGTTAATATTTGGGAGCAGTATTAATAAGTAAAGCTTATACAATGAACTCAGATTTCTACTTGTTATTATTAATAAGTTTTTATTAAAGTATACAAGTAAGATTCATGTTTAAGTCATATGATAAATGCATTTTTATTAAAACAGGATATTTGTGGACAAATATATTTTTTTTAATTAAAAATTTTTTTTTTATTTTTTACCAATGACCTGATGAAAAAATTTGGGGCAATAGTGATAAGGCCATTAGTATTTCAAAGCTATTGCTAGAATTGAGAAGGTAAAACTCAGAAAGCTTAAGATCAAGAATATCAGATTAGGGCGCCTGGGTGGCTCAGTTGGTTGAGCAACTGCCTTCAGCTCAGGTCATGATCCTTGAGTTCCGGGATCGAGTCCCACATTGGGCTCCCAGCTCTGCAGGGAGTCTGCTTCTTCCTCTGGCCTTCTCTCCTCTCACGCTCTCTCTCACGTTCTCTGTCTCTGAAATAAATAAATAAAATCTTAAAAAAAAAAAGAGAGAGAATATCAGATCAGGGGCACCTGGGTGGCTCAGTGGGTTAAAGCCTCTGCCTTCGGCGCAGGTCATGATCTCAGGGTCCTGGGATGAAGCCCCGCATCGAGCTCTCTGCTCAGCAGGGAGCCTGCTTTCCCCTCTCTCTGCCTGCCTCTCCTCCTACTTGTGATCTCTCTCTCTCTGTGTGTCAAATAAATAAATAAAATCTTTAAAAAAAACCAAACAGAATATCAGATCAAAGTTAAATACAGAGACATTAGATTCAAATCAACAGCTCTACCACCAGGGTAGATTACTTGAATTCTGTGAACTTCAGTTTCTTCATGTGTAAAACAGGCATTATAATAGTGTATGATGTGGGAATTAATTTTTAACATAAAAATTAACTTTTATTATAGTTATTTTTATTATTTTTAATTTATTTATTAGCTTTAGTAATAGTTTATTATTTATTAACTTATTTTAACTAACATAACTATTTTATGGTTATTTATTATAGAATTAACTTTTAATATAGTACCGGGCACATGACAGGTACTTAATAAATAGCTATATTGTTGTTATTTTCATAAATGTAAAAAGACTATAAGAAAAAGAATTAGAGGAATAAACTATAAACAAATAAAATCTAGATTTAAAAAAGAGCATCTTTTAATGATAGTGCCTATGATAAACTTTCTCCTTTTTCATACCAACTGATTTCATTCACTTAACAGATAAATATTGAGCACCTGCTCCGTGCTAGGCACAAATTGAAACACTGGATACAGCAATAACCAAAACTTTTTAAATGTTCATGTTTAATATAAGGGGAAAAAACTTTTTTTTTTTTTTTTAAACAGGAAGACCAGGCTTGTGCAACCTGCCTTATCCTTGCTTGTTCCACTGCTGCCTGTGATAGAGAAGTATCTGCCTGGGCCACTCGGGCTTTCTTCAGGTATGTCAGCTTTCTTTTGTTCTTGGTCACTTTTTTTAATGATTGCTTTGGTCAACGTGATAGTTTAAGGGTTTACCAAAGAGATGAAGAACTATATAAGCAAGATACTAAAATCTTTTTGCAAAAGAATGAAATCTGGGAAGACTATAATGCTAATAGAAGTAGCTAGATTAGCACAATGTATGAATTGTTACCCTTGCTCTGGGTTCTGTTCTCCAATTTCTGTCTAGTCTTTTTTCTATACCTCTTTCTACTCCAGTTACCATATCTTTTTTACTTCCTAAAACACTATACCAATTCTGCTTTATTTGTATCATTGGTATTGAGGGATTCTGAATCAGTTCAAGGAAACTTGGTATCAAAACAATATTTTTAATTGGAAAATATTTAGCTACAGGTAAGAATTTGAAATGTGATTTATCTAAAACAATTTTTCAAGTGCTGTCTAACTATAATTTGGTATGAAAATTACAGAGCCATATATATACTCTTAAGTAAATTGTGTGCTTTGCGGACTCTTCTTAGAAACTGCTAGAGTCCCTTATAATTCTCTCTGGGTAGAGATTCAAGTCAACAATTTTTAAATAAGTATTATATCTATGCATATAGATATAAACACTGTAAACACAATACATTAAAGTCTCTAATGTTTAAAACATTTATTTGGGAGCTAGCAGGACTTGGAATAGCTTTTAAGGTGGGTAATTTCATTGAATTTCACTGAATAAGCTCAACCTCTGTTGTCATAAAAACAGGTACGGTGGTGAAGCACAGATGAGATTTCCAACCACTCTCCCTGCTCCAAGTAACGTTGGTCCCATCTTGGGGTCTCCTGTCTACTCTAGTGAGTACGAAATATTGAAATGGGACTATTTCTAATAGTTTGAATTTTAGAAACTGTGTAGCATATTTTATTTTATCTTTTTTAAGATTCGATTTATTTGTTTGACAGAGGGAGAGAGACAGCGACAGAGGGAACACAAGCAGAGGGAGAGGGTGAGGGAGAAGTAGGCCTCCCGATGAGCAGGAAGCCCCGTGCGGGGCTTGATCCCAGGAGCCTGGGATCATGACCTGACCTGAAGGTAGATGCTTAACGACTGAGCCACCCAGGTGCCCCTATGTAGCATATTTTAATGAACAAAGCTTTTCATTATATTTTACTTACTGCTGTTCTATTGGGTGAATAATTCTATAGATGCTGACTCTTAAAAGTGATAATATATTGAGTTATTTGTGATAGGGAACAAAATAACATGTAACCAGTAGTATTTACAGAATTCATTTGTTATTTATCCAAAAGGAAGGAGATGAATGATTTAATAATAAGTAAACTCCCACCTTAGTGTTTTCCAAAGGGGGAATTATTAGAAAGTTCCTGGGAAATGAGTGGAGTCCCTAAATATTTCATGGGGGTGCCTGGGTGGCTTAGTCGTTAAGCGTCTGCCTTCGGTTCAGGTCATGATCCCAGAGTCCCGGGATCAAGCCTGCATTGGGCTCCCTGCTCATTGGGAAGCCTGCTTCTCCCTTTCCCGCTCCCTCTGCTTGTGTTCTCTCTCTGTCAAATAAATAAAATCTTTAAAAATAAATAAACAAATATTTCATGGATGGTGCCACTCCTCACTCATGCTTAGAATCAGCTTCTCTGCCTAATTTAATCAGATTTAAAAGATTTAGAGGTTATTTTAAAATCCTTATATTCTTATTTTCTTTTTAGGTTCTCCTATTCCTAGTAGTAGTCCATACCCAAATCCATCATTTTTGGGAACACCATCTCAAGGTACCTCTTTTCTTTATTTTATATTGCTACTACTGTTGTTTTTGAAGAGCTAACACATTATCCTTAAAGCTTAGTGAGAGAAATATTAACTTGCCCTAGTCTCTTGAAAATAATGTAATTGAATAGAAGTTATATCCAAGCAAGTATTGACATTTGGCCACGAATGCCTTTGCATAGGAACACTTGTAGTAGTATACCTGAAAGCTCCTTATTTGGGTACTAGGATTCAGTTTTAGCCATGAAATCTGTATAATTAGCTCTCTTTGACACCTTATGTTAAGGAGGAACAATTACAAGTTTTCTTACCTTTTATCCTGTATGCCGACACTTGAAAGCCTACCTAGGAGCATCCATCCAATCTGAATCTCTTCTTATCAGGGAAAACCAAATTCAATATCTATTTATTCCACCAGTATTTTTTTTTAAGATTTTATCTATTTATTTGACAGAGAGAGAGAGAAAGAGGGAACAAGTAGGCAGAGAGGCAGTTAGAGAGAGAGGGGAAGCAGGCTCCCTGATGAGCAGAGAGCCCAATGCGGGGCTTGATCCCAGGACCCTGAGATCATGACCTGAGCCGAAGGCAGAGGCTTTAACCCACTGAGCCACCCAGGCGCCCCTATTCCAGTATTTTTGTAAATATTCTTGCTTTTGGGCCTAGATACAGAGGCTTTGGTTATTGAGGATGCCGAATGTGTAAGGTTTAATTTAAAGATTTGTCTTTCTTATGTTGTGTACAAGGTGTACATCCTCCTGCCATGTCAACTCCAGTGTGTGTTTCAGGAAATCCAGCAACTCAGGCTGCAAGTATGAGTTGTATGGCTGCACCAGAGATTGTATACTCTGGAAAACACAATGGTATTTGCATTTACTTTTCTCGAATCATGGGGTAAGTTTTGCATGGAATAACCAACTATTGCTCACCTTGTCCTGTTTTGTGTAGTTGAATATTTTTAACTCAAATTTGGGACATCATTTTTTCCTGTTACATTTTACTTATAGCTTTAGCTCACTTGATCATTAATATGATTGTTTTCTATTGTTTAGATTTTATTTTTATCATCTGATCATCTGTATTTGTTGTGTTTTATATATATGTATGCACATATGCATTAACATACAGTGTTACAAACCACCCCACTAATTCAGTGACATGTATCTGCAAGGCAGCTAGGCAGTTCTGGTCTTAGCTAGACTCACTCATTTATGTACATTCAGCTGTGAGGTTGAGAGAATCCTGTCAATCTTGTCTGGAGTCTCACATGTTTAGGGTCATGTTTGTATGCTGGTCTAGAATGGTCTCTGCTGAGACAGTTGGGTTGTTCTTCACATGGTCCGTCATCCTCCAGCAGGTTAGCCAGAGATTAATATTCACGTGGTGATGGCAAGATCCCGTGAGACAGGGGTAGAAATTTGCAAAGCTTGGTGCCTACCTAGGTTTAGAGTTGGCTTACCATCATCTTAACCTCATTCACTGGGCGAGGCAAACATCTCCATGCCAACCCAGATTCAAAAATAGAATTCAGTCAAAAATGGGAAATACACTCATTATGAGAGACACATCGAAGTCTTATTTTAAAGCATAAGTATAAGGAGGGACAAAGAATTATAGCCATTTTTGCAATTAGTCTACCATATCATCTAGTTAATTATCCTGTCTGCTCTATATTTGTCTTAGATTTGAGATGGATGCTTTCATTTGAATCATTTGCTTAAAATGTGAAACAGTGCAACACTCCTTTATAAATTTGTTTTTGTGTTAGAAGCTTTCTTGTTTACAATTCATTGCCCAGAGTCTTGATTTTTCTTTAGCAGTATTTCATTATGTGAAATAACTTAGGTATATCAGGTTTAGAAATTTCCTTGTTTTCCATTCTTTTGTATAACTTTGTAAAGTGTTAAATCATTGCTATACTTTGACAAACTCACAAAGGAATTTACTATGTATTGTAATTGTTTTTTGTTTGTACAGCATAATTATTAAAACATTTTTTATTTCAGAAATATTTGGGATGCTAGTTTAGTTGTGGAGAGAGTATTTAAGAGTGGCAACAGAGAAATCACTGCAGTAAGTACATTGTATAACGTATTCCATTGCTGTGTGTAACCAATTTATGATTTAATTGTATAATAGTTTCGCATTTCTTGGTGTTACAAACAAGATGCAATGGTTATTCTTTTTTTTTTTTTTTTTTAATTTATTTATTTATTAGGAAAGAGAGAGAGTGAGAGAGAGCATGAGAAGGGAGAAGGTCAGAGTGAGAAGCGGACTCCCCATGGAGCCGGGAGCCCGATGTGGGACTCGATCCCGGGACTCCGGGATCATGACCTGAGCTGAAAG
Source organism: Nasua narica (assembly GCA_028533885.1). Classification (NCBI taxonomy): domain Eukaryota; kingdom Metazoa; phylum Chordata; class Mammalia; order Carnivora; family Procyonidae; genus Nasua; species Nasua narica. The sequence continues at coordinate 112,792,281 of CM052809.1, forward strand.
CAGTCGCTCAACCAACTGCGCCACCCAGGGGCCCCAATGGTTATTCTTTTATGTACATGTTTGTGTACTGTCCAATAAACTCTCCTTGCCCTGGGTGCAGTTCCAGCTCTGTCACATAAATGATGAGTCATTAATATTTCAGTCGATACCTCACTTTAAGAAGAGAAAAATAAGACATCTCCCTCTTAAGGTTGTTGTGTGTGTTAAGCAGAGTAAGTCCTAATCCTTAATATTACTCAGAGCTACTATTTAGTGTTTTGCTTATATGCTTCCAAACTCCATGAACCCAGTACTAATTTCCATGCATTAGTATACTTTCCTGGAATGCTTTAAGAATAGATCCTGTAGGGGCGCGCCTGGGTGGCTCTGTCGGTTAAGGTGTGCCTTGGCTCAGGTCATGATCCCAGGGCCCTGGGATGGAGCCACACTTCGGGCTCTCTGCTCAGCGGGGATCCTGCTTATCCCTATCCCCCCTGTTTGTCTCTCTCGCTCTCACTCACGCTCTCTTGCTCTCACTCGTGCTCTCTCTAATCAATAGATAAAACCTTTAATAAAAAAAGAATAGATCCTGTAAAACTTTGTCTTATCATAAATCCAGGTAGTAAAAATTTTTTAACATGAAATATGAATGCAATTTAAACTTTTTTCTTTTTAAATCTGAAAGATACCAAATATTTTTTCGATTCCAATACTTTTTTTTTAAGATTTTATTTATTCATTTGACAGAGAGAGAGAAATCACAAGTAGGCAGAGAGGCAGGCAGAGAGAGAGGAGGAAGCAGGCTCCCTGCTGAGCGGAGAGCCTGATGTGGGGCTCTATCCCAGGACTCTGAGATCATGACCTGAGCCGAAGGCAGAGGCTTTAACCCACTGAGCCTCCCAGGCTCCCCTCAATTCTAAAAGTTCACATTTCTAAGAAGAAGAATATATTTATTTAACATGATATATGATTCCATTTATATGAAGTTTAAGAACAGGTAAAGCTAACCTGTGGTGACAGAAAAGTGGTTACTTGGGAGATTGAATGACTAGTGACTAGAAAGGAGCATTAGGGAACTTCTTAGGTGTTGGAAATATTCTGTATTGTGGTTTGGGTGGTGACTGTTTTATGTTTATTAAAACATAAAAAGCTATCAATTACTGTCTGTAAATTATACCTAAAACAAACCAGAGCGGGACAGGAGGGATATGGTTATCTAGCCCTTTATTCTGGTCACCAAGCATAAATGATTACTGTTAATGAAGATAGGAAGCTTAAAAATTGAAACTTGACATTCAATTATAAAGAGTGTGTTTTTTACATATATACTTTTTCAAGTGTTTTAAAGCTTTGGAAAATACTTTTTTTCTTACAGATTGAAAGTAGTGTTCCCTCCCAACTGTTGGAGTCAGTGCTGCAAGAACTAAAAGGTTTGCAAGAATTTCTAGACAGAAACTCCCAATTTGCAGGAGGACCATTAGGAAATCCAAAGTAAGAATAAATAAGATTTATTTGCCTTTTTTTCCCTTTACTCTCTGAAATACAATTCTTGTTATAAAATTCATCCTTTAAATTTTTAGTTCAGTAGTTTTTAGTATATTTATAAGGTGATGCAATTATCACCATTAATTCCATTTTTGTCATGGCAAAAAGAAACCCTTTACCCATTAGCAATTATTCCCTGTTCAGGCGGCAGTAACAATAACCATAGAATGGCTTAAACAACAGACATTTATTTCTCACAGTTCTGGAGGTTGGAAGTCTGAGCTCAGGTGCCAGCACGGTTGGGTTCTTGTGAGGACCCTCTTCCTCATTTACAGGCAGCTGCTTTCTTTCTGTGTCCTAACATGGCAGAAAGAAAACTAGATGACAAGCTCTCTGGTCTCTTCTTGTAAGGATGTTATTCTCATTTCCTCTCATCGCTCCATCTAAACTTAATGACCTCCCAGAGGCCTCACCTCCTAATACGGTCACTCTGGGAATTGGGACTTCAACACTGAAATACGGTGGGACCCAGACAGTCCATAGCACTCCCCATTTCATTTCCAGTCCCTAGCAACCACTAATCTGCCTGTGTCTGTGGACCTGCCATATTCTGGAATTTTTTATGTAAATGGAAATGTGGCCTTTTGTTCCTGGATTCTTTCTTTTAGCATATTTTCAAGGTTCCCCTGTTTTAATGTGTTATCAGTACTTTGTTTCATTTTTCAGTTCATCAGGTGATACTCATTTGGGTTATGTTAGCTTTTTGGTTGCTATGAAAAATGGTGATATGAACATACCTATACAGTTTTTGTGTGGGGATACGTTTAGGATAAAAAAATTTTTATTATAGGGACGCCTGGGTGGCTCGGTTGGTTAAGCAACTGCCTTTGGCTCAGGTCACGATTCCAGCGTCTTGGGATCGAGTCCCGCATCGGGCTCCTTGCTCCACAGGGAGCCTGCTCCTCTCTCTGCCTCTGCCTGCCTCTCTGGCTGCTTGTGTTCTCTCTCTGTTAAATGAGTAAATAAAATCTTTAAAAAAAAAATTTTATTATAGAAATATGGCCTTTTTGTAAAGATTTCACTTTACTGCCCAGAAAATTTATGATCTGAAGTATAACAGTATAAACTATATGAAATATATAAATGTGTTTATTTAAAACTGCAAATATAGCACTTTCACAGGTCCTCCCCTGACAAACCCTGGGGCCAGGACTTGGTAGCTGGTGCTGAAAGAAAACCCTTGACTGCATCCTTGCCCTGGGACTATGCCAGGAGCAGCTGTCACTCAGTGGGACAGAGAGACTGTTCCGGGACATATTCAAAACTGTGTCGTTCTCCTGCTGCTGTAACCTTAGATCTTGTCCCTAAATAAAAAAAATAATTAAGAAAAAAATTTTTAAAAATTGCAAATTGACTCTAAATAGGCACACTTTTATGAAACATTGTATATATTCACTGTATTATGTACCGTATATACTGTATATATATTATATATACTCAGTATATCTTCTAGAACTTTCCAAATCAGTGGAATAAATAATTTTTATATTGGCTGCATATTTTTCCATTATTTATATGCAGACATTTAATGGTATAGCTCTACTAATAATTGTAGTGTTTCTGTTTTTTCATGTTATAAACAAGGTACAGTGATTACTCCTCTTTATACATGTTTGTGTACTTGTTCAGTAATCTTCAATGAATTTCTTCAGAGGTAGAATTATTGGGTGTAAGGATTTTTTAAAATGTCGATGTGTAGTATTTAGTTGTTTCCTGAGAAAGTTACACTAATTTTCTTTATTTTGAGCTTTTGGAACACTCTATAAGGTATATTTTAACATATAAATTGATTTCTCCCTTCTTTTGTTAACCCAGTTAAAGAGTCTTTATCTTTTCATAAGACAATTTAACCTCTTCCCATGTTTGGCATTAGTTGAATGTTTGATCTTATTCTCACCATCCTGAATTGTGCCTTTTGTTGTGTGTTTTGATTGTTTTTCTTTCCTTCCCTATCCCCTTATTTTACTGGATTGATCAGACCTCTCCATATTCCAAACACAGATTTAGAAGTTTTATACATGATTTTCTTTCTCTAGTAGTTAGTTTTAAGTTCTGAAAAGTCACACCTCTGTCAGTGTTAGTAATTGGACAGAAGCTGTTATTATTCCTTTTTCCCCTACCCTCCACCAGTATCCTTCTTGGAAATTATCTAGAATTTTAGTTGTATTTTTTCTTTTTCTTTTCTTTTTTTTTTTCAACGTTATGTTCTTCTGTTAATAGTTTCTTAGCAGTTTACTCAATTTTACAGTTATAATGAAGTTAATTTTATACCCTCCTACTTAACTAATTTCTCTTTAGCTAGTAGTTTTTTCATTGAGTGTTCTGGGTTTTTCAGATACGTAGTCCTATCATCTGCAAATAGAGATAATTTTACCTTTTCTTTCTAGCTCTAGTTCCTTTCTCCTGTCTGTATAGGCACAGACAGTATTAAATAGTAGTGGAGATACAGTGGGCACCCGGGTCTTTTTCCCACTTTAGTGGGAAAGCTTGTAGTGTTTCCCCATTAAAGATCATGCCTACATAGTTTGTCATACTAAGAAAGTATTCATCTATCTCTGTTTTATTGAGTTTTCATATAAAGTGATTATTGGAATTTGTCAAATGTCTGCATTTTGCAGAGATGATATTTTTTTCCTTTCTTAACAGACTTTCTAATTTCAACCAACCCTTCATACCTGCAACATTAGTTTCACTGAGTATTTGTTAATGGCTTCTTAAGATGTAATTTATATGCCACAAGATTCACTTATTTTTAAATGTTCAGTTCTGCAAATTTTAGTAAATATATAGAATTGTGTAGCCATCATCACAATCCATTTTGGAAACAGTGTCTTCAGAGATTTTTTTTTGTTCATTTGCAGTCATTTCCACCCCTTAGCTTCAAACACTTATTAATCTATCCTATCTATAGATTGGCCTATTGTTGACATTTCATACAAATGGAATCATATTATTCGTGGTCTTTAGAATCTAGCTTTTTTTGCTTAGCATTATTTTAAGGTTCATGTTCAAGGTCCATGTTGCAGCATAAATCAGTACTTCACCCCTTTTTATTGCCCAATGGGTATGGGATTGTAAGGTCATAGTCATTTTGTCTCAGATTTTCATTTACAGTTTGTTCCATTTTCTTCCTAAACTTTAATATTGCAGAGGAAAAATACTTTTTCCGATTCTCTCTTCTCTGTAATGACTTGTGTTAACTTTGAAGTTTTTTATGCTTTTTGTCTTTATTACTAAATATTCAGCAATTTCACCATGTCTTCAGTAGTCTTTTTTCAGTGAGTATTGAGAACTAAACTTTCTCAATGAGCATTTAGACATAGACTTAAGCCATGGTGAATTTTCTTCTGTTATTTTTTATTATACTATCTGATCACTTCCCTTCTCTTGGGAAAATCCTATTAACTCTCCTGGATCTAGCCTCAGTTTCTTTTCTTCCCTAATTTCGTTTCTTCCTTCCATTTGTTGTGGTGGTAGTTCTAGAGAGTACAGAATTCCTGGAGTTGATGTTCTTGATCATTAAATGTGTGTGTGTGTGTGTCTTTTAAGATTTTATTTGTTTATTTGACACAGAGAGAGATCACAAGTAGGCAGAGAGGCAGGCAGAGAGGGAGGGAAGCAGGCTCTCCGCTGAGCAGAGAGCCCGATGTGGGGCTCGATCCCAGGACCCTGGGATCATGACCTGAGCCGAAGGCAGACGCTCAACCATCTGAGCACTCAGGGGCCCCCATGTATGTATGTGTATATATATATATATTTTTTTTTAATTTTTTTTTAAGATTTATTTATTTAGGGCGCCTGGGTGGCTCAGTTGGTTGAGCGACTGCCTTTGGCTCAGGTCATGATCCTGGAGTCCCGGGATCGAGTCCCATATCGGACTCCCGGCTCTGCGGGAAGTCTGCTTCTCCCTCTGACC
>CM052809.1:112797820-112809773 GCA_028533885.1 Nasua narica
TTTAAATAGCATGTGTTCAGAAACGGCTGGGTGGCTCAGTCTGTTGAATGGCTGCCTTTGGCTTAGGTCATGATCCTGGGGTCCTGGGATCAAGTCCTGCATTGGGACCCCTTGCTCAGCGGGGAGTCTTCTCCCTTCCCCTGCTTTTGTGCTCTTGCTTGCTCGCTCTCTCTTTCCCTCTCAAACAAATAAATAAAATCTTTAAAGAAAAAAATTGCATCTGTTCAATATCTCTGATACATTTTTTTCCTGGCCATTATATCTTTAGTTCCAAGAGCTCTTTTATTTTCCATTTTTCATGACAATTAGCACTTATAATGTGAATACCAGATTTCATGAGATTACCTGCTAAAACAAACAACAAGACTGACATTCTCCAGAAGGTTGATATATGAAACAACATGGATGACTGTCAAATATATTGTGCTATAGGGGCGCCTGGGTGGCTCAGTTGGTTGAGCAACTGCCTTCGGCTCAGGTCATGATCCTTGAGTTCCAGCATCGAGTCCCACATCGGGCTCCCAGCTCCACGGGGAGTCTGCTTCTTCCTCTAACCTTCTCTCCTCTCATGCGCTCTCTCACTTTCTCTGTCTCTCAAATAAATGAATAAATAAAATCTTAAAAATATATATATATATATTGTGCTATAGAAAAGAAACCAGAATCGATTTATATTACATACTGGAAAAGGCAAAACTATAGGAGTAGGGACACCTAGGTGATTCAGTCAGTTAAGTGTCTGCCTTGGACTCAAATCATGGTCTCGGGGTCCTGGGATGGAGCATGGGATCCCAGGGTCCTGAGCATCGAGATCGCTGCTCAGCGGGGAGCCTGGTTCTTCCTCTCCCTCTGCCACTCCCCCTGCTTGTGTTCTCTCACTCTCTTTCTCTGTCAAAGAAATAAGTAAAATCTAAAAAAAAAAAAAACCTATGGGGGTAAAGAAGAGATCAGTGGTGGCCAGGCTTAGGGGTGGAAGAGGATTTGTATACAGGAAACAGCACAAGAGAATTTTGGGGTATGATGGAACTGTTCTGTATCTTGGTTGTGGTGGTAGTTACATGACACTCTGCATCTGTCAAAACTCATAAAACTGCACACAGAAAAGGTGGATTTTATTATAAATTGAAACCAAAATGCTGCTCATCTTTGAAGGATGCTATAAACCAACTCATTACTTTTATTTTTTTATTTTTTATTTTTTTAAAAGATTTTATTTATTTATTTGATACACAGAGAGAGATCACAAGTAGGCAGAGAGGCAGGCAGAGAGAGGGGGAAACAGGCTCCCTGCTCACCAGAGAGCCCGATGTGGAGCTCGATCCCAGGACCCTGAGATCATGACCTGAGCCGAAGGCAGAGGCTTTAACCCACAGAGCCACCCAGGCGCCCCCAATTCATTACTTTTAAATTTGGCAGATAGGGGCGCCTGGGTGGCTCCGTGGATTAAAGCCTCTGCCTTCGGCTCAGGTCATGATCTCAGGGTCTTGGGATTGAGCCCTGCATTGAGCCCCGCATCGGGCTTTCTGGTCAGCGGGGAACCTGCTTCCCCCTCTCTGCCTGCCTCTCTGCCTACTTGTGATCTCTCTCTCTCTCTGTCAAATAAAATCTTTAAACAAATAAATAAATTTGGCAGATAAAGAGAAAGAAGCAACCATTTATCCAGCCTTTCTGAATAAAATGAACATCACGATAACCAATAATTGAAACTTTAAGCATCCAAGAGGTTAAAGTGCTTCAGTTTTAAATCATCATTGATCTGCTTCACTATTCTACTACTTCACTATTCTACAGAGGAAAAGAATATTAACAATATATCCGAGCTCATTTATATTAAATATTCAGAATAGGCAAACTTAAAGAGACAAAAGTAGCTTAGCAGTTACTTAGGGCAGGGGTGGGACAGATGGGAATTGACTGCTAATAGAGAGTGGGTGAAAGTGTTCTAAAATTAGATTGTGGTGATAGTTGCACAATCCTGTGAATGTATTTTGAAAAACTAAATTGTGTACTTTAAATGATTGAATTGTATGATGTACGAATTATATCTCGGTAAAGCTGTTGAAAACACAAATACACATTCTGTGATTTGTTTCAGTACAACTGCCAAAGTGCAGCAGAGGCTGATAGGATTCATGCGTCCTGAAAATGGAAATACCCAGCAGATGCAACAAGAGCTGCAAAGGAAGTTTCATGGTAAGTTCCTCCTTCCGATGACCCCAATAAAGAGTTTTATTCATCGAGTAGAAAAAACAGTGGATTGAATAGAAAACAGTGAACATCTCTCAATAAGATCTAGTTTTTTGATAACACAAACATTTTTTATTAAAATAACATCAGTGTGGTTAAGAAAAGTGAGACTGTGTGGATCTCATGTATCACCATAACTTTCAGCCCATTAAGATTTTTCCTTTCCTTTACAAGAAACATACCTTTTTTTAAAATGTTTTTAAATTGTAAAGTTTTTAAATTGTAAAATAGACTTAATATAAAATTTACAATTTTAACCACATTCACTTTGTTATGCAAACATCACCACTGTCCATCTCCAGAACTGTTTTCATCTTGCTGTAAAACTCTGTACCCATGCACCAGTAACTCCCCATTTCCCGCACCATCCCAGCCCCTAACAACTGTCAGTTGTTTCTGTTTGTTTTTTGTCTCTGAATTTGACTACATAATATACTTCATGTAAGTGGAATTATACAGTGACGACCTTTGGAACTGGCTTATTTCAGCTAGCATATATCTTCAGATTCATCCATGTGGTAGCATATGTCTGAATTTCCTTTCCTTTCTTTTTAACATATAATGTATTATTTGCCCCAAGGGTACATGTCTGTGACTCATCAGGCTTACACATTTCATAGCACTTACCCTCCCCAATGTCCATAATGAATTTCCTTTCTAAGACAATATTATTCCATTGTACGTCTACACAGGTTTCCCTGGCTATCTGAAAGTAATGTTGCTGTGAAACATTTCATAAGCCAAAATGGCATAAAGTGAGGAAGTAATTACCATTAATTTATATGGGAAAATTTTTGAGCATTCCCAGACCCCAAAAAATAACCTTTCTTAGGCTTTTCTGTTCCGTAGGACACTTTTTTTTTAGGTTTAGTTACTTTTTTTTAGTAATCTCTACATCCTTTGTGGGGCTTGAACTCATGACCCCTGATGAGATCAAGAGTCACTTGCTCTTCCAGCTGAGCCAGCCAGGTGCCCAACCTTGGGATACATTTAGAGATAAAGCACAGAATTCTATAGACACGTTCCAAAGTTGTGGCAGCTTAATGCTGAGATGATGTGTGTGGTTCCTGGGAAGTGAGTTTGACAGCGTGCATGCTGCCGCTATAATGGCTCCCTGCAAAACAAACCCTGAATACTGGGTTTAAAGTATTGTATCGTGAAAGCAGAAGAAAACACTTGGATTTTTGAACACTTGGGTTGCTTCCACCTCTGAGGTATTGTGAATAATTCTGCTATGAACGTGTCATACAAATATAAATTTGCGTCCCTGCTTTCAGCTCTTTTGTTATATACCCAGCAATGGAATTGCTGGATCATACGGTATTTTTTAATTTTTGAGAGACTGCCATAGTGTTCTCTATGCACCTTTTTACATTTCTGCTAGTAGTGCACAAAGTATTTCAGTTTCTTCACATCTTCACCAGTTATTTTTCTCTTTTTATCATCTCCATCCTGGTAGATAGAAAATGGTATCTCATTGTGGTTTTTGATTTGCATTTTCCTAATGATTAGTGGCACATCTTTTTATAGAGTTAAAAATGGGAATCAAATTTTTGGGTTTTTTGTTTTATTTTTTTGTCTGTTATAAATAGTAATAAGGAAAGAAAGAGCAAGGTAATGGAAAACTTATAATCATTGATTATTCCAGAAATAATTTGGAATAATAATAAGTCATGCTTAAATTTTGCCTGCCATTTGGTTTTTTATTTATCTATTTGTATTTTTTTTTAAGATTTTGTTTATTTATTTATTAGGAAAGAGAGTGAGTGAGAGAGAGCATGAGAAGGGAGAAGGTCAGAGTGAGAAGCGGACTCCCCATGGAGCCGGGAGCCCGATGTGGGACTCGATCCCGGGGCTCCGGGATCATGACCCAAGCCGTAGGTAGTTGCTTAACCAACTGAGCCACCCAGACGCCCATGCCATTTGGTTTTTTAAAAGAATTTCCATGTTCTCTCTTTGAGCCATTTCTGACTAATAGATCTTTGCTAATTAAGACCCAGCCATTTACTCTTGTCCCTTCCTGCTAAATCTAGTTTTCTGTTTACTATTTTGTAAACGTTTTTTCATTACTGCTATTGGTACTTCAGTAAAGTCTTCAGCCTGACCATACCAAGTATTGGTAAGGATTAAAACAAAAGGGATGGTTCAGATTGCTAACACATGTATACTGAAATAACTACTTTGAAGAGCAATTTGATCATATCCTGTAAAAGCTGAAAATGCATATATATTGAAAGCCAGCAGTTTCATTTCTAAGGATATACTGTATAGCAGTCTTTATTAGACTTTTTTTCTTATACTAAGAAATACATTTTATGTTATGACTCTGATGTTTGAAAGCATACATGCGCAACTGAAACAAAATTGTAGGAAGTAACTACCTGTTTTACACTCTAATATTTTCCTTTTTATTTCCTTTTTTTTTTAAGTAGGCTCCATGCCCATTGTAGGTCTTGCATTTAAAACCCTGAGATCAAGTGTTGCATGGTCTACTGACTGAGCCAGCCAAGCACCCCAATTCTATTTCCTTTTTAAAGGGGGAGAAAAAGGGGCACCTGGGTGGTTCAGTGGGTTAAAGCCTCTGCCTTTGGCTCAGGTCATGATTTCGGGGTCTTGGGATCGAGCCCCACATCAGGCTCTCTGCTCAGCAGGGAGCCTGCTTCCCCCTCTCTCTGCCTGCCTCTCTGCCTACTTGTGATCTCTCTATGTCAAATAAATAAATAAAATCTAAAAAACAAAATAAAATAACGGGGGGAAGCTGTCATGACTGACTGAATTGATTTCTTGACTTGCGAGTCTATTTTTCTTTTTTTCCCCACCAATTTATCTTAATTCAGGGTTTGAGGAACATAGTCCTAGAGAAATCTGATGGTACTTTTCAGGAGTCCTTTCTTAAGGATGTTTATTGCTTTATTGTTTTAGTAACAAAGCATGAGAGATAATATAAATGTCCTTAAGGTGGAAAATGGACCTAATTGTGGTATACTTACATGATGGAACATCCAGTGATATATATTAAAATATTAAAATTAATTAAAATTAATATTAAAATACTAAAATAAGCTGGGTGGAAAAAAGTGGTGTAAATCGTTTAAAACTGCAGTGTTTTTGTTGTTTATGTGTACACACACAGACACTTAGAAGCACATATACATAATGATTGGATGAAAGCATGAACTCAACAAGTCATGATGATGATTAGCTGTGATGAGGGCAGGGAGGAGACCAGTAAGGATTTCAACCTTAACTATAGTTGTTCTTACTGAAAGCAAAATGTCGTTTTATTTAAAACAACCTATGTCATTGTATAAAACTTCATTAGCTGTGTTTTGTAATTAGAGGCTCAGCTGAGTGAAAAGGTTTCACTTCAGGCAATCCAACAGTTGGTTCGAAAATCATACCAGGCACTGGCTTTATGGAAGCTTCTTTGTGAACATCAATTCACTGTCATTGTAGGAGAACTTCAGAAGGTAGGACTTCTTTTCCTTTAAGATCATAATGTTAATTCTGTGCTTAGTTTGTTTTCTTTTGAGTGAGCTTTAATCTTACACTTGGGTTTGAGAGGGGATTTTTGGGGAGAAGCATTTAGGTTATGATGACATTAATATCTGCTTAATGGAAATCTTAGTGGAAGATTTCACTAAAGCATGAAAACTTGAGGGATCCACTTTGTCAAAACCACAAGTTTTTACAATATGTGAGAATTTTATTGTGATATATGAATGAAATATTTATGAAAAATATATATATTTTTAAACAGTAGATTGTAACCATCATTTGGGTTTCAGATCCCTTTGGGAATTTGATCAAACTCTTCCCACCCTCCAAGAATGCATACAGATACATCCACAAAATTTTTGCATGTAATTTCAAAGAGTCCAATGACTTAAACATTCTTACTTTTAAAGATGCTTACCATTGTGAGAAATGAATGGGTCATGTTTCTCTTGCTGTCCTCATTTGAATCCTTTTTAAGTATAATGGCAGTTTGCATTTACTTAAATGTTAGGCCACTGGGGGGAATGTATTCCTACTGTGAACATTTCTAAACATACACAAAAATAGAATAAATACTACATTATAATCTCCATATACACTTGTATTCAGCATTTCCAATATTTTATCAACTTTCATTAGTCTATTCTCTTTTCTTTACCAGATTACTTTAAAGATGATCCTAGATATCATGTCATTTCATTCCTGTACACTGTGTTTTCTAAGGAAAGTTGTGATGTGAATCTGTCATGCCCATTGATCACCAGGGTTGACTTGGCTGATCTGACTGGCTAAGCGGGTGTCCCCTTTCTCCCTCACCACCCCATGTGCATCCCTTCCAAAGCTTTTTGCTCAGAGAGGATGACCTTCCCTGATAGACGTGGACCGTTCTTCAGTCAAGGGTATACGAATAGCTGAGCGTCCCTGCTAGAACCTCCAAACGAGCTCTCAAGGTCCATTTGTAGGACCTGAGCTGAAATCAAGAGTTGGATGCTTAACCAACTGAGCCAGTCAGGCACCCCGCAAGCCCAAGATTTTTTAATGTAGCTAAGTGATGGTTCTTCCTGGTTATGATTAAAATCAGACCTGGCTCTAATTTTGGTTCTGCCAGTATTTTACTTTTCTCATTTGTAAATTGAGAGATTTGGATTGGTCATACTGTGGGTTCTTTAACAATTCTGTATGATTCTATGGAAGTTTGCAAAAATGTGTTAGTCTGTATAGTTTAGCATATTTTCTCTTTTGAATTATAGTCTTTTAATTTTTTGGTTATTTTAAATTGTTAAAGAAATTTTGTTCTGGGTAGAAATAGGTTATTCCTGTATTTTTGGTAGAAAAAAAGAACTTTCTCTTATACTCCTAGGAATTTCAAGAGCAGCTGAAAATCACCACCTTTAAAGATCTGGTAATCAGGGACAAGGAACTGACTGGGGCATTAATTGCTTCTCTTATCAACTGCTACATCAGAGATAATGCTGCTGTTGATGGCATTAGTTTACACTTACAGGATATCTGCCCACTTCTGTATAGCACTGATGATGCAATTTGTTCTAAGGTATGATGCTTTATCAGCTATTTCAGTGTTTCTTAAAGAGGGTTTCACAGTATGAAAAGCACAGTAGGACTGGAATCAGAAACCATCTTTTACTTAACATATGACGTCACTTGGGTAGGTCTCCTAACCTCTCTTGGCCTCCAGAGTCCCCATCTGTATGATGAAAGGAGTTGGAATACATCCTTTTTTAAAATCCTTGTATATTTAAGTTGTTCATAAAGAATCTTATTATTTCTAGACCATATTTTTTTAAATGGTTAAATGTGTTTCTCCTTAGAAATTAAAAATTACTAAAACTTTAAGTCATTAATAAGTTAGAGTTAATTGGGCAATTTTTATTGATCCTTTCTTACAGGTAAAAATAATTTAAATCAGTATCACATGGACTGCCTGCTGACCAATAATGTATTGACTAGGCAAGAGATTTACCAGTCAAAAGCTATCTTGCTTAAAATATTTGTGAGAGGAATTAAAAATAGCTAGGATTTTTTGGTCAAAAATTTTTCTGCCTAAAATTAAGAAGAAGTAAGTTTGTAGAGTTGTTTTTATTTTTTCTGATAATAAACCAGATGTAAATTGAGACATAGACCAAAACTTATGTTGATAGCATTGTCTATGTGCTGGATTTTACATCTTTTTAAGTTCTTGTCATATCTAATTCTAGGCAAATGAACTCCTCCAGCGTTCCCGACAAGTTCAAAATAAGATTGAAAAGGAAAGAATGTTAAGAGAATCCTTAAAAGAGTATCAGAAAATCAGCAATCAAGTGGACCTTTCCAGTGTTTGCGCTCAGTATAGACAAGGTGAAAAACAAAATGTTCTTCGTATCTTTTTCTTAACTCGGGACAAATGACTGAATAAAACAAGCTGCTGATAAGGAGCCTCTTAACAGAAGCACTAATGGGGCGCCTTGGTGGCTCAGTGGGGTAAAGCCTCTGCCTTCGGCTCAGGTCATGATCTCAGGATCCTGGTATCGAGCCCCACGTCAGGCTCTCTGCTCAGCGGGGAGCCTACTCCCCCTTCTCTCTCTGCCTACCTCTCTGCCTACTTGTGCTCTCTCTCTCTCTCTCTCTGTCAAATAAATAAATAAAATCTTAAAAAAAAAAAAAAACAGAAGGGACGCCTGGGTGGCTCAGTTGGTTAAGCTGCTGCCTTTGGCTCAGGTCATGATCCCGGGGTCCTGGGATCAAGTCCCACATTGGGCTCCTTGCTCAGCAGGGAGCCTGCTTCTCCCTCTGCCTCTGCCTGCCACTCTGCCTGCTTGTGCTCTCTCTCCCTCTCTTTCTGACAAATAAATAAATAAAATCTTAAAAAAAAAAAAAACCAGAAGCAATACTTTCCCAAGTGATATCACATGGGAAACTCATGCCTTGTGTTTTAATATTTGATGACTGCACTAGCCTCTGCAAAAACTATAATGCTCTTTTTATATCTTGAAATATGTAACTTTTTAACACAGGAGTTTCAGTCCTTGTCCAGTACAGTTAAACTACTATTTGTATTAGATAGCTTCCTGGGTTATGTTTACTTTTTGAATGCTTCCAATTCTTTTGACTAATTTTTAAAATAGTACTTGTCTGCTTGCTTTTAAATTACTTTAAATCAAATCTAGTATAATGTAAAAGTAATAACTGTTAGCACAGATAGTTTTGAATTCTAAGATTTTTTTTTTCCATCAAGGAACAGAAATCTTCCCTTTTGTTATTCTAAGTTTGAAAATTTTTTTCCAATAAAGAAAATATACTTAATAGCTGCCTTTTAGGCATGTTGGTACCTTGTTCTTCAGTAGAGTCACCAGACATATTTTATATGATAGTGTTGTCAAGGTGACTAGCATACAGTAGAGACATAAAAACCTTGATCAGTATTTTTATAAACCAGCTAAGGAAAAACGCATCCAGCCTTATCTCTTTGTCCTTTTCCTTTCCCATTAGTCCGTTTTTATGAGGGTGTAGTGGAGCTCTCTCTTACTGCTGCAGAAAAAAAAGATCCTCAGGGTCTTGGACTTCATTTTTATAAACATGGAGAACCAGAAGAAGATATCGTGGGACTGCAGGCTTTCCAAGAAAGGCAAGTTTTATCACCCTAGCAGCTTGCCCACTTTTTTTTCCCCCCAGCTTGTCCACTTTTTGGATAGAGACTTTCCTTGGTGTACAGTTTGATTGATTGTATTAGGAAAATAATATTTTAAGTACAACACTTATAAAAATGAATAATGCTTTCACTTAAAAATACCTTGTTTTATCACAGGCCTAAATTAGGATTATAATTCTTAGTTTAGGGTTCAAGTTTTAGTCTGGTTGAAATTCTTAAGGACTTAGTAATATTTTTGAACTTGCCTCTGTAGTTTTCATGACATTTAATGATGTCAATTTTATTTATTTTTTATTATTATTTTTTTTAATGATGTCAATTTTAAGTGCGATAACTTATTTGGAGCCATCTCTCCCCCAACTAATTTCTGGTTCTGGGTTGATGATTAGAATTTTATTTTATGGGATGATTTTTAAATGTTCACAAATTAGTAGTGACTGTTAAGAAAAAAAATGTGTGTCCATAAAGGAAATATAGAACCTATCTAAAACATTTTTATTAAAACATTAATTTTTATAACTTCACCCTTTTATAGTTAACCACGTTTCTCAAACGTAGAAAAAGCATACAATTTATATTATTTTTAATACCAGATATTTATATGTGTACATATATCAAGTCCCCAAAATAGTCTTCAACTTACTGTGTATTTAAATTAGTCAGTTGCTGTCTAATTAAATAATGCAGTTGCTCCTTTTCCATTCTTTTTCAGATTAAACAGTTATAAGTGTATTACAGATACGCTTCAAGAATTGGTAAATCAAAGTAAGGCTGCTCCTCAGTCTCCCAGTGTACCCAAAAAACCTGGGCCTCCAGTATTGTCATCTGATCCCAATATGCTGAGTAATGAAGAAGCAGGACATCATGTAAGGGACATAGCACATTTTTATCCTGAAAATACATTGTTTAGAAGTTCTGTGTGGTAGTGGAGACAGCTCCTCTTGGAAAAGATAGTAGATCTTAGAAATAAGCATTTATAAAGATTCCTGATTTCAGGATTTTATAAAGTTGATGTTTATGATGTCCAGCAAGAGAGCCTTTAACTGCTAATTTTTACTATTCTTTTTTATTTTAGTTTGAACAAATGCTTAAATTATCTCAACGATCCAAAGATGAGCTCTTTAGTATTGCCCTTTATAATTGGCTAATACAAGCTGATCTTGCAGATAAACTATTGCAGGTAAAAAAAATTTCTTTATTCCAATATTGTTAATTTGTATTTTCAAGTAACATATATATAATTGAAGGAGAGGCTCCTGGGTGGCTCAGTTGGTTAAGTGTCTACCTCGGCTCAGGTCATGATCTCAGGGTCCTGGGATCAAGCCCTGCATCGTGCTCCCTGCTTAGAGGGGAGCCTGCTTCTCTCTCTCCGTCTCCCTCTGCCTGCTACTCCCCTGCTGTGCTCACTCTCGCTCTCTTTCTGTCAAATAAATAAAATCTTTAAAAAAAAATACATAGATACAGGAAATTCATTTTCTTATCCTGAACCTACCATTAGGTGGTAGCGTCAATCCAAGTAATGTAATATCCTTTCATGGTGGGCAAAGTAAACTATTGCTCTATTTTTCTAATATTGTGGGATGAAAATCATTGGATTATGAATTAGGAGTCCTCAACTTGGCATTACCTTTGCCATTAGTTCAGTATGTGTCTTCATACATGTCTTTTTACTATACTGAGTCTCAGTATTCTTCATTCTGTAAAATAAATGGGTGGCATTTGATAATGGCAAGGATGTCTATGAACTCAGAGTCTAGGAATCAATAGCTGTGTTTTCATTTGTGATTAGGGATGCTTGGGTGTCTCAGTCAGTTAAGCATCTGACTCTTGATTTCATCACAGGTTGTGATCCTGGGGTCATGAGATGGAGCCTGCTTGGGGTTCCCCCTCACCCCTGCTCATGTTCACTCACTCTTTCTGTCTCAAAAAGATAAAAATTAAAAATTTGTAACTGGATAATGATTAGTTTAATCAGCCTATTTCAACTGACATAGCAACTCTTTGGTTAACTCTGGTAAAACAAAAATCATTTATAATGAAAAACAAATTGCCCTTTGTGTTGTTGGATTATAATTTTGTTTATGTATTTGTGAAGCAAGGCATACCTGTAGTTGTTTTAAAAATGTTATAGTTATTACATAAAGAGCAAGTGGCTAGTCCAGAAGATGTTTCTGAGTGATTATGTAATTTGCAGATTGCTTCTCCATTTCTGGAGCCACATCTAGTCCGAATGGCCAAAGTTGATCAAAACAAAGTTCGTTATATGGATTTACTGTGGAGGTATTATGAAAAGAACAGAAGCTTTAGTAATGCCGCCCGTGTCCTGTCCAAATTGGCTGACATGCATAGGTATGGTATAATACTCTTACTACTATGAATAATGATTGATAACTGGGGCGCCTGGATGGCTTAGTGGGTTAAAGCCTCTGCCTTCGGCTCAGGTCATGATCTCAGGGTCCTGGGATCAAGCCCCACATCGGGCTCTCTGCTCAGCGGGGAGCCTGCTTCCCCCTCTCTCTCTGCCTGCCTCTCTGCCTACTTATGATCTCTCTCCTCTCTGTC
>CM052809.1:112810273-112929106 GCA_028533885.1 Nasua narica
GGAGTTCCACAGTTCTCACTGATTGATGAACTTGGGCTTGGCTGGATATTCTCACTGATCTTCTGGGGAGGGGCCTTTTCAACTTGGTTCTCAGATGTCTTTGCCTGAGGTGGAATTGCCCCACCCTTGCCCAGGGAGGGGCCAAGCAATTCGCTCAGGTTCGCTCTGGGGAGTCTTTGTTCCCTGAGCACTTTCCGTACTACGCTGGAGGCCGGGAATGCAAATGGTGGCTCCCAGTCTCCAGCCGGAGGAGCTGAGCGCTGGAGTCCCTGCTCCTCAGTGCACCCTCAGAGGAAAGCAGTCAGTCACTCCTGTCTCCTGGGTCCGCACAAGCTCCGAGCTCAGCCACCGGTGGCGGCGCGCCTCTGTCTGTGGCTCGCGGCCCGTCTGGAGTCTCCAGACCCAGCAGATTCCTGCTGCGCACTCCCGCACCGCTCCTCTTCGAGGAGGAAGGAGGGGGTCTCTCCGGAATGCCCTGTGTGGTCCCCGCTCGAAGGGCCGTGGCCGCGGTCTAGGGTAAGACCCAGCTGAAAACGCGCTGCGCAGCTCTTTCTCTGCCGCCAGCTTCTCCGCCCCGATATCTGGGAGCTCTGCTGCACTCAGACACCCCCAGTCTCTTTGTAACCTTGCGGGACCTGAAACCACTCTGTTCCCACGAGGGCTAAATCTCCTGCTTAGCCTCTGGAAGGATGTCCCTCAGGGGAGCAGACTCTAAAAGTTCCGATTTTGTGCTCCGCGGCTCTGCGGCTGCAGGGAGCCGGCCCCTCCCCCCGTGGTCTCTCTTCCCGGCCCTTTGGAATCACTTTTCCAAACGTCCTACCTTTTGGAAAGTGGTCGATTTTCTGTTCCTAGGATTGCTCTTCTTCCTCTCTTCTCTCTCCTGTTGAGTATGCTGGCTTTTAGAATGATTTAATAACTATCTAGATGAACTTCTGGGATCTGACTCTATCTCAGCCTCCTACTTCTCCGCCATCTTGCTCTCCTCTCACAGTTTTTTCTTTTTAATAGTGTATAGGAGGTACTAAACACCCAAGGCCCTCTCTAGTCAAACTATCTTCTAAATCTCTTCCTTAAAGTATGTCTTTAAATTCTTTCCTACTAAGCAGTTAATTAGTATTCTTAATTAAAAGGACAAACTTCTCAAAGGCTTTATGATTTTAAATGTTTCACTAATTCTAGAATAATTTCATCTGCTCTATTATTGGTTTAAATTACAAAAAAAGTTTTGAGCATATATGTTAAAGATTAAGAATCTTATTAAAGAGGGCGCCTGGTTGGCTCAGTTGGTTGAGCAACTGCCTTTGGCTCAGGTCATGATCCTTGAGTTCCGGCATTGAGTCCCACATCGGGCTCCCAGCTCCAAGGGGAATCTGCTTCTTCCTCTAACCTTCTCCCCTCTCATGCTCTCTCTCACTTTCTCTGTCTCTCAAATAAATAAATAAAATCTTTTAAAAAAAAAGAATCTTATTAAAGAAAGCATTTGAATTTCTAGTTAGATTATCATATCAAAAAACAACTTAATACAGTCTTGGAGGGATCATTAATTTGACCTTATATTTTCATTTGGAATCTTCTTTGCCAAAATAACACAAGTCCTATTTTTAAAAACTGGAGATTGATTAAGTTAGGAAGAAGAGGTTGTAGACACAAAGCCGTTTTTAAACCAAGTTAAACAGAATGGTAATTTATGGGGCACCTAGCTGGCTCAGTCAGTAGAGCTTGTGACTCTTGATCCCAGTGGCATGAGTTCAAGCCCACGTTGGGCATAGAGCCTACTTTATAAAATATTCAGAAGGGGCACCTGCATGGCTCAGTCGTTAAGTGTCTGCCCTTGGCTCAGGTCCTGAGATTGAGTCCACTTCGGTCTCCTCCCTCAGCAGGGAGCCTGCTTCTCCCTCTGTGTGCCACTCCCCCTACTTCGGCTCTCTCTCTGTCAAATAAATAAAATCTTAGGGCACCGGCTCAGTGGATTAAAGCCTCTGCCTTCAGCTCAGGTCATGATCTCAGGGTCACGGGATCAAGCCCCTCATTGGGCTCTCTGCTCAGCAGGGAGCCTGCTTCCTCTTCTCTCTCTGCCTGCCTCTCTGCCTACTTGTGATCTCTTTCTCTCTCTGCCAAATAAATAAAATCTTTTAAAAATAAAATTAAAATCTTTAAAAAATTTCAGAAATTCTTTTTTTAATTCTCTAACTTTTAAGAACGCTCATTATCCATATCTACTTTATATATAACACATATAACCTAATTTCCTCCTCATGTGAGATACACTGTCCTACTCTAGCTCTCAGCTTAACCATCCACAATAAAATATTTTTCCAACTATAATGTTGCTGTTTCTCACTGTACTCTTTTTGCATATGTAGGCTGCAGCAAATAAATTGGCAGCTATATAATTTGTATTTTAAATCATTTGGAAATGTTATCCACTTTTAAAATGTTTGGTTCAAGTAGGGCTTTTTTTCAGAGATGAGAAAGAAAAGGGAAGCTCTTTTAGAAACAGGTCCTAAATGTACGAAACAGCCCTTTATGTGCAACATTGAGAGATGGTCAGTGCTAAGTAACTGTCATCTAC
Source organism: Nasua narica (assembly GCA_028533885.1). NCBI lineage: Eukaryota > Metazoa > Chordata > Mammalia > Carnivora > Procyonidae > Nasua > Nasua narica. The sequence continues at coordinate 112,812,846 of CM052809.1, forward strand.
AACTGTACTTTCAAAGATAGAAGGCAGAAAGGAATTAATTCTTCCTTCCTCCCTCCTTCCCTTCCTCCCTTTCTTTTTTCTTTTTTTTTTTTTTTAGGAGGCAAAGAGTATGGGAGCCATAGCTATACAGAAGGCCAGTTTGATCTGAAAGTAAAAGGAAGCTAGTTTTTTCCTGATTCAAATGGGAATTATTGGGGATATCAAAAGTTATATTTAGTACTGGTGAGAGGTTGCCAACAACTAAATGAATTAATGTGTTTGTTTTTAATGCCCAGTCACTTTATAATGACTGGGCTTTATAATGTCAAAGAACCAAGTGTGACGGGGGATTAGAAAGGACTAAAGATGGTAACCATGGAGGTGGATACATATTTGGGCTTTCTGACACCTGCCAGCCAGCCAGCCAGCAAATAGATTTGAGCACCAGTGATGTATGTTCAACACATGCAGAAAGGAGTAGTGAACAATGTAAACACCACCTTTGTTCCCAAGAGCTCCCATTCTAGTGGGTATAGAATGCAGACAAATTCAGGTTCTATAAAAATAATAAAAGTAGAATAATATAGTAAAAAGGGCCTGTTGGGGAGGGGAGGGGAGTAGCTTCTTCAGTTAAGATTGGTCAGAGAAGGCCTCAGAAAAATTGCTATGAAAATTGATTCTCAAATGACAAGAATGTACAGTATTAAAGATGTGGAGGAAATGGTCCAAGCTTAGGAACAATGGTCCCTGCAAAGGCACTGTATCAGATTCAAGTTTATCATGTTTAGTATACAAAAAAGAAAGCCAGTGGGGTTGGAGATGGTGAACATGGGAGCAGATGAAAAGAAAGGAGGTTGAAGGAGTAGGTGAAGACATGTGACATAATTTGATTTTTAAGAGACCACTCTAGTTGCTTTGTGGAGGATCCCATACAGTATTAGCCATATTAAAGTAGAAAAGTGAAAAATATGAGGAGTGATAATGAACTTTTTCCTTAGTTTAGTGTTTAAAAGAATCCAAGTTTTAATATACTGAATTAAAGTTTTAAAATAGGTAGTTACTTTTTTGGATGTAAACTTAAGTATTTTTTTGTTCGTTGCCTTAAACTGTAGATCTCTTTTATTAGAAGTCCTTTAATAGAGTTTTCGAGTTTCTAATGGCCTTTTATGTTCATTTGGTATATACAAAATAGTGTGTCATAATTAATATGTTTGTTTATTGGATCCCTAAGAGTTCATATAAATAAAAATAAGGCTTTTCCCCCCCAGCACAGAAATTTCACTTCAGCAGCGACTGGAGTACATTGCTCGAGCTATTCTTAGTGCCAAAAGTTCCACTGCCATTTCATCGATAGCTGCAGATGGTGAATTCCTTCATGAATTAGAAGAAAAAATGGAAGTAAGTGCTAAAGATATTTAAACTTTGCCTGCATTTATTTCATTTTTCCTTCTCCCCTCTAGTAAGTCATAGGTCAATAGCAGTCAGTGTTAGTAATTCTCGTCTCCTCTGCCTGTATGTATTTATTTTCCTATTTAGAAATAAATCTTTTACTGGGTCACAGGACATTGCTGTAATTAGATTTTTCTCTGCGGCATTTCTAAAGGTTTTTTTTTCCCAACTGTTCCAACAGAAAGGAGATTTTATCACATTTACCATTTATTCTGGAAGCCATTGAGTAGATATGTGAAGTAGAGTAGGCTAAACTGCCCCAAGTAAGAGACCCACAAAAGTATATAATTGTCCAAATACAAAAGCTTATTTCTCATTCACAAATATCCAGAGTGAGTGTTCCTGATTGGCCACTGGCTTTCTTCCGCTTGATTGATTTTAATACCCAAGTTCTATTTTCTGGCTCTACCATTCCCTATGGCCTTAACTTTTTCTTCTGTCAGAGGGAGTAAGAGAAAAAAAAAAATCATAAGCACATTCAATCTCTTAAAGACCTCAGCCCTGAAGTGACATACTTTACTGCCACTTACATGCCATTGAAGAAAACTTAGTGTTATGGCCGTATCTCCCTACAGAGGACTTTGGAAAATACGGTCTAGCCATTCTCTGGCTACAATCGTGGGAGTGATGGGTGTTAACAGTGGTAGCAAAGGCTCTCTGCCATAGTATACTTCCTATGAGATCTTTTATGTTGTGATGAAGAGCTGCTATTTTGTTACGATAGAAGTCTTCATTTGTACATTTTTTTAATTGAGGTATAATTGACACATATTAGTTTCAGGTGTACAGTGTAATGATTCAGTATTTTCAGGTATTGCAAAATGATCACCGTAATAAGTCTAATTAACACTTATCATTTACATAATTACAAATTTTTTTTTCTTGTGATAAAAACTATAATCTATTTTCTTCAACAACTTTCAAATATGCAATACAGTGTTATTAACTATAGTCTCTATGCTGTTATTTATACATTATTTTTACTTTAACCAACTTAAAGTCAGATACTAGGAATCATTCCTTTAAGTACTTGTTGATTTATCATCACGAACTTAAGACTTGCTTTTTTAATCCTAACTAGGTTGCTAGGATCCAACTTCAGATACAAGAGACACTACAAAGGCAGTATTCTCATCATTCTTCTGTACAGGATGCAATTTCTCAGCTGGATTCTGAGCTAATGGACATAACTAAGGTAATTAAAAAAGCAAGTTGAAAAGCAGTCGCCTAATATCTACAGATTCCTTGTTTCTTTTGCATTCTACTTTGTGTTTCGTGAGAAAAATTAATCTGTCGCCACAAAATTAAGATAAGCTGTTCTGAAAAAAAAAAAAAAAGATAAGCTGTTCTGGGGAGCTTGTCGCTGGGCTGACAGATCACTGCTATGGTATCTGACTCAGGGAGAGCTAACCTGCTCTGACCAGGCCATTTTCTATCAAGACTCTCTTAGCCTCACATCGAGCTTTGTTAAAACTCCTGCCATTTATTTTTTGGCCTTGCTTCTTGTCTTGGAAAAGAAACTTGTCTTTGCTTATCTCTCCAAGCCTCTCCCACTCTGTACTTCAGAACAGTTCCATTTTCAATAATTCTTGGATATTGCTCCAAGTACCATCCATGATTCTTTAAACCCTGGTCTAGACAGTGCTAATCATAAAAGACATGTTATTGCAGTATCTCCCTGCCAGCCAAGGGAGGAAAAAAAGGCACACATGCTGAAATCTATTTAAATATATTTACCAAGCCTTCACTATTCTTGATCTGGATTTATGACCAGCTGCATGTCATTACATCTTTATATCGTGTTTTAGGATCTTTGGATAAAATCTTTGATCATTTTTAATTTTCAAGGAGTGTATCACTATTAATTTCTGACTCTTGACCTCTGCTTATATGTATAATGTTGGCATTTTCTCCGACAGCTTTATGGGGAATTTGCTGACCCGTTTAAACTTGCAGAGTGTAAACTTGCAATAATTCATTGTGCTGGTTATTCAGACCCTATATTGGTGCAGACACTTTGGCAAGATATCATAGAGAAAGGTAAGTGCTCACTTACAGGTATACTAGCATAAATTATTTAGTGACTTGGAGGAGGAATGCAAGCTGTTACTGGCTTTCATATATCTAGAGCTTATGAACATTTATATACCTAAGTGAGGGTAAGTGTAGGGTACCTGGATGTAGAGAATGACCTCAATTTATATTGGAGAGGGCTCTGAGAAAAGGATGTCATTTTTTGGTGGTTGTTCTTAATAAAGTATTCTGAGACACTTTCCTCAGAATCCCATAACCAGTGTCCTGGTTAAGACGAAAGTATTTCAGATACTAACAGAAACGTAGTATCTGCTCATTATATTAGAATATCATTTGTAGGACAGTTTGTACCTTGAAATAGAATGAAATTAAACATTTCTCATTAAAAACAGTTTGGGTTTCTAATCAGATGTCTTTTTCTTGCAGAATTGAACGAAAGTGTGACATTGAGCTCTTCGGATAGAATGCATGCTCTTAGTCTCAAGGTGGTTCTCCTTGGCAAAATTTACGCTGGCACGCCTCGCTTCTTTCCTTTAGGTAGGCAATAACCTTTATGTGCTATCATGAGTGTTTTGTTTTGTTTTCTTTTGATAGTTTTCTTCATTGACATGGAAAGATGATGTTCTTCAGAGTGGAATTGTTTCCTTGTTGCTATTTAGCTCAGCAGTTTAATTCTACCTCTCCAGAAAGACAGACCTCCAAAGATAGCAGAATTTGTTGATCGTTAGGGAATTTTCTTTGACCTTGGAAGTTTCTATATTTGGGGATAATGCTAACAGACGGTAATGATTATATTGTTGGTAACCCTCCACAAGTTTAAGGAGGAAAGAAAAATGATTGGTGATTTTCTGCATGGGCAATCTCTGATTCTTTCAACTCCTCTTATTATTTTGAGGACTTATTTTTCTTTAAAATAGCAAATAGTTGGGGCACCTGAGTGGCTCAGTTGGTTGTGTAGCTGACTCATTTCAGCTGAGGTCATGATCTCAGGGTCCTGGGATTGAGCTCTGATTCATATTGGGCTCCCCACCGAGCAGGGAGCCTGCTCAAGAATTCTCCTCCCGGTGCCCCTCCCCCTGCTCACACTCTTTCTCTCTCAAATAAATAACTCTTTTAAAAAATAAAATAGCAAATAATTGTGTTAAAAATGCAGGTTTTTGAACCCCTTTGATCAACTATATTACCATCATTGTTATGTATATGACTCTAATTATTAGCCATTTGCCAACGTATAATGTTTTCTTCAGTTGTAAAACAGAATCTGGGTGCTTGAGTGGCTCAGTTGGTTTAGCATCCAACTCTTGATCTCAGCTCAGGCTTTGATCTCAGGATCATGAGTTCAAGCCCTACATTGGGCTCCATGCTGGGCTTTTAACCTACTTAAAAAAATAAAAAATAAAAAGAATAGAATCAACATAAATATATCCATAAAGTATGATGTTAAGCACCTAGGGTCTTTGAAAAACGTTGAGAACCAGGAAAATGCTCACAACATAACATGAAATTGTTTATTTAATGAGCATAGAGACCTTTTTATAGACCATCTCTGATTTACATTTCCTGGAAATGCCAAGAAATAAAGTCATTATAATCATACCCTTTTTTCTTTAAGTATGGTATTTAAAATTGCCATACTATTTCATTAATGAGAAAAATAAAGAGAAAATAAAAACTTAACAATTTTAATAATAAAAAGGCCACATTATACATAATTTCTTAGATTTTTAACTTTTGAGCTAATAATGTTTAGGGTAGAAGAGGCCTTCTTCTTCTTCTAATCTTTTAGTCCATCTTTCAATGTCAAACAAGCTCCAGGGGGCTTCAAACTAGAACAAGTTTAGAGTTTTTAAAAATTTGAGTACCTATGCAAAATTTTTGTATGGTAGATTCTAGGGTAGTTGCAGGTTCAGTCAGTGGCTGTCTTTTCAGTGATTCTTCTTGCCCAGGGACATTCACCTTAGTCACTCTCAGATTTTGACTGTCATAAATACAAATGTGATTGTTACTATTACGATCTTTTTATGCTATGACAGGTAGTAAAAAGTGAGAATGGGGCCAAAATTAGAATCATCAAATAAATAACTTACACATCTGAGGGGATGAGGCACTTAAAAAAACACATTTAATATTTCTAAAATCAGGATGCAGTAACCATTTTCTGAAAAACTGTTAAATTGAGGATATAATATATCAAAATACTAAAGAAATACCAGTGGGTCCTCTCCAATAATGGGATTGTGAATGGTCTCTATTTCTTGTACCTTTCTATATTTTCCAAACTCACCAAAACGTAGGTTTTTCCTAATAGCTTTAAAGTGTATAACATATTCATAGTTATACAACTATCACCACAATTAAATTTAGACCATCTCATCACCCCAGAAAGAAACCATGTACCTATTAGGAATCACTCCCTATTCCTTCCCACTCTCCAGCCCTAGGTAATTACTAATTTACTTTATATCTCTGTATATTTGCCTATTCTGATATATCACTTAACTTTAAAAAAATTTTTTTGAAAATCGGTTTTCTTTTTTTTAAAGATTTTATTCATTAGAGCGAGAGAGTGAGCATGAGCACAAGCAGGGGGGAGGGGCAGAGGGAGAAGTAGACTCCCTGCTGAGTGAGGAGCCCCATGTGGACTGTCTCAGGACCCTGAGATCATGACCTGAGCTGAATGTAGCCGCTTAGCCAGCTGAGCCACCCAGGCTTCTCAGGAGTTAACAATTCTGTAACAACAAAAGAGTAATTATATGAGTGAAGGGCCTGTTAACTAACCTTCCTAGAGTAAACACTTTACAATGTATATATGTATAACATTGTCATATTCTATACCTTAAACTTATACAATGTATGGCTATTTTATCTCAATAAGCTGGGATGAGGGGGAGAGTTAACAATTCTAATCCTGATCTTTTTCCCTCTCCAGATTTTATTGTGCAGTTTTTAGAGCAGCAAGTTTGTACTTTGAACTGGGATGTAGGCTTTGTAATACAGACAATGAATGAAATTGGAGTGCCATTACCTAGACTATTGGAAGTATATGATCACTTGTTCAAGTCACGGGTAAGGAAAATATTAAATAAAATGAAATAATTTATTTAAAGTTGAACCTTTTCTAGATGAGAGTATTTTGATTATATGTTTATAAGTGTCTCATCATCTGATAAAAATTACATCAGAAATATGCTTCACTGGTTCAATATAAGAAGTTTTCGTACTTTAGACTTTTAAAATTGTTAGTGAGTTACTTTGCTGTATATCATGATAAAAATCAAATATTTCTGGGACGCCTGGGTGGCTCAGTTGGTTGGGCAGCTGCCTTCGGCTCAGGTCATGATCCCAGAGTCCTGGGATCGAGTCCCGCATCGGGCTCCTTGCTCGGCAGGGAGCCTGCTTCTCTCCCCGCCTCTGCCTGCCTCTCTGCCTACTTGTGTTCTCTCTCTGTTAATAAATAAATAAAATCTTTGAAAAAAAAATCAAATATTTCTTAGTAAATATATTTTCTTTACTTATGGTGGAATAGGCTAAACCTATTACATTAAGAATCACCATTTGTTTCATCAGAACAAAATAATAGTGTATTTATTCCCCATAACTTCACCTAAAATATCAGTGCTCAAAGATCTTCCTCACCACAAGAAAAAAACTTTGTAACTACGATGGTGATGCATGGTAACTAGACTTAGTATGGTGATCATTTCCCATACTGATTCCCATAACAAATCATATGCTGTACAACTGAAAATGATAAGATGTTATGTGTCAGTTATACCTCAATTAAAAAAAATTCTTTCTCGAAAAAGAATCTCACCATATTGAACCTTATCAGACTATGTATTTTATAATTTTTATCCTAAGATAAAAGATCCAAATGAAATCTTGTTGACCTATATGATGTCTCTTATGGTAGCACCACCAAAACATTTATGCAGTGCTTTACAAGGCACTTGTATATCGCATTTAAACCTTGAAATGAGCATCTGACAAGGGCAGAGATTTTAAATAAATAACCTTCTCATGGGTAGTTACTGGTACAGCCAGAATGAGAATTAAGATTCTTTGCTGGCTTAGTCTTTATTTATAATATCAGACTAAGTCTACATAGGTTTAAAGCAAAGGAGGTATCACAGCTGACAAGAAGAGAATAAAAAAAGTAAAATAAAATAAGCATTTAATATTATATGGTTTCTAAACTATTTATCTGGTCATGGTTAATATTTGAACATCATTGAAAACTGCATTGTGTTGGGGCGCCTGGGTGGCTTAGTGGTGGCCTTTGGCTCAGGTCATGATCTCAGGGTCCTGGGATCGAGCCCTGCATCGGGTTCTCTGCTCAGCAGGAAGCCTGCTTCTTCCTCTCTCTGCCTGCCTCTCTGCCTACTTGTCATCTCTCTCTCTGTCAAATAAATAAATAAAATCTTTTAAAAAAAAGAAAGAAAAGAAAACTGCATTGTGGGGCGCCTGGGTGGCTCAGTTGGTTAAGATCTGCCTTCAGCCCTGGTCATGATCCCAGAGTCCCAGGATTGAGTCTCACATCAGGCTCCCTGCTCAATGGGGAATCTGCTTCTCCTTCTGGCCCTCCCCCATCTCATTCTCTCTCTCTCTCTCTCTCACTCTCTTTAATAAATAAATAAAAGTCTTTAAAAAAAAAAGAAAAAACTGCAATGTGTTATTTTATAGAGCATGTAAATTTCCTGTTTAGGAACCTGTGTTTCCTCTTGGCAGGTGTGAGAAGGTATCTCATTATGGTTGGTTTTTTTTTTTTTTCCTCATTATGGTTTTGATTTGTATTTCCCTGATGAGTGATGTTGAACATTTTTTTCATGTGTCTGTTAGCCATTCTCATGTCTTCTGCCCATTTCTTAACTGGATTATTTGTTTTGGGGTGTTGGCTTTGATAAGTTCTTTATATACATTTTGGATACTAACTATCACATATGTCCTTTGCAAATATCTTCTCCCATTCCATTGGTTGCCTTTGAGTTTTGTTGACTGTTTCCTTTGCTGTGCAGAAGCTTTTTATCTTGATGAAATTCCAATAATTCATTTTTGCTTTTCTTTTCCTTGTTTCTGGAGACATGTCTAATAAGAAGTTGCTGTGGCCAGGTCAAAAAGATTACTGCCTGTGCTCTCCTCTAGGATTTTGGTGGATTTCTATCTCACATTTTGGTCTTTCATCCATTTTGAATTTATTTTTTTGTATAGTTTAGGAAGGTAGTCCAGTTTCATTCGTCTGCATGTAGCTGTCTAATTTTCCAAACAGCATTCATTGAAGAGACTTTTTTTCCCGTTGGATATTTTTTCCTGCTTTGTTGAAGATTAGTTGACCGTATAGTTAGGGGTCCATTTCTGAGCATTCTGTTCTGTTCCATTGATCTATGTATCTGCTTTTGTGCCAGTACCATACTGTCTTCTTGATTACAGCTTTGTGATACAGCTTAAAGTTTGGAATTGTGATGCTTCCAGCTTTGGTTTTCTATTTCAACATTACCTTGGCTATATGGGGTCTTTTCTAGTTCCATACAAATTTTAGGATTGTTTGTTCTAGCTCTGTGAAAATTGCTGCTGTTATTTTGATAGGGATTGCTTTTAATGTGTAGATTGCTTGAGTAATACAGACATTTTAACAGTATTTGTTCTTCCATTCCATGTTTTTCCATTTCTTTGTGTCTTCTTCAATTTTTTTTCATAAGTGTTCTGTAGTCTTCAGAATACAGATATTTTACCTCTTTGGTTAGGTTTCTTGCTAGATAGCTTATGGTTTTGGGTGCAATTGCAAATGAGATCAATTCCTTGATTTCTCTTTCTCCTGCTTCATTATCGCTGTGTAGAATGCAATAAACTTCTGTACATTGATTTTATATCCTGCAACTTTGCTAAATTCCTTTATCAGTTCTGGCAATTTTTTGGTGGAGTCTTTTGGGTTTTCTACAGAGTATCATATTGTCAGTAAACAGTGAGTTTGACTTCTTGCCAGTTTGGATGCCTTTTATTTCTTTTTGTTGTCTGATTACTGAGGCTATGACTTCCAGTTCTATGTTGAACAGCATTGATGAGAGAGGACATCCCTGTCTTGTTCCTGACCATAGCGGAAAAGCTCTTTTTTTTTCCCCATTGAGGATATTATCTGTGGGTCTTTTGTGTATGCTCTTTATGAGGTAGATGTATGTTCCTTCTATCCCTGTGTTCTTACGGGGTTTTATCAAGAGAGGATGCTATATTTTGTCAGATGCTATTTCTGCCTGTATCAAGAGCATCATATGGTTCTTATCCTTTTATTTATGTGGTGTATCACATGAATTGATATGTGGATATTGAACCACACCTGCAGCCCAGGAATAAATCCCACTTGGTTGTGGTGAATAATCCTTTAAAGGTAATGTTGGATCCAATTAGCTAGTATCTTGCCAAGAATTGTTTTTTTGTTTTTTGTTTTTTTATTTTTTTTATTTATTAGGAAAGAGAGAGAGTGAGAGAGAGCATGAGAGGGGAGAAGGTCAGAATGAGAAGCGGACTCCCCATGGAGCTAGGAGCCTGATGTGGGACTCGATCCCGGGACTCCAGGATCATGACCTGAGCCGAAGGCAGTTGCTTAACCACTGAGCCACCCAGGCACCCAAGAATTGTTTTTTTAAAAAATATATTTATTTGGGGGCGCCTGGGTGGCTCAGTGGGTTAAAGCCTCTGCCTTTGGCTCAGGTCATGATCTCAGGGTCCTGGGATCGAGCCCCGCATCAGGCTCTCTGCTCGGTGGGGGGCCTGCTTCCCCCTCTCTCTGCCTGCCTCTCTGCCTACTTGTGATTTCTCTCTGTGTCAAATAAATAAATAAAATCTTTAAAAATATATATATATTTATTTTATTGAGAGAGGGAGAATGTGTGCAGGTGGGAGGGGCTGAGGGAGAGAGAATCTTCAAGCTGACTCCCTGCTGAGCGCTGGGCCCAGTGTAGGCCTTGATCCCAAGACCCTGAGATCATGACCTGAACCAAAATCAAGAGTTGGCTGCTTAATTGAGCCATCCAGGAGCCCCTTGTTGAGAATTTTACATCCATGTTCATGAAGGATATTGGTCTGTAATTCTCCATTTTAAAAACTTTATTTTGTTTATTATTTTAGAGTGTACAAGCAGGGTGAGAGGTGGAGGAGGAGGGAGAGGGACAAGCAGACTCTGCACTGAGCATGGAGCCCATTGCAGGACTCATTCTCATGACCCTGAGCTCATGACCTGAGTGGAAATCAAGAGTCCAATGCTCCACTCACTAAACCATCCTGGAGCTCCCTGTAATTCTTTTTAGTGGGGTCTTTGGTTTTGGAATCAAGGTAATGCTGGCCTCAGAATGAATTTGGAAGTTTTCCTTCCACATTTATTTTTTGGAACAGTTTCAGAAGAATAGGTATTCTTTTTTAAATGTTTGGTAGAATCTCCCTGGGAAGCCATCCATCCCCGGACTCTTGTTTGTTGGGAGATTTTTGGTGATTACTGATTCAATGTCTTTGCTGATTATGGGTCTGTTCAGATTTTCTGTTTTTTCCTGTTTTGGTAGTTTATATGTTTCTAGGAATGCATCCATTTCTTCCAGATTTCCTAATTTATTGGCATAAATGTATTTATGCCAATTGCTCATAATATTCTCTTATAATTGTATTTCTACAGTATTGGTTGTGGTCTCTTTTATTCATGATTTTATTTATTTGGGTCCTTTCTGTTTTCTTTTTGATAAGTCTTGCTAGGGGTTTATCAATTTTATTCTTTCAAAGAACCACTTCCTAGTTTCATTAATCTGGTCCCGTTGGTTTTTTTTCTATATCATTTATTTCTGCTCCTAGCTCTGCTGGCTTAGGCTTCATTTGCTGTTCCTTTTCTAGCTTCCTTAGGTGTAAGATTAGGTTGTGTATTTGAGACTTTTCTTGTTTCTTGAAGTAGGCCTGTACAGCTGTGTATTTCTCTCTCATGACTGCTTTTGCTGCATCCCAAAGGTTTTGGACCATCATGTTTTCATTTTCAGTTGCCTTCATGTATTTTTTTATTTCTTCTTTAATTTCATGGTTAGTCCGTTTATTCTTGAGTAGGATGTTCTTTATTTCTTTTTTAAGATTTTATTTTTTTATTTGAGAGATGAGAGAGAGAGTGCATGCACGTGAGGGAGAGGGGCAGAGGGAGATGGAGAAACAGGCTCCCCGCTTAGAATGGAGCCTCCGTGATGCAGGACTCTTTCCCAGGACCCCGGGATCATGGCCTAAGTCAAAGGCAGACACTTAACTGAATGAGTGCCCAGGCACCCCTAGTAGGATGTTCTTGAACCTAACATTTATTTGTGATCTTTCCAAATTTTTTCTTGTGGTTTGACTTCAAGTTTCATAGCATTGTGGTCTGAAAATATGCATGGCATGGTCTCAGTCTTTGTGTACTTTTTGAAGCCTGAATTGTGACCAAGTACATGATCTGTACTGGAGAATCTTCTGTGTGCACTCAAAAGGAATCTGTGTTCTGCTGTTTTAGAATGAAATGCTCTGAATATATCTGTTAAGTCCATCTGGACTAGGGTATCATTCAAAGTACTTGTTTCCTTGTTGATCTTCTGCATAAATGATCTGTCCATTGCTGTGAGCGGGGTGTTAGAGTCCCCTACTGTTGCTGTATTATTATCAATGAGTTTCTTTAAGTTTGTTATTAACTGGTTTATATATTTGGCTATTCCCAGGTTAGGGGCATCAATATTAGATCTTCTTGTTAGATAGACCACTTTATTATGATATAGTACCCTTTGTCATGTCTTATTCCAGTCTGGTTTAAAATCTAGTTTGTCGGGGGTGCCTGGGTGGCTCAGATGTTGGGCATCTGCCTTTGGCTTGGGTCATGATTCCAGGATCCTGGGATCGAGCCCTGCATCGGGCTCCCTGCTCTGGGGGAACGTGCTTCTCCCTCTCCTTCTTCCTTTACTGTTCCCCATGCTTGTGCTCTCTCACTCTCTCTGTCAAATAAATAAAATCTTTAAAGAAAAAAAATTAAAATTAAATTTTTTTAAAAATCTAGTTTGTCAGGACACCTGAGTGGCTTAGTCAGTTAAGCATCTGTCTTCGGCTCAGGTCATTATCCCAGGGTCCTGGGATTGAGTCCCAGTTCAGGCTTCCTGCTCAGCCAGGAGCCTGTTTCTCCTTCTGCCTGCAGCTCCCCCTGCTTGTGCTTGTGTGCTCTCTCTTACTCTCTCACAAATAAATAAATAATAATGAAAATCTTAACTATTAATTAAATAAAATCTAGTTTGATATAAGCATGCCTACTCCAGCTTTCTTTTTGGTTTTTTTTTTTAATGTCTATTTGCATGATTGTGGTTCTCGACTCCCTTTCAATCTGCAGGTGTCTTTAGGTCTAAAATGAGTCTCTGTAAACAGGGGCATATCAATAGGTCTTTTTTTTTTTTTTAAGATTTTATTTATTTATTTGACAGAAAGATCACAAGTAGGCAGAGACGCAGGCAGGGGGGGAAGCAGGCTCTCTACTGAGCAGAGAGCCGATATGGGACTTGATCCCAGGACCCCAGGACCATGACCAGAGCCAAAGGCAGAGGCTTAACCCACTGAGCCACCCAGGCGCCCCATCTTTTTTTTATTTTAATCTATTCTGATACCCTGTGTCTTTTGACTAAAACATTTAATCTATTTACATTCAGAGTAATAATTGATAGATATTAATTTAGTGCCATTGTATTACCTGTAAAGTCACCGTTCCTATAGATTGTCTCAGCTCCTTTCTATTCTTTGTTGCTTTTGGTCTTTCCCACTCAAAGGGTCCCCTTTGATATTTCTTGTAGCGCTGGGTTAGTGTTCATTAGTATTTCCTTGTCTTGGGAACTCTTTATCTCTCCTATTCTCAATGGCAGCCTTACTAGATATAGTATTCTTGGCTGCTTATTTTTCCCATTCACAGCACAATGACTATATCATGCCACTTTTTTCTGGCCGGCCAGGTTTCAGTGGACAGGTCTGCTAACATGTGTCTACCCTTGTAGGTTAAGGACCTTTTGTCTCTAGCTGCTTTCAGAAGTTTCTTTTTATCTTGGTATTTTGTAAGTTTCACAATGATATTTTGTGGTGTTCACCTATTTTTGTTTATTTTGGGGGGAGTTCTCTGTTCCTCTTGGACTTGAATGCCTGTTTCTTTTGCCAGTTAGGGAAATTTCCAGCTATAATTTGTTCAAATAGACCTTCTGCCCCCTTTTCCCACTCTTCTTCTGGGATTCCTATGATACAGATACTGGTTCACCTTACGGAGTTGCTGAGTTCCCTAAGTTTATCTTTAGGATCTAATAGTTTTCTTTTCCTCTTCTTTTTAGCTACATTATTTTCCATAATTTTATCTTGTATATCACCTGTTTGCTCTTCTGCTTCTTCAGTCCTCATTGTAATTATATCCAGTTGGTTTTGCGTCTCAAGTTATAGCATTTTTATTTCAGCCTGACTAGTTTTTAGTCCTTTTATCTCTACAACAAGGGTTTCTCCGGTGTCATCTATGCTTTTTGTCAAGCCCAGCTAGTAGTCTTATGACTGTTGTTCTAAATCCTTATTCAGATATGTTGCTTATATCTGTTTTGAACAAGTTCCTGGCTGTGATTTCTTACTGACCTTTCTTTGGAGAGAATTCCTCTATCTTGTCATTTTGGATAAGTTTTTGTCTTTTGCGTGTTTTGAAAGCTTATTATGTTTCCTGCATCTGAGAGTAATGCTGTATTAAAAAAGTGTCAGGGGTGCCAGGGTGCTCAGTCAGTTAAGCGTCCAACTTGATTTTGCTCAGGTCATGACCTCATGGTCATGGGATCGTGCCTCATGTCAGGCTCCACGCTGGGCATGGAGCCTGCTTAAGATTCTATCTCGCCCTCTCCTTCTGCTCCTCCCCGTCTCTCTCTCTTTCCCTTTCTTTAAAAAAAAAGTGCAGAGTCATACACTGTCCTGGGCCCGGAACTTCAAGAAGTGTTTCTGGTGTATGGTGTGTGCCCTCTGCTGTTGTGCTTCGGCTGCTCTTTCCCACTGGTTAGTCCTCTGCAAAGCTTCTTCTTGCCATGAGGAAAGTTTGGACCTTTTAACTAGATGTGCTTTTATTTATTTGTTAAAATAAGTCTAGGGGAAAAAAAGGAAGAAGAAGGGGTACCTGCGTGGCCAAGTCAGTTAAGTGTCTGCCTTCAGCTCAGGTCATATCCCAGGGTCCTGGGATTGAGTCCCACATCAGACTCTGCTTAATGGAGAGTCTGCTTCTCCCTCTACCCTTTCTCCCTGCTTGTGATCCCTCTCTCTCCCTCTCTCTCTCATAAAAATATTAAAAAGAAAAAAAAAGAGAAAAGAAGAAAAAACCTGATTTAAAAAAACTGTAAGCGTGATTCCAAGGAAAAAGAATGGGTGGCGAGGAGAAGCCTGATTCCCCAAAAAAGAGAAAAGGAAATGAAAAAACAAACTACCAATCAAAGAAAAAGCCATAAGCCTTATTCCAAAGGAAAAAATAAAAGTAAAGCCTGGTTCTAGTTCTGCTAGTACTCAGGTGATGCTTTGAAGCACTCTGATCATTGGACTCGATGCAGGGATGCTTCCTGTGTGGTCTTCTGGGGAAGAGGCCTGCCACACTGGCTCAGAGTCGAACCTTTTCCAGTAAATAAGCACTTCCCAGGCACAAGGAGGCAGGGTTTGATGTAAGCAGCCCCCACCTCCACTGGGGGTCACTGTGTTGATCTCTGAAGTCCCACTGTGTTGGTAGCAAGGGGGAAAATAGCACCACCCACCCTCCACCCGGAACAGGGCATCTAACACCCCATGTTGTTCAGGAAGCCCTCAGAATAGTGAGAACTGTCAGCGCACCCAGTGTCACAGTGCTCCTGCTTTAAATGCTTATTTTAGTATCGGGAAATTTTGCCTGGGACCCTGATGACTGGTTTAACTAATAACATAAATAGTTGAAAAATCAGTTGACACAGTTTGCTTTACAACTCATGATGTATACTTTCTTTATAGGATCCATTCTGGAACAGAATGAAGAAGCCACTGCACCTTTTGGATTGTATACATGTATTATTGGCAAGATATGTTGAGAATCCTAGCCAGGTTTTAAATTGTGAGAGGTAACTGTGTATTAGATATTGCATTATAGCAGAAGCTTAAAATGTTTCTAATAAGTATCTGAGCAACAAAGCTAGAATGGAAGAAGATATAGAGATTAACTACTTGAATGGTATCAGTTAGCATATATAGAAGGTTAGAGTTTTTTCCATTTTTCAGCCCCTGTCCTGAATGCTTTCTATAGGTAAATGATGTAATTTATGAATTACTTCTAAACTCCTTCAGTTCAGTTATGTCTTTGTGGATTATTGATTATTATCAAAGTATATTTATTTGAAAAGACCAAAAGAATGTAAATAATTCAATATTAATTTAAAGAGTCATCCTTATTGGCTCCTTCCCGTTATAATAATCTTCCAAAGGAACATAGTGGTCAAGTGGTAATTCACCTACCCCCTGTATTTCTTGTCTGTCTTCATTGATTTACCATTTACATAATTATATGATCCTTGCTCTTTCTTGGATGATAGTAAAGTTAGCAGAAGTTGGAGAGAGATCTTACAAGAGGAAATGTTTCTAAATGTATCAACAATTGATCAGATATCTTTTCCTTTTCAGGAGAAGATTTACAAATCTGTGCCTGGATGCTATTTGTGGTTATCTGGTTGAGCTTCAGTCTATGAGCTCTTCAGTCGCGGTACAAGCCATCACGGGAAATTTTAAATCTCTTCAGGCTAAGCTAGAACGGCTTCATTAATTATTGTAGTGTATTGTCATCCATGCATTTTAATCTGTAAAATAAAAGCTCAGCTGGGTCCGGATATCAGGTGCTCTAAATCTAAGAATTTAAGAACAATTTTAATAGAAATAAGTGGCTAATATCTACAAACAGTACAGTTGCCAGATGAATTATTTTTTATTACTGTTTTGTTTTTTAATCAGGTTAAAAAAGTGAAATAAGATTACTTATGATCTTGACACAAAGATAAAAAAACATTTAGAAATTCTTATTTTTAATTTAATGAAGGCAGAAATTTTGAATTTATACTATTCATTTTCAAGTTAGTTCAAGGATATTGATATCAAAACTTAAATAGGCTAGCTGAGCAAGTTCCATAACACTGGATTCTACAATAGTCCGATTATAGGCAAATAAACACTGTCTCTTAAAAAGTTATTTAGGTTTGGGTTCATCTTTGGAAAGAAATTTCTTGTACCTACTAATTTTGTCAGTTGTAATTCTTAAAGATTAATATATACTTGGCTATTTTTTGAGCAGGTGGCAAACGTGTAACTAATACTCTATGTCCTATAAACCTACACAGAGAGATACTGTTTTCCATTTAGTGTCTACGTACCAGTCCTTGTGACTGATTACTGACTACATTAAAGCAGTGGTTCTCAAAGTGTATGCACCGAATCAGTATAGAAGCATCATCTGGGAATTTGCTCCCTGTTTGATTCTTTTTCCTGTCAATCAATAACCACAACAAATGAGTTTTACCCAAGACACGATATATAAAGTAAAATTGTTAGTAATGTAGTTTTTAGTCTTCAACAAATTGGAATAACTAAACCAAGTCAAGGCAACAGCAAGGAAGGAGAACAGAATAGGAATGACCAGGACTAACAAAAAAGCAAGGACATGGACTTCTTTTCTCTCACCTTTTATGCCATCAAGAGTAATTACCTTCTGCTTATTGTCACTGAAGCATGTATAACAATTTTTATAGTACATTTTGAAAATGGTTTTCCTTCCCTTCTTTTTTCCCAAGGTCATGGGTTGACCTTTTCATATTTATTCTCTTAGAATTTAGTTCCCTTTTTCATATAATCTAATTCATAATATTTAATAGATTGTCAAAATGTCACTCATTAGGTACCACTACCTCTCATATTTTTCAGCTTTTAGTTCCTTAAGTTTAGTTTTTTTGAATATATTAAATGAATGTAAGTTATGCATTGTTAACTCTATAAACTTAAAATTTTGTTACGTCTACTTAAAATGAAAGTCTTGCTTAAATGGTATTTAGCCATGACTCCAATATATATATGTATTTTTTAAGCCTGTTTACACACAAGCATATTAGTCTATATGTTATGTTAAATAAACTCAGATATTGAAGCTACATTTCAAAAGGACTGTAAGCTAGCGTGGCTAAATGGTGTTTCAGGAGTCAGAAATCTGAATCCTCTTCCTTTTATCACAGAGCACTTTTGAGAGGGTTTAACAGTTCTAGCTGCACAGCAAAGGTTTTCCATACCTTTGGGGAGGGTGAGATTCCCTAAGAGAAATTAGTGTATTTTAGCACTCTAGAACAGTGTTTCTAAAACTTGTCATTCCTAAGAATCACCTGGATAACCTGCTGAAACAGATGTTCCACCTCTAATGTGATGCTGATACTGGTGGTCAGTGGATCAAGCTTGGAGTAGCATTGTTCTAGCACATTTATCCACTGTGTTAATATATCTCGCACTTGGTGTTTGTTCAACACCTTATTTCTTTATAGTGACTATTAAACATGTAGGCAATGAATAATAAGTTGAACATTAATTATGAAACAGTACATTCATTGTAGGCAATGACAAGTCACCGAAGACCTTGATTATGACATACTTGTTTTTGATAGATCATTTTCATTTGGCAAAATGGTCGGGAAAGAAGAGAAGAATCTATTTTGAGTAATTGTGCAAAATATGGGATATTGACCCTGAAATGCATGTGGTGTATATTCGACATTTCTTTAGTTATAACATGTGACTTACTAGTGACTTTTTCATTGAATACTTCTCTGCTAATCACATGCATTTCCTTCACATTTATGTTATATAGTTAATTTCAATCTCAGGATTCACAGATTGCTCATTCTCTTCCTCAGGATACTTCCCACCTCATTTTTCCTCTTATTCATGAGAGGAAAAATTATGATAGTGATACAGCTGTATCAAGAAAATGAAGAACTGGAATATTGACTGTAAAGGTTTTGAAAGGGCACATAACTTTCTTTCATTTTCTGTCAGGTTCTTCACTTAAATTCTCTTAATAAAATTTTTTTTCCAGAATATTAAGTCTTCTGGCTAATCATTTAAACTCTTCAAACTTTCATTTTCCTAAGAAACAAATTTTTGGGGATGCTTGGGTGGCTCAGTTGGTGAAGCGCCTGCCTTCGGCTCCTTCTCCCTCTGCAATTCCCCCTACTTTACTTGTATTCTCTCTCTCAAATAAATAAAATCTTTAAAAAACCAACAAATTTTCCTCATAAAAAGATTAAAGCTAAATGAAGAGACTTTTTTGTAAAGATTTTATTTATTTACCTGACAGAGACACAGCGAGAGAGGGAACACAAGCAGGGGGAGTGAGAGAGGGAGAAGCAGTCTTCCTGCCGAGCATGCCCCGAGCTGAAGGCAGACACTTAATGACTGAGCCACTCAGGCACCCCTTTTTTTTAAGATTTTATTTATTTATTTGAGAGAGAAAGAAAGCATGAGGGGGGGAGGGTCAGAGGGAGAAGCAGACTCCCCCCTGAGCAGGGAGCCCAATGCGGGACTCAATTCTGGGACTCCAGGATCATCACCTGAGCCAACCTCAGACACTCAACCAACTGAGCCACTCAGACACCCCTAAATGATAAGACTTTAAATCCAAAAATTTGTAAGAACTAATGTAATTTATTTTTATTCAGCTTTGTTCTACACTTCAAATATTAGTTTAACAATACTATTATTTTTACTTTTTTTCATTGTAAATAAACATCATTTCTAAACTGCATTATGACATGCTTGAAATTAAAGATTTGTTTTAAAACTCTGTTATGCTTTTTGTATTTAGGAAGCTCCTATTAGCAGGAAGACTAACTCTTTTTAAGATTAATCAATTTACCATGCTGGAGTTAGGAGTATCCTATCTCCAGCCCATATCTGAGTTTCTTCCTATGTAATGAACATTTTCACTTAGATGACCTCCAAAGCTCCTCAGTCAAAATGTGACCAGATCTGCGTTCATTCCTCTCTCACTGCAATATACCCACTCCTCTTCTTCCTCTATTTTAGTACTACTTTTTTTTTCTTTTTAAAGTAAGCTTTACACACAACATGGGGCTTGAACTCATGACTCTGAGATCAAGAGTTGCATTCTCTACCAACTGAACCAGCCAGGTGCACCCCTCCTTCCTCTATTTTCTGTTTCAGTCTTTATTATCTGAAATTTCAACTCCAAAATATGGGTATTTTTTAATTCTTTCCTCTCCTTCCAAATACAATCAGTTACCAATTTCTAAGCAAGTCTATTTTTTTTTTTAAGATTTTATTTATTTATTTGACAGAGAGAGAGAGAGAGATCACAAGTAGAGAGGCAGGCAGAGAGAGAGGGGAAGCAGGCAGAGGCGGGGGGGAGGGGAAAGCAGGCTCCCTGCTGAACAGGGAGCCCGATGCGGGGCTCTGTCCCAGGACCCTGAGATCATGACCTGAGCTGAAGGCAGAGGCTTTAACCGACTGAGCCACCCAGGCGCCCCAAGTCTATTTTCTTAATGTCCACTATATCTGTTCAATTATCTCTCCTTTTTAGGTTTGTAGGATTTAATAAGGTTATTCTACTTCTTGGATGCCTGCAGTAATGTCACAGTGGTTTTCCTGCCTCTAATTTGACCCCTTCTTTGTTTCTTTTCCCTCAGGAGAATTTGGAAGAAATTCCAAATTCCTGGTGTGGCATTAGAACTTTATTGCATTTGACAAAAACAAAAATTTAAGGGCACCTGGGTGGCGCAGTTGGTTGAGCGACTGCCTTTGGCTTAGGTCATGATCCCGGAGTCCCGGGATCGAGTCCCACATCGGGCTCCCAGCTCCATGGGGAGTCCGCTTCTCACTCTGACCTTCTCCCTTCTCATGCTCTCTCTCACTCTCTCTCTTTCCTAATAAATAAATAAAATCTTTTTAAAAAAATAAAAATTTAAGACTTTGTTAGTTTAAGCAAAAGAAGAACTTATTAGCTTTCAAAACTAAGAAGTCCAAGATAGAGCTACTTCCACATGGCTAGTCCCAGAGCCTGGATATCTTCAAGACTTTCTCCCGGTCAGTTTGGCTCTTCTCTTCATGTTTATTCTGTGTCTGCAGACAGTTTGCTCCATACTTCCTGGGAGAATGCAGGCAGTGTCAGGTTACTTTATCTTGTTCACTCTAACCCAGAGGTATAGTCAACAGAGAAGTCCTAAGAAGGGTTCTGATGAACTCAGCTTGAATCATGGACTCAGTCTTGGGGTATGGAGGTATAGGATCTCCACCGAAACCATATAGAACTGGAAAGAAGTGCTTTATTAAGAACTGAATGCTAGGCCCACAGCATTTCACATCAGTCCACTATATCTGTTCCCCTATCTTGCTTACCACTCACTTCCTTGTGCTTTAATGAAAACTATAAACCCACAGATCCAAGAAACATAACCCAGAGCAGGCCAGATACAAAGTCACACCAAAGCACATCATAATCAAATTCTCAGCAAATAAAAAGTTGAAGGGAACTTCCTTAGCCTGATAAAAGATATTTATGAAAAATGTACAGCTAAAATCACATCTAATGGTAAAAGACTAAATAGACACTTTCTCCTTAAGGTTGGGAACAAAATATGGATGTTTCTTTTCAGCATTGTGTTGGAGGTTCTGATCATTGTGATTTGGCAAACAAAAGAAATTTAAGACATATAAATTAGAAAACCAGAAGTAAATGTGAGCTTATCTATGGACACTTACCTATGCAGAAAATCCTATAGAATACACAGAAAATAGCACTACTGAGAAGGAAAAATCGCTAGAACTAATAAGTTAGTTTAGCAAGATCGCAGAATGTAAAGTCGACCTACAAAACCAATTACATTTCTATATATTAGCAACAATCAAAAATTTTAATATAGTATTTAAAAAAAAAATAAGAGGGGCGCCTGGCTACTTCGGTTGAAAGACCGTGTGTGTGATTCTTGATCTTGGGGTCATGAATTTGAATCTACCTTAGGTGGAGGGATTACTACCAAAAAAAAAAAAAAAAAGTTAAAATTTATCAAAATGTTGACACATACTTACAAATTCTACATGACATTGTAGTCAAGACGTAAACATAAAAATGCAGTATTAAACCATAACTGCATAAAATTAACTGCAGTACCTTCTATACTACTATAATAATTTAGTAGCTCACCTCCTGTTTCTATTACAGCTTAAGTGTTGTAATAAATGCTTAAAATGCCAAGTGATTCTAACAATCATATAAGTAACTGTCTCTCTAGTAAATTGCATAATACAGTAAAAAGAACTCTCTCATGATTCTCGTGCATTTCTCATCCTATTAGTGTTGTCCCGTAAACCTTAAAAAGCACTGGGGGACCAGTACAAAGTGCCACTAGTGATGCTGAAAGAACGCTCAGGAAGTAAATTCCTATTATACGAAAAAGTTGAATTGCTTGGTATGTATCATAGGGTGAGGTCTACCACTGTGGTTACCTACCATTTCAAGATAAATTAACCCAGTGTTAAGACCATTATAAAAAAAAAAAAGTCATGAAGCCGACACTGCAGCTACACCAGCAGACACGAAAACCTTGCACTTCTTACAAAATACATTTTGTATTGAAGATGCAGCTTTTCCTTTTTTTTTCTTTTTTTTTTTTTAAAGATTTTATTTATTCATTTAACAGAGAGAGGACACAAGCAGGCAGAGAGGCAGGCAGAGGCAGAGAGAAGAGCAGGCTCCCCGCGGAGCAAGGAGCCCGATGCCGGACTCGATCCCAAGATGCTGGGATCATGACCTGAGCCAAAGGCAGTTGCTTAACCAACTGAGCCACCCAGGCGTCCCTCTTTTTTTTTTTTTTAAAGATTTTATTTATTTGACAGAAACAGTGAGAGAGGGAACATAAGCAGAGGGAATGGGGGAGGGCGGCAGAGAAGCAGGCTTCCTACTGAGCAGGGAGCCCGATATGGGGCTCAATCCCAGGACTTGGGATCCTGACCTGAGCCAAAGACAGACGCTTAACGACTGAGCCACCCAGGCGCCCCGAAGATGGCAGCTTTTTATGTGCATGCCGTGTTGCTATAAGAAAGGCACACCCAGGGGCGCCTGGGTGGCTCAGTCTGTTAGACATCTGCCTTCAGCTACGGTTGTAATCTCGGAATCCTGGGATGAAGCCCTGCCTTGGACTCCCCGCTTCTCCCTCTCCATCCGCCCCTCCCCCCTGCTTGTGCCCTCGCTCACTTGCTCTCAAATGAATGAATGGTTTTTTTTAAAAAAAGAGGCATACCTGTAGACTCATGATTCAAGAAAAAGTTAAGTCATTACATGACAACTTAGAGCAAAAAGGAAGATGAAGGATCTAAAGCTGGAAAATTTAATGCCAGCGAAAGATGGTTTGATAATTTTAGGAAATGATTTGGCTAAAAAGTATCAAGATAAGGGCACCTGGCTGGCTCAGTTGGAAGAGCATCTTGGGGTCGTGATCTTGGGGTCGTGAGTTCAAGCCCCATGTTGAGGGTACAGATTGCTTAAATAAAAATAAAACTTAAAAAAAAAAAATCAAGATAATAGAAGCAGCTTCTGCCAACCAAGAGGCAGCTGAAAATTTCCAGCTGAGGTAGGGCAATGTGGGAGGACAGACTTATGTACAATTATTAATATGGCTGCTGAGATCCAGGTCTCAATGAGTCTGGTAAGCTAGCACCCATAGGATGCCTTATACTTACAATCTGCCTTAAGAAGCTCACTTTACAGGGCGCTTGGGTGGCTCAGTGGGTTAAAGCCTCTGCCTTCAGCTCAGGTCATGATCTCAGGGTCCTGGGATGGAGCCCCGCATTGGGCTCTCTGCTCAGCAGGGAGCCTGCTTCCTCCTCTCTCTCTCTCTCTGCCTACTTGTGATCTCTCTCTGTCAAATAAATAAATAAAATCTTTAAAAAAAATAAAAAACAAACAAAAAAAAGCTCATTTTACATTTCTTGAACGAGTCCTACATTTATTCCATATGATGGAAGTTGAGCTGGAACCTAGGAACCTGGAGATTTTAAAGAGACTCTGGTTTGGACTCTCCTCCTGCCAGTATGCAGGCAGCCTCACATTTTGCCATTTTCGCATTAGCTGATAACCTTTCAAGGATATGAGAAGCCTCATCAGAACATCTGAGAAAATGATACTTTTCACCCTCAGATTCATCAAATAGTTTGTCCTCTAGTCCCCTTAAAAATTAATGCAGAAAGAAAAAAAAAAAACAAACCTGAACTCATGATCTTCCTCCACTTTGCTATCAAAATCCTACATCCTTTAAAGGTGAATCCGTTTGGGCTCTGATAGATCTCCTTTTTACTTTAGTCAAGCAGAATTCTTTTTTAAGTGCCTTCAGCTCAGGTCATGATCCCAGGGTCCTGGGGTTGAGCCCCACCTGTCAGCGGGGAGCCTGCTTCTCTCTCTCCTTCTCCAGCCCCTCCCTCATGTGCACATTTGTAAATAAATAAAATATTTCTAGAAACTAAATAAACAGTAGCTTTCAAAAAAATAAAAGGTAGCTTTCAATCTATGATATTTATTTATCTTTTTTAAGATTTTATTTATTTGAGACAGAATGAAAGAGAGAGTGAGAGAGAGAGCACGAGAAGGGGAGGGAGGATCAGAAGGAGAAGCAGACTCCACTGAGCAGGGAGCCCACTATGGGACTCGATTCTGGGACTCCAGGATCATGACCTGAGCCGAAGGCAGTCACCCAACCAATTGAACCACCCAGGTACCCCAATATACGATTTTTTAAAAACTGATTTTGAGGCACCTGGGTGGCATCCAACTAAGCATCCAATTTTTTAAAGATTTTATTTATTTCACAGAGAGAGAGAGAGAGAGATCACAAGTAGGCAGAGAGGCAGAGGGGGAAGCAGGCTCCCCACCAAGCAGAGAACCTGATGCAGGGCTCAATCCCAGGACCCTGAGATCATGACCTGAGCCAAAGACAGAAGTTTTAACCCACTGAGCCACCCAGGTGCCCCTGAACATCTGATTCTTGATTTCAGCTCAGGTCATGATCTCAGGCCTGTGAGATTAGGCCCTGTGTCAGGCTCTCGGCTAGGTGTGAAGCCTGCTTGGGATTCTCTCTCTACCTCTCCCTCTGATGCCCTCCCCCCAAACAAAACAAAACAAAACAACCCTGATTTTAATTGAAATAACATACAGAATAGCACACAAATCATAGGACAAGTTTTCTCAAAGAGAACACATTTGTTTACCACCAGGTCGAGATACAGAACATTACCTAAAAGCATGTATATTCTTTCCTATGTCTGGTCTTGATCCAAGGAATTTGGGCCGATCTTACTTTTTGATCTACTATTTTTCCTCTACATGGGTTGTCTTTTTTCTTTTGATAACTTTTCTGAAAGTAGAAAATAACAACCCCAGTTTCTCTTTAAACAAGAGAACTGGGAGGCCTGGGTGGCTCAGTCATTAGGCGTCTACCTTCGGCTCGGGTCATGATCCCAAGGTCCTGGGATTGAGCCCCACATTGGGCTCCCTGCTCAGCGGGAAGCCCGCTTCTCCCTTTTCCACTCCCCCTGCTTATATTCTGTCTCTGTCAAATAAATAAATAAAATGTTAAAAAACAAACAAGAGTAGAATCTAGGACTTGAAATTAAAAGGATGCACGTTACAACAGTACTGTTATACTCATCTGAAGATAAAGAACAGCAGCTTGGTGAACTATCGAAGCATCCCCGCAGAGTCCATCTGTCAGGTTACTCGGTTGTCCTGTGCCTCTTTCGGAAGTACAGCCTCAGAAGAGAAAGGAGAGGCTGAGTCCCTATTACTGAGATGACATACGGATCCATAGTGCTTGCCATGAGAAATAGTCTTTTCTGACAACTCTGGCAACTCTAACGGATTGTGTAATTCAGTTTAATAGTTTCTGTTGAACTGGAAGATGGTCAAAATGGCTTCTGAGTGCTTATTCTTTGTCTGCCCAAGGACATGATAAATTGACCCTCCAAATGACAAGCAATGGGAAGCATACTTAAAGTATAAAATGGCCACATATCAAGTGACAGGAAAAATCCATGATTAACTATTGCTACTACAATCTCATAACTCACCTTGTCACAGTGATTAGTCTATAAATGACACTTAACTAAAGCCTAAACCAATCGATGCTTTTTTTTCTTTTTTTAGGACAAGTGATTGACTCAAAGTGGATATGGGACTTAAATTGTTCCAATCAGATAGAAGCACAGGTTGAGGAAATAGATCTTTTTTTTTCAAGATGGTGCAGTGTGTCAGTGTAGGATCTGAGACATCTCTAGCCTTTTGCAACCACAGCAGAAATGATACTTTTAAATAATATTTTGGGAAGAAATTTTATATTCATTAAAATTTGTTGCCTTATATATTGTATCAGTCATGGTTCTGAGAAAGAAGCACTAGAAAATGTGTGTTTGTGATGTGTATTTTTTTTAAGATTTTATTTATTTTTTTGACAAACAGAGAGAGAGATCGCAAGTAGGTAGAGAAGCAGGCAGAGAGAGAAGGGGAAGCAGTCTCCCTGCTGAACAGAGAACCTAATGCAGGGCTCGATCCCAGGACCCTGGGATCATGACCTGAGCCGAAGCCAGAGGCTTTAACCCACTGAGCCACCCAAGCGCCCCGTAAAGTGAGCTTCTTGAGCTCGGAAGACTAAATAAATATTATCCCCAATACCTGCCATCCTAGTCTTTTTTTTTTTTTTTTAGATTTTATTTATTTATTTGAGAGACAGAGAAAGTGAGAGAAAGCATGAGAGGAGAGAAGGTTAGAGGAAGAAGCAGACTCCCCGTGGAGCTGGGAGCCTGATGTGGGACTCAATCCTGGAACTCAAGGATCATGACCTGAGCTGAAGGCAGTTGTTTAACCAACTGAGCCACCCAGGCACCCTGCCATCCTAGTCTTAATGAGCAGTGGAAGAATGATCTCAGAACTGTTTGTGTCAATTGGCCATTTAAGTTTAATAGTAAAAGACTGGTTAATGATAACAATGCATTGTAAAACCTTCAGAAAGAAAGGAGAATGTTTTGTGGACCATTTGTTTTGTGGGGTGGGGGCAGTTTTAAGTTATAATTTTTTAAAATCAGTACTTTTTAATGGAAACAATTTTGTTGTTTTTTTTTTAATTTCATTTTTATTTATTTGACAGAGAGAGAGAGGTCACAAGTCGGCAGAGAGGCAGGCAGAGGGAGAGGGAGAAGCCGGCTCCCTGCTGAGCAGAGAGCCCGATGCGGGGCTCCATCCCAGGACCCTGAGATCATGACCTGAGCCGAACGCAGTTGCTTAACCAACTGAGCCACCCAGGCGCCCTAAAACAAAAGTTTAATGAAAAAAAAAAAAAGATGATGGATACCACCTAAAACAAAGTTTTCATTTTCAGTTTCAAGTCTCCAAATAAAATTATTTTATTCTTTCATAAGACAGCTGTCTAAACAGTTCAGCTTTATTTACAGAGAAAAAGGTTCCCCAAATTTCTTGTTAAATATCAAATTCAAAACGTTGAAGTCTGAATATGGCATTTTGCCATAAGCCACAATGCAGGGGCAATCCAGAGAAGACCCTGAGTACGTGTAAGAGGAGTACTGTGTGAGCAAGAAGAAGAGGTCCCTCTGGCTTAGTGGAAACATGGAATCAGAGATGCATGTATTTCAAGATAAAATCTCACGAGGATAGGGTTAAGAAAAAAGTTGAAAGCCAAGTAGTTTTTCTCTGTCTTGGAAAAAAAGACCTTTAGGATGCCCAATATGGGGGTGATCCCACCAGAATAAATATGGTAATTTGATAGGGAAAGGAACTGAACTGCTCTCAGCTCTTAGGTCAAGTTTGAGGCATATAACTCACATACTGTGGGGAAGCTGAGAGCAAGGGGACCCACTGAAGAGACACAGAATGGAAAGACAAAGGCTGAGCCTTAGTGGACAGTATACTATCATCTAGGGAGAAAGAGGCTTACTAGCTGTACCCCAGTAAATACCAACCCAAGAGATCAGAAGCAAACCAAACACCCTGAAGCAGTGGGTAACAATATAGAAAACAAAGCTTGAACACAAGTACTCTCTCCCCCTTTGCCTTTAGGGCATGTAACCCCTCCTCCCACTATCCCGAAGAATCTGCAGATTAAGGAGAATGAGAAGAAAATCCACAAGGTACAGCCTTTATTTGAAATTCTTATCAAAGAAGAAATGGAAGTGCTATTAATTGTCAAGACAAAGACTTTCCCTGCTACACATGGGGAAGAACATTCAATTACAGAAAAAATTATAAACTACCTTTTCTTTGTAAAACGGTAGATTTGCCATCTTCTCACTTTACCACAAAAGAAACCAGCCTGAAGACAAAGGGCAAGTGAAGAGAATTAGAGAAAAAATAGAACCAAAGCCCCACATGATCAAAACTTGCAAAAAACCTGCTGAATCCCTACATTAATGAGCCAATCATTTATTGTTTGGCTTTAATTGTTAAATCTAGGTTAGGTTCTCTGTTACTAAAGATCTTAAAGGTCTTGCTTAAAGATAAGCAATGTAAAGCAGCCGGTAGATCATAGAGTTTGAAATTAAACATAGGATGTTTAACATCCAAATCTGGACTCCCTTTTCTTTTCTTTTCAAAAGATTTACTTAATTTATTTGAGAGGGGGAGGGGCTGAGGGAGAGGAAGAAACATCTTAAGCAGACCTTGTGCTGAGTGTGGAGTGGGGTGTGACGTGGGGTGCGATGTAGGGCTTGATCTCACAACCCCAAGATCACAACTCCAAGATCACCACACCGCGATCACAACCTGAGCCAAAACCAAGAGTCCTATGGTTAACCTACGGCGCCACCAAAGCACCCCACCAAACTTGGACTCTTAATCACCATAACACATAGATGTAGCTCAACTCCCATTTTCTCTGCTGAATCTGCAACTACATGCTACTCAAAGTATGGTCCAAAGCCCTGAACTGTGGCATCACTGGAAGCTTGTTAGGAAAGCAGATCTCGAGGCTCCACCTACCCCAAACCTACTGAGTCAAAATCTGCAATTTAATAAGTGTCTCAAGTAATTCATATGTACCTTAATGTTGAGAAATACCATTTTAAGTCATTCTTTTTTTTTGGATTCTTACAACATGTTCCTTATTCATTGTTAGTTAAGTAGGCTAATGCCTGCTATTTTGGGCAGAGCAGACATAGAACCTTTTCACCATTAAAGAAATTTCTACTGGAGAGTACTGTTCTACAGAGAGATCTGTCCTGGTTCCAGTTCCTCCCAAGGGCTGGTGTTGAAACCACTCTTAGATTCTGTGGGATACACCAGAATCTCTACAATCAATTCCCTCTCGTGCTCAAGCTAGTCAGATTTGCTTTTATTATCTGCTACTGAAAGGATTTTAGTTATTTTATGACCCTGTAACTATAACTACAAAAGACCAAAACTGCTGCTATGGGAATGCTGAGGCTTATTTTTATTTGACCTTACTTGGATTTTCACATGGTTGGCTACTCCTTCCTATATTCATCCTTCCTAGGTTTTCTTTTGGTTTTCTTCCACCCCTCCTACATTCTTATAAGAACTGATATTCTCGAGCCCAAGAGTGGCTTAGTTGGTTAAGCCTCTGACTTTTGGTTTTGCCTCAAGTCATGATCTAGGGGTGGTAAGAAGGACTCCACTCTTAGTGCGGAGTCTCCCTGGGATTCTCTCCCTCTTCCCCGTCCCTCCTCCTGACACCCGCATATGGGTGTGCTCTCTCTCTCTCTAAAAAATAAATCTTTATATGCATTTTTGATATTCTACTGAGAAAAAAAGTATAGTGACATCAGCTGACATTTGGTTTAAATGAGAATAATAAAAAACCTTATAAAAATAGGGTTAGTTATTTCATATTTTCATATAACTTATATCAACAAAATTAAAAGGTAAATGACAGATTGGCTCTATTTGGCAGAATAATTAATTCTCATAAGTAATTATTTACAATAACAAAAACTTGAACAATGCAATTGAACAAATGATCAGGGAATAGAAAGACAATTCATAAAAAAGAGAACTACAAATGAATAGTAAATACTTGAAAAATGTTCAATCTCACTAGAAATAAAAAATGCATATTGAGATAATGAGTTACCATTGTCACCTATTGGACAAAGATTCAAATGAGGACAATATGCAATGTTCATGATGCTGGAGGCCTGTGAATTAGTATTATGATTAAGAATGCCAATTTTGTGGGGTGCCTGGATGGCTCAGTGGGTTAAAGCCTCTGCCTTCAGCTCAGGTCATGGTCTCAGGGTCCTGGGATGGAGCTCTGCTCAGCAGGGAGCTTGCTTCTCCCTCTCCCTCTGCCTGCCTTTCTGCCTACTTGTGATCTCTCTCTCTGTCAAATAAATAAATAAAATCTTAAAAAAAAAGAGAGAGAGAATGTCAATTTTGTAATATACGTATCAGGCTCTGCCTTGACTTCACTTTTGAATCACCTGGGGAATTATTATTAAAGATTTTATTTTACTTATTTGACAGAGACACAGAACTGGAGAGAGGGAACACAAGCAGGGGGAATGGGAAAGGGAGAAGCAGGCTTTCCCAGGAGCAGGTAGCCTGATGCGGGGCTACATCCCAGGACCCTGGGGTCATAACCTGAGCCAAAGGCAGATGCTTAAGGACTGAGCCACCTAGGGGCCCCTATTTTATTATTTTTTTTTTCCTATTTTATTTTTTAAGTGTGATTCTTTTTATTTATTTTTAAAAATTTTAACTCCAATAAGGACCTGGGAAACTTCTAGAGATTTTACTTATTTATTTGAGAGAGAGGAAGAGAGAGCGCACAAGCCGGGGGAGGTGCAGAGGGAGGAGAAAATCTCAAGCAGGCTCCACGCTAGCAGCCATCTTGACCTGGGACTCATCTCACTACCCTGAGATCAGGACCGGATCCAAACCAAGAGTCCACACTCAAGAGACTGAACCACCCAGGCACTACTAGACCTGGGGAACTTCTAAATGCAAGACACGGGTCTATCCCGGATCATTCAAATCAGAATCTTCAGTAGTGGACCCCAAGTGCCAATATTTTTTAGAAGCTCTCCATATAACTCTAAGATGCAGCCAGAATTGAGGAACACTAAATCAAAAACATTAAAATATATATTGACTCATTGTTTCTGATATTAAAGAATAAAACTAGATTGTATACAAATGTTTATGAGAATTTCAGTAATGTTATTATAGTATAAATGCGGAATGACGCAAATGCTCAAAAAAGAAACATTGTAGTATACAAAAGTCCCCCAACCAGACGTCAACGTGTGACGAGGAGGGCGAGGAGGGAGACAGAGCATGCTACTGCCTAAGGCATTAAAATTTAAGTTCCAGAAAAAATGCTTTTCCAGGCTAGACAGAGCTTGAGAGCTGCATGTTGGTGATCCCTGTCCCCGTCAGTCAGCGGGACCAGGACCGGGGCAAAGGAAGCCAACAGAGTCTCTAAACAGGTCACTAGATCGGCGCGTACAGACGCTGTCCTTAGTGCTTGCCGTACGTTGCCCACCTGATCTGTGAAGAGCCGGTACGACCCTTTTATAGACCGGTCCAGGGAGGTCTCCACAAGGGAGGCGACAACCCGGGCGGTACACATCAGTCGGTTATCAAACAGTTCCCTGAAAGGCGCTGCGCAACTCCTGGGCACTCGAAAGGCAAGCGTCTGAAGCGTCTCGAAGGGACCAACCTGCAGCGGAAGCCAACCGGGCCGCGGAGAGCGCCGCAGCGGGAGGCGGAAGCCTGGAGCCCGCAGCTCCGGGTGGTTGGAAAACGAGGGGCGGGAACGCGGAGCGCCAGGATGAAGAGGAGGAGGGAGGGAGGAGCGTCACGAGCTTCCCGCCCGCGCTCCCGGCCCGCTCGGAGCAGGCGCCCTGGCGGTGCCGGCGTCTCCTTCCCCGCCCTCCGCCGTCGCCAAGGCACGGTGTCGCGTCTGGGCGGCCGGCTGGGTCTTGGCGCTCGCCCTCCCGCCCCCTCGCCACGCTGCCCGTTTCGTCCTCCGCCTCGCCGCGCCTTCCTCGCCTCGCCTCGGACGGGCGGGGCCCCGGCGGAGGTAACTGCCCGCAGATTCCGGCCGCTCTCGACCCCAGCCCCCTCCCGGCACCGCCCGGCCGCCGCCATCTGCGGGCTCCTCGGTCGCTACTTCCACCCTAGCGTCGTGCCGGTCCGCGACCTCCCTTACCCCTCACTCCCCGCCGCACCCCTCCCGGCGTCCTTCCCTCGCGCTCGGCCCTCCCCAGCCTCCCGGCGTCCCCCTCCCGCCGCAGCATCCTCGGGCCCACCGAGGCGCGGGAGCTCCGGGGGCCGGGTCGCCCTCTGGCCGGCGTGGGACGACCCCCGGTGTGCGCCAGCCCTCGGCCGGGCCCTGATCCTCCAGCCCCGGGCCGCCCAGGGGGGCGCCGCGGTGAGCACCCCACCCGGTAGAGGGCCGCGCTCCGTATCAAGCCTGCGCCGCGGGGGCGGGTAGAAAACCCCTCCCTGGGGATGGCCCAGTGACTTTGGCGAGGTGGTCGTGGAGAAACTTCTTTGACGTTCTTTAGTACAAATTGAGCACTGGGGAATAGATGTGATTTGGTGGAAAAAACCAAGTTGAATTATTCTCTGGAAATTGCGTTCGCCAGTGAGTTTTGAATAAAGGTACGTTCTTGGGGTAAGACAACGTATTTTTCCTCCTAACCTATTTTGTGAGTGTAATTGAGTTTTTTTGTTTCTTTTTTCCATTAACTTTATTTGTTTCGTGATGTTTATTATTTGTAGCCTTAGGTTTTGACTGCCAGTTCACTCTGAAGCAGAAATAATCTTTGCCATGGAACAGGAGATGACGAGGCGCCTGGGTGGCTCAGTGGGTTAAAGCCTCTGCCTTTGGCTCAGGTCATGATCTCAGGATCTTGGGATGGAGCCCCACATCGGGCTCTCTGCTCAGCGGGGAGCCTGCTTCCCCCTCTCTCTCTGCCTGCCTCTCTGCCTACTTGTGATCTCTCTCTCTCTCTGTCAAATAAATAAGATCTTTTAAAAAAAATTTATATAAAAAAAGAAACAGGTGAGAACCTCTTTTAGAGTTCCACAACATGAGAGACCATCCATCATCATCAAACCCTATAGGACTCTGTCTTTACACCTTGAGCCATCTTTTTATCCTTTACATTTTAGTTGAAAGGCTAGTATATGACCATACTTCTGATGTATTTTATTTGTTATTTGTTAAAGATTTTATTTATTTGTTTGAGAGAGAGAGATAGCAAGAGTAGGGTTAGGTGCAGAGGGAGAGAGAAAAGCAGACTCCCCACTGAGCAGGGAGCCAATCCCAGGACCCTGGGATCATGACCTTGGCCAAAGGCAGATGCTTAACATATTGAGCCATCCAGGCACCACCTTCTCAAGTATTTTAAAGCAAATTCCTGGCATAAATACTTAAGTATATATTAGATCTGTCATAGCTAGGAGAAAAACAAAAACCTTAAAAAAAGAACAAAACCTTAAAAAAAAAAAACCAAACCCATAACAGAATTACAATACACCACCAAAAATTACATTAATTCCTTAATGTTATCTAATACCCTATCATATTCAGTTTTCCTCTTTTTTGAATTTGAAATTCAGGTTTATGGAAAAATTGCAAAAATAATACTAAAGGATTCCTTTACTTTTACCCGGTTTGCCCACTTGCTTATTTTTTACACATGCTTTTTCCTTCTGTTTATGCATGTGCACACACTGTTTTTCCTGAACTATTTGAGAGTGGATTGCATGCATCATGCCTCTTTCTGCCTTACTACTCAAGTAGTATATGTATTTCCTAAGAGCAATGATACTCTTTTATGTAAACAAGTACGTTTATCAAATTCCCCAAGTTTAATGTTGATATGTTACTTTTATCTATGCTATAGTCCGTATTTCCAGTTAGATCGAGTGTCACAATAATATACAGCTAATTTTCTTTTCTAGTACAAGATACAGTTTAGGATATATCATTTCATTTAGTTGTCTTTTATTGTTAATCTTCTTTAACTTTGAATAGTTCTTGAGCCTTTGTTTCTCATGATATTGATATTTTTAAGGACTAATAGCCCATTTACATCAAAGTCTTCAATATGAATTAGTTTCTTCATGAGTAGAGTTAGGTTTGAAGTTTTTGGTTGGACTACTATAGAAATAGTATTATGTCTTTTTCAAATTATCACAGTCAGGAGCATAATGTCTGCCTCTTAGAGGTTAAGATGTTAATCTGTTTTCTCCACTATCATTTTTTGTCCTGTTTATTATCTTCCCCTTTTTTGCACGGGTGCTAACCCCCACCCCCGTGCAGTTGAAAATCTGCTGACTACGGAAAAACTGAGCTACTAATAGCCTACAGTTGGCAATGCCTTACGGATAACAAATATTTAACACATATTTTGTATGTTGTATGTATTATATGCTAGACCATAATATAATGAGCTAGAGAAAAGAAAATGGCATTAATACAATCCTAAGACAAAATACATTTACAGTACTATACTGTGTTTATTTTAAAAAATCTTTGTATTTGGGGCCCCTGGGTGGTGCAGTTGGTTGAGCGACTGCCTTCGGCTCAGGTCATGATCCCGGAGTCCCAGGATCGAGTCCCGGGATCGAGTCCCACATCGGGCTCCCAGCTCCATGGGGAGTCCGCTTCTCACTCTGACCTTCTCCCTTCTCATGCTCTCTCTCACTCTCTCTCTTTCCTAATAAATAAATAAATAAAATCTTTTAAAAAAAATCTTTGTATAAGTGGATCCTCATAGTTCACACCTGTGTTGTTAAAGGGTCGGCTGCAATTGTGGGGCAATACCTCCAGAT
The DNA here is from genome assembly GCA_028533885.1 of Nasua narica. NCBI lineage: Eukaryota > Metazoa > Chordata > Mammalia > Carnivora > Procyonidae > Nasua > Nasua narica. Next base: position 112,847,197 of record CM052809.1, read on the forward strand.
TATGTAAATATCCTGTGCTTTATCAGAATCCTCCTTCTCCCTCTACCTGGTTTAGCATCTGTTGATGGTTGATGTGAATCAGTTTTAACTGTGATAGTTGCAAAATGGTGATTTTCTACATCTACCCTCAAATCAGTGTGGCCTCATTTATTCTTTATTTCATAGATTGTAACCTGTTGCTCATCTTTATTTTGATGCACAGGTGTGAACTATGAGGATCCACTTACACGAAGATTTTTTTAAAATAAATTTGACCTATGGGATTTGGCCTATCAATCTTGGTCAGTCTGTCCGTCCTTCTAGAAAGGAAGTTTCTAGATTTTATTTATTTATTTGAAAGAGAGAGAGCGAGGGAGCATGTGTGTGCACAAGGTTGGGGGAAGAGTCGGGCAGGGAGAGGGAAGGAAAAGAATCCCAAGCAGACTCTCCTCAGCATGGAGCCTTAGGTGTGGCTCGATCCCATAATCCTGAGACTAAAACCAAGAGTCGGGTGGTTAGCTAACTAAGCCACCCAGGCATCCCTTAGTCCTGTTTCTTTTTGACATGTCCGCATTACATGTTTGCTTCCTTACTTTGGAATAAAATGTTCCAGATCCATCTGTCTCCTTTGCTATCTCTGCCCTGAAATCAGCTATTTTTCAAGGAGACCTGGTTTCTTTTACTGAGGAATGGTACTTAGGAACCAAAATGTGGGGGTGCCTGGGTGGCTCAGTCAGTTAAGCATCTGACTTCAGCTCAGGTCATGATCTTGGGGTGCTAGGATCAAGTCCCACTTCATTAGGAAGGGCCTTTGTGCTCAGTAGGGAATGTTTCTCCCTTTCCTTTTGCCCCTTCCCCCACTTGTGCTTTCTCTCAAATAAGTAGGTAGGATCTTAAAAAAAAAAAAAAAATCTGGGTGCTAGGTTTGCTCATTGCTACTGGAGTGCCATTGCTTCTATAGGCCCTTTTATTTTTTTTAAATTTTTTTTAAAGATTTTATTTATTTGACAGAGATCACAAGCAGGTGGAGAGGCAGGCAGAGGGAGAGGGGGAGGCAGGCTCCCTGCTGAGCAGAGACCCCGATGTGGGGCTCGATCCCAGGGCCCCAAGATCAGGACCTGAGCTGAAGGCAGAGGCTTTAATCCACTGAGCCACCCAGGTGCCCCTCTAGAAGAGGGGCCCTTTTAGAAGACAGAGCTAGAAATCATGAGTTTTTGTTTTTTTTAAAGATTTTATTTATTTCACAGAGAGATCACAAGTAGGCAGAGAGGCAGGCAGAGAGAGGGGGAAGCAGGCTCCTTGCTGAGCAGAGAACCCAATGTGGGGCTTGATCCCAGGACCCTGAGATCATGACCTGAGCCAAAGGGAGAGGCTTAACCACTGAGCCACCCAGGCGCCCCGAAATCATGAGTTTTTATACTGACACCTCTAGTTCTTATTCAGCCCTTTAGGGCTCTTCTTTACCTTTCCCCATTCTTTGTTTTCCATTTCTTCTACAATGAAAATGCTGGCTTGAAAATAATATATATACTAATTTGCTCAGTCCTACAATATACAAAAAATAGCTTCATAATTTCTATACTCCTATCCCTAGTAAAAACAAACCTACTAAGAAGAATTCGAGATCTGTTTGTAGTTCTTTTTATCTTCAGTTTGAGAGCATATAGTCAAAATACTGTATTTAAAAGTTACTTGAATTTATCCTTTTTCTTTCATTGTGGTTATTTTACTCATTTGAAATATAGTTGAATTTGCTTCTCTTTGTATTTTTATGTCCCCCCACTCTTGTTTATTAATGTAATTCCAAAAGTCAAAACTATACAAAAAGGTGTTTTAGGTATCCTTCTCTTCCTAGCCTTTTCACTTTGTTTGCCACCCCCACCCCATGGTAGTTAACCTATTTTGTTAATTTTTGTTTTATTTAAAAATTTTTTGGGGGGCGCCTGGGTGGCTCAGTGGGTTAAAGCCTTTGCCTTCGGCTCAGGTCATGATCCCAGGGTCCTGGGATGGAGCCCTGCATTGGGCTCTCTGCTCAGCAGGGAGCCTGCTTTCCCCCCTCTCTCTGCCTGCCTCTCTGCCTACTTGTGATCTCGCTCTCTCTCTGTCAAATAAATAAGTAAAATCTTTAAAAATTTTTTTTCCTTGTTTTATTTTTGCAAAATTAAATGACATATGTTATTTTTTTCTCCTTACATACAAAGTAGCATACTAGGTATATTCTTTTTTCTTTTTTCCTTTTTTTTGGAAGATTTTATTTATTTATTTGACAGAGAGAGACAGAGAGAGTGGGAACACAAGCAGGGGAAGTGGGGAAGGGAGAAGAGGGCTTTTGGCTGAGCAGGGAGCCTGATGTGGGACTCCATCCCAGGACCTTGGGATCATGACCTGAGCCAAAGACAGATGCTTTAACCGACTGAGCCACCCAGGCATCCCTACACTTCATTTTTTTCGATTAACAATATATTTTAGAAATCACAGTTCACAGAGACCTTCCTTATTCTTTTTTTGAGATCTTCCTTATTCTTTTTGGCAGCTGCTGAATATCTATTTCTAACTGCTTTATTTAGATTAAGGTCAAAAAAAGATCTTCATATATTATATTTGGTTATTATGTCTCTTAACATTCCTCCTTATATATATATGCATATCTATATATAATACATATATATCAGTTTCTCCCCCTTGCCCCCTTTTAGAAAAGATTTTGTTTATTTTTGAGTGAACACGTGTGAGTGGGAAGAGGAGCAGAGAGAGAGAGAGAGAGAGAGAGAAGGAATCTCAGGCAGGCTTTCCACTGAGTGTGGAGCCCAACTTGGGGCTCCATCTCACAACCCTGAGATCATCACCAGTCCTGAAATCAAGAGTCAGATGCTTAACTGACTGAGTGGCTGAAGTGCCCCTCACCCTTTAAAATACCATTTATTTGTTGAAGAAACTGCATCATTTATCGTATAACATTTTTCACACTCTGAATTTGGTTGATTTTATTCTCCTTGGTGGATTTAATAGTTCCTTTATTTTCTTTATTTCTTGTCAATTCGTGCTTAGAGTCAGATACAGATTAAGTTTCAGTTTTAAATTTTTTTCTTTTTAAGAATGTTTCAGTGCTGCCTGGATAGCTTTGTTGATTAACTGTCTTGCTTTTGGCTCAGGTCATGATCCCCGGGTCCTGGGATTGAGCCCTGTGTTGGGCTCCCTGCTCAGTGGGGAGTCTGCTTCTCCCTCTCTTTCTACCCCTCCCCCACCCACTGCTCATTCTTGCTCACTCAAATAAATCTTAAAAAGAATGTTTCATAGATAGTTTTGTGTACTTCCCATCTACATAGCAACATATCAGGAGGAATATAATGTCATGAAAAGATAAAATGTACAATTACTTACTGCAGCTCATTTAGTTATCAGGTTTTCCACTTGGGACCAGTTTCTTGATCTCTTTCCCAACTTTCATAACCTTGAAACTTTTGAAGATTTCAGATCAGTTATTTTATAAGATATCCCTCAATTTGGGTTTGCCTGATACATCCTTGTGATTAGATTCAGGTTATGTATCTTTAGCACATATGTCACAGAGACATTTTTCTCATTTTACCTATTATGTGACACATTCTTCAGTTGTCCCATTTCTGGTAATTTTCATTTTGATCACTGGATTAAACGGAGTCTGCCTGGCTTCTTCGTTATAAAGTTACTCTTTTCTTTTTTGCAATTAATGAGTATAGGGTATTTTTATACTTTGAAACAATGTAAATATACCATTTAAAAATAATCAATTGATTAATTTACTTATAATTATAGAGTTATGATTTCTTTTTAAGGTAAGATATTGAGAATGCATTTAGTATTTCATATCTCAAATAGCTCTCAAGAGAACTGTCAAAGTCACAGTATAAAAAGAGCATGTGAGATACTGTTGTGGCTAACCTTAGGAAATACAACCTATGACACTGAGAAAAGCATATTGCATAGAAACTTTATTGTCAAGATCTTTTCCTAGTTTATTTTTATCTTTATAGTCTGAGAAAAAACTTTTGAAAAAAAGCAGATACATTTTGCCTGTTTGAGATACGAGGTACTAAATGCATTCTCAGTATCTTACCTTAAAAGAGTTAATTTGAGCTGATGAAAAAGTAATTTACTATGTGAAAATTCTAAATTAGGATCCTCAGTAAATCTTATGGGATATTTATTATTATTATAATTTTTTTACAGCATCTTGTGGACTGTTTACTTAATTAGTCATTGTCACCTTGACAAGCATGGAGATAAGATTAGAAGTTTTGACATCAACAAGTATCAAACAGAAAAAGCCCTGGCCACGAGTCTCCTGGTTAGGACAGGTAGGTTTTTCTTTCTTCATACAACACCAGCTGTAATATTGTGTTAATTGTATTCTTTGGCTCTAAGATAGAATGTTCTGTGGTCTTAAACCACCATATTTAGAAGAATCATGTGCTCACAGAACAGGATTGTGTGTGTGTGTGTGTGTGTGTGTGTGGTGAGCAAGTTAGCTTTTCCAGAAAGTTAAATGGTCTATGTAAAAGAAGTATTTTACTTCCTTTTTTTTTTTTAAAGATTTTTTTAATTTATTTGACACAGAGAGAGAGAGAGAGAGAAAGAGATCACAAGTAGGCAGAGAGAGGGGGAAGCAGGCTCCCTGCTGAGCAGAGAGCCCGATGTAGGGCTCGATCCCAGGCCCCTGGGATTATGACCTGAGCTGAAGGCAGAGGCTTTAACCTACTGAGCCACCCAGGCACCCCAAAAGTATTTTACTTTCAAAAAAAATTTTTTTGTCTTATTACGCCTAAGGTTGAGATGGCATGTATCAAGGGGAGTTTTTTTATTTTTATTTTTTAAAAGATTTTTATTTATTTATTTGAGAGAGAGAGAAAGTGAGAGAGAGCATGAGAGGAGAGAAGGTTAGAGGAAGAAGCAGACTCCCCGTGGAGCCGGGAGCCCGATGTGGGACTTGATGTGGAACTCAAGGATCATGACCTGAGCCAAAGGCAGTTGCTCAACCAACTAAGCCACCCAGGCGCCCCTTATTTTTATTTTTTAAGACTTTATTTATTTGAGAGAAAGAGGAGAGAACATGAGCAGGAGAAGGGAGAGAGAGAGAGAGAGAGAGGAAGAAGAAGCAGACTTCGCTGAGCACGGAGCACGACTTGGGGCCCTATCCCAGGATCCCGAGATCTTGACGTGAGCTGAAGTCTGATGCTTAATTGACTAAGCCACCCAGGTGCCCCTCTAAGGGAGTTTTTTAATGAAAAATTTGAATTTAAATATAATTAACGATGTTATATTAGTTTCAGGTGTATATTCTACAATTCTGTGCATTAATCAGTGCTCCTCACAATAAGTATAGTCATCATCTGTCCGCATGCAACACTATTACAGTATTATTGAGTATATACCCTATGCTGTACTTTTTATCTCAGTAACTTATTTCTGTAACTTATTTTATGACTATAACTGCGTACCTCTTAATCCCCTTCAATGATTTTGCCCGTCTGCACACTCATCTCGCCCCTGGCAACCTCCAGTTTGTGCTCTCTCTCTCTGGCAAATAAATAAGTAAATAAAATCTTAAAAAAAAAAAAATCCAGGGACGCCTGGGTGGCTCAGTCAGTTAAGAGACTGCCTTCAGCTCAGGTCATGATCTCAGCATCCTGGGGTTGAGTCCCACATCAGCCACACCTTGCTTGGTAAGGAGCTTGCTTCTCCCTCTGCCTGGTGCTTCCCCTACTTGTTCTCGCCCTCTCTTTCTCTCTGATGAATAAATAAATAAAATCTTAAAAAATAAAATAAAATCCAGTAGTGGAATTAGTGGATTATAGGGTATTTGTATTTTTAATTTTTTGAGGAAACTCCATACTATTTTCCCCAGTGGCTGCACCAATTTATAGTCCCATCAAAAGTACACAAGAATCCGTTTTTCTTCACATCCTTGCCAAACACTTGTTATTTCTGGTTTGTTTGGGTTTTTTTAAAGATTTTATTTGTAAGTAATCTCTACACCCAACGTGGGCTCAAGCTCACAAACCGAGACCAAGAGTCGTATGCTCCACTGACTGAGCCAGCCAGCTGCCCCTTTTGTCTTTTTTTTTTTTTCTTTAAAGATGTTGGTTATTTATTAAAGAGAGAAAAACAGCAGGGAGAGGGGCAGAGGGAGAGCCAGAAAATCTCAAGCAGCCCCCTGCTGAGCACAGAGCCCAATGCGGGGCTTGAACTCAGGACCTTGAGATCATGACCTGAGCCGAAACCAAGGGTCAAGACACTTAATTGAGCTATCCACGTGCCCCCCTTCTTGTCTTTTTGATTCTAGTCATTCTGACAGGTGTTAAGTGATATATCTTAGTGTGGTTTTGATTTGCACTTCCCTGATGATTAGTGATTTTGAGCATCTTTTCATGCATCTGTTGGCCATCTGTATGTCTTTTGTATAAAAATGTCTATTCAGGTCCTTTGCCCATTTTTTAATTGGATTATTTAGGTTTTTTTGGTGTACAGTTGTATAATTTCTTTGTATACTTTGGATTTTAACCCCTTACCAGATCTGTCATTTGCAAGTATCTTCTTCCATTCAGCAGATTGCCTTTTTGTTTTGTTCATGGTTTCCTCTTGCATGGTGCAAAAGCTTTTTATTTTTGTGTAACCAAAAGGGAATATTTAATCTTCTGAACCTTTTCTTACTGGAACAGTCAGTGAAGTGTTTCCTCCCATTGTGATTTTCATGAGTATTCAATAAAAGTGCCCCTTAGAACTTAGAATAAAGATGGGCCAGAATGTACCAGCAATCTAGGAACACCATTCACATTTTCCTTAGGGAAAGTTGGCAGACCTATAAAATTCTCTTAGAATATGTAATAATGATGAAAATTTAAAAATTTGGCATTTAGAATCATTGCTTGTGAGAAATTATATTGTTAACTTTCTCTGGAACAATGTCTCCTGAACTTTGCAGTGGTTCAGAATCATCTGATGATACCCAACCTTAGGGCTTGAACTTACAACTCTGAGATCAAGACCTGAGCTGAGATTGAGTCAGATACTTAACCAACTGAGCCACCAAAGTGCCTCTTTAGCTGGTGATCTTTTTAAAACAAGTGTTGGGCCTCACTCCTGGAGTTCCTGATTGAGTAGGTCTAGGTGGAGAGTGTGCATTTCTACTAAGGTCTCAGGTGTTGCTAATAGTGTTGGTTAGGTAGTACTTTGAAAACCACTGCCCTAAAATATATGAAAACAAAGTTCATTCAAAACAGCATGCTTTTTTTAGATAATAAAAAATAATCAGAGCCTGGAGTTTATAAATTTCAGAAGCCATATCTGTTTTAATCTAGGTAAATAATTTTAAAAATTGCCCATACTACTTTTCAAATTGATGAAATTAAACAACACATAACTCAATTTTGGCTAGCAGAATTGGAAGACACTCCTATCATTTTAAAGGTCAAAAAGATTTAGATGTAAACATTAGGTTATCCTACCTAGTAATTCTATTAAGAAATATTTTAAGACAGAGTGAAAAAATCTCCAGGTTACCTAATTAGCCTTATTGTTCATTTTATTATTTGTGGTACAAGTGTATAATCTTTCTTGAATGTCACTTATTTTCCTTTCTGGTATTATTTAGGTTAGAGGCTGAATGAACTTCTAGTACCTCTTAAGTCTCACATGTTTCTTCTCTTAGGAAAATGAAGCTGTCTTTCTTTTGGATGATAAATTCATAAATGAAATTAATTTGCTATCAGGAAGAACAAAGAAGAAAATTCCTTGTCTGCAGCCTTTACTGAAGGATGTTATTGTCCTAACAACATCCAGTAATGGTTAAGTAGTACTGATATTTTCAGAAGGCTAGATTGTGTTTGTTCATAATTTGGGGTAATATCAAGGGAAATATTAGATTATAAGTGTTGTATTTCCTTTTTGGAAACAGATGCCTGGCTGGCTGGGGTACTCACTACAGGGGAGCTTTTTCTTTGGAACAAGGATCGAGATTGCTTGAAAACTATACAGATAACTGAAGAGCCTAAGAAAATGATTCAAGCTGCAGTAGGTAGGAGTTTTTTATTTGCTTAAATTGGTTTACTTGGTAAATAGAAGGAAAAGAAGATGAAACATTTTCCTACTACTATTTTAAAAATATATCTGTATGTGTGCATATATATCTGTATATAGAGAGAATATATACATATCTATGTTTTCTTATATATGTATGAATTTTTTTGGTTTATTTGTGATATTTATTTGTGATACTGATATGTATTTATTTGTGATATTTAGATTTATCTTGAAGAAAAGTCTGGCCTAACATATCTGATAACAATGAGTTCCTTGGGGTGCCCGGGTGGCTCAGTCATTAAGCATCTGCCTTCAGCTCAGGTCGTAATCCCGGGGTCCTGAGATCGAGCCCCACCTCAGGCCCTGCTCAGCGGGAAGCCTGCTTCCTCTCCAACTCACCCGGCTTGTTTTCCCTCTCTTGCTGTGTCTCTCTCTATCAAATAAATCTGTGTTTCTCTCTGTCAAATAAATAAATACAATCTTGGAAACAACAACAACGGGTTCCTAATATCACATAACAAGTATATGATAAATGTTACTATTATTTGTACTTTTAATTTTTTATAGTGCCTTAGTTTTATTCTGAATGGAAGTATCATTTAGGTTTCTTATTGTCAGAATAGATAAATTATGTACTATCTGGGAAGAATTCAGACTTCAGAGGTTTAATTAACCTTTTTTCTTTTTCTTTTTTTTTTAAAGCGAGCTCCTTGAGACTATACTTGTTTGTATCTGGAAATGGGAAAAGAGTCCTGCTTATAACTCCTTCTGGATGCATATTTCTTTGGGAATATTTAGAATTCAAGAATATCATCTTTTCTAAAAGCTCTTCATTGGTAGGCCAGTGGTCCCAGATCATACCTGAGGAAGCCGTTCATTTGCCTTCCGATGAAGATAAAGAAGCTGTAGTGCATGCTGTTTTTATAAAAAATGAGGTAAAATCTAAATCAGACAGGGTGTTATAGAAGTTGAGATCTCAGACTCTAAGAACAGACACTATTTGTGAAGCTATCGAGCAGAGTGTGTAAAGCACTGTTATATAGCTTTAGTCATTATCAATTGTCAAAGTAATTATTAAATTATTGTAGAAAAAAACTTTTTACATTTCTTAGTCATATTTTAAAAAATGTTTATTAAAAATGGTTTGAACTCCACCAAAAAAAAAAAACTACTAGAACTGACAAATGAATTCAGTAAAGTCATAGGATACAAGATGAATATATAGAAATCTCTTGCATTTCTCTACACTAGATATGATGTAGCAGAAAGAGAAATTAGGAAAACAGTTTCATTTATAATTGCACCAAAAAGAATAAAATACTTAGGAATAAACTTAACCAAGGAGGTGAAAGAACTGTACTCTGAAAACTTTAAAACACTGATTAAAGAAATTGAAGATGACACAAACAAATGGAAAGATATTACATGCTTATGAATTGGGAGAACCAGTATTGTTAAAATGTCCATGCTACCCAAAGCAGTCTACAGATTTAATGCATTTCCTATCAAAATACCAACATTTTTCAAAGAACTAGAACAAATAACCCCACAATTTGTACAGAAGCACAAAAGATCCTGAGCAGCCAAAGCAATCATGGAAAAGAACAAAGCTGGAAGTGATCATAACAGTATAGTACTGGCACAAAAATAGACACATAGCTCAATGAAACGGAATAGAGACCCCAGAAATAAACCCATGCATACATGGCCAATTAGTCTATGAGGAAGGAAGCAAGAATATATAGTGGGGAAAAGACAGTCTCTTCAACAAATGGTGTTGAGAAAACTGGACCATTTTCTTGCACCACAAAAAAATAAACTCAAAATGGATTAAAGACCTAAATGTGAGACCTGCAAACATACAATTCCTAGAAGAAAGCATAAGTAGTAATTTCTTTGACTTCAGCTTTAAAAATATTTTCCTAGATGTATCTCCTCTGGCAAAGGAAACAACTATTGGAGATACACAAAAATAAAAAGTTTTTGCACAGGCAAGGAGGAAGCCATCAACAAAACAAAAAGGGAGTTTGTCGAACTGGAGAAGATATTTGTAAATATTTCTGTTAAAGGATTAATATCCAAAGTGTACAAAAAACTTCTACAACTCAACACCAAAAACCCACAAATAATCCAATTAAAAAATGGGTAGAGGACCTGAATAGACCTTTCCCTACAGAAGACGTACAGATGGCCTCAGATGTATGAGAAGATGCTCAACTCATCAGGGAAGTGCAAACCAAAACTACGCTGAGATATATTACCTGACACCTGTCAGGATGCCTAGTATCAGAAAGACAAGAAATAACACGTGTTTGACAAGGATGTGGAGAAAAGAACCCTTATGCACTGTTGGTGGGAATGTAAATTGGTACAGCCACTGTGGAAAACAGTATGGAGTTTCCTCAAAAAGTTAAAAATAGAAGTTAAAAAAGTTAAAAATATGATCCAGTATAGCGCTTAGGAGAATGAGGCACAAACAAGTCAGCTTCAAGAGAATGGTAGCAGGGGTCAGCAGTTGAGAAGACTGCTGCCTTGAACAACTCCTCATTCCCCTATTTATTACATACAAGATAACAACCAACAAAGGAAAAGAAGATTATACATTGTTTGTAGGTAAACAAGAAGGAGTGTGAGTCCTAAGTTGGTCAGGACTCTTATAGATTAAACAAGAAGAGAAGGATGTGCCTGGTCAATCAGCTTGGAATTCATTGTAGAGTAAGCGCACTTAGAACTTGATAACCCCATCAGCAAGCTCTCTCTTGGAGGCAGGGGAGATAATGAAAAAGGGAAGGTATTCCGCACTGGGCAGGCCAGGTGTTCCCAGCTGCTCGGCTTCAAGAACATATATCATCGCCTCCACCTGAGGCCTGCTGGAGTACATGTTTTTCTCAAGGTTATCTTTAAGCATGCTTGCATGACCAGCACAACTCCTCATAGTTATATTTTCAGCAGTATATTATTCTGAGGGATGGTTACAATACACTAATTCCACAACTGGATATTTACCCAAAGAAAGCAAATTCAAAAGACATATGTACCTCTATGTTTATTGCAGCATTATTTACAGTAGCCAAACTATGGTAGCAACTCACTGTCTATCAATAGGTGAGTGGATAAAGAAGTGATATGTTTATAAAATGGAATATTACTCAGTGATAAAAAAAAAAAGAATGAGATCTTGTCATTTGTGATGACATGGTTGGACCTAGAGGGTAGAATGCCAAGTGAAATAAGTCAGTCCGAGGACAGATACCATGACTTTACTTACATGTTGAATCTAAAAATCAAAATGAACAAACAAAAACAACAAAATAGATTCTTAAATACAGAGAACAACTGGTGGTTACCAGAGGGGAGTAGGTGAGAGGTGGGTGAGGGATGGCTGAGATAAAGGGTATTAAGAGCACACTTATCTTGAACATTGAGAAATGTGTAGAATTGTTGAATCGTTGTACACTCAAAAGTAATAGAACAATGTAAGCTATATTTAAATTAAAAAATGATTTAAATTATAGCTTCCTTTTTCTTTCCCTAGTTTCACTTTTCCCTAAATTTTTTTATTTTTTTTAATTTAATTAAAAAAATTAATTAATTTAATTAATTTTTAAATTTTTATTTGCTTATTTTTTTTTAAGACTTTTTTTTTTTTTTTTTTAAGACTTTAATTTATTTGACAGAGACAACGAGAGAGCACAAGCAGGGGGAGTGGGAGAGAGAGAAGCAGGCTTCTCTCCTGAGCAGGGAGCCCGATGTGGGCTCGATCATGACCTAAGCCGAAGGCAGGCTTAACGACTGAGCCACCCAGGAACCCCTAAAATTTATTTATTTTTATTTATTTATTTGAGTATAGTCGACACAGTGTTACATTACCTACAAGTATACAACATGGTGATTCAACAACTCTTTATGTTATGCTGTGATTACAAGTATAGTCACCATCTGTCACTATGCAAAACTATTACAGTACCATTGATAATATACCCTATGCTCTACCTTTTATTCCCATGACTAACTTGTTACGTAACTAGAAGCCTGTACCTCCCACTCTCCTTCACCCATTTTGCCCATCCCGACTGGCAACCAGCAGTTTGTTCTGTATTTATAGGTCTGCTTCTGTACTTTTCCTTAGTCTTAAAATACAACTAGTTTAATAATTTATAAAGCTAGAATTGGTGATATTAAGACATTTAATTTCCAAGAAAGAACATATTCATTAACTAAAAAAACATAAATAGCTGCATGCCTTCTTTGTATGTATGGGCCAACATTTCGCTACCCAGTCCACTATTGTTAAAAATCACATTTTGAAATTTTATTTGCCCCTACCTTCCTCCACCTCTAGGGGTAGTGCCCTAATTTAAATAGTATATAACTATAAGAGAAGAGTACATAAGAATATATAAGAATCTTTCCAATAATAGTCACAGTAAATGGCGGTGTTTGCTTGAGACATGCCTCTGACTCAGAAATAAATTACTTATTCTTTTTTTTTAATTACTTATTCTTTAGCCTAATGGTAAGAATAAAAATATAAGCAGGATTTCCATATTTTATTTTACTTATGATGAGAAATATATGTTCTATATACCTTGATTTATTTTCAGATGAATTATGTACTAAAGTTTATTAAATTTATCTACAGTTATTTGGAGATGGCTGCTTGTGTTCATTTACTTTTTATTCTGGGGAATGTCTCAAGTTGATATTTCTAGCAATTCGGTGGCATGAAAATGTATTTACACCCATAAGGTAAGATAAAGATTTCCTTCTTCCTTGTTTTTTATCCCTTTTACAGCAGTATTTCTCTCCCATAAAAACATAATAAGATTAGTTAAATGAAATGTGAATTTGAACTTCTGAGGTTTTTAGAAAGCTGTTCTTCCCATAAATACTACTTTGTATTTTAGTTTTCATTTTAAATGTTTACTCTGGAAGGTTTTTCTTGTTTGCGTTTTGTTTCCTTTCTTGGAATTGAGAACATGTAAAAGGTAAGAAAGGCTGTAGTATAGAGGTAGCTATTTTGAAAAATAATTCAATTGAATTTTAAAGGAACATAACTTGAATTTACTACTGTACCTTTTAAATGCTCAAGTACTTTTTAAATAAAAAATAGTTTTATTGAGGTGCCTGGGTGGCTCAGTCTGTTAAGCATCTGCCTTCGGCTTAAGTCATGATCCCGAGGTCCTAGGATGGAGCCCTGCATGGGGATTCCTGCTCAATGGGGAGTCTGCTTCTCCCTCTGCCTCTGCCCCTTCCCCCACTCATGTGCTTTCTCTCTCTCTCTCTCAAATAAATGAATTAAAAAATATATAAAAAATAGTTTTATATAGGGGAACCTGGCTGACTCAGTCACAAGACCATGCCACTCTTGATCTTGGGGTCATTAGTTTGAGCCCATGCTGGGGATAAGGACTACTTAGATAGATAGATAGATGATAGATAGATAGATAGATAGATAGATAGATAGATAGATAGAAAGAAAGAAAAAAAGTTTTATTTAGTCTAAAAAGCCCAGTAATATACAGAGTGCATTAAAAGCATAGAATTCCGGGGCTCCTGGGTGGCTCAGTGGGTTAAAGCCTCTGCCTTCGGCTCACGTCCTGATCTCGGGTCCTGGGATTGAGCCCCGCATTGGGCTTTCTGCTCAGTAGGAAGCCTGCTTCTCCCTCTGCCTGCCTCTCTGCCTACTTGTGATCTCTCTCCTCTTGGTCAAATAAATAAATAAAATCTTTAAAAAAAAAAAAAGCATAGAATTCCTAAGTAGGATTTAGTAAAATAGTGTGATTTTTTTTTTTGCTTATTTTCTTCATTTTCATATGCTAACAGTACTTTATTAAAGTATAGTTTATATAAAGTAAGATGAATAGATCTTAAGTGTATAATGAGATGGATTTTGAGAAATATGTGTATAACCATCCTCATATCAAATATAGAACATTGCCATTATTTAATTTTTTTAAAAAAGATTTTATTTATTTATTTGACAGAGAGACAGAGAGGGAACACAAGCAGGGGGAGTGGGAGAGGGAGAAGCAGGCTTCCTGCTTAGAGGGGAGCCTGACACAGGGCTTGACCCCAGGACCCCGGGACCATGACCCAAGCCAAAGGCAGACGTCTAACCACTGAGCCACCCAGGCACCCCTATTTTATTTAATTTCTTTTTAATTTTTAATTTTTAATTGTATGAAAGCTTCACACTCAGCATGGAGCCCAAGGTGGGGCTTGAACTTAAAACCCTGAGCTCAAGTTGCAGGCTCTACCGACTGAGCCAGACAGGCACCCCAGTGGCAAAATCGTTGCCACTATTTTAAAAATCTTTTCTTCTCTACCTACGTAATTTCTGTAAAAATGTTTATAATAATGTAGAAATACGTGTCACCTAAACCTTTCATCAAAACAGATGTGGTTGGGGTTGACTATGGAACATGCCTTTACTAACAAAATGCTAATATTGAATTTGTTTAACTAGCAACTGCTCTTTGTGCCATGGATGAAACTTCTGAACAGTAGCTAAGAGGCCCCCTAATATTTGTGCACACGTAGGAATTTAGTTAGACTCTTAATTTTTTGTGATCAACTAAATATTAATTTAAAAGTTACCATATTTCCTATTTCAATTATTTCATTGCTTTCTTAGATCATTGCCATACCATGTTCACTGGGGACAACAAAACTGCCTTCTGTGCAATCTGGTTCCTAAATGTGAATCAGTAAAGTCAAGAGGAGCTCTACTTTCTGCCTTTTCAAGAGATGGTGTTTCTTTGGCAGTAACTCTTAATCAGAAAGACCCAAAGGTCAGTAAATGTAATCTGTCTTGGGAGTAACCTATAGAAGAGTTTAATCCAGTTTGGAGTTTCTTGTTTTTTAATACCACTTTGTGTTTTTTAAGTTGGAGTTTTCTGATCCAATTTAACATTGTGGATTGGTAAAGTTATTTAAACTAGCTGCTGTAATTTCAAAACTTGGCCTTCAGGAGTGGAAAGAGGGTAGCAAAAAGGAAGAAAAAAGGGCAAAGTGGTAACTGATAGCTTTAAAATATAATATAAAAATGTGAGGAGTTTTAGTTTTTTTTTTTTTTTTTTTTAAAGATTTTATTTATTTATTTATTAGGAAAGAGAGAGAGAGAGAGAGAGAAGGTCAGAGTGAGAAGCGGACTCCCCATGGAGCTGGGAGCCCGATGTGGGACTCGATCCCGGGACTCCGGGATCATGACCTGAGCTGAAGGCAGTCGCTCAACCAACTGCGCCACCCAGGGGCCCAGGAGTTTTAGTTTTTAGTATTGTTTTCCAGTTGGGAAAGATTTCCAAGATACTTATATGATAATAGTCTCTAGGTCTCTAGAATTTTTTTTTTTTTAAGATTTTATTTATTTATTTGAGAGAGAGAAAGCATGAGAAGGGGGAGGCGGAGGGAGAAGCAGACTCCCTGCCTAGCAGGGAGCCCGATGCAGGACTTGATCCTGGGACTCCAGGATCATGACCTGAGCTAAAAGCAGTTGCTTAACCAACTGAGTCACCCAGGTGCCTCTAGGTCTCTAGAATTCAAAGTAATGATTAAAGTGAAATAATTTAATGGCTTTGTTATCTTTTTTTTCTTTTTAGGCAACTCAGGTATTGTTTATAAACACACTGAATTTTGTTACTCTCTGTGGTAGCCTGAGAGGATGTAGTAATAAGAATCCTGTGGTCCCAGCTACACTTATCAGGTAAGAACTCTTGTGTTTCTACATAGTGTTTTTATTTTCCAGTAGTTTAATAAGTTTAAGGCTCTGATAATTCAAAAGGTATCTAAATAGGTATTTAGATAGGTAATGCAATTTATTTTCAGCATTTGTGATTGATAGAGTCTAAAAATTGCTTAATGTAAGGAAAATCCTACTTTAAGAAAGGGTCTCAGTAGGGTGGAAGATACACGAACATATTTTCTTTTCTCTTTTATTTTTTCCTGTGTTGTGTCAGGAGGAGTAGGATTACAACTGGGTAGGGAAGTGAACTTAATTAGAGACCAGAATGGGAAAACCATTATATACTCAGGGAGGCTGAGGTATTAGCTTTTTAAACAGAGTTGGTGTGCTCTGCATATGGGTCAGTTTTGGATGGCACATGAGCCACTACCAGATTTTCTCTTGGACTTCTAGATTTCCTTTTCTAAACACTTTTCTGTGCTGTTCTCTGAATTTCAAAGTTTTTAGGTCTATCTAGCCTTGCCTCTTCATTTTCTTTCCCTCTCCAAAAGTTCTTTTCTAAAGGTATTACTCATTCTTACACCTGCAATTAATATAACATCATGTCTCAACTATACTTTAATGAAATAAAGTATTACTAGTTTTAGTGCAGTGGCCTGCTTGACTTAGAGTTTCTGTCATAATTTACATGAGGAGATACTTTTTGTTTCCATGAAAGATTAATATCAGGTAGTTAAGGAGTAGTAAGGATAGCATTGGGAGGAGGAAGTCTGCTGCTTATGGAACTCTGGCAAGCTGCAGAGAGGGCAGACAGAGTATTGACCTTTAAATCTATCAGTGGATTTTAGTTGTAGACACCAATATGATTAAAGTTGTTCTAATTAAAATGTGAGTAACTGAAAAGCTTAACGCTTTTAGGGAGTATTTTCATCTTATTGCTTATGTATCTGTGAATTTCTTATTGCTATGTTGTATGGAGTACATATTTATGAGCAAACGTCTGTGTTTCTTACCTTTTTTCTGGGAAGTAAAATACACAAAATGTATGTGGTAGTTGCCTACTATTCATTCTTTTCCCCTTATTTTTGGAGTGTTTCGCCCCTGCTTAGCCATTTTAAATTGTGAAAAACATTATAGAGAGTCCTTTCTAAACATACCGTCTTGCTTTTTCTAGGTCCTACTGGGTAGGTGATATCAGCTGGACTCATGATAGTCTTTTTCTGGCTTGTATGTTAAAACGTGGCTCTCTGGTTTTATTGACCTGTCAAGGTGAATTGGTAACATTAATTACATTTGGTTGCTCCATAGAATTTGGGCCAGCAGAATTTATTCCTTTTCACCCACTTATAACATATAGGTGAGACATTTGAATTGTTTTGTTTACAGAAAGTTTTCTTCTTTGGTGTTACTTTACTATGTATTTTTTTAAAAATAATTTTGTCTTTCAAGTTGTCTTTTTCTTTGCGTCTGTCATCTCAATATCTGTTTCTTATTTATAGTTTTCTTCTATTTCTTTTTGTTGCTTAATCCTGGTGAAAATTTGACATTGTGACTATGTAAGTATAAGTTATTTAAATATTCAGTAACACTAAAACATTTATCTTTTTTATGTAAAAATTCAAAGAAGTATGATATGTCTTTTATTATTTTAAAAGAAGAATAACTAAATAAATTGGTAACTCAAACTTAACTTGGCACATGGATTTATCTTTTTTTTTCCCCGAAGAGAAAAAAGGAAAAAGTTGTGGGAAATAGAAGACCTTAGAATTTAGCTGTATTTTAATTTTTAATTGTGAGTTGGGGGTAGCAGTTTGGCTTTGGAGTCAGATGAAAATTCAAATCTTGATTCTTCTACGTATTAGTTGTGTGATTTTGGGTAAGTTATACTTTAAGCCTCTGTTTCTTTTACTGTGAAATGAAGATGACTGTATTGAAGTAAAATAATAAATAGTGATAAATTGCATAGTACAGTTCCAATATAAAATAAGTACTCAGTATTTGTTGATATTGATGTTGATATTAGATATGACCTGACATATATACACAGGTATTTACAATACAAAAATATTGGAAAAGTCCTTTGAAATTAACCCATTGCCATTGCCTCACAGAAAGGTAATTGAGGGAGGGGTGTGTCCTTGATTATATTTAGCAAGAAATGATGCTTAATTTTTAGTATTAGAAAATCCTAATTGAAAAGTTTGTCACTTCCTGCAGTGAAAGTATTTTTTTCTTATTTTTATGGTCTATTTCATAATTGCCTTGAATTTCCTCATATGCTTCTTTAAAATTAATTTAGGATCTTTTAAAATTGATTATTAAAAAATAAAAATATGGATTACTTTTTCTGGTTACATAAGTAATACACATTTATTATTAAAAAATAAACTAGTAAAAAATCAAATGCTATAAAAATAAATTGTGTAGAAAATGAAACATTCTTATAATCCTATTCCTACCAAGTAACAATTATTAACATTTTAGTGTGTTGTCCTCCAAATTAAAAAAAAATGACATTTATAATCATAACAATATCAGTTTCTTTTTTAAAACAAAAGTTCTGTGGTATATGCTGTTTACTATTTTGCTTTTTTTTTTTTTAAAGATTTTATTTATCTATTTGTCAGAGAGAGAGAGGGAGAGAGATCACAAGTAGGCAGAGAGGCAGGCAGAGGCAGAGGCAGAGGAAAAGCAGGCTCCCCGCTGAGCAAGGAGCCCGATGTGGGACTCAATCCCAGGACCCCGGGATCATGACCTGAGCCAAAGGCAGCAGCTTAACCAACTGAGCCACCCAGGCGTCCCCTATTTTGCTTTTTTTGATTAAACAGTTTATATTATACATGTGCTACAGATTCCTTGTGTTGTGGATATTCTATAATTAACCAGTCTCCTGTTGTTGACCATTTGACTAGTAAAATCTATATTTGAATAATTTCCTAACCAGAAAGAGATTATATTTTTGATTATTTGTTCTTATAAAGCCCCAGAGTTATTAAGCAGTGATATTAAGTAATCATAAACAGGTATACCGCCATAACAGTAAATATGTACATTTATGTGGAAATTCAGTCAAATTTAATCTTAAGCTTAAAATTCAGTCAAATTTAAGTTTACTCACTACTATCTTTCCCAAATGTCTTTCTCATTTTTTTTTCTTTCTTCTTTTTTTTTTTTCTGTAAGGGGTGGGGGAGAGAGAGGGAAAGGGCATCTTAAGCAGGCTCAATGCCCAGCATGGAGCCTGATTCAGGGCTCAATCCCACAACCCTGAGATCATGACCTGAGCTGAAACCAAGATTCGGACACTCAACCAACTGAGCCACCTAGGCCCCCCTTCTTTCTCCTCCTTAATAACAAGTATATTCATATCTCATAATTATATTCTTATAAGTTTGTTTAAATATATGGTAAGAAGGAAGGTTAACTATTTAACTCTGTAATAGTAGAAATGAACTGCCTTAATTCTTCTCTGAAATAGTTTGTATAAAACTAAATTAAAAACAAAATAGAGTAAATGCCACAATTTAGGAAATATTCAAAAAATGTATAGACTTAAATATTAGTCATTTATGACTAAACTTTTCCTTACAGATGTATCCAACTTAGTGTGTTTAGCTTTTTTTTTTTTATCATTTTGTAGCATTTAATTGTTGTTTTGCTTTTCTTTAGAATAATATGATTGTTTCCTTGAAGATTTTTCTCTTACTAATTCTTTAATTTTGTGTTTGTTTGCTAGACCACAGCAGTTTACATTTCAAGATTCAAATAATTCTGTAGACTCATCAGCTTCTGATAATGACCCTATGAGACAGAGATTTTCTATAAAAGCACACTCGCGGTTACCCTACCTCATTATTTCTGATGGATACATGGTCACAACCCTTCGATTTATTGATAACCCGTCTCCATCAGTGCTCATGAGATCCCTTCTACTTGATTCAACCCAGAGGCTTGAGAAAACATACCAAAGTATGATGTTGTCTAAGGTATAGTGCTTTTTGGTATCATTGGTAAAAGATGGCTTCTTAGTTTTCTCAGATGTAAGACCATACTGACAGTAATGTCCTTGGATTATACACAGTTGTCTATAGAATTTTTAATTGCTTGTAGAAAAAAAAGAATTTTTAACTGCTTGTGATATAATTACAAATAAACTTTTACTCTTGAAAATCTTATATCTCCTCCAGCCGAAAGGCAAAGGGCTGAACTTGCGATCACTGGATTCCCTGAGATGTAGCCTGTTAAAACACCAAGGAAATCAAAGTTTAGCTGATACTACTGTTCCCAGATTCTTACAGGCAGAAGAAACAATGAACTTAAATGAAAAAACAGCAGATTTCCAGGTACTTAGGAGCAGTGTTTTATTTACTTCAAACAGATACATACTGACTATATACCAAGAAATTTGTTTTCTCTTGTTAAAGGGAGAGAAATTTAAAAACCTCAGTGATTTTACATATAAGGTATTAAACGGCATTAAGTATAATATTTTTCACTCATGTTTTAGGATTTTGAAGCAGAAGAAACTAATGAAGGCAAACACTTTCCAGAGAACTTATTTTCACTTTGGAACCAAAAAAATGATTCATTGTTCAGTAGTGTCAAGGAGGGAAGATTGGAATTTGCGTCTATGTTTGATACAATACATGCAAAGGATAACATCAAGGAGACAGATAAAACCATTGCAGAACTGCATTCTGTCCAGAAAAATCTCCTTGCAGCATGGGGTATAGGAATATCAAAAAATGTGATGGAAAAAAATGTAATGTTAAATTACACAGTAGTTTGTATCACTCATTTTTTCTACATTCTTCAATTTATAAAATGTCCTTTCCCCAAACTAGATCTTTTTTTAAGCAAGAGCACAAGACAAAATGGATGGGTACTATGTATCTTTCAAGTTTTTCATCAGTTTTTATCATTCCAGTATTGGGATATGAGATACAAACAAGATGTGGGACATTTGGTAAAGCTGACCTCAAACACTGTAAAGCTTTTGCTGACTCAGCAACAACAGGGTCAGTTATTTTCAGAGAAGCTTTTGGCTTGTTTTCATTTACTTAAAATGGTAGCTGATAATTTAAATAGCATATACATTCTTCAACCTGAAGTTATTTCAGCATCATCTGATGGAAGTAGAACAGCAGATCAAGACAGATTGGTGGTACCCATTTTTCAAATGTTTCAAGATAGTGATTCTCAGGAAAACTGGTCTTGGAACTCATCTTTCAAGATTCGTCCTCAAGTAGTAAATCTTGATCAACAACCAGGATGCAGGTATAATTACTTTATATTAGGATAACATCAGTATTATAGATGTTTTCCTTTTTGAAAAATTGAGATATAATTCCCATACTGTAAAATTCACCATTTTAAAGTATTAAAAAAAGTTGCAGAACTATTAGCACTAATTCCAGAATGCTTTTTTAAAGAAGATTTTATTCATTTATCTGAGGGGGAGAAGGGAGGAGCAGAGGGGGAGGAAGAGGAAAGGGGAAAGAATCCGAAGCCGACTCCTCACTGAGCCCAATGCAGGACTTAATCCCATAACCTGAAGACCATGACCTGTGCAGAAACCAAGAGTTGGATGTTCTACTGACTGAGCCACCCAGGGGCCCCTCCCGAATGTTATAATTCTCCAAAGAAACCCTTTATCCATTACCAGTTAGCATTAATAGATTTTTATATTATTTTAAAATATTTTAGGATTTATGCCAATTTTATTTAACACACATATTTTATTAGTCTTGAGCAGCCCTGAAATATGCCCAAGTATCGGATGATTTTTGTTTAGGTGAGCACTATAGAAAAATAACTGTGAAGACTTAAAACAAAATGTATTAACGCATTTTTTGATCAGCGGATTTTGTGGTATATTTAAATCTGATCAGTTTGTATTTATATTACTATATTCGTGAAGAATCCAGGCAAAGATAATAAGGCTAAGTAGGAGGCTATACTCATTTTTATTCCTAGTCTGAAATTTGGTTTTGATGATCACTTAATTTTGTGTGCAGATTGATTTTTCTCTGGAGAGTGTTGTACAAAAACACTTTATGGTATCAAACACAATTAAGTCAAAGACTTCCTGAAGATGACAGACAGTTAACTGAAAAGATGACACAGGAAGCATCTACTGTCAAGGCTCTGTTATGTCATATCCAGGCTAACTTACAGACTGCTGGAGCTCCCGTGAACCAAGCCTTAGAACTTAAATCTATCAGTGGTCAGTAGTTTATAAATATTTTCTAACTGAATAAGAACATGGTTAACTGGGCTTTGATTTTATTAATTGGGTGCAATTAATTGTTTTTCAAAATAGTTTCTGGCTGAGCTATATCCACTAAATTTTAAAATGAAGTAAAATTTTAATAAGTACTGTCATTAACCATTATTGACTATTAAAAAACTTCGTAGGTGAAGAGTGTTTCCTGTTAGGATCATATGAAAAATCTGTCCAGCGGTGGAGGAAAGCTCTACGAGAAACTCAAGAGAAAGGTAGGAGAGTGTTAAATAATAGTTGCAGGGCCCCTGGGTGGCTCAGTGGGTTGAGGCCTCTGCCTTCGGCTCGGGTCATGGTCTCAGAGTCCTGGGATTGAGCCCCACATCGGGCTCTCTGCTCAGAGGGGAGCCTGCTTTCCCCTCTCTCTCTGCCTGTTTGTGATCTCTCTGTCAAATAAATAAATAAAATCTTTAAGAAAATAATAATCGCCATAGTATTGGGGATGTATTTTTGCATACTGTACAGCTTAAAAATAATTCCAGATTCCTGAGTGCTCACAATTTCTTAATGCTTAAATAGAATACACAATGGTGGGCACTTTGACTGTCAGAAATACTCATTTAAAATTATTTTTAGGGGCCCCTGGGTGGCGCAGTTGGTTGAGCGACTGCCTTCGGCTCAGGTCATGGTCCCGGAGTCCCGGGATCGAGTCCCACATCGGGCTCCCAGCTCCATGGGGAGTCCGCTTCTCACTCTGACCTGCTCTCTCTCACTCTCTCTCTTTCCTAATAAATAAATAAATAAAATCTTAAAAAAAAAAAAAGATTAAAATTATTTTTAGTCTTGGAATTTTTAGCACCAAGAATTTTTTCTGTTATCTACAGATTAGTCTCCTTCTGTCCTTTTTTTGATTAGTGATGGGAGCTGTGATTGATTATTGATGGCGAAAAGTGAGATTTAGATCCTAAATAAAATAATATTTTGTGGGCCATTTATTACCTTTTTACAGACTTAGAGAAACATGGACCTAAGGTTCTCTGCCCTTAAGTGATTTGACTTTAAGAATTTCCTGTGAGTTAGATTGATTGTTGGGTTGAGTATGGAATTCATAGGGGCGCCTGGGTGTCTCAGTTGGTTTAGCGTCTGTCTTTGGCTCAGGGCATGGTCCCAGTGTCCTGGGATCGAGCCCCACATAGGGCTCCCTGAGCCTGCTTCTCCCTCTCCCTCCACCTGCCACTCTCCTGCTTGTGCTCTCTCTCTCTTTCTCTCTCTCTCTGTCAAATAAATAAATAAAAATCTTAAAAAAAAAGTATGGGAGTCATGAATTTTTGATGAGACTAGAGGAATGTATATTCTAGAAATTGGTGATGGCTTTTATGGTATTGAGGGTGTAAGTAGGGTGACAAGTTCTCAGCTAGCGACCTTGGAATCACTGTAACTACTATGTGGTCAGATTTGGCCAATTATTAAGTTTATTTTCTGACTGTTTTGCATATTTCATTCATTCCCCTATTTTTTTTTAAATTTTATTTATTTTATTTTAACAGAGAGAGAACACAAGCAGGCAGAGAGGCAGACAAAGGCAGAGAGAGGAGCAGGCTCCCTGCTGAGCAAGGAGCCCGATGTGGGACTCGATCCCAGGACGCTGGGACCACGACCTGAGCCAAAGGCAGCCGCTCAACCAACTGAGCCACCCAGGCATCCCTCATTCCCCTATTTTAATTAGTATTTATCGAGGGCCTACTATGTCCTTAGTACTGTATTAGACACTAGGAATAACTGAAATAAATAACTTTACCCACCTTTGCCCATGTTATGGAGGAGAGAGTACATAAAAAAAACTAGCAGTTTTCTCGTTACGTTGTTTGGTAGATGCTGGGGAAGCACAGAAGAGCACTTCCCACATCCACATTCTGAGGCTGGAGTATAAGCATTAGTCTGGGGAAAACCTGGATGAGTTGACATTTAAAATTGAATATAAATTAGCCAGTTAAAATAGTGGTAATGCTTTAACAAAGGAGATAGCAATTATAAAAGCAAAAAGGTGTGAGAAACCATGGCAGTTTGGTAAACGGCAAGTTGTTTGATAGGACTAGAGTACGGTGGTGAGCGCTAAGGTGAGAGGTATGTAGGGAATAGATGATAAGGAACATACTGTCTGCAATGCCAAGGGATTAAGATTGTATTCCAAAGAAATTGGGATCAGTTAGATATTTTATGTAGGAAAGAGAACCTTTCAAACGAATATAGGCCTTTTGGAAAGATTAATTTGGTACAATGTGGAAGGTCATTTGTTGGAATGTGGTGTAGATAAGTGGATTTCACATGGAAGCGGGAAAATTAGTCTGTTGAGGAGGTCCTGAATCAAAGCAATGTCATGAGTACTGGAGAGCAGAGATTACACTTGAAAGACAGTAGGTTTGATCAGTTGTACTTGTGACCGAGTAGATCTGGAGAAAGAAGTCTGATGTAGTCACATCTGGGGTGAGAAGTTCTTTTTTTTTTTTTTTTTGGGCGGGGGGTGAGAAGTTCTGATGGAGAAAAGTTTTCATAATTCCATTATGGACCTTTACATTTAATTTCATTACCAACTCTACCTACTAGGAGTGGCTTCTAATGAGACTGGAAGTAATAGTGGTTTCAACAGGAAGGAAGTTTATTTCTCTTTCTTACAAAAGGGGACCAGAAGTTGACAGTCTGGGGCTGATTTATTGTTTCTGTCATCTAAGTAAGGACACATGTCTTTAGTTTTTCTACTCAGTCGTCCTTAGTGCATTGCTTCCAATCTTAAGGCCAAACCTGAGCTAAAACGGGTACTGGAGCTCCAGCCATAACATCCATATTCTAGGCAGCAGAGAGGAGAGGAGCAGGAAAGGCAAGAAAGGGTGCACCTCCTAGCTGAGTTACCTCACTTTGAGCAGCTTTTCTGGAAGTTCTACATAGTGTTATCTCTTGGTCCAGAACTAAGTCATTTTTCTCACATGGCCACATCTAAGTGAGAAATTATGATCTGGGTGCATTATATTTTTTTTTAAGATTTTTTTTTTAAATTTTTAAGTAATCTCTACACCCAGCATAGAGATTGAACCCTTGAACCTACAACCCTGAGATTAAGAGTCTCATGCTCCGCTGATAAGCTAGCCAGGCACCCCTGGGTGCATTTTTAAACCCAGATAAAATTGGAATTCTTTTACTCAGAAAGAATGGATAAGGTATCAGTTCTAAACACCCTTCAGTACTTGGGTGCAGTGGTCAGGGGCGCCTATCTTGTTGGATAGTGTTTCTCCTTTGGGAAGTCTCTTTGACTATTTGATATTCGTGTGGTTTCTTGGGGTTTTCTTTTTTAGCATGTTTCCTTCTGTTTTATAGCATGTGTACTTTAGATAGATGTTAATGGACTTTAGTGCTTAGATGCTGAGGATTTGCAGCACTTGGGATAAAATCTTAGTCATCCTCGGGCCTGATGAAAGATAATAAAACAGTTCAGAACTTAAAATGAAAGAGAAAAAAGTATTGCTCACTTGCTTTAAGAAAAAAACCTTTTATTGGAGTATAAAACAAATACAGAAAAGTTCACAACCTCAGTGTACAGCTTTCATAAATTGAACATTCCTGTCTACTTTGCACCCCGATTGAGAACATTACCTAGCTGGGGTACTTGTCTGCCTCTGTCGGAAGAGCATGTGACTCTTGATTTTGGAGTCATGGGTTTGAGCCCCACGTTCAGTGTAGAGATTACTTAAGTAAGTCAACTTAAAAATAAAAGAACATTACCTTGCTCACATGTTTTTAATGTAAATTCTTTCTTGTTTAAGGAGGAAGAAGAACATGTTTTCTTCAGATACGCTATTATCTTTCTCTTTTATACTGCTATCTCTATAGCTATAATTTAAATGATGCTCAAGGATTGTGTGATCACCTAGTAAGAGAAATTTTGAAGTGGTCCCACATACCTGTAAAAGAAAATGAGGATTGTTCAGGTATGTATTTCGACAATCAATACATTTCATCTCATTAATTTGTATTCATAGGTTTAGACATGAAATTGCTTATGACTAAAAGTTTATTGCTCTGACTAAATTATGTTACAGTGAATTTTGACCTATCAGCCTCTCTCTAGCAAGGATCATGGGTTTTTTGTTTGGTTTTTGTGTTTTGTTGTTTGTTTTCTTAAATCTTTGGATCCTTAGGGCTTAGCAATAATTGCCTGCTGAACTGACAGAATTGTTTTCTCACAGTCATATTTTTTAGACATAATATCAGATATCCAAGTATTTTTCCGTAATTATATTTTAACTATTGCTTAAAGTCGTTTAGTAAAGTGACAGTAATCACTCTCTGAGGTACTCCAACTCTTCTTTTTTTTAAATTCATTTAAGAGGCTGCAGAGTATCTGGATTGTCCTTTTTAAAAGAGGTGTATTTAAATTAAGCAATAACCAGAGTGAAAGATATATATAAACACATACCTATAACATTTATAAGGTAGTAGACCATTAGATGTGTATGTAATATGCATATGAATGTGTCTGAAATGCCCAGTGCATCAGAACTTTCTAAATGGAATCCATACCAGCTTAGGTTTTTATTGTTTCAGTCACTGTTTATAGATTTCTTACTTTTTGTATTTTTATCTTTAAAAAATTTTGTGTTCATTATGGAAGTAATATGTGTTCATTTTAGATAATTCTGCAAATATGGAAATGTATAAAGGAAAATCACTAATAATTCTATCACTTTTTTGTATGTATACATTTATATATGTATATTTTTAGAGCTGTGTATTCTCTTTTGTAATCTTCTTTTTCTTTATTAACATACAATGTATTATTTGTTTCAGGGGTACAGGTCTGTGATTCATCAGTCTTACACAATTCACAGCACTCACCATAGCACATACCCTCTCCAATGTCCATAACCCAGCCACCCCATCCTTCCCACCCCCTTCCCCTCTAGCAACCCTCAGTTTGTTCCTGAGATTAAGAGTCTCTTATGGCTTGTCTTCCTCTCTAGTTACATCTTGTTTCATTCCCCCCTTTTATAATCTTTTAAAATTTAACATTTTGATGAATATTTTCTGATGTAAATAGTATGCTTTTTTGAAAACTATTAAACCTTTATCCCATTGTTGCCCATTTTAGTTGTTGCCAACTATTTACATTTTGTTTTATTTTTTTAAAGATTTTATTTATTTATTTGACAGGGAGAGATCACAAGTAGGCAGAGAGGCAGGCAGAGAGAAGGGGAAGCAGGCTCCCTGCTGAGCAGAGAGCCTGATGCGGGGCTTGACCCCAGGACCCTGAGATCACAACCTTGCAGAGGCTTTAACCCACGAGCCACCCAGGCGCCCCTAGAACACTGATTCTTTTTTTTTTTTTTTCAAAGATTTTATTTATTTATTTGACAGGAGAAAGATCACAAGTAGGCAGAGAGGCAGGCAGAGAGAAGGGGAAGCAGGCTCCCTGCTGAGCACAGAGCCAGATGCGGGGCTTTATCCCAGGACCCTGAGATCATGACCTGAGCCGAAGGCAGAGGCTTTAACCCACTGAGCCACCCAGGCGCCCCTGTTTTTTTTTTTTTAAAGATTTTATTTATTTGACAGAGGTCACAAGTAGGCAGTGAGGCAGGCAGAGAGAGAGGAGGAAGCAGACTCCCCGCTGAGCAGAGAGCCCAATGCGGGGCTCAGTCGCAGGACCCTGAGATCATGACCTGAGCCTAAGGCAGAGGCTTAACCCACTGAGCCACCCAGGCGCCTTTCTCCTTCCATTTTTTAAAATTAAACTGGTAACTTGAAGTCATCTGTAGTTCCTAAGTGCATGTGCTCATAATTGTGAGCTAATTATTTTTGTTCTATTGGCCTCAAGAAGTATATATACCATTATAAATTAGCTCATACAGGTGGTGGGTGCTCATCTTAGAAAAAAATTTTAATGGTAATTTTCTTCTTGTATAGTGTTGGGAACTTAAATATTATTACTTTTTGATAGTTTGATCAGAATCTCCTTTGGTCATTTGCTGTATTCCTTAGTTCCCGAGAAGTCTCACTGTGAGTTTGGAATGACGAGAAATGTTCGTCCTGACGCAGCTGTGAGGGTTATCCAGTCGATGGCTCGTTTCATGGCCGCCTATTTCGCCAATCAGCTGCTCTACATTTTGCCACCTCACAATGTGAATGTTCTTCCTCCCCTTCATGTTAAAACAGGTAATACAGTAAGCTAATAATTTTCTCACTTTTTTTTTAAGATTTTATTTATTTATTTGACAGAGATCACAAGTAGTCAGAGAGAGAGAGGGAAGCAGGCTCCCTGCTGAGCAGAGAGCCCGATGCGGGGCTCGATCCCAGGATCCTGAGATCATGACCTGAGCCGAAGGCAGAGGCTTTAACCCACTGAGCCACCCAGGCGCCCCTCACTTTGTTTTTTCACTTAGTATTAGAGTCAACATACATAGTCATCATTATTCTATGGAAATAATACCATTCTAGCTTAGTGTGGGACACACAGATTCTCAGTGACTATAAATGAATAAAATCTGAGAAAGATATTGCTTGGGCTTGTTTTTACTGAGTATGGATTTTTAATTACAAATTTTAGACAAATTGGTATTTTTTATAAAGTTTCCATTTTTAAAGTAAAAGGACTGTCATTTATATAAAAATGTGAAAATTTAACAAATTTTGAGTGTGCTAATTTAGAATTTAATTTTATTTGGATGATTTACTTTTATAATTTTCTTTGGATCGTTTACTTGGCTCTATTTAATCATTTTATTAATGTCAAAATGTACCACAGATTAGTGCGTAGAGAAGTGCCCTGCCCTCATGGAGAGACACACAGATTTCTATGATTTTTTCTATCATTTTTCTTAAATTAACATATAATGTATTATTTGTTTCAGGCGTACAGGTCTGTGAATCATCAGTCTTACACAATTCCCATGTGTCACTATAGTACATACCCTCCCCAATGTCCATCACCCAGCCACTCTTATCTGTCCCCCTAAACCCCCCAGCAACCCTCAGTTTAAGAGTCTCTTATGGTTTGTTAAGAGATTAAGAGTCTCTTATGGTTTGTCTCCCTCCCTGGTCCCATCTTGTTTCATTTTTTTCCCTCCCTAACCCACACGGCCCCCTACTCTGCCTCTCAAATTCCTCATATATGATGTTCATTTTATTCCGCTAATTTTGTTAAGTGTCTGCTGTATGCCAAGCTATGTTGTAAGTGCTAGAAATATATTAACTTGCACCATATGAGATTAATAATATGAAGATATTTGTAGTTCTTTTGTTTTGATGTTTGAAATAGACATTCTGATTACCATGAACAAAACAGGTAAAATATCTGTTCTTTCATGGAGTTTAAATATAACATCTAATTAAATTAACATCTCATTAAATCCCATCTAATAGCTTGAAACAGAAAAATAAATACATAAACAAGATATATCAAGTGGTGATAATTGACATGCAAAGGACTGACGTAGAGTAATGCATGGTGACCGAGTGGCTGTTTCAGATGGTGAATTTGGGAAAATGCTCTCTAGGGGGGAGGGGACATTTAAGATGAACTCTTTTTTTTTTTTTTTTAAGATTTTTATTTATTCATTTAACCGAGAGAGAACACAAGCAGGCAGAGAGGCAGGCAGAGGCAGAGAGAGGAGCAGGCTCCCTGCGGAGCAAGGAGCCCGATGCGGGACTCGATCCCAGGACGCTGGGATCATGACCTGAGCCAAAGGCAGTTGCTTAACCAACTGAGCCACCCAGGCGTCCCTCTTTTTTTTTTTTTAAGATTTTATTTACTTATTTGACAGAGAGATCACAAGTAGGCAGAGAGGCAGGCAAGAGAGAGAGGGGGAAGCAGGCTCCCTGCTGAGCAGAGAGCCCGATGCTGTGGGGTTCAGTGCCAGGACCCTGAGATCATGACCTGAGCTGAAGGCAGAGGCTTTAACCCACTGAGCCACGCAGGTGCTCCCTAAGATGAACTCTTTTTTTTTTTTTTTAAAGATTTTACTTATTTACTTGACAGAGATCACAAGTAGGCAGAGAGGGAGGGGGAAGCAGGCTCCCCGCTGAGCAGGGAGCCCGATGAGGGGCTCAATCCCAGGACTCCGAGATCATGACCCGAGCTGAAGGCAGAGGCTTTTTTTTTTTTTTTTAAGATTTTTTTATTATTATTATTTATTTGACAGAGAAAGAGAGATCACAAGTAGGTAGAGAGGCAGGCAGAGAGAGGGGAGGAAGCAGGCTCCCCGCCGAGCAGAGAGCCCGATGTGGGGCTTGATCCCCGGACCCTAGGATCATGACCTGAGCAGAGGCTTTAACCCACTGAGCCACCCAGGCGCCCCCACCTAAGATGAACTCTTAATGACAACAGCAGCAGGGACGTATCAGGACTGACAGCATTCTAACCTGAGCTTGTGCAAAAGCCCCAGAACAAGAATAAACTTGATGCATTTGAAAAACTGAAAGGCTGGGGCTGGGCTGGAGGTGGCTGGAGCATAGAGGATGAGGTGGAGAGTGATAGGACATGAAGGCAGAGGCAACTGTGACATGATCACAGTTGTTGTGAGCCAGGGAAAGGAATCTGCACTTTATTTTAAGTACAGTGGGCTCTCAGCAGGAAGGAACAGGAACTGATACACATATGTTAGAATAGTACAAGCTGTAAGGTAATTAGAAGTTTAATAGAGGGGGGCTTCTGGGCAGCTCAGTCTGTTAAGCATCTGCCTTCAGTTCAGGTCATAATCAAGGGGTCCTGGGATGGAGCCCTGCTTCATGCTCCCTGCTCAGCCGGGGAGCCTGCTTCCCCCTCTCCCTTTTTCCTCTCCCCGCTGTGCTCTCTCTCTCTCTCAAATAAATAAATATTAAGAAAAAAAGTTTAAAGTCACAAAAGTGTGGGTTTTGAACTATGTGTTCAGAGTCTTCTGTAACTGTGTCAGGATGAGGGTAGGAGCGAAGGACTGTCTGTACCGACTTGAACAACACTTCAGCAGTCGTGTTGGGGTTTTTCAGGAGGTTCTGCTCCCTAGACAGTCATGTGTGTGAGGTAGAACCAGAAGGGATCTTGTTTGATGGTTTCTTTTCTAAGAAGGTCCCTGCTTCCCTGGGAAGAAGAGTTGTTCCTGACCTGATTATGGCTGGTTTCAGGGGCTGGTACGGACAGAAACACGCACTCACCTTCCACCAGGCCCTGCCTGCTCTCCTGTCCCTGTCCACCATTGTCCTTTTCCGCCATGTCCTAACTCAGATTCCGCTGGTGCTCCCTACCTTTTCTCCCTAACAGCGTGTGCTCCCTCCACTTTTATGCCTTCCTCTACGACTGTATTACTCAGATACATATTACTTATTTCCTTGTACATTTGATGATACAGTTGACCCATGAATAACACAAGTTAGGTGTGCCAGCCCCCTGCACAGTCAAAAATTCACAAATAACTTTTGACTCCCCCAAAAGTAAACTGTTGATAACCTACTATTGACCACATGTCTTGCCCATAAGATCAACAGTTAACATGTATTTTGTATATGTATTATATACTGTATCTTACAATAAAGTGAGCTAGAAAAAGAAAATAAAATCATAAGAGAAAATGCATTATTATTACTGTATGTATTTATCCAAAGAAAGTGTGTGTGAGTAGACCTGCACAGTTCAAACCCATGTTGTTCAAGGGTCAAGTGCATTTATTATCATTGCAGTGGTTTTATACTTCAGCTCTTTTTCGTTAATTCCTTAGGTATTTACACCTATGTTTTCTTTTTTTGGTAGTAATGTTTCTAACATCAAATTGTGTCCTTAATCCACATTATTTTACCAAAGAGGAAAGGTAGTACTCTCTGTGGTTTTTTGAAAAACCTTTAAAAAAAAAAAAAAAAAAGATCAGATCCTGACATAGAAAGTTTGTATCCTACATTATAGGACTTGAGCTGTTTGCCATGATCTTTGTCTTTTCAGATCACTTTGCATACCTAGGGAAGATTGATCTTTATCACATTGTAGGAAGAAAGGTGATAGAATTTACTGAATTGTTTTTGGACATATTCATAAACACTCATAAAAGCTCGAAGACACACTTTTTTATTTCTTGTGTAAATATCTTCCCAGTGAGAGGAGAGGCTAGGAAAGAAAGTTTTGTGGTCTCTTCCTAAGCCTGAGACTGTGATTATTGAAAATTTAAACACCCGAAACATGTTATATATAGCCTTTAGTTTCTTTAATTTCCAGTATCTTTTTTTTTGACAGAGAGGGAGATCACAGGTAGGCAGAGAGAGAGGGGGAAGCAGGCCCCCCGCCGAGCAGAGAGCCCGACATGAGGCTCCATCCCAGAACCCTGAGACCGTGACCCGAGCCAAAGGCAGAGGCCCCAACCCACTGAGCCACCCAGGCGCCCCTTTAATTTCCAGTATCTTGAAAAAGGATATCCACAGTCTTGACTTAGAATAGATTTTATGTTAATCATTTTAATCAGAACTAATAGCAGGATGTATTGAGGATTTGAGTTGCTTATTTGATGTGATGTTGTATGAAAGCAATAAAATTTTTAGCAAATTAAATCATTCAAGTTCTTTTAATAGTATGGTACCTTGCTCAGAGTAAATAAAAAAAATAGGAAAAATTTCATCAGTCTCTGGGCTCTTTGCCTCTGCAGAATCAAACATTCACATTGATGACGAATTTTTGTGTTTCTATCCAAATGTGTTTGTCAGAAAGCTGAAGTGTTAGTGGTAGGTGTGGGCAGGGACTAGGTCACATGAGAAACTAATCATTTCAAGGGGCAGAAACCCATGTAGACCATTTGCCAGTTTTATTTTAGGGAAGTGAGTGGGAATGTTAGCAGTATGTATTTTTTTAAAAATAGCAGTTCAGTTATTGTATTTCCAAGTTGCTTATTCATGTTACTTTAATTAGGGAAAGGTATGGAAAGCTAGGGAGAAGGATATCACCCTTTGTATTTATCCCAGGCCAGACTGAAATCTTGTCTATTTAGTCAGGATTATTGAAAATCACTCTTTTCTACTTTCTTATAAATACTAATATATGGAACACTTAATGCTCGAGCTTTACCTCAAATTATTTTTTTATTGCATGACACTGTGAGGAATATAAATTCATGTAAAATGTGTCTCTGCTCTCCCGATTTCTAGTAGGAGAAATAGAGATGTATTTCAGTAAGCCCACAGTAATAAATTGTACACTGTGGTCCAGTATACTTTAGTGTGTATAAGTATGTTTATATTATCTGACAAAATTTTCATTAAACTGACTGTATTTATATTTGTTTTATGTAATGTACTCAATGCTGTCTCTTTTCTTTCTGTATCCACTCTGTTTAGTTTCATTTTTTAAGAATGTTGACATTTACTTCATGACCCACTAATGAGGCAGTTTCTTCAGTGTTAAAAAAAAAACAACCTAGAGTATGTTAAGTATTATTTTAAACCATTTAAAAAAATAATGTATTTATTTAGAGAGAGGGAGAGAGCATGAGCAGGGGGAGGGGCAAAGGGAGAGGGAGACAGAATCCCAAGCTGACTCTGTACTAAGCGCAGAGCCCGAGGCAGGGTCGAATCTACTGACCCTGAGATCATGTCCGACTCTCAGCCAACTGCCACCCAGGCACCCCCATTTTAAACCATTTAAAAAAAATTTTTATTTGTTGGGGCTCCTGGGTAGCTCAGTGGGATAAGCCTCTGCCTTTGGCTCAGGTCATGATCTCAGGGTCCTGGGATTGAGCCCCGCATCAGGCTTTCTGCTCAACAGGGAGCCTGCTTCCCCTTCTTTCTCTGCCTGCTTCTCTGTCTACTTGTGATCTCTGTCAAATAAATAAATAAAATCTTAAAAAAAAATTTTATTTATTTGGGGTGCCTGGGTGGCTCAGTGGGTTAAAGCCTCTGCCCTTGGCTCTGGTCATGATCTCAGGATGCTGGGACCAAGCCCCGAATCAGGCTCTCTCCTCAGCAGGGAGTCTGCTTCCCCCACCACCCCCCGCCTGCCTCTCTGCCTACCTGTGAACTCTCTCTCTGTAAAAAAAAAATAAAATCTTTTTTAAAAATTTATTTACTTATTTAAGAGAGAGAGAGAGAGGCGGCGGGGGGGAGAGAGAGAGAGAGAGAGAACACAAGAGGAGTGGGTGAGGAAGAAGCAGGCTTCCCGCCAAGCAGGGGAGCCCGATGCGGCGCTCCATCCCAGGACCCTGGGAATCATGGCCTGAGCCCAAGGCAGAGGCTTAACGACTGAGCCACCCAGGCACCACCTTGAACCATTTTTGAAAAGATTTTATTTAGGGGCAACCTGGGTGACTCAGTTGGTTAAGCATCTGCCTTCCACTCAGGTCATAATCTGGGAGTCCTGGGGTTGGTCCCATGTGGGGCTTCCTGCTCTGGGGGGTAGCCTGCTTCTCCCCCTCCCTCTGCTACTCCCCTTGCTTGTGCTCTCTCACTCTCTCTCTGTCAAATAAATAAATAAAATCTTAAAAAAAAAGGAAAAGGAAATGAGATTTTATTTATTAGAGAGAGCATGAGCATGGAGAGAGGCAGGGGGAGAGGGAGAGAGAGGTGGGAAAGCAGACTCCCTGCTGAAGGGTGGAGCCTACCTGGGGCTCCAGGTGGGTGGGCTCCACATGGGGCTTGATCCTGGGGCCCTGAAATCATGACCTGAGCCAAAGTCAGATGCTTAACTGGCTGAGCCTCCCAGCACCCTTATCTTAAGCCATCTTTCTTGTGATTTTGTGTAAAAAATACTAATTAAAGAGATAGGGGCTCCTGGCTGGCTTAGTGCAGCATGCAATTCTTAATCTTGGGTTTGTAAGTTTCAGCCCCACATTCACTGTAGAGATTACTTATAAATAAAATCTTTTAAAAAAGAAAGAGATATATATATAATTATGTGAGTTCTGATAAATTAATTGTAATGTCCATTTTCTTTTATTTACTCAGAATATTCCCTTCGACTTATTCCTCTACAACACTCTAAGGTGGCCAGTGTTGTAAGAGATCAGAATCTCTGTGACGTGTGGACAGTTGAATATACCTTTGAATTATTACTTATTGGTGGCCTAGTTCCAGAGGCTGTGTGGTTGGCGCATAAACTTGGAGACTGGAAAACATCTGTTTCCATTGGTGTGGCCTTCCAACTATTCTGTAAACATGATAGCAATTTCATAAGGTATGTATATTTAGGCAAACTTAGGTTAAGAAATAGTATCATAGTATCATCTAACTATTTTTATTTCTCTAATTGCTAGCATTTGCATATTTTGTGGAATCCTTAGTCCAGCAGTGTCCAATAAAATTATTTTTAATGTTGGAAATGTTCTATGTGTACAGTCCAATATGATAGCTATTAGTCACATGTAGCTATTGAGCACTTGAAATGTGGCTAGTAAGACCAAGGAACTGAGTTTTCAATCTAATTTAAATTTAAATAGCTAAATATGCAGGTAATGGCTACAGTGTTGGACAGCTTAGCAGCTTTCTTGTGTTAAAGCTTAAAAAAAACCCTTTTATTTAGCACATATGTTACTAATTCCCTCAAAAGACTTTTAGTCAGGGGGAGAGTTTGTCTATTTTATGTAGGATTTAAATTTTAAGCTAATTAATCTAATATCTGTATTTTAACTTCTTTGACTATTATGGTATTGTGGTATCTCTGATATTTTTCAGTTCAATAATTCAACATCTATTTATTTGTTAAGTAACCTTTCTATATCAAGCTCTCTGCCAAGTATTTTAATAGATATAAATTTAAATGGTACATAGTCTCCATGTTTAAAACATTTATAGTTTAATAGAGAAATTAGGACAAAACATTTTACATAGTGTGGTAAGAAAAGTGCCAGTGGTGCAGTGAAGAGAGCAATATTATGAATTGGGCATAGGACAGGAAATACTTTATGTAGGAGACATCATTTGAGATTGACATTGAAGGGAAGACAGGATCTTGACAAATGAAGTAGTTGTAGGGAGGGAGAATATTCCAAACATGAGCAAAATCATATGGCTAAAGACAGGTTTGGTGCAGTTTGGATAGAGTAGACTGAAGGGTAGCAGTGGGAAATAATGATAGGATGATATATTAGTATCATAATCATGGAGAGCCTTAAAAATCTCCTTAGTGCAATATTTCCTCAATTATTTCTTTTTTCCCCCTAATTATTTCTTTTTAAAATAGAGAATGAATAAAGAAAGTAAATTTCACTGTTTCTTAAAATTTCATGTTTAGTTCTTAGTGTGTTAATATTTCCTTTTTTTCAAAATTTAGATTCATTTCTCTTAACACGATGTGATTTCAGGTCCAACAAAAAGGGTCTGAATTTACCAATAAATTTGACTCCAGCACAGATTTTCCAGGAAAAACTGCAGTGTTTTTTAGGTCGGCCAATCTCTTCCGAAGCAAAAAATGAAATGGGCTCAAAATATAAACAGTTTACAGGTATGTTACCTACATATAGTCTGACAATGTATCAGCTTAATTAATATAAACCTTATGATATTTTATTTTTATTATTTTTTTTACCTTATGATATTTTAAAAAGCTTATTAATATCTACAAATATATTAAACTTTGCAGTAAGCTTATCAAAGATAAAAGTT
Source organism: Nasua narica (assembly GCA_028533885.1). Taxonomy (NCBI): domain Eukaryota; kingdom Metazoa; phylum Chordata; class Mammalia; order Carnivora; family Procyonidae; genus Nasua; species Nasua narica. The sequence continues at coordinate 112,883,728 of CM052809.1, forward strand.
TGCTATTTATTCCTAATCATGGGAACATTCAAAACTTATGTGAGCTTAAAAATGATGGTCAGTAACTGAATGAGACTGTTTTTCTATACATATCTTTTTACCAGTTGTATTTTGCTACATTTGGATTATTTTCTCTTGGAGTCATAGTTGTAGAATCTCACAGAATCTCGCACACAGGTGAATACGTAAAAGTATTTAGTGTAACTCTTGCTGAGTGCATAAATCACAGGCTTGGTTTTGTTTTTAGTTTGAAAATTTCAGAGTGGCATGACAAAATTAAAAATAATGTAATATCGCATATATTTCATAGATTTACCCAGGAACCTTATACAATTTGTCTCTTTTATAAATGGAGAAATTTAGATGGAAAGTAATGAAGTCAGGTATTTAAAGTTACACGTTTAATGATTACTGTGGGACCCTTTTGTTTTATTGGTGCATGTCTCCATTAAGCAGTGAGACTTCTAACTCTAGAGTCTTAGAACTTACTAATTATAACTTCTCTTTCTAGAAAGAACTCCTAATACTTGGAAATCTGACTAAAAACTTTGCTAGTTTTCTGTCAGTATTTTTTAATTTACTTTTAATTTTTAAATATTCATTTATTTTTAAAGATTTTATTTATTTATTTGAGAGCAAGAGAGAGGAAGAGAGCAGCAGAGGGAGAGAGAAGAAGTAGGCTCTCTGCTGAGCTGGGAGCCCAACTCAGGGTTTGATCTCAGGACCCTGGGACCATGACCTGAGGTGGAGACAGACACTCAACCGACTGAGCCACTCTGGCACCCCTTTCAATATTTTTTTAGATAAAGGCAAAGATAATGTGACTACATGAAAGTTGGTTTTGAAAAAAAAAAAAGGACTAAAAAAGTCCCAGTCTGAACTTAACAGTTCTGGCAAAATGTTGGTTTAAATAATCTGCAAAACTTTCCCACAATAGATAGATAAAATGTGTTTCTAGATAAAATATAAAAATACACGTATTACGGTTAATATATAGAGAAAGTGGGGGAGATTTCCAGAAGTCAGAAACAAAGAGGAAATAGAAACTCAGTGGATTCCACTCCTAGATATTTATCTAAGCATAATGAAAACATAGAACTACCCACAGGCCTGTATACAAATGTTCACGGCAGCTTTTTCATAATAGTCAAGAACTTGAAACAACTCCAGTGACTGTCAACTTGTGAATGGATAATCAAATTTCAATGTATCTGTACAATAGAATAATCAATAATGAAGAGGGGCAAACTACTGATAACATGCAACAACATGGATGAATTGCAGAACCGTTGTGTGGAATGAGAGAGGTCAGAAATAAAGATTACATATTGTTTGATCCCATTTATATGATATTTTATTAATAGTAACCCTACAACGGGGCACCATGGTAGCTCAGCTAGTTGAGTGTCTGACTCCTGGTTTCTGCTCAGGTCATGATCTCATGGGTTGTGGGATCGAGCCCCACGTTGGGTTCGGTGCTTAGCGTGGAGTCTTGCTTGAAGAATTCTCTCCCTCCACCCCTCCCCATCCTCCCTCTCCCTCTCTCTCTCAAATAAATAAATCTTTAAAAAAAAAAAGTAACAGTATAAGGACAATAAACAGATCAATGGTTTTCAACAGAAGGGTGTAATAGAACTTTTTTGGGGTGATGACCTTCTTACAAGGCTGTAAAATTTGTCAAAACTCCTTGAACTATATACTTAAAAAGGATGAATTTTAGTATATATAAATTATACCTTATAAACTGATTTAAAAGCAAACTTAGCAGATGATTAGTGAAGTGGAAAATGAATTTGAACTCTCTAGGTGTGTAGGACATAACTTATGTGTAATAAGAGTTCCTTTGTACCTATACCAAATTGTGGATGGTAGCTGCATCTGGAGAGAGCAAGTGGAATATAATTGGTACAGAAATTTCAGCTCTATCTGTAATGTTTTATTTTTTTTTAAATATTAATTAAATATATCAACAGTGTTAATAACAGACAAGAATGAAAAGTCAATACATGAGTGTTTTCATATTACATTCTATATGTTAAAACATGCTTTAAATATTACATAATATAAAAGTTCCTAAATCTCTAGTTCTTTCACCTGCATCTCTTCGTATTTTACCTTCTGGGACTTATCCATACTTATACAGGTATTTGTATAGTTGAAGGTAGATCGTAGGACTGTTTTTTTGTCTTTTTTAAAAAAAATTTATTTAAATTCAATTAGCCAACATATAATACGTCATTAGTTTTTGATGTAATGTTTGGTGATTCATTAGTTGCATATAACACCCAGTGCTCATCATATCACGTGCCCTCCTTAATGCCCATCACCTAGTTACGCCATACCGCCACCCACCTCCCTTCCTGCAACCCTCAGTTTGTTACAAAGTCAACAACCAAAAAACAAATAATCCAGTCAAGAAATGAGCAGAAGACATGAATAGACACTTCTCCAAAGAAGACATACAAAGGGTCAGCAGACACATGAAAAAATGCTCCACATCACTTGCCAGGGAAATACAAATCAAAACCAAAATGAGGTACCACCTCACATCAGTTGGAATGAGTAAAATTAACAAGACAGGAAACAACAAATGTTGGTGAGTATGTGGAGAAAGGGGAACCCTCTTAACACTGTTCGTGGGAATGTTTTGTATCTTTTTGCCTTTTTCTTTTTTTTAGCTGCATGACAAAAGTTATTTTTACTAACTTTTATTTAAAAAAATACTGTGGTGGGGACACCTGGGTGGCTCAGTTGGTTAAGCTCAGTCGGTCAGCTCAGGTCATGATCTCAGGATCATCAGATCAAGCCCTGCATTGGGCTCTGCTCTGGGTGTATGTATGTATGTATGGATAAATAAGTAAGTAAATAAGTAAATAAGTAAGTAGTAGAATAGTTATTAGATTTCTGTCTAGAAGTTGGCTTGTTCTGCACGTCAACCAATAAATAATATGTTCACTTTTGATGATTGGCTTTTTCAGATACGAAATTTTACACTAGAAAATAGGATCAGCATAATATAAATTTTAACTTTTTTTTTTTTTTACCTAATTTTGTATTTGGCAGATCCCATTGAAGAAGAAGATGTAAATCAGCTATTTGGTTCAGTGCGAGAAGTCCTGAAAGCAGCGGTTATGGCTGATGCAGATGTTCTGTCAGAGACATTTCAGCTTCTGATAAGCTCTGCCAAGGACTTCAGTAGGAGACTGGGGGGCTTAGTGCCGGTCGGCTTGTATCTTCCAGCTCCTCCATTATATTGTCCTCAGCCAGCTATTCTTAGTGAAGTAAGCTTAGTGCTTAATCTTTTAATTAACTTAAAATTGATTTTGTCCAAATTTTAAAATAATCAACTTGATAATAATTATCAAGTTAAGAATGCAAGCTCTGAAGACAAACTTCCAAATCTCAGCTTTGCTGTTTATTAAGTGTATAATCTTAGGCAGTGTACTAAACTGTTTAAGTTTCCTTATCTGTAAAATGCAGATGATGATACTGTCTGCAATAGCATTATTGTGAGGATTAAATGAGATATCCTGCAAAAGCTTTGACCTTAGGGCCTGGGACACGTAGTAAGCAGTCAATAAATGTTAAAATTATTGCAATAATAAGACAAACTCAAGAGAGAGTTCTCTATATCCAGATTTTTTTAAAAAATAGACATTTGTGGGATGCCTCGGTGGCTCAGTGGTTAGGCATCTGCCTTTGGCTCGGGTCATAGGCTCCTGGGATTGAGTCCCACATTGGGCTCCTTGCTCAGCAGGGAGCCTGCTTCTCCCTCTGCCTACTGCTCCCCCTGCTTGTACACATTCTCTCTCTCTCTCTGACAAATAAATAAAATAAAATCTTTAAAAAAAAAAGACATTTGTTTAAGGTAACAAATAATTTCAGAATTTAGGGGCCATACATTGTTTCAGTCTTTTATTGACCTCATTGTCTTTGCCTCTTTTGAAAGACTTTACTTTTTTATTTGATAGGTCATTTTTTTCAGCTGCACTATTCAATTGATAGTTCTGTCATAAATAGCAATACGGTCTTCTTCTCAGGAACTTTTTCTCTGCTCTCATGATATTATAATTAGCTAGCTTTAAGATTTAAAGTATTAATGCAAATTACTTTTAAATTATTTTAATATCTGATTTTATTTTGAAGTTATTTTGAATATTTTGAAGTGATTCTGGTATTTCTTTACTACTTTCTGTTTTAGTATTAGGAACTTCTCTGTATCTGTTTTTTTCTTTTCTCTTTTAAGACTCTTTTAAGACTTTTGTTCTATTCTTATTTGTTATATTTAAGGTTATGTTTCAGTAGGTTAAAAATATTTCATTTATTGATATTTCATAGTTTTTTGGTTTTTTTTTTTAAAGATTTTATTTATTTAACAGAGAGAGAGAGATCACAGGTAGGCAGAGAGGCAGGCAGAGAGAGAAGGAAGCAGGCTCCCTGCTGAGCAGAGAGCCCAATGCAGGGCTCAATGCTAGGACCCTGAGATCATGACCTGAGCCGAAGGCAGAGGCTTTAACCCACTGAGCCACCCAGGCGCCCCTTATTGATATTTCAAATGTAATATGTTATACATGGAAGGAATAAATTGTCCATTGTATTTCTTAGTAATTGATCTTTTCTGTCACATCTGAGTCTTCAGTAATAATTCAGTAAGTTTAGAAATTAGGAATAGCGTTTAAGGTATTTTTGGCATATGCTACAGTGATATTAGTTTGAGTGGCTGTGATCCTTAGTGATTGTTCATTTTATTACTTTTTATTAAAATAATCCTTAATGGTAGGATTTCTCCTAAATATCACTCTATATCCATTAGAATTCTTTGGGTTGGAAATAATAGAAAACTTGGTCCAGATTGGCTGGCGTAATTAAGAAGCCCAGTAGTAGGGTAGCCTTCTGACTCAGTTATGTTAACATTGATTTGAGCTCTTCCTCTCTAGATTGTTTTCTAAAGTGTTAGCTTCAGCTTAAGGCTGGCTCTTTTTGGGAGGAGGGTGGCCACCAGCAGCTTCTAAGGATACCTTGTCCACGTTCAGAGGGAGAGAGAAGGGGCGAAAGCAAAACAGAAGTATTTCTCCCCCATTATTTCTCTCCCTCAGGGTACTGAGAGTCACTCTTGGCTAGGGAGAATGCAAGGTTCTATTTGGCAGTCCATTAGTACTATTGGAGTCAGGAGTGGTGGACTTTCACTGTTGTAGGGGAAGTCTTGGGTTTAAGGTCAGTTTAGCCCTTTACATTGTTTGAGGTGAGAGAAATATTTCCTTGACACTAGAAATAGCTATAGTTGAAATCTCTGAGGCCATCCCTCAAAATTTCCCTTACAAATCTCCAGGAACATTTTAGTTTGAGAAACACTGTATTTATTTTCCCTTTAACCCTTAAATTTTTCATATTACCAGCTACTAAAATCAATTGTTTTATTTTCTTCAGGAAGATGGTGATGATCTTGTTTTAAAAGCTGAGAAAGAGAACCGCCAAAAGGTGTCTGGAATTCTTCAACGGGTCCTCTTGCTTTTCCGGGCAGCTCGGTGTTCTTTTCCTGTGGCACAGTGGTACATCTTGCAGTTGAGATGGGCGAGAAAAGTCATGCAGAAGGTCTGGAAATGGCTTAGTCATTTATGTGCTGTGTTAAACTATTTAAATCTACTAATATTTATTCACACTTACAAATACCTACAATCATGACATTTTTCCAACAAATATTCCTATAAATGCATAGATTTCAGGTTTGTTTATAATAAGCAAGGCTGTCATCCCCTTCAACGCTGACTTCAGCGGAGCCATAGCTGCATCCTTACCTGATCTGCATGCAGCCAGACGGGACATCTGCTCACTTATCCATTACCCAGCTGCAAGCCCTTTGTACGCCTGTTGTCTGTCTCTGTGAAATGTGGAAATAAATATTATTTGTGCCAAATATCTTTAATTTGGCCTTTGATTATATTTAAATTTTTTTTTTTTTTTTAAGTAGACTCTATGCCTAGTGTGGAGCCAACTAGGGCTTGAACTCATGACCCTCAGATCAAGATGTGAGCTGAGATCAAGAGTTGGATGCTTAACTGAGTGAAACACCCAGGTGCCCCAGCCCTTGATGATACTTAAAACAAGGATCTACAACTTTAAAAAAAAAAAAAAAAACAAGGATCTACAACTTTTTTTAGTAGGGACCTTTAGAGAGACTTTGAGAAGTTACCAAGTTGTTTTTGAAAATTAGACTTTTTTTAGAAAGAAATGTTTGTAAAATTTGCTTACAGCTATAGTTATATAAATATAACAGTCATATAAATATATAAACAGTTATATAATATAAAAATGAAAACAAATAAATATATAATATATATATTTTATATTTATATAAAAAATTTTTAATGTTTTATATATAAATATATATTTAATAAGGGACAATATATTTATATGTAAAATAAAATATAAACAATTATATAAACATATAAATATGCAGTTATATAAATATACAGTTACAGTTATATAAATATAACCTGAAATTGTACCCTTTCTGTATCTTGTCATCCCAAAGTTGTTTTCAAAGCATGTTTACTAAGAAGGGTGAAGAGTTTTCCTGTGTTATTGAAAGATTGGTTTTAATAGTTTCAAGATCTACAAGCTATTTGTTATAGGAGACTTCATTTTAAAAATTGTTTGGACAGTTTTCTACAATAAAGTTGGAAATTACATTTGCATAGAAGTTTGATCTGATATATAAATATTGACAGCAATCTCACTTAATCTAGCTTGAATTAACTTAGCTAGCGCTAAGTCTGTATTAAGACTTTAGTGACATAGCTAAAGACATGCCTCCTAGGACGAACAGGCCACAGACTAGAGCCTTTGTGTGTGTAGTCCTTGCTGCTGTGATTGCCCAGTGCCCTGTGTGGTTTGCGGCTTATCTTTAAGGCTTGTTGTCAACCCTTGGTCTATATATGGAAGTGACCCATGAATTCCCTCTAATTCACTATTCCTCAAATTTATCTGATAGTTTTATTGTTAGACCATGAATTTACTGATCTTGGGAGAGGTACCAAAAATGTGGAGATCCATTCTTACAATTAATTTGTACGATTCATGCCCATTATTGGACATATAATTTAATTACAAATTTGATTGTAATAAATCGATGTTTTCTAATTGGTTGGAATGGTGGAACACTTGTTGCTACCCAAATTATGAGATATTTATTCATGAAAGCAAAAAATCACATTTCTCATGGAGTTGTGTACCAAAATATGGACTGTTGCTGCGGGAATCTGAACGCTTGATGGGGCAGAGATGGGATTACAAGTTAGCTCATGCACATGGCTAAGAGGTTTGTGCTGGTCGTTAGCAGGAGGCTTCCCCTGAGCAAGTGATCCAAAGACAGCAAGGTGGAAGCTACAGTGCCTTTGTGATTTAATCCCAGAAATCAGTACAACCACTTCATGTTCTGTTAATTAGAAACTAGTTACTTAGTATGATCTTCACTGTAGGTGAGGGAAATTAGGCTCTACCTTTGAAAGGATGAGTTTTCAAGAATTTGTGGACATATTTTAAAACCACCATACTATTATACCAAAGTTAACAATAATTCCTTACTAATATCTAATACCCGATCCATAATAAAATTTCCCTGATTTTGAAAATGTCTTTTTTGTAGTAGGCTTTTTAGAATCAAAATTCAACTGCAGTTCACCCATGTTTGGTTATGAGATTATAGGAAGGACTATATTATCAAGTCTGACTCATAAGAATCAACAGACTTACCCAGGATCAAACTTTATACCAGTTATTTCAAGGATATAACTAAAAGACATAGGTGAAGCCTACAATTGCATACGTTGCTCCCAAGTTTTTTCTTGCTGTGGGAGGATGTGATCTGGCCTCTGTTTAACATCATGACACGAGAGAGTATCAGTTACTGAGTATCTCCTTTTTATATCTCTTTATAGAGTTTGTGTGACATTTCCAGTGAGCCATACTCCATAAATCCAAGCATCCTACGTTTATTTATAATAACCAACCTACCTAGGCTCTGTACATCTAGTAAATACCATGTATTTGTTGGACAAGATGTCTGTCATTAGCATGATTACAAGGGGATTTGATGAGATTGTGTCTTTATGGAAGTGAATAGAAGAGGGAGAAAGTAGATTACAAACCTGCTGCTAATCCTTTCATTTTCAGGTTTATGTCTCTTAGATTCCTTTTCTTTTATTCTATAGCAGTTTCCTTTAATTTCTTTTCACTCCTTGATTTGTAGAGAAACATGGTAATTTGTCCTGTACCACATTCTGCATGTGTTTGATAGTTTATCCATTTAGTGTCATTTAACTTATTCCTCTTTCCTTTTATTTCTTCATAAATTAGTAATTATACTCATTGAGGTACAGAGGCTTGATCAGGTTCATATTTTCTTAGAAAAGGGTCCTTTATAAATGGTATGGTATACTTACTTTTTGCATCATATCATGTGACACAGAGGACTTTTTATCTCACTTTTAGTGATGGTGAGATGGATTCATGAGTTGGGTTGTGTTTTACCCACTCACATTCTCCATCAGTTCAGCAACTTTTTACCTAATTGAACATTTATTGATTATCCTTGCTGGAGTTATTACTTTATTAGGAGTTGCCAAATGGTAACTTTAATTCTGTCACTTAAGTTTTTTATTTTTTTATTTTTATTTATTTTTATTTTTAAAGATTTTTATTTATTTATTAGAGAGCGAGAGACTGAGAATGAGAGGGGAGAAGGTCAGAGGGAGAAGCAGACTTCCCGCAGAGTCGGGAGTCCGATATGGGACTCGATCCCGGGACTCCGGGATCATGACCTGAGCCGAAGGCAGTTGCTTAACCAACTGAGCCACCCAGGCGCCCCACTTAAGTTTTTTAAAAGTTATATAGGTAGATATAACTTTTGTCATATTTATTTTTATGTACTGCACATAGTTTTATTTTGGATGAGAGATACTTAAATATCTTTTTTTCCATTATTATGCCTTTGGGGAAAGTTAGGACAAATAGCATTAAATTCTTTCTATACAGGCAGAACTGAGTGATGAAAAAGATTTGACTGAAACTTTTTCCTTTTTGTGACCTAGCCTAGTGAATTTCTTTTTTTTTTTTTTTTAAGATTTTATTTATTCATTTATTTATCAGAAAGAGTGCACAAGCAAGGGGAGTGGCAATCAGAGGGAGAAGCAGGCATCTGCCGAGGCAAGGAGCCCGATGCTGATCTCAGTCTCAGACTCTGGGATCATGACCTGAGCCGAAGGCAGATGCTTAACCAACTGTGCCACCCAGGCATCCGTAGTCTAGTGAATTTCTTGAATTAAATTTGTGAGCTAAGTTTCTGAAAGTACAGCTCATTTCAGGAATATTTTCTTGCATAGTATGGGAACCATGCTGTGTTTTCCATTCTATATGGTTTAACTTACCTGCCTTGTTTGTTCCATTATAGCTTGCTTAAAAATAGATTTAGATGACTGATAATTACCATATTCTGTCATTCTTTCAGATTCGAATGAAAGGGTCCCTTCCTTCATTGAGTCCTTTCCCTCAGTCATTACTTAATTACTGTAAAGGAGGTGTAGCATTCTTTCGACCTGGAGCAGCTGGAGACCACAAGCTTGATGAAGTTTCCATTAAAGCAATAGGTTTGTCCACAATGAACTGTTTGCTTAGAAATTAGTCCTAAATATTAAAAATGATATAATATAAGCAATTGATTTGGGGAAGTTTCTATACAATGGAATACTATATTGGCAATGAAAAGACAGTATGGGTATGTTACCACCTTGGAAAGATATCCAGGATACATTAAGTGAAAAAAAGACCTAGTTTCAGCCCAGCATACATAGTATGATTATCTGTATCTTTGTGTACTTTTATTGCTTTTAATTTAAAAAATTGTTTAATAGTGGAAAGTATGTTTCTAGTACTGAAAAGTTTTAAACTTGGTTGCCTATCATAAGGGATTTTCCAAATAAATTAACTATACAGTATTAAGTAGAGCTGTGTGTATTGGTTTTGAACATTATCTACGGTGTGCCATGAAGCTTAAAGCAAGTAAACTACTAGTAAATAGAGTAAGTTATTTACTCTAAAAATGTTTTTAATATTTTTATGCAACTGCCCATGCATGAAATATTCTAGAATAATGTACATAAAAATTCTGAAAGGATTTTCATGACTTTTATGTAAGGTATTGGCAATGAACATATGTCTCTTTTATAATCAAAAAAATAAAGACATTTATTTCGGAAAGAAAATGAGCAGTGGTGAAGTTGTTATTATATAAATGTATATACTCATCCAGTTTTTCATATTTGTATTCCCAATTTAGGTTGCTTCAGAGAACTTTGTGCTTTGTGTTGGATGCTACATATTCGTGATAAATTATCTTATAGTTGCAGGGAGTATCAGAAAGCAAGAGAAAATATGGAGGGAAAAAAGGTATTTACTTGCACAGGAGTAAGGAAAATTAACAAATACTACTTGGGAAGTTATTGCTTGATAGAAGATTTCACTGTTTATAACAGTCTTTCTTTTGAACTCCTCCTGATCTAGCCATCTAAATTGAAAAGGAAATGTATTTCCCACTATCCTTTTAGGACCTCGAAGTGGAGTTTGATTCCTGTATGGTTGAGCACTGTCTCAGTGCAGTGGAGTGGGCATACAGAATGCTGCCCTTCTCTCGGTTTTCTAATATTGAAGAACTTATTCAGGATCTAATTTTGAGCCTTATTGGAGAACTGCCACCAATCAGAAAGGTAAATTGAATGTAGGTGAAAAGCTAAATGAAAATCAGAGATTTTAAAGGATTTTTGCCTTATTTTAATTAAGAATGATGTTGCTCATAAAGCTCATTTTTTAAATTTTTCTGAAGGTAGCAGAAATTTTTGTGAAAGCATTTCCGAATCCTGAGGACATAAGGGTTCCTTTAAGAGAAAAATATCACTCTCTTCAGCAGAGACTCAGACACTGTGTTGTGAAAGGTAGTATTTGTCATTTCTTAGATACCCGAGAGATGAATTATGGCAGATTCTCGTTTTCTTTTGAAAGCATGTGATTTCTAGTGCTTATATTGTTATGCATTTCTTCTTTCTTTGAAGATAGTATGAGAAGGCAGAAATAAGTACTCCTCCATTACTGAGGCACCAGTTTTGCTTTGGAACCAGACAAAGCTGACTTCATGTCATGGCTCTGTCAGTTAATAACTGTGTGACTGTAGGCAAGTTGCTCAGTCTCTATGGGTCTCATTTCCTTATTTGTAAAATGGGTATAATAATACCTACTTTATGAATGTGTATTAAAAGAAGATTAAGGGATGCCTGGGTAACTCAGTCAGTTAAGTGGCAAACTCTTGATTTTGGCTCAGGTCGTGATCTTAGGGTTATGAGATTGAGCCCCACCTCGCTGGGCATAGAGCCTGCTTAAGATTCTCTCTCCCTCGGGGCGCCTGGGTGGCTCAGTGGGTTAAAGCCTCTGCCTTTGGCTCAGGTCATGATCTCAGGGTCCTGGGATCGAGCCCTGCATTGGCCTCTCTGCTCAGCAGGGAGCCTGCTTTCCCACCTCTCTCTGCCTGCCTCTCTGCCTACTTGTGATCTCTCTCTCTGTCAAATAAATAAATAAATAAAATCTTAAAAAAAAAAGATTCTCTCTCCCTCTGCTGCTCCCTCTGCATGCTCTTTCTCAAAAAAAAAAAAAAAAAAGATAAAATATGTAAAATGAGCATATAGAGCTTTGCCTAATGCAGATATTTTATTGAAAACTAGTGTTCTGGGGCACCTGGGTGGCTCAGTGGGTTAAAGCCTCTGCCTTCGGCTCAGGTCATGATCTCACGGTCCTGGGATCAAGCCCCGCATCGGGCTCTCTGTTGGGCGGGGAGCCTGCTTCCTCCTCTCTTTCTGCCTGCCTCTCTGCCTATTTGTGATCTCTCTCTCTCTGTCAAATAAATAAATAAAATCTTTAAATAAAAAGAAAAGGAAAACTAATGTTCTTTCTCTTCCTTTATGGTTATTTGTATTTCTAATCTTATCCTATAAATTCAAGATGCCCTTGTGGAAATTTTTTTTTATTAACATATAATGTATTATTTGCCCCAGGGGTACTCACATTGTGGAAATTTGTAAAGAATTCAAATTACCCTCTTTTTTTTATAACTATAGTATTTAAGTCTAGTTATGTCCTATGATTATACATTATTGCATTAATATATATCTGGTTTATATTTTTCTTAATACTTTCTTGACATTCTCTAAAATGTCCTGTTTATGTATAATAATGTTTAAAATTTTTTCTGTAGGCAGCCTTGAAAAACTTCTCTTCCTAATGTGTCCCATTATTTGAAGTCAGAAAGGTGTTCTTGTTTCTTTGGCTAAAATTACACTCATTTTCTCTTATTTACCACTCTTAGGAAAGGAAAAATTGAAGCGATTCTTTTGTAATTATCTGATTTTTTTTAGTAGTTAAATTACTTTTTAAAAGATTTATTTATTTGAGAGAGGGAGATTGAGTGCAGGGAGAGGGGCAGGGGAAGAGGGGAAGAGAGAATCTCAGGCAGTCTCCACACCTTTCTGACATGGGGCTCCATCCCATGACCCCAAGATCATGACAAGAGCCAAAATCAAGAGCCAGATGCTCAACCAACTGAGCTATCCAGGAGTCCCGAAATAGTTAAGTTACTTCTTAAGTTTTTGTTTTCCAGGGCATTCGTTCTTATGGAGTCTGGATTCTGTCCTTTTTATTGTTCTTTAGTGGACTTTCTCTAACTTTCGCAATTCTACCTTAAAATGTGGACCATAGCTTTCTAACAAATAGTGAAGAAAGTATGCTCTGTAAGAATGTAGAAATAAATCTTAGTCATCAGTTGGATTTCTTGTTCCCACGAGGGACTGGAATTGGGTCCCCCTCTGTCTTGAGTGGAAACATTTAAATTTACTCTAAGGCCTTTTTTCTCTTCTTTTATAGGTCCCCAAACTGAGGAAATGATGTCTGTTATTATGCATTCTATTCATAAAGTGAGAGTGAAAGCCCTAAAACGTGTGCAAAGAAATATAGGTTCTTTCGAGATGAATATCTGGGAACCAGTTGAAGAAGAAAAACCAGCTGAGGTTCCAGGTTTTGATAGGTTTTCCCTAGGAACTAGTTTGAGCAGGAGCACACTCACCGAACTGGGGAATTCTCTAGTCCATAGTGATGCAGATACAGCAGACACTTTCTCAGGAGCATTGCCAGTTGAAGAAAAAAGTAGGCTACATGTCTATCAAAGGTACAGTTGAGATCTCTTAATAGCAAGCATTCACTTCCTTTGGAAAAAAATATTTTCAGTATGTTCATGCAACAGAGGAGCTGATTTCTTGTCCCTGACTGATTACACTGTTAACAATATGAACAATAAGTGCTTCCCTCCCTGACTCACAAGATGTTAAGAGTGTAAAATGTACATTTAAAAATTCATTGAAAATATTACTGACATCTGAAATAATTTTGTTACCTGATAGTATAAAATCAGGTAAGTAGATGAAATTCTAGAGTTCACTGGAGAGCTTTTAGTTTATTTATTTATTTATTTTTAAGATTTTATTTAGTTATTTGAGGGGCACCTGGGTGGCTCAGTGGGTTAAGCCTCTGCCTTCGGCTCAGGTCATGATCTCAGGGTCCTGGGATCGAGCCTCGCATAGGGCTCTCTGCTTAGCAGGGAGCCTGCTTCTCCCTCTCTCTCCTTCTGCCTCTCTGCCTACTTGTGATCTCTCTCCTCTCTGTCAAATAAATAAATAAAATTAAAAAAAAAGATTTATAAAGATTTTATTTAGTTATTTGAGAGAAAGAACATGAGCAGAGAGGGAGGGGCAGAGGGAGAGGGAGATGCAGGCTCCCAGCAAGCAGGGGTAGGCAATTGCTTTAATTGTATTGATCGTGACCCATGTGGGGCTCAATCCCAGGATCCTGGGACCATGACTTGAACCAAAGGCAGACGCTTAACCTCCTGAGCCATGTAGGTGCCCCATTTTAGTTTTTTTAGTAATCTTTAGATTTAAATAATTTAGGATTATTGGGTTAGCTGTATTGTTTAAGGGTTTCTAGGGAAAGGAAATTGCACATTCATCTTTGAAACTTGTCTATAAATTGTTGAGAAATTCTTATCATTTAAACTTCTTTTACTCTAGCTAAATTTTTTTCTTTATAATTCCGTTATCTGCCATGTGGTTTATCCTTTTCATGACTGAAAGACTATATAATCAACCATAATCTTATTTAAATGAAATAATTTTATCTACTTCAAACATAAACATCTGCTTAAATCATACCTAATAGTATGTTATAAATTGTGAGCTTGTTTCACCAAACAATTTTGGTTACACTGGAGGCTGCTTATTGTGCCTTCTTAATAAGAAGAGACATGGTGCCTTCAGTCAGATGCCTTAACACAAACCCTTTATTTCTTTTATTGAGGGAACTAGAAATCTGTGTTCTTCCCTAAGGACCATGTTGAAAGGAAACAGATTTAAAAGTGATTATGATTGGCAGTTAAAAGGTTTGCCTAAAAGGTTTAGTAGCAGCAGAAAGTTTAGAAAAAAATTCCAACTTTTGTGGAGTAGAATCTTGAGGGCAGTCCTGCTTGTTGCACATTGTACAGGGAAAGCTGAAAGGGGCAAATGCAAAAAACAAGAAACCTTAAATTAAGATGTATGTTGGTGGCTTATGATTTTTTATTGACTTTATATTCCTAAATTCTAACCTATTAGTGGATCTTTTTTTTCTTCTAGAAAAAAATTCCTTTTTTTTTAAAAAACAAAATTTCTGTGAACACATTTCAGTCTTTTTTTTTTAAATAAAAGATTTTATTTATTTGACAGGGAGAAAGAGAAAACACAAGCAGGGGGAGCAGCAGGCAGAGGGAGAAGGAGAAGCAGGCTTCCCCACCAAGCAGGGAGCTTGATGCAGAACCTGATCCCAGGACCCTGGGATCGTGACCTGAGCCAAAGGCAGATGCTTAACTGACTGAGCCACCCACATGCCCCCATTTCAGTCTATCTTTAACACAAATTTCTCCCTTTTGGTATTAAGGTGCTGTATTTCTTGAATCAGAATGTTCAGTTCTAGTAAACACTTAGAGATCATTTAGTCTAACCTCCTCATTTGAAAGGCATTGAGGCATTAAAAAAAAAGATACTCGATTCTATCAGTGGAGAGAATTTTTGTTGTTAATTCTAACATCTGTTTTAGTTATTAGATCTTTGATTTTGTCTTTTTCAACTTTGTTTTGCTAGAAATGCCCCAAATCACATGGAATTTATATTGACTGATGAGTCCAGTGAAAAAAAGAAGCTATGTAATCAGAAAGAAAATCTTGAAAGAAAAGATCATGAAAAATTATTACAAAATGCACTTCCTGTAATAGGTGTTTGGGAATTTGAACGTGATGATGATGAATATATTAAGTTTCTTGATCTCTTCCTGAGTTATGTTCTTGAGAGAGACCTACTTGATTCCAAGGATCCTGGCATTCCATTTCTAACCAGTTTTTCTGGACATCTTAGAGAACACGAACTTAATTCTTTACTTTTTGATGTACATACAACATTAAAACGACGTCAAGGAAAAACCAAAAGCCAGAATGTGTTTAGAGCTGGCTCCTGCTTTGTTGCTTCTGAGTCAATTGAGTCTGAAAAATCAGAAAACCAGGAACTTTCAGCTTCAGTACCGGTTAATCAAGGAATCAGGCCATTTTTAGAGGACCCTTTGAATGAAGTCAATAAAAAGGATGGGACAAGTGGATTGTTTGGCTTAAAACAAAGGTCAGTTTACAGAATACAAGATGACAATTCAGAGAAACCTATAATCCAGAAATTGTCAAACCATATTTTTTGGACTCCCAAGTCCAACAAAACTAGATGTATTTTTAAAGCAGTTCAGTGCAATGATATTAACCCTCAAGAAGATCTTCCTCTAGCACTAAATAATACATTTGGCAGTATAAGAAGGCTGCTGGAATGGATGATAAGGTGGTCTAATAAAAGACTACTCTGTGATCCTACTCTCACGGAGTTATCCTGTGAATATAGTCCCGTCATTCGTGTAAAGACCTCTACAGCTGCCATTCTTACATCACTGTGGCTTTTGGAACAACCATATTTTGCTACATATAAGGCAAAAAATGCCATTTTTAAGGTAAGTACTTGAACACTTTATTGTATACAAATGAGAATTCTCGTGGTAGATTGAAACTTTTTATATTTCTCCATCTATTAAAGAGTCACTAAGTAACTAAGTTAATGACAGCGTTGATTATAATCTTCGTAATTATTTTTTTCTTCATGTGATTGCTTTAATTCTCAATTAGGGTAAAAGTATTTTCCTATAGGCTTTGAGGTTTTGTCATTTTATGTGTGTTTATAAAAAAGATAAAGGAGGAAAAAGATAATTTTAAGTGATACCACAGGTGGTAGTACATTTATATTCTTTCTCTTTCAAATTTCTGGTTGGTTCAGATGAAGGACTAGGCCTCTACAGAGTTTTTATTACTGGTGTCTCATATGCATTAGAGGATCATTTTTCTTATAATCTTTACTAGAATTTAGAGAACCATACCTAGAAAGGCAGATGGCTATCAGTAGAGCAGCAGTTAGTGCTTACTAGCTATTTTTTCTTTTCTCTACCCAGTGGCAACTAGCAGACTGCTCTCTTAACCTGTTTTAAAGAATAAATATTTTTACATAAATATCTTTCGATTGGGTGGTTGCTGTTGCACTGGAAAAAAAAGACTATGGAGATGAACTTTTTTGGAAAACCAATTTATGTATGTAGTTAGGAAATGAACTTTTTTTTAATATTTGGAGAATTCCAATAGTTTCTAATTTTTTCTGTTTTTTTCCCCTTCAGCTTTATTGAGGTATAATTGAAAAATCGTAAGATATTTAAAGTATTCAATGTGATGAATTAATAGACATAGATATAGTGAAAGGATTCCCTTCATCTCGTTAACACATTCAACACCTCACATACTTTTTTTTTTTTTTTTGGTGGGACGTACAAGTTCTACTCTCTTAGCAAATTTCAGTCTGTAATGCAGTGTTGTCAGCTATAGTTACCACATTATGTTAGCTCCTCAGTCCTTATTTACTTTATAACTGAAAGTTTGTATAGGCATACCTAGTTTTATTACACTTTGCTTTACTGTACATTGCAGATACTGCATTTTATACAAATTGAAGACTTGTGACAACCCTGCATTGAGCAAATCTCCCTGTACCATTTTCTAATAGCATTTGCTTGCCTCATGTCTCTGTCACATTTTGACAATTCTTGCAATATCTTAAACTTTTTCATTATCCTTATATTTGTTATGTTGATTTTTGACCAGTAATCTTTGATGTTACTATTGTAATTGCCTTGGGGCACCACAAACTATGCCCATATTAGATGATGAACTTCATCAATAAATGTGTGTATTTTGACTCTACCACCAACTGGTTCTGCCCCTATCTCCTACCCTCTCCTCAGGCCTCCATTTTCCCTGAGACACAATGGTATTGAAATTAGGCCAATTAATCTCACAATGACCCCTTAGTGTTCAAGTGAAAGAAAGAGTCACTTGTCTCTCACTTTAAGTCAAAAGCTAGAAATGATGAAGCTTAATGAAGAAGGCATGTTGAAAGCTGAGGTAGGCCAAAAGCTAGACTTCTTGCAACAAACTGTTAGCCAAGTTGTGAATTCAAAGGAAAAGTTCTTAAAGGAAATTGAAAGTGCTAGTTCAGTGAACACATGAATGATAAATGATAACATGAAACAGCCTTATTGCTATTATGAAGTAAGTTTTAGTGGTCTGGGTGGAAGATCAGAGCAGTTACAACAATCCCTTAAGCCGAAGTCTAGTCCAGAGCAAGGCCCTGACTATTCAGTTCTATGAAGGCTGGGAGAGGTGAGGAAGTGCAGAAGAAAAGTCTGAAACTAATCTGAGGTTGATTCATGAAGTTTAAAGAAAGAAGCCATCTTTGTAACTAAAAGTACAAGATGAAGTAGCGAGTGCTGATGTAGAAGATCAAATTATCCAAAAGATCTAGCTAGAATAATTAATGAAGGTGTTTACACTAAACAACAGATTTCATTGTAGACAAGGTAACCTTATACTGGAAGAAGATGCCATCTAGGACTTTAATAGCTAGAGAGGAAAAGTCAATGCCTGGATTCAAAGAAAAGATTGACTCTCCCACAGGTGCCATTGAGCTGCCGTGTTCATTAGCATACGAGCAGAGGTAGCTGCTGAGGGCAGCTAACTGGACCCCAGCATTTTACTGAGCTTTCCTATAAGCTCCAAGTCCCTGGGCGTTTGTACAACTGCCCTTCTGGGATAAAGTGGCACCAGCCACAGTGCAGCAAGACCCTCCCACAGAGGATCAGCGTGGGTCCATGCCATGCCGGGTCCCTAAAATTTGGAGTTTTGAAACCCAGCTGGCATGTCTGAGATAAAACAGGACCACACAGGGTGAAGGCAAGGATCTGACAGAAGCCTGGGACACAGGAAGGGAGATTGCTCTTCTCTGAGGGCTTCCTATATAGCAGTGGGCATGAACTCCCCTCTCTGGGGACAAGAGGGCAAGTTGATGTCATTTCCTCCTCCCTCTACATCAGTACAGATGGACTTCAGTGAGCAGCATGGCACCCCACAGTGGGGGCTTGAGACACTTACATCAAGCCCCACCCCTCTACACTCTGCAGGTGCTTCTGAACTAGGGCAAGTGTGCCTGAGAGTCAGAGCAGTAGCAGTCTCCCCCATCCCTCCTGCAGAAGATCACACAGACCCCCCTACATGCATCAAGCCTACTGACCATAGAAGGCTGCAAAGCTTCAGCTCTAGAGGAAATAGACTCTAGCCTCTTTCTTTCTTTCTCTCCCCTCCTTTCCTTCCTTCCTTCCTTCCTTCCTTCCTTCCTTCCTTCCTTCCTTCCTTCCTTCCTTCCTTCCTTCCTTCCGAGAGAGCACATGCAGGGAGGGTCCGAGGAGAGGGAGAGAGAATCTCAAGCACCCTGTGCTCAATGTGGAGCCTGACATGGGACTCAGTTTCCTAACCTTGAGATCATGACTAGCCAAAGTCTGAGTCAGATGCTTAACTGACTGAGCCACCCAGGTGCCCAGGACCTAGCCTTTTTTAAGCAGACCAAAACACTCCTACTTAAAACTTACCACACACTGGACAAAGTCCAAATACTCCCCACTGCAAGAAAGGAGAAACTCTGCAGAGGACTGACCTGAGGGAAAGAGCAGCCAAAACATAACAGCAGAATGCACAGAGCATATACCAGAATCACTTCATGAAGCACCAGGCTTTGGATGGTATAGAATCTCTTCTTAATATAGCCATTACTCTCAGGAGCAGGATGAAGCATAACTCGCTTTCATAACACACAGAAGACAGAGACCTAGACAAAATGCCAAGATGGAGGAATTCATCCCAAAAGAAAGAAGAAAAGATCACTTCCAGGGATCTAATCAAAACAAATAGAATAATATACCTGAACCAGAACTTAAAAGAATAATCATAAGAATACTAGCTGGGCTTGAGAAAAGCAGAGAGGACACCAAGGAGTCCTTTACTGCAGAGATAAAAAAACATAAAAAGTCTGGACGAAATAAAAAATGCCACAAACAAGATGCAAAAATGACTGGATGTAATGACCATAAGGCTGGCAGAAGCAGAGGAATGAATAAGTCATGTAGAAGATAAAATTATGGAAAATAATGAAGGTGAAAAGAAGAGGGAAAGAAAAATTGGGTCATGAATGTAGACTTAGGGAACTCAGCAACTCCATAAATGTAATAGTATCTGTATCATAGGAGTCCCAGAAGAAGAAGAGAGAAATAGGAGCAGAAGTCCGTTGCATTTCTATACAACAATAATGAAGCATCAGAAAGAGAAATCAAGGAATTGATCCCATTTACAATTGCACCAAAAAAACCATAAGCTATCTAGGAGGAAACCTAACCAAAGAGGTAAAAGATCTGTACTCTGAAGACCATAGAACACTTATGAAAGAAATTGGAGGTGACACAAAGAAATGGAAAGACATTCCATACTCATGGATTGGAAGATCGAACATTGTTAAAATGTCTGTACTACCCATAGCAATCTACACTTTTAATGCAATCCCTATTAAAAGACCAACAGCATTTTTCCACGGAGCTAGAACAAAGAATTCTAAAATTTGTATGGAACCACAAAAGACCCTGAGTAGCCCAACCAATTTTGAAAGCATGGAGTCACCACAATTGCAGACTTCAAGCTGTATTACAAAGCTATAATCAAGACAGTATGGTACGGGCAGAAAAATAGATGCATAGATCAATGGAACAGAATAGAAAGCCCAGAAATGGACCCGCAATTTTATGGTCAACTAATCTTCAACAAAGAAGGAAAGAATATCCAATGGAACAAAGTCAACACTCAAAGAACAAATAATCCAATCAAGAAATGGGCAGAAGACATGAACAGACATTTTCCAAAGAAGACATCTAGATGGCTAACAGACATGTGAAAAGATGTTCAACATCACTCATCATTGGGGAAATACAGATGAAAACCGTCATGAAATACTACCTCATACCCGTCAGAATGTCTAAAACTAATACAGGATACAACAGATGTTGGCAAGGATGCAGAGAAGGGAAGCCTCTTACAGTGTTCATGTGAATGCAAGCTGGTGCAGCACTCTGGAAAACAGTAGAGAGGTTTGTCAAAAAGTTAAAAATAAAGCTGTCCTACAACCCAGAAATTATACTACTAGGTATTTGTCCAAAGGATACAAATATACTGATTCAAAGGGCCACACACACCCTGATATTTATAGCACCATTACCAACAACAACCAAGTTACGGAAAGAGCCCAAATGTTCATTGATTGATGACTGGATAAAGAAGATGTGGGGTATATATACAATAGAATAGTACTCAGCCTCAAAAAGAATGGAATCTTGACTTTGCAATGATGTGGATCAGAGCTAGAGTGTATTATGCTCTAAGCAAAGTAAGTCAGTTAGAGAAAGACAAATACCATGTGATTTAATTCATATGTGGAATTTAAGAAACAAAACAGATGGATATAGAGGAAAGGGGAAAAAAAGAGAGGGAGGCAAACCATAAGATACTCTTAACTATAGAGAACAACCTGTGGGTAGCTGGAGGAGAGGTGGACAGGGAATGAGCTAAATGCATGATGGGTATTAAGGAAGGCACTTGTGATGAGCACTGGGTGTTGTATGCAGGTGATGAATCACTAAATTCTACTCCTGAAACCAATATTTACACTGTATGTTAACTAGAATTTAAATAAAAACTTTAAAAAAAGACGATTAATCAAATAAAAAAAAGGGGGGGGGCACCTGGGTAGCTCAGTCAATTGAATGTCTGACTCTTGATTTCGGCTTGGGTCATGGGATAAAGCCCCCTGCTGGGCTCTGTTCTCTGTGTGGAGTCTTCCAGATATTCTTTCTCTCTCTTCCCCCTGTCCCTTCCCCAACTCACACTATCAATCAATCAATCAAAATATTTTAAAAAATAAAATAGAAGGAAAAACGACAGCCTGACTCTCTTTTTAGTGGCTAATGCAGCCAGTGTCTTAAATTGAGATCAGTGCAAATTTACCATTCTGAAAATCCTAAGGCCCTTAAGAATTATGCTAAATCTACTCTGCTTATGCTCCGTAAATGGAACAACAAAGCCTGGATGTCAGCCCATCTGTTTACAACATATTTTACTGAATATTTTAAGCCCACTGTTGAGACCTCTTACTCAGGAAAAAAAAAGTTCCTTTAAAAAGATAACTGCTCACTGACAAAACTGCTCACCTGGTCATCCAAAACCTCTGATGGAAATGTACTGTGAAATTAATGTTTTCATGCCTGCTAACAACTACATCCATCTTGTAGCCCATGAATCAGGAGTATTTTTGACCTTCAAGTCTTATATTGAAGAAAGTCTTACATTTCATAAGTCTGTATTTGCAATAGTGATTACTCTCATGGATCTGGGCAAAATAAGTTGAAAACCCCTTGGAAAGGATTCACCATTCTAGTTGTCATTAAGAACATTCAGGATTCATGGGAAGAGGTCAAAATATCAGTATTAACAGGAGTTGGGAAGAAGTTGGTTTTAACCCTTATGGATGACTTTGAGGGGTTCAAGATTTCGGGTGGGGGGGTAACTGCAAATGTGGTAGAAATAGCAAGAGAATTAGAATTAGAAGTAGAACCAATGTGATTGAACTGCTATAATCTCATAACCGAAATTTAACAAATGAGGAGTTACATCTTAGGAATGAGCATAGAAAGTGGTTTCTAGGGATGGAATCTACTCCTAGTGAAGATGTTATGAAGATTGTTGAAATGCTGACAAGGCACTTAAAATATTACAGGAACTTAGTTGTTAAAGCAGCAGCAGGGCTTGAGAGGATTGACTCTGATTTTGAAAGAAGTTCCATGGGTAAAATGCTATCAAACAGCATTCCAGGCTAAAGAGAAATGATTTGTGGAAGGAAGAGTCAATGAATATGGGACACTATATTTGTCTTATTTTAAGGAATTGCCATAGCCACCCCATCCTTGAGCAACCACCATCCTGACCATTCAGCAGCCATCAACACTGAGACAGGACCCTCCACCAGCAAGACTATGACTCCCTGAAACTTAGATGATGGTTTGCATTTTTAAAGCAATATAATATTTGTTAATTAATGTATGTACATTGGTTTTGAAGATACATGCTATTATATACTTTATAGACTATAGTATAGTGTAAACATAACCTTTATATGCACTACACTGGAAACCAGAAATTTTGTTGCCTCGCTTTGTTGTAGTCACTTTATTGTGGTGGTCTGGAACTGAATCCGCAATATCTATGAGGTACACTTGTACTCTTTGACTAACCTCTCCCAATTTCCCCCACTCCCCAGCTCCTAGCAACCGCTTTTCTATTCTTTGTTAGATGAGTTTGATTTTAGATTCCACATGTAAGTAGTGCCATGCAGTATTTGTCTTTCTCTGTCTGGCTTATTACACTTAGCATATTGCCCTCCAGGTTTATCCTTGTTAATGCAAGGAATGAGATTTCCTTCCATTTTAAAGGCTGAATAATATTCCATTATGTATATATGTATACCACATTTTATTGATCCATTCATTTATTGACAGACATTCAGGTTGTTTCCATATCTTGGCTATGGTGACTAATGGTGCAACGAACATCAGAGTATAGGTAATTCTTCAAAATAGTGGTTTCATTTCCTTTGGGCATGTACCCAAAAATGGGATTGCAGGATCAGATTGTGGTCTATTGTTAATTTGTTGAGGAGCCTCCATGCCATTTTACATTGTGTCTTTACTGGTGTATTGGTTCACATACCTACCAACAGTGTACAAGAGTTTGCTTTTCTCTACATTCTCCCCAGTGTGTGTTATTTCTTGTTTTTTTGGTAATAGCAATCCAAATAAGTGTGAGGGGATATCTCATTGTGGTTTTGATTTGCATTTCCTTGATAATCAGTGAGGTTGAATACCTTCTTATGATTCTGTTGGCCATCTCTATGTCTTTGGAAAAATGATTATCCAAATCCTCTGCCCATTTTTTAACCAGATATTTATATTTGCTATTGAATTGTATGAGCTTTAAATATATTTTAGATATTTACCTCTGATCAGTTAAATGATTTACAGATGTTTTCTCCCATTCAGTAGGTTGCCTTTTCATTGTGTTGATGATTTTCTTTGTTGTGCAGAAGGTTTTTAGTCTGATGTAGTCCCACTTGTTTATTTTTGCTTTTGTTGTCTTTGCTTTGGTCAAATCTAAAAAATCATTGTCAAGACCAATTTCAAAGAGCTTGCCATTTTTTTTTAACTTACCAATTTCAAAGAGCTTATATATATATTTATTTTTTAAGATTTTATTTATTTATTTGACAGAGAGAGAGAGAGAGAGATCACAGGCAGGCAAAGAGGCAGGCAGAGAGAGAGGGAGAAGCAGGCTCCCTCTCCCTGCTGAGCAGAGAGCCCGATCGATCAGCCGATCGATCGAGCCTGCGGGGCTCGATCCCAGGACCCTGAGATCATGACCTGAACCTAAGGCAGAGGCTTTAACCCACTGAGCCACCCAGGTGTCCCAAGAGCTTATATTTTTGTTGAGTATTTTTGTATCTGTTGTTCACTGGAGATAGTGGCCTATACTTTTCTTGTAGCACCCTTGTCTGGCTTTGATATAAGGTTAATGCTAAACTTATAAAATGAATTTGGGAGTGTTCTCTCTCTTGAGTTTATTAGAAGAGTTTGAAAAAGATTGGCATTAATTCTTTTTTTTTTATAAAGATTTTATTTATTTATTTGAGAGACTGAGAAAGTGAGAGAGAGAGCATGAGAGAAGGTTAGAGGAAGAAGCAGACTCCCCATGGAGCTGGGAGCCTGATGCGGGACTTGATCCCGTAACTCAAGGATCATGACCTGAGCCAAAGGCAGTTGCTCAACCAGCTGAGCCACCCAGGCGCCCGATTGCCATTAATTCTTTAAATGTTGGGTAGAATTTGCCAATGTAGCCATCTGGCTCCTGGGTTTTCTCTTTTGGAAGGCTGTGATTACTGATTCAATCTCTCTACTCATTGATCTGTTCACATTTCCTGTTTTTCATAATTCAGACTTTTATTTCTAGGAATTTATCCAGTTCTTCCAAGTTGTCTGATTTGTTGGCTTGTAATTGCTTATAGTGGTCTCTTATGGTCATTAGTATTTGTGTACTATCCGGTTGTAGTGTCTCCTCTTTCATTTCTAAATTTAAATTTATTTGTTTGAATCTCCTCTCTCTCTCTTTTTTTCTTTTTGAGTCTGGCTAAAGGCTTGCCTGTATTTTTTCCAAAATCCAACTCTTAGTTTCTTTATTCTTTTCTCTTGTCTTTTTAGTTTATATTTCATTCATTTCTGCTCTGATCTTCATTTCCTTCTACTAATGTTGGACTTAGTTCTTTTTTCTAGTTTCTTCAGGTATAGAGTTAGGTTGTTTGAGATCTTTCTTTTTTCTTTTTTAAAATTAATTAATTAATTTTCGACCGAGCATGAGCAGGGGGAGGGGCAGAAGGAGAGGGAGAAGGAGAAGAGCATGCTCTCTGCTGATTGTGAGCCTTACATGGGGCTCAGTCTCATAAACCTGAAATCGTAACCTGAACTGAAATCAAGAATTGGACAGTTAACCAACTGAGCCACTCAGGCACCCCTAGATGTTTCTTTTTTCTTAATGCAGGCATTTATTGCCATGAATTTCCCTCTTAGGACTGCTTTTGATGAGCCTCACACGTTTTGGTATGTTGTATTTTCGTTTTCCTTTGTCTCAAGGTATTTTTTTACCTCCTTTTTTATTTCACCTTTGACTCATTGGTTCTTCAAGAGCATATTGTTTAATCTTTGCAAATTTGTAATTTGCACAGTTTTCTTGTAATTGATTTCTAGTTTCATACCATTGTTGGAAAAAATGTTCAATATGATTTTAATCTTCTTATATTTATTAAGACTTATTTCTATGGCCTAACATATAATCTCTCCTGGAGAATGTTCCATATGCCATCGAAAAGGTTGTGTATGTTGCTGCTATTGGATAGGATATTTCGTAAATGTCTCCTAGGTCCATCTGATCTATCATGTGGTATTGAACTCCTCTACTGTCGTATTGGTGTCTGTTTCTCTCTTGCTATCTGTTAATATTGTTCTAATATTTAGTTGCTTCTATATTGGCTGATTAATGTTTACTAATGTTAAGTGTTTTTGATGAATTGACTCCTTTATCATTGTATAATGTCCTTTATTTCTTGTTACATTCTTTGGCTTAAAGTCTGTTTTATCTGATATAAAGATAGCTACTCCTGTTTTCCTTTTATTTCCATTTGCAAGGAATATTTTTCATCTCTTCACTTTCAGTCTCTGTGTGTCCTTAATGCTTAAGCGAATCTCTTATGGGCAGCAGATAGTTGGGTCTTCTTTTTTTATCCATACAACCACTCCCTGTGTTGGTTTTTTTTCTTTGTTAGTGAGGAATTTATCAGAAGAGTGAAGGGAAATCTTGTGAAGTCTATTTGAAGAAATACAGCTGGTCATTATGGCAACTGGAAAGTCACCAGTGAGCTCTTTTTTTTGCCTCCTTATTTTGGGGAACACTTTACCTCTCATTTCTGCTTCTCTTTGCAAGAATATTCCATTCTCTGTGTAAACTTTCTTCCTTTTTGAGACCCTTTTCCTCTCCTCTAGACCTTTGCAAGTTTCTCCGATGTGGCTGCTTGTGATCCTAACTCCATAGAGCCTTCTGGTTCCAAGGCCAATGCAGCTTGGCTGTATATTCCATGCAATTCATATTTTTGAGAAAGACTAATTGGCTTAACTTAGGTCAGGTGACCATCTGGTCTGATGAGCTTTGGTAGTAGTGCAAGGTCAAGCAAAATAAAGATAGTTGCTAAAACCTAAGCCAAGACTGTTAGGAGAACTCTCCCAGTCTTTTGATTGGAGAATTTAGTTCACTTACCTTTGTCTTTATTTAATCTTTTAAGATTTATTTATTTTCTTTAGAGGGGGAGAGCATGCTGTGGGGAGGGACAGGAGAGGGAGAGAGAGAATCTCAAGCAAACTCCTTGATGAGCGTGGAGCCTCACACAGGGCTCGATCTCACAACCTTGAGATCATGACTGGACCAAAATCAAGAGTCGGACACTTAACCAACTGGACCACCCAGGCACCCCTCATCCATTTATCTTTAAATTACTGATAGGTACAGACTTAATATTACAATTTTGTTGACTTTTTCAGGTTGTCTAAGTCCTTCCTCTCTTGCTCTTCTCCTTTGTTATTGGATTATTTTCTGTAATGATGTACTTCATTTTTTTTTTTTTTTGTATGTCTAGTGTAGGTTTTGCTTTGTGGTTATCATGAAGCTTACATAAAACGTGTATTTATAATAGTCTAAGGTGATAACTTTTAATACATACGAAATCTCTACATCTTTACATTCCTTTTCCTCTCACATTTTTGTTTTTAAAGTAAAAATTTGCATCTTTTTACACTGTATACTTATTAACAAATTATTATAGTTATTTTTTAATACTTCTGTCACTCTTCATACTGGAGTTGTATTTTAACCCACCATCATTATAACACTGAGTATTATGAATTTATATATTTACCTTTATATATGTTTATAAATATATAAATTCAGAATATTTACCTTTACCAATGGGCTTTATACTTTTGCATATTTTCTTGTTACCCATTGGTTTTCTTGTTTCAGCTTGAAGAACTCTCCTTAACATTTCTTTAAGGCTGGTATAATGATCATGAATTCTTTCAGTTTTTGATTGCCTGGGAAATCTTTCTCTCTCCTTCACTTCTGAAGAACAACTTTGTTGGGTAAAGTATTCTTGGTTAGCAGTTATTGTTTTCCCAGCACGTTGAATATATCATCCCACAAATGGGATGCAAAGTTTCTACTGAAAAATATGCTGATAGTATTAAGGGGTTTCTTGTATGTAACAAATTGTTTTTCTTTTGCCATTTTTTGTCTTTGTCTTTAACTTTTGACAACTTAATTATAATGTGCCTCAGTATAGGTCCCTTTGGATTTATATTATTTAGAACTCTCTGGGCTTCCTATCTGAATGTCTGTTTCTTTCCTCAGATTTGAGAAGTTTCCAGTTACTAGTTCGTAGAATAAGCTTTCTGCTCCTTTCTTTTTTCCCCCTATCTCTGGGACTACTATAATGCATATAATTGTCTGCTTGTTGGTGTCCCATAAGTCCCATAAGTTATCTTCATTCTTTTAAATTGTTTTGTTTTTTTTTTTTTTTGCTCCTATGATTGGATGAATTCCACTATCCTGCCTTTGAGTTTTTTGATCCTTTCTTCCACTTCATCCAATCTGCCTTTAAACTTCTCCATTGAATTTTTCGGTTCAATTATATTCTTTAGCTCTGTAATTTCTGTTTGTTACTTTTTTGTATTTTCTCTTTGTTGAAATTCTCTTTGTTCGTGCATCACTTAAATTTTCACTTTGTTCATCCCCTGACCTCTGTGACCATGATTTTGAATCTCTATCAGATATATCATTTCCATTTCATTAAGATCTGTTTCTAGAGATTTATCTTGTTCATTTGTTTGGAACATATTCCTGTTTCTTGATTTTACTTGACATTCTATGTTGGTTTCTGTGCATTAGATAAAGCAGTCACATCTCCCAGGCTGGGTAGAGTGGTCTCATGTAGAAGATAAACCTCATCAATCAGCTTCACCTGAGCTTTTGTTTGGCTCTGAAATCTTTGTGATGGTCTAAGTCTTCTTCTTTGTTCTTAGTGGTTCCCAGTAATTGGGGGTAGCCAAGACCTCTCAGTGTTCCAAAGGTGTGGGTCACATTTAACATGTAGGTACACAGTGACTGGAAGTTGGACTGTCAGGCAGCATGTGACAAAATATGTAGGTAAGCCCTTTTTGGGGAGAAACTGGAAGATGGGTGTTTTTGCTCACTCTCTGAACTAGGCCCAGGTTAATAGCTATGGGGGGGGGTGTTCCTCCAGCCATTAAGAACTACTTCTTTGTTTGCTACATTCCTTTGGGACTCAAATGCAAATTCATTTGGTTGTCAGAGACAGGTGATCTGGGGACCTGTCTTTCAGGCAACAGCTGCACAAGCTGGGGCACCCAAATGTGTATACAAGCTGCTTGCGGCGAGATACTGGTGACTTGGAATGGGCTAGAGAGAGAAAGCAGGGGAAGTGTCCATCAGCGTCCCAGACTCCTGGGTATCATAGTTAGTCCCTAGAAGTATGCAGCTGGATTCCTTCCAGGGGAAGACTGGGAGATGGATGTTTTCACCTGTTCCCCTGTGCTGAGCCTTTTGGGGATAACTGCAATGAGTGCTCATATACCTGTTAATAGCTGCTGCTTTGTTTGCTATGGTCTTGTGGGACTTATGGAAGCAACCCTCATTGGCTTTCAGAGCTAGGTGTTTTGGAGGCCCTCCCTCAATTGGGTGTCTTAAAAGTTAGAGTGCTAAGTGTGGAGTCTGAACCCTTTACTCCTCAGAGTGAAGTTGAGAGTTCCCTCCTGCTTATAGGGTGCTGTGCTACAGGTGGAGTTTATGGTGAGTGTGTCTCATCCTTTCCTATGTATCTCTGTGTGGATATTTTCTTGGCAAAGAAAATATGGCACATTTCAGGATATTTTCTTATTTGCTTGATATGTAGGAATCCATCAGCTAGTTTCTAGATTTCTTTCAGCATTAATTGCTTTGCGTGTAGTTGTATATTCACTGTGTCTGTGGGAGGAAGAGAATTCAGGAGCCTCCTATGTCACCATCTTGGTTGACTTACCTCCACTCATTCTAATTCCGTATATGTCCTCTTTCATTTCATTTTTTTTGTTTTGTTTTGTGGGGAGAGAGAAAGAACTATATTTGTTCTATTTTAAAGTGCCTTCAGGGCGCCTGGGTGGCTCAGTTGGTTAAGCAACTGCCTTCGGCTCAGGTCATGATCCTGGAATCCCAGGATCGAGTCCCACATCGGGCTCCCTGCTTTACAGGGAGCCTGCTTCTCCCTCTGACCTCTCCCCTCTCATGCTCTCTCTCTCTCTCTATCTCCCCCCTCCCTCCCTCTCAAATAAATAAAATAAAAATAAATCTTTAAAAAAAATAAAATAAAGTGCCTTCATTCTAGGGTGCCCGGCTGGCTCAGTGGTAGAGCATGTGACTCTTGGTCTTGGGGTTGTGAGTTCAAGCGCCATGTTGGGTAGAGAGATTACTTAAAAAAATTAAAAATTAAAATTAAAGTAAAAAACTAATAAAGTACTTTCATTCTAAAATAATTTATTCTAGGTTGCAGGGGATGTGTGTGTATTTTGTTTTTGTGAGATCTTTTTCATTTTTTGAGATTGGTGTCTTATCCCTAAGGTAGTTTATTTTAAGATATTTGTGATATTTGTTTTTACTGAAATTTGTGTTTCTAGGTGTTGCATATCCAAATTTCTAAATAGAAATTTAGAGACTTAAAAGAGATATATTCCTGTATTTTTACCTGCATATATCTTTACCCATTGTGTCATATTGGAATAATTAGTAAGTGCCTTTATAATAGCCAAAAGAGTTAAGGAAGAGCAACTTTACATTTTTATTGTTATTGTTTTATGACTTGAAAACGTTGGTAACATACCTTATAAATTTGGGTTTTTTAAATTTATTTTTATATTTTTTAAAGATTTTATTTATTTATTTATTTATTTATTTATTTATTTATTTATTTATTTATTTAAAAGAGTGCGAATGTGCACAGGGGGAAGAGCTGAGGGAGAAGGACAGGCATAGAATGGGCACAGAACCCAACGCAGGGCTCAATCGCAGGACCCTGAGATCACGCATGACATGAGCCAAAATTAAGTCAGATGGTTAACCAAGACTGAGCCACCCAAGCATCCTCCTTTCAAATTTGTAAGGCTGATTTCTTTCCAATACTATTTAGGTAGTCAGGTTTGTTTTTTTCCGGGTGAAATAAAGACTTGATTATTGCCTTAGCATCAAGTATTGAGTTGTAGAAATGCAGTAAATACTTGATAAATGAATAAAAGATTTAATCAGAAGTAGGTCTGTAGAAAATATTAATACTCTAAAAGGTATAATGAAAAGTAGGGGGGGGTGCCTGGGTGGCTCAATGGATTAAACCCTTTGCCTTTGGCTCAGGTCATGATCTCAGGGTCCTGGGATCTAGCCCCGCATCGGGCTCTCTGCTCAGCAGGGAGCCTGCTTCCCCCTCTCTCTGCCTGCCTCTCTGCCTACTTGTGATCTCTCTCTCTGTGTCAAATAAATAAATAAAATCTTTTTAAAAAAAAAAAAAAGAAAAGTAGGGGATTCGATTGTGAATGCTAACTAATGTAAACGGTTTGTTTTTAGGTGCTGGAGAATCATCACTCTCAGTCTCAGCATGGACCCAACGTTGAGAGTGATTGCGAAACAGATGCTGGCTGTTCTGTCGCGGTAGCCACTCAGGGTCGGACTGAGGGAAGAAATGATCAAAATGAATCCTGTCAAAGTATCTTGAGGTAAGTTTTTGATTATACATTCCTTTTCAGTGGATGATATCCATTGGATGGCATTGGGGCTTAATGGCAAGAACTGAACACTTGAAAGGTAAAGAAATGAGCATTTCTTTGAGCTGTGGAGAAGGAGGAAGTGAGTACTTTCTGAAGTGCTTTAACAGTTCATTGCAAAATACTTTTCTTCCCTGTTGGTCTAGCTTACATCTTCTGAGAGAGGAGCTAATTCTCATTCTGAGAGATTCGCTCTTACGATATTAATTAATTTCCTGTGTCAGAGGAAGTTGAGCTAATCATTTCATACACTTTTACATTTGAAGCAATATATCTTTGAATAACAAGGTTGAGCCTTTAATAGCAGGTAGATTCCTTTGTGAGAATGGCAAATTTCAGCGATTGAAATTATTCCAGTTATTTGAGTAAATAAAAATGGGGATGTTTAGTCATTCATTGAACAACCTTTTATTGAGTTTCTACTATGTACCAGACATGATTAAAAAACAGAACACTAGAGGG
This sequence comes from Nasua narica, assembly GCA_028533885.1. NCBI lineage: Eukaryota > Metazoa > Chordata > Mammalia > Carnivora > Procyonidae > Nasua > Nasua narica. Next base: position 112,915,324 of record CM052809.1, read on the forward strand.
GCGCCTGGGTTGCTCAGTGGGTTAAAGCCTCTGCCTTTGGCTCAGGTCATGATCTCAGGGTCCTGGGATCGAGCCTCACATCGGGCTCTTTGTTCAGCAAGGAGCCTGCTTCCCCCCCGCCCCCCCCCCCCCCGCCTGCCTCTCTGCCTACTTGTGATCTGTCAAATAAGTAAATAAAATCTTTTAAAAAAATAGAACACTATAAATATGAAACCCAATATTCCTTTTCAGTAAACAGAATCAGTTGAAAGCAAGGTTTTTGTTTCTAAGAATGACTTATAATTCTAGCTGCTTTATTTTTGTCAGTAGAATGTCAGTTGAAGCATACAATCCTGAAATAAAAGAACTCAAAGATGAGATTTCTGTTAATGATGATACTAAAAAAGAACTTATAGAGATTGATGAGGATCTTTTAGAAGTAAAAACATTTAACCAAGAAGAAATGGAAATATACTTATCAGACGATGAAGGTCAGTCATTTGGCTAATCTTTTTATTTGGCTTTTATTAATTTTAAGTTGGTGAATGATTATCTGAGATAATTTATTTAGTCTTATATTTAAATTAGTATGTTTACAATTGCCTAAAACCAAAAATTAAAAGAGAGCATGGGGTGCCTGTGTGGCTCAGTTGGTTAAGCATCCAACTCTTGGTTTTGGCCCAGTTTGTGACCTCAGGGCCATGGGTTTGAGCCCCATGGCAGGCTCTATGCCCAAAGGGCAGTCTGCTTGAGATTTTCTCTGTCCCTTTCGCTCTGCCCCTCCCTGACTAAAATAAATAAATAAAGTATATTTATGAAATGTTGAATGCATTAACTCATAACCTGAATTTACAATTCTTCAGCCTTTTGCCTTGGTTTTGTAACTATCCTGGGCCTCTTTATTTTTGTGAACCAATTCTGTGAAACTTTCCTTGGCAGTCTTTGATAAAACAGAAACTTTCAGAGCTTTGACTGGAATTAAACACACTGATATGAGGTCTCTCAAGTCTCATCTGGGATTCACTTGGTGAAGAGTGGTTGTCTCCACGTTTTTTTAAAAAACATTTTTATATGTCTGTTGACCATTTGTATGTCTTCTTCGGAGAAATGTCTGTTCATTTCTTCTGCCCATTTCTTGATTGGATTATTTGTTCTCTGGGTGTTGAGTTTGGTAGTTTTTCATAGATTTTGGATGCTAGCCCTTTATCTGTTAAGATATTTGCAAATATCTTCTCTCATTCTGTCGGTGCTCAACATCACTTGGCATCAGGGAAATACAAATCAAAACCACAATGAGATAGTACCTCACATTGGTCAGAATGGCTAAAATTAACAAGTCAGGAAGTGACAGTGTTGGCAAGGATGCAGAGAAAGGGGAACCCTCTTATACTGTTGGTAGGAATGCAGTCTGTTGTGCAGCTCTCTGGAAAAGAGTGTGGAAGTTCCTCAAAAAGTTGAAAATAGAGCTACCTTTGACCCAGCAATTGCACTACTAGGTATTTACCCCTAAGATACAATTGCAGTGATCCGCAGGGGCACCTGCACTCCAATGTTTATAGCAGCAGTGTCCACAATAGCCAAACTATGGAAAGAGCGCAGATGTCCATCAACAGATGAATGGATCAAGAAGATGTGGTATAGATATACAACGGAATATTACTCAGCCATCAGGAAGGATGAATACTTAACCATTTACATCGATGTGGATGGAACTGAAGGGTATTGTGCTGAGTGAAATAAGTCAATCAGAGAAAGACAATTACCATATGATCTCACTCATACGTGGAATTTAAGAAATAGAGGATCATGGGGGAAAGGCAAAAATAAAACAAGATGAAATAGAGAGGGAGACAAACCATAAGAGACTCTCAATCATAGGAAACAAACTGAGGGTTGCTGGAGGGGAGGCCGTGGGGGGAGAAGGGTAACTGGGTGATGGACTTTAAGGAGGGCATGTGATATAATGAGCACTGGGTGTAATATAAGACTGATGAGGGGTGTCTGTGTGGCAGAGTTGTTAAGAGTCTGCCCTCAGCTCAGGTCATGATCCCAGGGTCCTGGAATCAAGCCCTACATCAGGCTCCCTGCTCAGTGGGAAGCCTGCTTCTCCCTGTCCCACTCCTCCTGCTTGTGCTCCCTTTCTCCCTGTGTCTCTGTCAAATAAATAAATAAAATCTTAAAAAAAGAAAAAAAAAGACTGATAAATCATTGACCTCTGCCTCTGAAACTAATAATACACTATATGTTAATTGAATTTAATTAAAAAACTTTTTATAAGGAGGATAGGAAATATTTCTGCCATTATACTTGTTTCCTATAATATTCCTGAACATTCTAAAGAGTAAACTGATTTTTTTCTTTTTTTTTTTTTTAAAGATTTTGTTGAGAACGAGAGAGCTAGAGAGAGAGAGCATGAGCAGGGAGGCATAGAAAGAGAGAAGGAGAAGCAGGCTCCCCCCTTTGCAAGGAGCCTGATGAGGGACTCGATGCTAGGATCCAGGGATCATGACCTGAGCTGACGGCAGACGCTTAACCAACTGAGCCACCCAGGTGCCCCTACACTGATTTTTTTCAAATGGTCACTTTTCTCTTTCTCCTTTTTTCCCTATAGAAGGTACCAAAGAGTCTATTGGAAGTCTTAAAAGTTCCAATATTGTCATTAACATGCAGACTTTACCAACACAGCATTTAGAAGAAGTAAGTCAATAAATAGTGGATAATGTTATTTAAATTATACTTAAGTGTTTTTATTTAATCATCCAACCAAGGCTCTTATCTTTTTAAAAGTGCACTGTGGGTTGTAGAGAATATCCAGGCCATGCAGCATTTTTCTTTCACTGAAATTCTATCTTTAGTAAGAGGTCTAATAATTTTAGGCAATGAAATTTTTATTTGATAAACTGCTGTAGTAAATTAATCTGAAGTATTAGAAGTGTTCTATATGCAAAATGTATAATTTATCTGTAGTATACAGTTTTTGCACATATATCACTTTTATGCACTATTTGTTTTCCCAAAACTGCACTGCATTTTCCTTTGGAACATGGACATTTCTAATTATTATAAAAATTCCTTCAACAGAATCAGTTTTTCCTGCTTATAGTTGTTTTCAGAATGTATTTATTAATAATGTAACGATGGGTATATGTAATTTACAGGGTATTTTTGAATGTAGTGAAAATAATTTCCACTGACATCATTTGTCTTTGTATTTTTATATGCTCAGTGGCTCAGGGTGACAGGCCAAAGGCAATTCACACAGTTAAAAATCTGATCAGAGCAGCACTGGGAATTCATTTAATGCTTGGTTTTTCACTTGCTTTTAGACTGTAATTACTGCAGGTGAGTGGTTAATGTGAAACTCAGGAGACGTAAGGCAATAATACCTATTTATATGACCCCTTTTCTTTTTGGGTACTATTAATTTTAACAGCATTCCACAGGAGAGGTTCAATGTCCAAGGAAAGAACCACTGAAGACATGTATGGAGAAAAAATCAACTGAGCAGAAATGGTAAGGGGGGAAAAGTAAGGAAGTGATTGTTACTGCCATCTGGGATTCATTTGATGAAGTTATTTTTATTATAATTTACAATATATATTTTATGGTGATACTGTGTTCCTAGTGAAATTTAACTTTATAGCAATGGTAAATGATAATCTTTATATAAATGTTATAGATGTTATATACATATAGATGTTATATATGTTATAGACGTCTAAATTAGGTAGAGCGAAAGAAGTAATGATATCTCAAATGCTTTTTGTTCTCCCACCACTATCAGCCTTATCAAAGTAAAATATAGCTGTAAATAGATCAGAGTTTATTCAGCTGCTGATTAAGGAAACACCTTGTCAAACTGATTCCATTTTTCTTGGGTCAAATAAAGAACCATTATGAATCACTTTTGTATGTATAATTGTACACTGTTACGGTGTGATTACTGCACACTATAGGGCTGCTCTGCTGGCTACCATATTATTGCTTTAAGGAGATCCAAAAGCAGTTTTAATCTGTTGCAAGTGGGACATGATTTCTTAATTTTTAGAATTTTTGAAGTAACTTGGATAAGAGAGGCACCGTAATTAGATTTTCTTTCTCTTCTTAATATACAGATTTTGTTCATTTCTGTGGACAGATACATTTTAAATGTGATGTACCTTTACAAATAGATATTTCTATTAATACAAAACTAGCCTTTATAGCTTTCAATGTAATAAGGGCTCTATAGTGTTTCTGAGCAGAGTGTCTGCTTCTGCCATAGGTGGAATTTGAGGTTTCAGCTAACCTCACTTCCCCATTTTAGATTCTTTTATTTCTCCTGGACAGTCAACAGTGTTCAAGTTATATGTTCACTCATCCAGACATATTCTTTGCTTTTTGTTTGAATCTGTTACTAATTGCTATGGAGACAAATATAAACAGATTGTAATTATGAGCTAAGCATTATAGAGGATTAGAGAATGTTTAGACTCTTAGGTGGCTGAGCATTAGATCACCTGTACCTTAGGAAATGTGAAGAATATCTTCCTAATCATTATTAATCTTTAATTATAGTATGATCGAAGCCTTTTCAAATCCTGAACACACTGTTCCTTACTCATTTTGTGTAGATTCAAGTTCAGAAATTTCTAGGTAAGAATTTTTGTGTACTCTACCATTTTGATATAATCATATTTTATAAGTAGATAAGAGAATGAAATGATCCCTACTGTGCCATTTTGAAATAATTTTAAATGTTTTCACTAATAACTAAGAACAAAATGAAAGCAACACAAAGCATTGAAAGAGCAATGTAGGTACACATTTCTGACACCTTTATTATTAGAAGATTTTCCTATAGCAGCTGTGCTTTAGATATACAGAAACTTGTCTAGAATAGTCTTTTTTTTTTTTAAGATTTTATTTATTTATTTGACAGAGAGAGAGAGATCACATGTAGGCAGAGAGACAGGTAGAGAGAGAAGGGGAAGCAGGCTCCCCGCTGAGCAGAGAACCCAATGTGGGGCTCGATCCCAGGACCCTGAGATCATGACCTGAGCCAGAGGCACAGGCTTTAACCCACTGAGCCACTCAGGCGCTAGAATATAGTGTTTTCTGAAAAAAAGTATAATTGATCCTTGGACAATATGGGTTTGAGTCACTTGGGTCCCCTTACATGCAACATTTTTTTGAAAACAACAGTTTGGTACTGTAAATGTATTTTTTCCCCTTTATGACTTTCTTAATAACATTTTCTTTTCTCTAGCTTACTTTATTGTAAGAATATAGTATGCAACACATATAACATACAAAATAGGTTAATCGACTGTTAATGTTGTATTAGGGTTTCTGGTCATCAGTAGGGTACATGTAATTAAGTTTTTGAGGAGTTAGGTTGTATGTGGATTTTTGACTGCCCGAGGATTAAACCCCCAACTCCCTTGTTTTTCAAGGGCCAACTGTAGTGGATATATTAGAAAGTTGCTTATTTTAAGCCTCTAACAGATTTCTAATAGTGTATGAAATGCTTTTAATTCTCTTATGGAACAGATGCATCCAATTCTGTCTTTTGAACTTCTTTGACAGAGATTGAACAATGTGTTTAGTATTTAGAAATCTTGCTGAAATAGGATAACATAGCATAGCCTTTCTTTAGAAGAATTCTCCCTTATTGGAATTTATCTCATTGCTACTTGTTGGAAACAAAGGCCAATAAAGTTGTCTTAAAATAGGCAAGTCGGGGTCGGAGGGAGTGCTTCAGTGGCTCTGTGGGTTAAGCAACTGCCTTTGGTTCAGGTTATGATCTCAGGGTCCTGGGATCAAGTCCACGTTGGACTCGCTGCATAGCAGGGAGTCTGCTTCTCCCCCTCTCTTCTGTCCCTCCCCTTGCTTTTGCACTCACTCACTCTCTCTCTCTCAAATAAATAAAATCTTTTTTAAAAAAAATAGGCAAGTCAGTTGTAATGCCTGTTTTTCATGGATTTGCCTAATAAAGTTTTGTTACTGAGCTTATTAGTATTAGATGCTTGATAAAAGGCAAATATTATTTCTGAAACGGAATGAATGTAAACCCAAATAATCTAAATGTGATTTAATATATCCTTTTCTTTTTAGAGACAATGATCAATTTATTTGGATATAGTAATGCCTGCTCCCTTATTTAGTTTGTGAAATCAGTTTGCTTAGAAAACATTTTGAGTACCTGCTGTGTCATCCCCAAACAATCATCATATTTAAAAAGACCAAAAACTTATTTTGATCTTTAATTTTTATTCCTGTATAGACATTTTTTGTTAGGGCTTAATTAAAGATATAAACTTTGTGATTAGTTTGGAAATGAAATGTTCATAATACTATTGTTTCACATTTAATGATGATCAACAGGAGTTCACACTACCCATCTTAGAGTCAAACATTTTTTTAAGCTATACTTTCTCTAGTTTTCTGAACTCCACTCTGGATCATTAAATTTAGTAAAAAAAATATTCCCACTGTAACTCCTGAGAATATTGTCGTAGGTCTCAAACTCAGGTGCCCGCAGGGACCAGGCCAGTCAAACAAACGTGTGAACTGCTCTGGGCTGTAACACCGCAGGGAGGGGACTGTGGCTGACTAGACGTTACATCTCCCTTAATGCGACCGCATTCACACGAGCACTTCGCTGATGACAAATGTGTCTGGTGGCTAAGGAGTACAGAGCGATAGGCTTTAGGTTTTAAATTTCCCGAAAACTTCCAGAAAGCCTTTAGAAGAAAAAGGTGAGATCAAAATATTCAAATTGTAGACATCTGATTTGGTTTTTTCTTGATTAAGTGTGTTTTATGTATATATGCTTCCACCTAGTGCACAGATCTCTGCGTTTAAAGATAAATCTTCCTCAGTTCCACCTTTTGTATCAAATGGAGTCAGTGTTGCTTCACAAACAACACCTGTGCCAACGCTTCAGCAGACCCAGAGAAATGAACCCAGGGTGCAATTGCCAGATTCTTCGGATTCTGTTAGGCAGATGCTCCAAGATGAAATGTTTAAATTAGTTCAGGTAAGCACATCTCCCTATAAACAAGTAAATCTACTCATATGATATATACGTAAGGATTTTAAATACGAACAAACTTAGAAATGGCCAAGTTGAAAGGAAATTGTAGGGTTGGTTTCTCTCCTTTGGGCACTCTTCCTTTGTTATTCAGAGGTTCCTAACTCCAGGGCCTAGGGTCCAGGCTGAGCTGCCTACTTCTCACCATGACTTCTTACACCTGAGCTCTTTGGGATGCAGAGCTGCTCACAAAGGTCAGGTGGGTGACAGCCAAATGGGATCGGTGGACTCTAGCTCAGAGGGAGCCAACGTTTTGTTTTGTGTTAACAACACAATCTGTCACATCATATTTCTTATCTTCAAACTTAACTTTGGCTTGGTTTGAAATTGTCAGCTGCATTTTAAAATACTGTCCACTTTGAATTTTGTCATCTTCTTCTCAATTGGTTATCCTTTACCAACAATTTTAAGTTATTTCCCTTTTCTATTTTATTTCTTAAACATTAATTCTCTTCAAGTATGACCTTTGGTGGAATATTCAGATGATTGTTGTTGATTCTTGAGATTTTTTTCACTCTTTTAAAATGTTTAATTTTTATTTTCTTCTAGCTGCAACAGATCAACTTCATGAGCCTAATGCAAATAGTAGGATCGCCCTTTCCTAACCTCCCAGATTTACATCAACTTCTGCAGCAGCCTCAGCCTGTGCCTTTGGTGGGAAGTCAAGTATCAAACCCTACAAGAGGGAGTAGTGATGTTGATGACACCAGTAGAAATTTTAAGGAGAGATCTTTTATTAAACCACAGCCCATGGGAGAGTCCACCACAGAGTTTGGCAAGAAAAGTCCACATTGCCATGAAGGAATTGTGCAGTCTGCTCAAGAAAGTAATGGAAATTTACAGGTAATACATTTAAAGATACCATTAAAGTTGTTCTAGATCTAGTAGTTCAGTTGTTGGCTTTTTGTTAATTGAGCAGATAATTTTTTGGCAATTACTATGTTGCACCACCTCCAAAACCTATTGAACATCATGTACAAAATAAGAAGTTTGTAATATATTCTCAATTTATGGGGTGCCTGGGTGGCTCAGTTGATAGAGCGTCTGCCTTCGGCTCAGGTCATGATCTTGGGATCCTGGGATCAAGCCCCGTGTCGGGCTCTCAGCTCAGCAAGGAGCCTTCTTCCCCCCTCTCTCTCTTCCTGCCTCTCTGCCTACTTGTGATCTTTCTGTCAAATAAATAAAATCTTAAAAAAATAATTAAAAAGTAAATTCATGTCATAGCTTTTTTTTTTCTCCTCCAGAATGTAACACATGGGAGTGTTTCTTCATGTCAGTTGGAAGACTTGCCTCCCAATACAGGATTAACTCCAGCATCTCAAATCTTACCAACAACTGCGCTGTCTCCAGCTCCTACTGGAAATACTCCCTTCTACCTTCTCTCTCCATCTTCTGCCATTCCGAAGACACCTAGACTTATCCCAGCTGCAAAAACTTTTAGACCTGGTGATGGTTTTCCTTTGCTTCAGTTTCAGCCTAAACATGAATTCAAGTCCCTTTCCTTCCATACAGGAAGAGTTCCACAAGTTCCCTTCGAGCTCCTGCCACAGCCTAGACAGGCGTGGGGATTATCTGATTCCTTCCAACCTCCTTTGCCACAGGGGACAATGCACACCGCTTCAGTGTCCCATTTGAATTTGAGCCACTATAATACCGAAGCCATAAAAAAGGCAGTTGAGCAGAAGAAATGGGCAGAGACTGTAATTACAGAAATCCCTAAGCATGTGAACTTGGATCAGTGTGTTGGTCAAAAAAACTTGACACCTCAACAGGACTCTTCAGTGTTTATAAAACCAGAACGACTACTTGATATTAAGCCAGGGCCCCTTGAGATATCTCCTCAGAATTCCTTTGGACTTCCATTATTGCACCTGCAATTTAAACCTCCTTACAGGTTTTCCTCTGCTTCAAGAGCATCAGGAACAATTCCCTCAATACCTACCAGAACTGTAGAAGAAAGAAAATACTCGAGACTGTCATTACTTCATTCATGCCTATCCCCAGAAAACACGGTAATGATTTTTGCAGAGTGATGCAAAGGCCGTCCTGCATTTTTCATACCATAAATATTACACATGAAATGCAAACCTCTTACACATTTCTTTTCAAAGAATAATGCTTCTAAAAAATTAAAAATAAATAAAAATAATGCTTCTGTTATTGGAAATAACAAAATTCTAGGTTAAATGGTAATTAGGTATCTTAAAGCTTTTAGGTCTGTCTTGTACGGCAATACTAGAATTTGTGAGACTTTTTCATAGGTATTTCTTATGCTCAGAGAAGAAATGAGTAAAACAAAATGACCAGTATTCTTGTTCATGTGGGTCAGGGTGTGTGTGTGTATGTGTTGAGAGAAAGGGAGGGCACGTGTATGAGTGAGCACACATGCATAATTTAATGTTCCTAGTAATTGTGATATGATTGCCTTCAAATCTGTTATAGTTTAAAACTGTAGGGGCGCCGGGTGGCTCAGTGGGTTGAAGCCTCTGCCTTAGGCTCAGGTCATGATCTCAGGATCCTGGGATCGAGCCCCGCATCAGGCTCTCTGCTCAGCAAGGAGCCTGCTTCCCCCTCTCTCTCTGCCTGCCTCTCTGCCTGCCTCTCTGCCTGCTTGTGATCTCTCTCTCTGTCAAATAAATAAAATTTTTAAAAAATTGTAAGCTTTGATTTATGAAATTCGTATTGTTTAGGCTCTAATTTTTAAGTCAGTAGTACCATTCTAGGAAGATAATTGAATAATTCATGCTGTGGTGCATTTTTAGTTTTAAGATTTGGAGATGGTATTGGGAAAAGAAGTGGTCATTCTTGAGAGGAAGTACTTATTCCTTCTTTTATTCTGAACATACTGAAAACAAAAGATTAAAGGTGTGGGAAAGTAGACATGTTGAGAGGGATTAAAAGAAATTTTCTTATTAGGACGGTATAATGAACCCCTAATTACATCACCCGACATCAGTACTTATTAACATACTGCTAATGTTCCATGCATAATCTCCACTTCTCTGTATCCTCCCTGTTTGAAAGAATTTTAAGTCAATTGGCAGACATTATGTATTTTATTTAATTATAAGGAAGATTTTTAATATAAAATAGAAAAAAATTAAGACTTCTAGCTTAGTTTCTGAAATAAGATGACCCAATTGGCATTTCTAATCCTCTAAAATCATTTATTCTTTTTATTTTTTTTTTAAGATTTTGTTTATTTATTTGACAGAGAGAGAGATCACAAGCAGGCAGAGAGGCAGGCAGAGAGAGAGGGGGAAGCAGGCTCCCTGCTGAGTAGAGAGCATGATGCGGGGCTCGATCCCAGGATCCTGAGATCATGACCAGAGCTGAAGACAGAGGCTTTAACCCACTGAGCCACCCAGGTGCCCCCTAAAATCATTTATTCTTTAAGCTTTGGATATTCATCTTACTGGGCCAAATTAATCTGTTATCTTGACATGTTCTATCTCTTGCACATTTTAATTTAATTTAAACAAATGTTTTTCTCAATTTTTATTAACTATTATATAGTTGAGGTTTGTAATTTTAAATTATTATGCTTTATTTCTTATAGTACAAAAACCCACAACTTATTCCCCTTGAAAACCTCATTGCATTCAAACAAAGCCAAGAGAAACTAACACATAATTTATTTGAACGAGGCGATTCTGGACACCTTCAGCTACTAAATGTCAAAATAGAACCATCCGAAGTGAGACAAGGAAAGGACAGTAAAAAAAGGCAAGTTTTAAGTGAAATTTTATTTGAGAATATCACTTACCTGCAAATGTATTATTCATTAAAATAACATAGTCATAAATGTGAAAGTTATCTGGTTCAGCTTTCTAGCCTATACACAATTGCATATTCAATTTTCTTATTAGATGTCATACATTTAAACGCATCTTCAGGTGAGGAAAATTCCTGTATTGTGAGGGAGAAATACTATTTTTTTCATTTTATTAAGGCATTCTTTACTGGAATTCATAGGCTGGAATTATCTTTTACATTTTTCTGTAACATGAACAGTTTCCTTTTTTGGAGGACAAATAACTGGTATCTCATACAATAAATAATCCATGTATTATCTAATGCACTGAAGTAATACTGTTATTCATCTTCCCATATCCTCTAGATTCTTCCATAAGAAGCAGGAGAGTAAATGATGTGAATTGTTTCAGGACACTAAAAAACATGCATATAAAAAGCAAGACTATGACTTCTGATGAAGAGCATTTATAGTGTTTTACTCATAATGGGTATTCAAAAATGTATTGACCGGTAGATTACTACTGAGTCTAGAAAGTACTATTAAGAATTTCACATTTAGGGGCACCTTGGTTGGGCGTGTGCCTTCAGCTCAGGTTATGATCCCAGGATCCTGGGATGGAGCCCTGCCCCCACCCCAGAGCAGGGGGTGGGGGTGGGGGTGTGTCAGGCTTCCTGCTCAGCAGGGGGTCTGCTTCTCCCTCTGCCCCTCCCCCTGCTCATGTTCTCTCTCCCTTTCTTTCTCTCTCTCAAATAAATAAAATCTTAAAAAAAAAAAAAAGAATTTCACATTTATCAGACCTAAAGTTTACTACCAGTGCTCTCTTTCCAGAAAGGGTTCCTTCCTTCCATCTTTTCAGGTATTCCTTCGTCAAAATAAGTCTTCTCCTTAACTTTTTGGGCCCTCTTTCCTCCTTGCTGGGATTTTGCTGAGGTGACTTTAGTGTGCTTAACTTCTTCAAAAGGGTGATTGGAGGCATCCCATAGGGTTTCTGGGGTCAGCTCAGAGTCCGCAGAAAAGAGTTTGAAAATTATCTCGCAGGTATGACTCTGATCTGAGATTCTAGTGACTAACACTGAAAAGTCAGTTCAGTAGTAGAGAAACTAAAAATAACTTTTATGTGTCCCTGACATTTGCTTCTATTTGCTTGAATACTACCAAAGGATGTTGCTAATTTAATTATATGCCATAGAAAATAATTCATTGGCATAATTTTGATAATCATCTCCCTAGATAGCATGATTTAAGTGGAAAACTGATGTTACTAAAATAGTAACATGTTTTATTCTTTTTAACAGACAAAGACGACGAGCTGAGAAAGAGCTGCAGGAAAAGAGATCAGAGAAACTAAAGAGAAAACCAAGCGTGGCTTTCCAACCAGAGGGTTCCCTTGTGAATGATAATGATACAGAAATAGTTATGAAACCCAAGGTAAAGAAACACTATTATACATGCCTGGTCTGCATGTACATAGAGTTGGGAATGTCTTTGTGGTTTATCTAGTCTTCTGTTTGCTGGAAGCTTCTGATTATGACCAGGAGAATATTCACATCATTAAGTACGTAAGCCCTGCTGCATTCCTCCATGGAATAGTGGACATATAATTGCAAATGTGAAAAGCAAGTTTTTGATTTACCTGCCTGTGTGACTTTCTTATATTTGAAATCACCCCTTGCTTTTTTCTGTGACATCTTAATGCATGTCATATATATTCTTTGGGTTGCTCCTATTATAGTTTGACCCCTTTTAGATGCCTCCAGCATTTCCAACACACAGGTTTGTTGAGTAACCTATATATTGAAATCAGATCTTTTCAAACATTACTTCTAAGTTTGGTGACTATTCACCTATTTTTGCAATAAATAAACACAATTTTGTTTATAAGGATTTTTTAAAAGCATACTTCAGTGAACCTCAAGGGCATGCCTGGAGGCATTTAGTACCATTGTTGAGTCCCTGAGCAGTTTTGATATGGTGGGGGGACTATTTGAGTGTTAAAGCTACTCTGCAGTGGAGAAGTGCATACTGTAATTTAGTAACTGCATTAAGTTAGTAATGTTCCTTTTTATTGCTTGGTTTGTGAGTTTTGTGAACTTTGTGAAGTTACTTTGATAGAGTAAATAAATATTTCTTGGATGGATTCATGCCTATCCATAAACATTCAACAATCCTCTTAACTATTGAATTTTTTTTTTCAAAGTAATGAATGTCTTTGAGTTACAATCCTAGATTGATCATTTGGGGATTCATTTAGGAGCAAGAACATCCTGGTTCCCAGCCTTTGGATGACTTCGATCTTCCTTTCGGTATGTATAAGCATGATTAATGTAGTGTCTCAGTTCAAAGTTAAAATCAGTTTTCTAGAATTATGTATGTAAAAAGTTGGCTGAATTATTTTATCTTTAACAAAATAGAGGATGTGTATGTGTGCGTGTGTGTGTTGATGTGTTATCTGGTAGAGCAGTGGTTGAAACTATGGCCCACAGGCCAGATCCAGACCATGCCTGTTTTTGTTAATCAAATTTTTTTTAAGGATTTATTTATTTAAGAGAGAGTGTATGCGCATGCGTGCGTGCACGTGCGTGCGTGCGTGCGCACACACACCCATTTCCCCCACCCCCCCACACACATATGACTGGGGGAGGGGGAGAGGCAGAGGGAGAAGGAGGGAGAATCTTTTTTTTTTTTTTTTTAATTTTTTATTTACATATAATGTATTATTTACCCCAGGGTACAGGTCTGTGAATCATCAGGCTTACACATTTCACAGCATTTGCCATAGCACATACCCTCCCCAATGTCCATATCCCTACCCCCCCCCACCTCCCAGCAACCCTTAGTTTGTTTCATGAGTTTAGGAGTCTCTTATGGTTTGTCTCCTTCCCCATCCCATCTTGTTTCATTTCTCTTCCCCACCCCCCCCATAACCCCCTGCCCTGCCTCTCAAATTCTTCATATCAGAGCAATCATGTGAT
>CM052809.1:112929606-113233935 GCA_028533885.1 Nasua narica
GTATCTTGAGGGTAAATACCCAGTAGTGTGATTGCTGGGTCGTAGGGTAGCTCTATTTTCAACATTTTGAGGAACCTCCATACAGTTTTCCAGAGTGGCTATACCAGCTTGCATTCCCACCAACAGTGTAGGAGGGTTCCCCTTTCAAGGAGGAAGAATCTTAAGCCAACTGCCCTCTGAGCGTGAAGACTGACATGATACTTGATCTCATGACCCCTGAGACCACGACCTGAGCCGAAACCACGTGTCACAGGCTCAATGACTGCGCCACCCAGGTGCCCCTTTGTAAATCAAGTTTTTTGAAACAGAGCTATGCCCATTTATTTACACATTGTTTCTGATAGATTTTGCACTGCAGCAGGGTTCACTTGTTGCAAGAGGAACCATACAATCTGCAAAGCCTAAAATCTTTATTGTCTGGCCCTTTACAGAAAAGATTTGCTGATCCCTATGGTGGAACAGCACAATTAATTAGAATCGCAAATAAGATACTGATACATAAGCCTAAAAGGAGATTAGGGAAGAACATGCCTGTTGAATTCTTCATAGAAAATACATTCACATTAAAGTGTAGAATCAATTAAGGAAAGAGTGCTCCTTTATAAGATAGGAAATTCTTTTCTTTCTCTAGTGGGTCAGTTGATTTTTTGCCACCAAATGTATGTGTTCCCCAAGACTTTCTTCTCAGTAATTTTCATACATGCGTGCACAAACATTCACTCTCATGACTCAGCTCTTAAATTTTTTTGATGACACTCCAATACACATCTACCCTCTCTCATCATTCTTTTCTACTTTCATTTTAGATTTAGCACGTCCAAATTTTATTTTATTTAAGATTTTATTTATTTGACAGAGAGGGAGCGAGCATGAGCAGTGGAGAGGTGGGGGGCCAGAGGGGCAGAGGGAGAACCAGGTTCCCCACTGAGCAGGGAACCGTCAAGGGTCTCCGTCCCAGGACCCTGGGATCTTGACCTGAACCGAAGGCAGGCACTTAACTAACTGAGCCACCCAGGCGTCCCCCTCCCTCCCTTTCTTCAGGCCACTGCCCTGCCTCAAGCCTCTGTATGCCTAAACCAAGCAGTTTTTTCCCTAACTGACCTGCTTAGCTTCTGCCTCTTAGCTTCCTAACTCATCTGGTATTCATTCCCACTCACTTGTCTTTCATTCTTAACAGTGTTTTGTGTTTTTGCTTTGTGGAGGTAATACATGTTCACTGGAGAAAATACAAATCAGGAATAGGAAGAATATTAAACTCTTCCTCCCCCAAAAAAACTCCCATAATTTTTCTGTCCAGAGATAGCCAGTGTGTTAATATTCTTCCAAGGTTTATTTTTTTAAATATCTCCACTCATATATATCTGTAAATACATATATATGTATTTATATATACTTATATAAAGTAATGTTTTGTTTATTTAATATAATTTAATGTTATATATTTAATAATAAATATTAAATATATAATTATATATTGGTAAATATATGCTTAATATAGATTTTTATTTATCATATATATTTATAAAGAATATCTCCTCTATTTGTTTATAACTTACTTGTTTTTACATACTAGTGTTAAGGTAAATATCTCCCCATATCACTAGATATTCTACAATGTCATTTTTAATGACTACATAGTACTCCAGTGGACGAGTATTGTGTCATTTCAAACAACAATAATTCTCCAATTCTCTGACACCGATTCGATTCTGACAATAACCTGGAGTTAACGCAGATCCCACAGATTAATGGCTCAGTCCCAAGAGACCACTTCAGCTATCAGCTACAAATGCAGTCCTCATACACCTGCACATTTCCTAGTCAACTACACATTCAGGAATTCCCATGACTCACCCTCTAGGTTCACTAATTTGCTACAGTGATTCCAGAACTCAGAGAAGTGCTTTACTTACGATTATGGTTTTATTATAAGGGATACAATTCAGGAATAGCTAGATGGAAGAGATACATAAAGGAAGGTATGAGGGTTGGGCCCAGAGTTTCCATACCCAGCACATCCCCTTGCTTATCAACCCAGAAGCCCCCTTAGACTCATTGTTTTAGGATTTTTATTGACATTTCCTTATATAGACATGGTTGATTACATCATTAGCCATTGGTGATTGAACTACATCTCCAGCTGCTATCCAGTCCCCAGAGGCAGGGGTGGGGTCAGGCTGATGATAGTTCTAATGCTCTGACCATGTGGTTTCTTCCTCTGGTGACCAGCACCTGTCCTGAAGCTGTCTAGGGGCCTGTCAAGAGTCACCTCATTAGCATAGACTTAGATATGATCAAAAGGGTCACATCATGCATAATGACAGGAATTTACTGAGGAAATTCCAAAGATGTAAGGAACTCTGTACTTAGAACCAAGATGAAGATCAAATACATATATTTTTTATTATAATGTGCCATAATTGATAATCTCTTATGCTACTTAGTTGTCCTGGATGATCTCCCAGGAAAACCCACATCTAAACCCAAATTCCCATAATAGACTTTGGACGTGGATTCTACTTGCTGCTAAACTTTTCCACGTAGGTGAATTTACCTCAAGTGCAGCATGTGCAGTCTGAATTTGTTGTCCCTTCCCCAGCAGCTGGTTTGTTCTCCTCATTGTCCATCCCCACTGGTGTCACCACCAACTGAACACCGAAACATAGGTGATCTGAATTCTGCCTTTTCCCGCCTTCTCATCTAGACAGTAACCAGGTCTGGTCTGTTTTACTTCCATTGTAATTTGTAAGTTTATCATCTCTCCTCCATTTTCCACTGTCAGTAGAGGTACTGACCTGAACTGTTACAGCAGCCTCATCTGTCTGAAGCCACTTCAATCTGCTTTCCATATACTGACTGGGGTGGTGTTTCTAGAACATCAATCTGACCATATCACTTTCTTGTTTAACATTTTCTACTGAATCTTCATCAGCCAGAAGAACATCTAGGTTTCTGGATTGGACATACAGAATCCTCCACAATTTTGGTTTTGATTTCACTGAGCTGCCCTTAAGAGTTAACGTAGGCAGCACCTCATTCAGAAAGTCCATTCTGATAATATCTTGGCACCCTATCCCTTACCTCCCTTGAGTTAGGTACTCTGCTTTTGGACTCCAGGTAATATGTTGGCTTCTCAGTGATTGCTTTCCATGTTTTGTTGTTATATTTAAGAAATGCTACAAGAGAATATTAATACTTCAGCTGGATTGCATTTCATGGCCTCTGTGAGAAAGAAAGCTGTAGAATGTCATGATGCAAGTACAAATACAGACCCAGGTAAAATGCTATTTTACCTTAATTTAAAAATTCACATATTTTTTGTAACATTTAATATATTGAGCCTTTTTCTTCAAAACAGTGATTTAACATGAATTTTAAGTTAAGTGATAGTAGTTACTCATCCTAGGTTCTTATCCTCAACCTTGGTATGTACTTCACAAATTTTAAACTTAAAATTAAATTTTAAATTGAATTTATGATAACTTAATTAAAACATAATAGAAATTTTTGTTCAAAATACCATGGGCTACATCCATGTTTTGAATTTGGGTTCTCTATGCCATTAAGTGCCTTCACTGGGATTTCATGCCTAAGACCGAGAAGCCTGGAGCTATGGCTGGTGAAGTTGATTTAGGAAGAGGACTAGATTGGGTTGGTGTAGGAAGGGCATATGTAACTGGTCCAAGAACAGAGGAAATAAAATTTGAAGGAACTATTATTTGGAATTTTGCCTGACAGAGTTCCTCATTCATGTAAGTGCTCTGAACTTTGTGTTGTAGAAATTCTTTTCTATGATATTTAGGAAACAGTTGCTTTTAACTGTCTTCAGAACCTTCAAGTGCTTTTTTAAATCTCTAATTTTATATTATTTAAAAATAGTATTTATTGATATTGTCAGGTTTGAATCGGCGGTGGAAAAGAGGAGCCAGGCGAGTAGAATCGAGGCAAGCTTTAATGGAAGCACTCTCGGGCGAGGTTCCTTGGTCCCGGTTAGGACAGGGCCAAGGAAGTAGGGCTGAGGGTTTTTTAATTAGGGGCTTTAGGGTATGGAGGGTTTGCTGGGTATCTGATTGGCTGCGGTTCATGTATATGAGGGATACAAAATACACCAATCAGTTGTCAGATCATTATACAGAAAAAGGAATCCAGAGTCGACCAGTCAAATTGTTCATTGTCTTTGTGGGGTGATCTGGAAAATCTCTGAGACAGGAAGCCCCATGGCGGAAAGTCCCGAGCCACCATCTTGTTAAACTTGGTGGCCATCTTGTCCACTCTCGGCATCCCTGGGCCCGCCAGCCTAATAGATACGGTTTCAAAATAATATCCTTATAGAATATTTGGATAATGTAGAAAAGCTTTGAAGAAAATCAAATTAACTATAATCATATCGCTTAGAATTAATATTTCTTTAAAAGATTTTAGGGGGTGGGGCTGAGGGAGAGGAACTCAAGCAGACCCTGTGCTGAGTGTGGAGCCCAGTGTGCGGCTTGATCCTTTGACCCCAAGATCACAGCACAAGCCAAAACCAAGAGTCAGATGCTTAACCAGCAATGCCACTAGCCACCCCTAAAAGTAACGTTTTGATGATCAGTCTTCTCTTGCGCATTTTACATAGTTTGATACAGTATATAGCACAGGTGTCCTGCCTCACTATCAGAACTTTAATCTTCCAAATAGTATTGCTATCTTTCCTGAGAATTTAACCCTTCATGGGTCCCAGTGTTTGTTTTTTGCCTAGCAATCTTTGGAGCCTCTCTAGTTAGACTGTCTCTTTAACATATTATTTCGTTATTTATTTATGCAGTAAGTTTATACATATATAGTATATATGTGTGTATATAGTATATACATTACTTACATTATACTTACATTATAGTATAGTATTTATATTATACTATATATTTACTTAATTATAGTATATGTTTGCAATAGAGTATCAATATTGTCTCTGACATGGTCAGTATTATTGCATATGCACACAAACTAATAGGTTAAATGAATGTTAATTAAGTGATATTTAAAATGCTTTATATTTAATAATCCTTGTTGCATAGTTATTCAGATGTTTAAGACTTGTTTAATGTTTGAGAGTATTGGATGGGCTGGTCTGGGACACCTTTTTCCGTCTTTTAAAAAGTCTCTTGGTATCTATCTGTGTAGCACATTTATAAGTATGGATTGGATTTGGAAAACAGAATTTACCTATATTGTGTATCCTTTGCTTTTCACTTTGATTTCTGCTTATGCCATACATTTCCTCATGTCATCAAAAATTACTTTGTAAGCATATTCCTTCTTCCAGCTGTGCCATAAAATATTTACCTAATCCTTTAGTGTTGAGTACATTAGATGGTTTCTAGTATTTTTCTCCTATAAATAAGGTTTCAGTGAGTATCTTCTCACATATGAGCCTTTGTTTTGGTCATCACTGTGATTTAGCTAATTCTTTTATCTTTACCCATCTAATAGGTCATAGAAAGGATCTCACTATTTAGTTTTTGTTTCTGAATGAGGTTGAGCCTGTGGAAGATGTTTTTTGATGCAAATGGTGCATATGCATTTGAGAAACATTCTTGTAAGAAAAAACCTTTGAGAAAGCCTTGGAGGTACTTTATTGCTAGGTTGTCTTCTAGAATTGGCAGCTTGTTTGCTAGAAGTCTGTTACCATCCAGGTAATCAGGCCCAGGATGTACAATAATAAAATTAGAAAGTATCATTAATTTTTAAAAATTAAATTCTTAAACTGTCAATCTACTTTACCACCTCTAATACACAATATCTAGAAATCTGCATTCATATATTTAATTTTTTCTGTTTGTGAAATTCTTTTTCGTTTTCTTTTTTTGCCTCCAATCTTCAAACTGACTACAAGATAAAAAAGCTACTTCTCAAGAAGTTGCGTCTGAATGTAAAGATCAACAAATCATTTCTTCCGTATCAGGTGTGCTTTTTTTCTTTTTTTCTGAGAATAGCATTACTAATTAAAGACTGTTTTCGTGATGACAAAACAAGAGTTACCACCATCCATAAAAAAGCAATATAACCCATCAATTGATTCAATAGAGAGAGAATGATAATTTAAGTATTTTCGCTTTCCTTTTTTTCTAGTTTTTGGGTTGTTACATGGTTTAAATTCAAGCCTTGGTACCAAGGTTCCAGTATTCAATATAACAAGAAATTATTGGGGCGCCTGAGTGGCTCTGTGGGTTAAAGCCTCTGCCTTCAGCTCAGGTCATGATCTCGGGGTCCTGGGATCGAGCCCCACATCAGGCTCTCTGCTCAGCAGGGAGCCTGCTTCCCCTCTCTCTCCGCCTGGCTCTCTGTCAAATAAATAAATAAAATCTTTAAAAATATATTTTGCATATGAAATTTGAAAGTAATTTTTATTAAAAATGAAATGCTAGGGGGCGCCTGGGTGGCGCAGTTGGTTGAGCGACTGCCTTCGGCTCAGGTCATGATCCCGGAGTCCCGAGATCGAGTGCCACATCGGGCTCCCAGCTCCATGGGGAGTCCGCTTCTCACTCAGACCTTCTCCCTTCTCATGCTCTCTCTCACTCTCTCTCTTTCCTAATAAATAAATAAATAAAATCTTTAAAAAAAATGAAATGCTAGGAAGTAAAACTAGAGTCCTAGTGATGAGGTTTGGAATATAGGTGAAGTTCAGTGTGGTGAAGTCTGGAGCCGTTGACCAAGAAAGAATTCTTGAGACATCATTGGTGCAAAATGGTGGTTTATTAAAGCATGAGGACAAGGCCCTTGGGCAGAAAGAGCTGCTGCCTCAGGGTTGTGAGGGGTGGGTGTCAACAGGCTGCAGGCTATGAGGATATTGTATCTCCATTTCCTTATGGAAGCTAGGCCATTGATAGAAATGCTTTGTTCTTATAAACTGATAAGACATTTATAAGCTGAGGGAGTCTCAGGTCTTGTAGGATTGTGATCTCTACAAGTTACCTATTTGTTTTTCCTTTCCTTAGCTTTAGGGCGGGCCAGAGTGCATGAGGAATGTCACTTATATCCCATGGGGGAGGGTTTGAGAGGTGTCAGCTTCTGCTTTGTCCTCAGCTTGTCTTCTATTCCCTCATCACTAGGACAAAAGGCACAGAGTTAGACCATTTGCTGACCTATTATGACAGGCTTCCTTATTGTACTTGTGAATAAGAAGCCAATGTCTTTTATAAAATTTAGATGTTAAACATTTTTTAAGTGATAAAATTAAGCCATGGGCTCTGAATATACTGGAAACTACTGAATACTGAGTTGTGCCATTGTATTTTATTTTAATTTAATTTAATTTTTTTAGAGAGTGCACACCCTAGCAGGGGGATGGAGAGGGGCAGAGGGAGGGGGAGAGAGAGAATTGTAAGGGGGCTGAGCCCCAAAGACTTGGGGCTCAGTCTTATGACCCAGAGATCATAACCTGAGCAGAAATCAAAAGTCAGATGATCAACCTACTGAGCCACCCAGGCACTCCTGAATTGTGCCCTTTTTTTTTTTTTTTAAAGATTTTATTTATTAATTTGAGAGAGAAAGTGAGAGAGAGCATGAGAGGAGAGAAGGTCAGAGGAAGAAGCAGACTCCCTGTAGAGCTGGGAGCCCCACGCGGGACTCGATCCCGGAACTCAAGGATCATGACCTGAGCCGAAGGCCGTCGCCCAACCAACTGAGCCACCCAGGCGCCCTGAATTGTGCCCTTTAAAGGATCTAAATTATATCTCAATAAAGCTGTTAAAACAAATGAATAACAAGAAAAAGTCTTGACAGTAAAAAACAAATTAGTTATAGGTTAACTTCCTAATAATAGGTTTTCTTGAAATCTCCTAAGTAAACATGACTTAATATACCTGAAATGGAAATAGGAAATTATAACATTTTCCTTATTTCTTTCTTTCCTTCTTTCTTCTCCACGCCCAGCGTGGAACACAACATGGGGTTGAACTAACAACCCTGAGACCAAGACCTGAGCTGAAATTGAGAGTCGAACGCTTAACCGACTGAGCCACTCAGGAAATTACAACATTTTCTTGACATGACTTAGATACTTTATTATCCCTGTGAACCATTCA
Source organism: Nasua narica (assembly GCA_028533885.1). Classification (NCBI taxonomy): domain Eukaryota; kingdom Metazoa; phylum Chordata; class Mammalia; order Carnivora; family Procyonidae; genus Nasua; species Nasua narica. Next base: position 112,937,670 of record CM052809.1, read on the forward strand.
TATGAAAAAAGCAATAATCAGCCTCTATTCAACTATGAATTACTTTAAATTGTCTTTAGAATAGAATAGAATTTATTTATACCTGTGAAACTTCTTAAATTTTTTAAAGATTTTATGTTTAGATAATCTCTTTACCCAAAGTGGGGCCCAAACTCGGAACCCTGAGATCAAGAGCCACACACATCACTAACTGAGCTACCTAAGCATCTCCTACTTAGATTTTTAACAAAAAATTTTTATATTTGTTGCTAACTTGTTATAATGCTAATGATTTGGAGCTATTTACAGATTTTTTTTATATTCCTGATTTTTTTTTCTTAATTTTCAGAGCATGAACCTTTGAATGTTCCTGAAATGTTGGCTCCTGACATATGTCTAAATCTCAAACTTTCCACTGAAATATCCGAGGAACCTTTGTCACCTTCACCGTCTGATCTGGTATTAAATTTGATATTGCTATTCAGAGGTTGTAATGATACATTTGCTAAAATTTATTATCATCTGCATTATTGTATAGATGAAATGAGGCTAAAATGGCATCTATGTAGCTTCATTGGAAAGATCAAAAAATTAAGATTTAAATATTATGCCCCAAAGTATCATAAACTAAGACCACAACACATACTTCCTGCAGTTTTCCCTAAGTTAGGGAAATATATAAGCTCTTTTTGCCTTTAAAATTAAATCTTTTTTTTTTTTTTTTTTTACAGAGGTGAATGGTGCAGAATGGCTCTACAGAGTAAAAAGAATGTAACCCTATTTGATTTTATGTTTTGTTTCAGGTTAGACACACTTACATAAATGTGATTGACATTAAAGCTGATGATCTACAGGAATTGTCTGTCAAAAAAGAGCCTTCAAATGAAACTATTATCAAACAGCCAAGTGATCACCTGGAGGCCCCATCTTCTGCGGAGTTACATTATATGGCAGCTTCGGTTACAAATGCTGTTCCCTTGCACAGTTTTAAGAGTGAAGGTGATAATTTTTTCCTACTTTTTAAGTAGATTACAAACATTTTGAAAAATTCTTTAATGTAGCATTGTTACCCCTTCTTAAGTCTCTTAGCTCTTTTCCTGCAAACCCACTATACCTTTGGATGTTTATATTCACATTCAGAAATGTTCTTTTGGTAGGGGAGGGTAGAGGGGTGGGAGAGAGAATCTCAAGCAGGCTCCATGCCCAGTATAGAGCCTAATGTGGGGCTTGATCTCACGACCCTGAGATCCTGACCTCAGCCAAAATCAAGAGTTGGAGGCTTAACCCAGTGAGCTACCTGGGTACCCCTAGAAATGTTCTATTAATCTTCTAACTACCTTCTTTAGAAGGTTAGAATCAATCTTTGTATGCTTTTCATATTCTTGATAGAGTCAGCCAGTGCCACTGTGGATTTATTTTTTAAACCTGCAAATGTGTCTCCATCCTGTCTGGATGAAAGAAGCTGGAGAGCAGGCAGTACAGAGGTGAAGGAGCCTGGGATCACCTCACCTGTAGCATTGGAATTACCGCAGGACAAAGGTGAATGCCCTAAATGTATAACATGACTCTCCCCTTCCCTAAATTACTGATATGTAGAAATGAGTTCTAAAACTTGATAATTGCAAAAGAAACCAGGGAAAGTTTATTCCCTTACTAAGGAGTATGGCGTCAGATAGGTAAATGAGGTAGCGTTATCGTTCCAAAGCTGGGGCCCGTGGGGATTCTGCAAGGACACTACAGATCTGTTTGTACAAACATCTTTTCTTAATTAAGGAGACTAAAAATAAACATCCTATGGGATATCATGAGTGCTTTGGTGTTAAAAAGGAACTCTCATATTTAAAAAGGTGGGAGAGGGGCGCCTGGGTGGCTCAGTGGGTTAAGCGACTGCCTTTGGTTCAGGTCATGATCCCAGAGTCCTGGGATCGAGTCCCACATCGGGCTCCGGGCTCCGCAGGGAGTCTGCTTCTCCCTCTGACCTTATCCCCTCTCGTGCTATCTCTCACTATCTCTATCTCAAATAAATAAAATCTTTAAAAAAAAAATAAAAATGTGGGAGATTCTAGAATAGCATGTAGAAAATACACAGGTATTTAGCCAACAGTAAAATATTATAAGTAAAACACTCAGTTTTATAGTTATAAATTAGGTTGTATTATTGTAAAATATTTGCAAGATTTAGAAGAATATTTTTCCAAAACCTAAAGTTATTACATCCTGTGAATGATTAGATCAATCTTCTTTTTTAAAAAAAGATTTTATTTATTCATTTGATACAGAGAGATACAGGGAGAGAGCACGAGCAGGAGAAGAGGCAGAGGGAGAGGGAGAAGCAGACGCCCTGCTGAGCCGGGAGCCCAACACGGGGCTCGATTCCAGGATCTGGAAATCATGACCTGAGCCAAAGGCAGATGGCCAACCATCTGAGCCACCCACGCGCCCCGATTAGATTTAGCTTAATATGCAATCAGACTTCCTCCAGCTGAAAGCCAGTCTGTCTTCTGGGTTCCACAGCCGCTGGGAGGAGTACACCCAGCCTAGTGGTTGTCAAATGCTTGGGGGCAGAGTCCAGCCCTGTCTGCTAATTGTATATCAACAGTGGGCACCCAGGAGATGTGAGGGAGTAGGGAGGGGATGGGTAGCAGGGAACCCCCCCCCCCCATGATGGGCTAGGGCATGTCTGTTACAGCTGTGTGTACCAGTGAGTGCCAGCATTTCCGATTTTGAAGCCGTGGCCCATTCTCTCCTGCCATGGGGTTTGGTGCATGGGTACTGAAGGGAGAGTTTGTGAAACTACCCGTCTTTCAGGCTGGGGAAGTGTGTGGGGAAACGAGAAGAGCTCGACTTCTCGATTCAAATAGAACAGACCTGGTTTTTGGCCCCAGCTCTATCACTTCATAGTTTCGATACTTTTTTCAAGTATATTAACTTTATCTGATCCTTTCTTATATCTCTGTGGGACACAACCTCATAGGGTTGTCACCTGGTTTACATCTAGCCAAATGCCTGTGGGCTACCTGGGCGGTGCAGTCAGTTGAGCATCTGACTCTCGGTTTCGGCTCAGGTCATGATCTCAGGGTCATGGGATCGAGCCCTGCGTGGGGCTCTGCACTCAGCACAGAATCTGCTTAAGACTCTCTCTCTTCCTCTCCCTCTGTCCCTGCCCCCCACGCTTTCTCTCTTGTTCTCTCCCTCTCTCTAAAATAAATATATCTTTTTAAATAATGCCTTTAGGCTAGTTTCCTTTCATTTTCACGCCAGTCAGCTCTTGAATTTCTGCCAGAGTGGAGCCAGATCCATCTCTCTGTGGCCCCTGAATGTCCTTGGCCAGCATTTTAAGTGACCACAAGTTAGCTACAGGTTAATTTCCTTCATCAGTCAGATGAAGTCTGTTCAACCTTTTGGAAGATCGTTCTCTGGGGAGACAGATTACAAAAATGTCAGTGGACTCTTCTATTATTTAAGAGATCAACTTGAAAATGCCAATTTAAAAGGATGTGTTTTATATTTTGAAAATAAATTCCATCATGGTATTTACATAATATACTTTAAAGATTCAGAATCTAGTTACATAATAGAGTTGAATGGGATTTGTATTATAGGAAAAGGCTGGGAGAAGGAGGGACAGGTTCCCCAGGTATTTAAAACAAAAGCAAAACAAGTAATAAATTCCTCCTTTTAGTGATACTTGCTCACCATTTTGAATGACGGTAGTTTCCTATTTTAGAAACTATCTCCAATAGGATTGCTTTCAGCTATTAATAGCAAGCAGAGCTTTGCTGGCCAGAGGGAGAATTTTTCAGGGTCAATGAAGCTCAGTATTTAACCCTCTAGGTGATTTTTTCTATTAGTCAGTGAGAATGGAGCAGAATCTCCAAAGAAAGGGAAGCTATTTTCATTATATAGGTAGACCATTCTGGATTTTGAGCATGTCCAGCTCTTTTGCTGAATTTTATACCTGAAGTTTGTATATAAAATTCTTTCCTGAGAGTGACTAAGGGAGACACTTCAGGCTGCCCAAAACAGGAAGGAGAGATGGTAAAGTACTGTGAGAGTCAGGCTGATAAAGGTAAGGCCAGGCATGCCTGACAGCCATGGTCAGTAGAGCATGTGACTCTTGATCTTGGGGGCGTGAGTTTGAGTCTCTTGAGTGTAGAGATTACTTTAAAAAAAAGAAAAAAAAAAGGTAAAGCCAAAACAGGTAGTGGGAAGTGATACAATCGCCATCGCCTGCATTGCAGTTTGCCATTGTCCTGTCATGGGAAACCTCACACAGACTGGGACTGAAAGGTGATAAGCACTACTTACATTTGTTGAGTGATTCACATTTTTCAGAGTATTTTATTGCATCATTCAGTCTTCACAGAACCTCTGTAAGTTAGGTAGATCAGGCATCATAATCCTCATTTGACCAACTAGTCAATAAACAATTAAGGACCAGATGTCGGGACTCAAGAAGAGTGTAATGCCGGGCTCTCTGCCTGGGCGCTCACCTAGGGGAGGAAAGGAAGGCGGAGAAGCAGAGGATTTACAGGACAGCAGGGGAGGTGCTGTCAGGGTGGCATGGATGAGATTCTTGGGAAATGGAGCATCTACTCTCTCTCTAGGGAGGATGGGGATATTTAGGAGAGACACCTCAGTGGAATCTTAAAGAGAAGTAGGACTTAGAAAAAGGTCACACAGACTGGAAGACTAGACTGTGCAGTGACTTGGAGGTTTGATGGAGCCTGCAGAGGTTAAGAGAATTAAAGTTTGCTTGGAAGCAGTGGAATGGTTTTGTTTGTTTAAGACATAGCAGTAGATGAGCTGGAGAAGGAGACAGAGGAAAGACTGAATGCGATTGTCCTCATCCTGAGGCATTTGGACTTTTAAGATGAGGTATTAGAGAAACACTGAAGAATTGGAGGTGAGAAAGGAACAAAATCAGCTTTGTGTTTTAAAAGCTCTGTATGGAAGGTGAACTAAATAGCAGTAAAATAAATTATAGAGATAGAGATGCTTTAACCCACTGAACCACCCAGGGGCCCCAAGTAGAGTGTTAAAAAGTCAAAAATAGGGGCACCTGGGTGGCTCAGTCAGTTAAGTGTCTGCTCTTGATTTCAGCCCAGGTCATGATCTCAGGGTCCTGAAATCAAACCCTGCACTGGGCTCTGTGCTCAGTGGGAAGTCTGCATGATATTCTCTCCCTCAGCCCTTCCCCTCATGCTTTCTCTCTCTCAAAATAAATAAGCAAATCTTTAAAATAAAGAAAAATTCAAAAATATTAAATAAAGTTGCTTTTTTTTTAAGCATGGTATGTATGTATGTATTTTAAAGATTTTATTTATTCACTTGACAGAGATCACAAGTAGGCAGAGAGGCAGACAGAGAGAGAGGGGGAAGCAGGCTCCCCGCTGAGCAGAGATTTCCCCATGCGGTGCTCGATCCCAGGACCCTGAGATCATGACCTGGGCCGAAACCAGAGGCTCTAACCCACTGAGCCTCTAACATCAGCATTTACTTCTCCTTTAATTCTAATCAATTCTGATGTTGATTACCTTTATTAATATTTAGATATGCTGAAGCCAGATTTTCAAGTCAAAGAGCAGAGCTCAAAGTCAGCTGCTGCAGACGATGCCCCGCTTTGGAAGCTCCTGCGGGATGTGTCTGCAGCTCGCCCTGCGCAGAGCTCTGCAGCTCGCCACCTAGAGCGTCTCACCTCTAAGCTTCAGGAGATTGATGAACAGCTATTAGCAATACAGAACATTGCTGAAAACATAGAGCAGGATTGTCCCAGATACAAACTGCTAGATCGACATTGTGATAAGGTAGACTATCTTTATTTTACCTATTTGTTTGTTACTGAATTATTAGGTTTGGAATTTGATGTGATTTTAAACATCTGGTTTTTTTCAAAATTAAGGGAATTTTTTTTTTAAGCTAGGGTTTCTCAGCCTCAGCATTATTGATATTTGGACCAGATAATTATTTCTGGTTCTTTGAAAGAGTTAGTAAGATTGATAAACCACTGGCCAGACTTATCCAAAAGAAAAGAGAAAGGACCCAAATTAATAAAATTAAGAATGAATGGGGAGAGATCACGACTAACACTGAGGAAATAGAAACAATTATCAGAAATTATTTTCAACAGCTACATGCCAATAAATTAAGCAACCTGGAAGAAATGGATGCATTCCTGGAAACCTATAAACTACCAAGACTGTAACAGAAAGAAATTGATAACCTGAATCGACCAATAACCAGTAAAGAGATTGAAGCAGTGATCAAAAACCTTCCAAAAAATAAGAATCCAGAACCTGATGGATTCGCTGGGGAGTGCTACCAAACATTCAAAGAAGAGATAATACCTATTCTCCTGAAGCTGTTTTAAAATATAGAAATAGAGGAAAACTTCCAGACTCTTTCTATGAGGCCAGGATTACCTTGATCCCCAAACCAGGTAAAGACCCCATCAAAAAGGAGAATTTCAGACTAATATCCCTGATGAATATGGATGCCAAAATTCTCAACAGGATTCGAGCTAGTAGGATCCAACACTACGTTAAGGGGATTTTCTCCCGGGACCAGGTGGAACTTGTCCCTGGGATGCAAGGGTGGTTTAACATTTGCAAATCAATCAGTGTGATAGAGCACATTAATGAGAGGAGAGAGAAAAACCATATGGTCCTCTCAATTGAGGCAGAAAAAGTATTTGCCGAAATATAGCATCCTTTCCTGATTAAAATTCTTCAGAGTATAAGGATAGAGGGAACATTCCTTAATTTTGTAAAATCTATCTATGAAAAACCCACAGCGAATATCATTCTCAATGGGGAAAAGCTGGGAGCCTTTCCCTTAAGATCAGGAACATGACAAGGATACCCACTCTCACCACTGTTGTTCAACGTAGTACCAGAAGTCCTAGCAACGGAAATCAGACAACAAAAAGAAATAAAAGGTATTCAAATTGGCAAAGAAGAAGTCAAACTCTTCACAGATGACATGATACTTTATATGGAAAACCTAATAGACTGCACCCCCAAACTACTAGAACTCATACAGCAATTCAGTAATGTGGCAGGATACAAAATCAATGCACAGAAATCAGTTGCTTTCTTATCCATTAACAATGTACCTGTAGAAAGAAATTAGAGAATTGATTCCATTTACAATAGCACCAAAAAGAATAAGATACCTTGGAATAAACCTAACCAAAGAAGTAAGTGATCTGTACTCTAAGAACACTCATGAAAAAAATTGAAGAAGACATGAAAAGATGGAAAAACATTCCATGCTCATGGATCCAAAGAATAAACATTATTGGGGTGCCTGGGTGGTTCAGTGGGTTAGGCATCTGCCTTCAGCTTGGGTCATGATCTTAGGGTCCTGGGATTGAGCCCCGCATCTGGCTCTCTGCTCAGCGGGGACCCTGCTTTCCCCTCTCCCTCTGCCTGCCTCTCTGCCTACTTGTTATCTCTTTCTCTCTGTCAAGTAAATAGATAAAATCTTAAAATATACTGCCCAAGTATAGATTGCTCTATACTTTCAATGCCATCCTGATCAAAATACCAACTGCATTTTTCAAAGTGCTGGAACAAATAATCCTAAAATTTGTATGGAACCAGAAAAGACCCCAAATCATGAAGGAAATGTTGAAAAAGAAAAAGCTGGGGGCATCACATTGTCTGCTTTCAAGCTATATTAAAAGCTGTGATCACCAAGACAGCATGATATTGGCACAAAAACAGACACGTAGACCAATGCAACAGAATAGAAAGCCCAGATATGGACCCTCAACTCTATGGTCAACTAATCTTTGACAAAGCAGGAAAAAATATCCAATGGGAAAAAGTCTCTTTAATAAATAGTGCGAGGAAAATTGGACACCTGTATACAGAAGCATGAAAGTTGACCATTCTCTTACACCATACACAAAGATAAACTCAAAATGGATGAAAGACTTCAATGTGAAACAGGAATCCAACAAAATCCTCAAGGAGAACATAAGCAGTAATCTCTTCCACATCAGCCACAGCAACTTCTTTCAAGACACGTCTCCAAAGGCAAGGGAAACAAAAGCAAAAATGAAGTTTTGGGATTTCATCAAGATAAAAAGCTTCTGGGAATAGTCAGAGCAAAGGAAATAGTCAACAAAACAAGTGGCAAACCCCAGAATGGAAGAAGGTACTTGAAAATGACACTACAGACAAAGGGCTGATATCCAAGATCTTTATAGAACTTTGCAAACTTAACATTCAAAAAACAAATAAGTCAAAAGATGGGTAGAAGACCTGAACAGACACTTCTCCAAAGAAGACACACAAATGGCTGACAGACACATGAAAAAATGTTCATCATCATTAGCCATCAGGGAGATTCAAATCCAAACCACATTGAGATACCACCTTACCCCAGTCAGAATGGCAAAAACTGACAAGGCAAGAAACAGCAAATGTTGGAGAGGCTGTGGGGAAAGGGGAAGCCTCTTATACTGTTGGTGAGAATGCAAGTTGGTACAGCCCTTTGGAAAACAATGTGCAGCTTCCTCGTAAAATTAAAAATAGAGCTACCTTATGACCCAGCAATTACGCTACTGGTTATTTACTCCAGAGATACAGATGTAGTCAAAAGAAGGGTCATATGCACCCCAGTGTTCATAGCAGCAGTGTCCACAATAGCCAAACAATGGAAAGTGCCAAGATGCCCTTCAACAAACGATTGGATAAAGAAGATATGGTCCATATATACAATGGAATATTACTCAGCCATTAGAGAGGCTGAATACCCAACTTTTGCATCAGCATGGATGGGACTGGAGGAGATTATGCTAAGTGAAATAAGTCAAAGAGAGAAAGTCAATTATCATATGATAATTATCATATGGTTACACTTATTTGTGGAACATAAGGAATAGCATGGAGGACATTAGGAGAAGGAAGGGAAAAATGAAGGGATGATCAGAGGGGGAGACAAACCAGGAGAAACTATGGACTCCAAGAAACAAACTGAGGGTTTTAGAGGAGAGGAGGGAGGGGGATGGGTGAGCCCGGTGATGGGTACTAAGGAGGGCATGTATTGCATGGAGCACTGAGTGTCATACACAAACAATGAATCATGGAACAGTACATCAAAAACTAACGATGTACTGTATGATGATTAACATAACGTAATAAAAAAAAAAGGAATTTCCACACATCTGTATCCATTAGATAAAAGGACAACTGTGCATGTTATGACCTTTTTCAAAAATATATATGCCTGTCCTACTCAGTCTGGAGCGGTAGGCTGGGGACAGAGGAGGGGCCAGTGACTTGGCATTGGGGAGAGTGTAGATCACACACATGTATTTTGTAAAAGTTCTGTTACTAACTCTCTCAGCCCAAGCCTTTTAATACTGGAGGATAAGGACTGTGCCTTCTGCTTGGTAACATGGCAGGCATTCAGTACGTGTTTATCTAATGGTTATCTTTGCTCTCTCAGTTTTAGATTCTGAGAGTAATAAAATGACATTTGTATAATAAAGATTTATCACCAGAACAGTTACTAATAATGGTAGTGCATGCCTGGGAGACTGTTTCAAAAGAAGAGTTCTCAAAGGAAGGTTGATCAAATTCTATAAGTATTTAGTCTGCTAAGGTGACTACTTTGAAGGAACTAACACTGACTTAAATGAAAGATTTTGAAATGTTGTTTTAAAATGTTCTCATCCTATTATAATGCACATAATAATACAAAGATTTTGACTTGTTTGTTTTAATCAAGAGAACAGACTTTAAGCCTGGAAGAGACAGAGGGATACTTGTGGACAAGCACTGACTAGGGGCTTTGAAGACCTCAGTTGAAATCCGTGTCCTGCCACTAAGAAAGTCTCTGAGTTTCTCTGGGCTCTGTTCTCTCATTTTTAAAATGAAAGGTTTTGTCTAAATGGTAGCTGATATTCCTTCCCAATCTAAAACTATATAATGTTGTTCTCCTTATGATGCCTAAAAAGGTTAAATAATTTAGACTAGAAATAAGTTAAAATTTCCTTCTCTTCATCCATCCCCACATTTAGCTCTTATTGGATTTAAGCTCATTTCTTTCACTTGTTACCCTAATATTTAAAAGGCAACATAAGATTATTTAACAATATTGTGAAATTATCAAACTATAAAATTTTTAAGTTATTTTAATAGTTGTGTATGTTTTTCTATAGGTCGAACCTGAAGATCACATTGAATTGTCTTCTAGTCAAGAATCTGAAAAAACATTGGCTTCAAAAGCCATTGGCATTTCTGAAGGTGTGTGTGTGTGTGTGTGTGTGTGTGTGTGTGTGTGTGGCGGAGGGGTTGGTAAGGAGGATTGAAACCTTGCTTTGAAAGAATAAACATTGGCCTTTGGGAGCTACAACTAGGAATAGTCTTCATTTGTGAGCAGAAGCCCACAGTCCCTTGTTAGATTAGGATTATTCTTGTGATAATGTGATTGGCTCCCACCCAGGCCATTGCCTCCCCGGCCCCCCCCCAGAGAAGCCAAGGCCATAGCCGCCTAGATGCACAGAGCTTGGTGCTGAGGTTGCTGTTTGTCCCCGGTCAACTGCAGAACTGGAATTTGAGGCTCTGATTCAATGACCAGGCAGTGGTGAAATAGTGTATGTTTACATGTCTCACTGAAAGAATGAAATTAGGGTAGTTACTTAAAAAAATTCTGTCTCGGGTGCCTGGGTGGCTCAGTTGGTTAAGCCGTCTTCGGCTCAGGTCATGGTCCCGGAGTCCCGGGATCGAGTCCCATATCGGACTCCCGCCTCTGCGGGAAGTCTGCTTCTCCCTCTGACCTTCTCCCCTCTCAGTCTCTCGCTCTCTAATAAAAAAAAAATCTTAAAAAAAAAATCTTAAAAAAAAAAAATTCTGTCTCTACAATTGTTTATCCCTACATTCTCTTTTCATTCAGTCTTGTCAGCAACGTAATGCGGTTTTCTTTTTTTTTTTTAACAGACTTTAGTTTGATTCTTTTGTTTAATTTTTTTTCCTAAATTTCTGCCCCTTAGCTCTATTATTTCATCAGTTTCTGAGGCGTTAACTTGTTAGCATTTTCCTAATGTCATTGTCTTTTTCTAATATACGTATTTGAAGCTGAACACGTTCCTGCAAGACCCAGGCAAGAGTGCTGATATGCACCATGTTTTGGTGGTGTTCTGATCTAAATAGTTTGTAATTTGTATTAAGATGTCTTCTTGGGGCGTCTGGGTGGCTCAGTGATTTAAGCCTCTGCCTTTGGCTCAGGTCATGATCTCAGGGTCCTCGGATTAAGCCCCGCATCGGGCTCTCTGTCAAATAAATAAATTAAAAAAAAAAAAAAGGATTTCTTTCTTTCTTTCTTTCTTTGAGAGAGAGAGCGAGAGCGAGAAAGAGCATGAGAGGGGAGAAGGTCAGAGGGAGTAGCAGACTCCCCGTGGAGCTGGGAGCCCGATGTGGGACTCGATCCCGGAACTCAAGGATCATGACCTGAGCCGAAGGCAGTTGCTCAACCAACTGAGCCACCCAGGCACCCCTAAATTGTCCAGATTTTCTATGTTTCTGGTTTTTTAGTCTGCTTGATCTATTCATTGCCCAGAAGGGTGCATTAAAAATTGCCCACAGTGATTGTGGAATTTCTCCTTAAGATTCTGTTAAATGTTGCGTTATATAGTAGAGGCTATGTTATAAAATGATTATGTTCACGATTGATATATTTTTTGTTGAACTTTGCCCCTTTTCTCATTAATGACCCTTGTTATCTCCAATAATTTCTTTAGAGTCAGTCAGTTTTGTGTAATATTAATATTTCCCTGCTTGGTTTTCCCTGGTATATCTTTTTTGATACATTTTTAAAAAATTTATCATGGACAATTTCAATAGAAGACAGAATAGTATAATTGACCTTCATGTACCCTATAACCACCTTTAACAATTATAAATTCGTGGCCAGTTCTCTTTTATGTATACACCTACCTACTCATCCCATCTTTTCCTGGATGATTTTGAAGCAAATCCCAGACAGCATATAATCTTACCTATAAATATTTTATAAATATGTTTAAATGAGAGAGAGCATGAGAAGGGAGAAGGTCAGAGTGAGAAGTGGACTCCTCATGGAGCTGGGAGCCCGATGTGGGACTCGATCTTGGGATTCCGGGATCATGACCTGAGCCGAAGGCAGTTGCTTAACCAGCTGAGCCACCCAGGCGCCCAAGGTTTCTTTTTTTTAAAACACAGGCATAATAATATTATTGCTCCTTTTAAAAAACTTAATATTGTCATGCATCTAATCAGTGTTTCAGTGTTGTCAGCTATCTCATTTGGTTTTATTTTTTGTTTTTAAGATTTTATTTATTGGGACGCCTGGGTGGCCCAGTCAGTTGGGCTACTGCCTTCAGCTCAGTTCGTGATCCTGGGGTCCTGGGATCGAGTTCTGTATCAGGCTCCTTGCTCAGTGGGGAGCCTGTTTCTCTCTCTGCCTACCCTGTGCCGCTCCCCCTGCTTGTGCTCTCTTTCTCTCTGACAAATAAATAAATAAATAAAATCTTTAAAAAAAAAGTGACTTCAACCTTTCTTCAAAAAAGAAAAAAAAATTTATTTATTTGACAGAGAAACACAGCGAGAGAGGGAACACAAGCAGGGGGAGTGGGAGAGGGAAAAGCAGGCTTCCCACTGAGCAGGGAGCCCAATGCGGGGCTGGATCCCAGGACCCCGGGATCATGACCTGAGCCAAAGGCAGATGTTTAAGGACTGAGCCACCCAGGTACCCCAGCTATCTTTTTTGTAAAAATAGCTTATTTTCTCATTCTAGTGAAGTCCGAGGGAGGTCCATAGATGGCAGTCATTTGATGGATTATAAGTCTCTTAACTTCTTGGTACCTCCTCTCTCTTTTTCCCCTTGCTGTTTATTTGTTGAAGAAACATAGAAATTTGTCTCGAATGTTTTTCGGAGTCTAGATTTTGCTAATTGAGTCTCTGTGGGGTCATTTAACATATTTCTCTCTCTCCTGTATTTTCTGTAAGTTAGATATTCCTTTATTTTCAAGCTGAGTGACTATGTTGTAATTGTGTCCAGCATGTAACTAGATTTCATTTTTAAAAATAGTTAATTTCTGTGTCTTAATCATCAAATGTAATTATGTATATTGTGATTGCTGATGTATTTGTGCTTATTTCTATAATCTTATTTTGTGCTTCCTATTTACTATGTATTTTTTTTTTTTACTTTTTGAGCTTCTTTCTTTCCTTCTGTTGGATTGAGTTTTCTGCATTCTCTTTTCCTCTGTTCAGAAATTACACATTCTGTTTTTAATCTCTTAGTGATTATTCTTGAATGTTCAACATTCATAGATGAATTAAAATTTAAGGCAAATATATTTACCTCCTAAACAATGGAAAGATTTTAGAGCATTTAACACTGATCTGCTCCCCCCATCTTCCCTTATATTGTTTTCTAGTATTTTAGATCTGCTTTGTTTTTAACCCTCCCTTTTAGTCACCTATGTCTTTTCAGTCAACACTTACTTGAACTTATCAGCATGTTTTCCAGTTTCTTTGCCTTCAGTTGGTTTTATTTTAAAAATTTGTAACTCAACAACAACAACAAAATTTGTACTCAAATAATGTAAATATGTAAACCATAAATGTATAAAACCAAAACACAAGTTTCATGAAATAATAATTACTCTTATTGCCTGAGACACTCTCTGGCAAAATTTTCTGTTCTCCGGTATTGTTCCTCACATTTGCTTTTTGCATTTGCTTTCTTGAGGGTTGCTTCCTTCTTTTTTCCTTCAGTAGTCTTCTATTTAGAGCATGTGAGTGGTAAATTCTTCTGGTCTTTGAAAATATCTTTATTTTTAATACAATTTGTGAGTGATGGCTTACTGATGAGCACAGAATTCTAAGTTGATGCTCCTTTTCCCTCAGGATTATAAGAATAATATTCCATTATTTACTGACATCTCTAATTGCCAAGTTTATTCTATGTGCTATCTATCCAGTTATTCTTTTGTCTCTGCTTTTAAAGTTCTCTCTTTATTTTATATTTTTGATAACAAGTGTGTCTCTGTCTCCGTGTATTCATTTTTATTTTTATGTATTTACTTTTTAAGAGCTTTTTTTTTTTTTTTACTTTGGTGAGGGGTGGAGCAGAGGAAAAGGGAGACAGAGAATCCCGATGCTGGTCTTTTTTTTAAATTTATTTATTTATTTATTTACTTTTTTTTTTTCTGACTTGATTTAACAACCCCGAAATCGTGACCTGAACCGAAATCAAGAGTCAAACATTCAACTGACTGAGCCACCAGGTGTCCTCAGTGTGTACACTTTAAATGAGAGTAGGAATGATTATTTAATCTGCAGGTTCAATGTTGGTTATTTTTCATCTGTTTTCTTTTGGAGTATTGTTTCCTTCTCATTCTTTCTGTTCTGTTTTCTAAAACACTTATTAGAGCTATGATGGACCTTGTCACTTTATTTCCTTTCTCTTAACTATTAATTGCCACCTTTATATCTCTCAGTGATGTACTTAGGCTGATGTCCTCAGATCTTTTAGTTTACTAATTTTCTCTTCTGCTATATCTTTGCTATAGGATTTAATTTTTTTAATATATTCTTAATGTCTAGAAGTTTTATTTCATTTTAAAATCTGTTTGCTGGATGTACTGTCCTGTTCTTTTATTATGGTTTCTATGTCTTCTTATCTGTTTAATGATTTTAGTAATATTTTATGCCCTTTCAGATTATTTTCCTTCGTGTGTGTATATTCTCAATTGTCAGATCTGCATACAGCTGTCTTTTATGGTGATTTTTTTGTGCAGTTTGTAATTTTTTCTTATCATGAAGTTATCTTTAGGGGCGTTCTGCTGGGTTGTGTATATTCACCTTTGAAGTGGTTTTGTATTTGCTTCTTGGGATCTACTGAAGTAGAAAAATTTGGGGGGCAAGTTTATATACATTTTTTGTCTTGTAGTTGCTGTTAGTACGTAAATAGTATAAATTCAGATGCCATTCCTGTTTGTGGCATGACAGAGGTTTTGATTTCTCAGTTGACTTATTTTTCTCCTATCTGCTATTCAGACAGATAGAAAACTTCTTTGCTGCTTCTCCAAGGTTTTTCTTATCCTCATTTTATGGACAAAGCTATCCTTCAGTGCTCTAGCCATATGAAGTCAGCTCACTTCTCTCCACTGTGGATGGCAGAAACCACATCCCCTTTTTGTATGGACTATCCCAGCTTCATTGCACATATATTGCCCAGCTTTGATTCCCTCTTCTTTTCTAGCACTGGGGGATTTCTTTATTTACAGGGCTTGGTTGCATATTAATCTATTTTTTTTAATTTAACATTTCTTCCATATTTTTATAACAGGGCAGGGCATGAATCTGTCTACTTTAACTCAGTCCATCATGTTTTCTGAAATTGATAATAAATTTAATAGTTTTTTTACTATGAGGGAGATTAAATTTTAAATATTAAGTTATATTTTGTTATACAGTAGAAAGTTATCAACATAGTGTATTGTAAACTTATGATATATCTGTTGCCATGTGAAAGTGTTAACTGTTATATCTTTTTTTCCCATGTGCTTTTCTTCCTGTACCATTTTACTTTGGATTAGTACATTTCCTGACTCATATGAATAAGGATGCTCAAAGTGACAAAGAGGAGACTTCAGAAGCTGAATGTTCAGTAACAGAAACTCATTCTAGTCAGAAAACCTGTGTGTTTCCTTCTGCTGACTCGGCTCTCAGCCTTTTCAGTGACCAGAATACAACTTCTCCTGGTACTGTTCACTTTTTTCATTTACGCTCTTGTTTTCCAGTATGCTGTTACTGAAGAGTATTTTATTGGGAACACAGTTGTGAAGGATTTGTGAAGCCGTTTTGCAATATTTATAAATTTCAAGGGAAGGAAGTTAAAAACTGTGCCATTTACTTGATGAACTATGTTGTCTTACCATCTTCCTAAAATCTATTGCATGTATCATTATCTCTCACAAGATATATGATTAGATATCTCCAAGTTATTTATTAATGTTAAATATATAGCAGCTGTACTTATTATACTATCTGATTTTTATAAAACTTGAGAAATTCAGACTCAGCCAATATTGACAAGCTGGAGTTTTAATTATGAAAACAAAATAATGGCTATAGTTTCTGGAGACTGCCACGTTCCCGATAAGGCTGCTTTACATGCATTGAGCCTGAAATGAACATAGCCTGCTAAGGGGATGCCATTATTGTCTCTGTTGTACAGTTGAGAATATTGAGACTTAGACAAGTTTAGTGCCACTTTTCCTTCTATTTTATTTGGAGTTGGCAATTAAAAATGCTCTTTTTAGTCCTAACAAACATATTTTGTCATATGAATGATAGGTCATACTAAATACAACACATGGGCTACTGACAGTGGCTTTGAAATATTTTTTCTCTCTCGGCCATTGATGGTCAACAATGATGAATTTACTAAGTGTTTATAGTATGTTTTATTGTCATTATTGAAGTACCATAAGCAGTGAAAAATACTTTTTTAAAATGGCATAGTGGTTATTAAAAGAAAAGCTCTTAAGAAGCTGGCTTTAAGTCTTGTAATTTTTTTCTCTAAGTTCTTCCTAGATTTCACTTGTATTTTGGTCGTCATCCTATGGGGCTGATCATTTCCACTTCACAGAGTTGTGGAGATTGAGTGTGGTACATACATAAAGCACTTGGCTGAGAATCTGTTTGATTCGTGTAGGTTCTCAGTCACCTGTAGCTTTCGTCTTGACTCTTCCGGGGGAGAGCTGACAGATGAGGTTAAAGAGGTTGTAGAGGCTTCTGACCCTCTATTGTGAGAAGCGTACACTCCATTTTATATCAGGGAATCATTGGAGAATTCTGAGCAGAGACGTGAAATGAGGAGGTTTTGAAGACAAAAATGGAGGCATAGATCGTTTAGTGAGCTGTTACATTTATCTGACTGTGGAATAATAAGGGCCGGGCAGGGTTCTGGGAAAGCAGGACACATTCTGAAGGCAACTGATGTTTCTCATTGAGTAAGCAGATAAAAGATAAGGAGAAACTGAGTGGCTGTCTTGTGTTATCAGACTGTAGGAGCGAGGGTGTCCTCGCTCTTGCGTCAGACTCTAGGGCACCTGAACACCAAACGTAACAGTGTAAGGTGATGTGGGGGTGTATAAACGGCCATATTTAGGACCCAGTTTTTGACAGCAAGTGGAACTTGATGAGAGGCTTATGGTTGAAAAACAGATGTAAGAGCCTTTTACCTAATTATATAGTCTAGATTTAGTGCATCTGTTCTCAGCAAGAAATAGGGAAACAAGAAAAATGCCAAAGAGCAGCCTGTGAAATGACACCCTTGGGAGAGTATGGGGGTCTCCCTATGAGGAAGAAGAACAAGTACACTCTGACGAAGGGATTTCAACAAAAAGTGAGTGACTCACAGTTGCATAAGCTACCGGAATGTCAAGAATAAAGACTGAATTTGTTAAGGACTTTGGGGACTTTCATCTAATATCCAGAGGAGAAGTCTGTTGGGGACAAAGATAGGCTCAAGAAGTTGTATCTATAGACTACTTAATTCATGGGGCGCCTGGGTGGCTCAGTTGGTTGAGCAGCTGCCTTCGGCTCAGGTCATGATACTTGAGTTCCGGGATTGAGTCCCACATCGGGCTCCCGGCTCCGTGGGGAGTCTGCTTCTTCCTCTAAACTTCTCTCCTCTCATGCTCTCTCTCACTTTCTCTGTCTCTCAAATAAATAAATAAATAAATAAATAAATAAATAAATAAATAAATAAAATCTTTTAAAAAAAAAAGACTACTTAATTCAGACGGTAAAAGGAAGAAGAAAAATAAGAGATGAAGTCAAAGATCATTTCAAGATGCGGATAAAGACAAACTTTAATGTTTAAAGGAAGAAGAAAACAAAGGAGTACAAAAAGCGAGATTGACAGTATTCATTCAGGATTGTAATAGCTTCTTAAATTAGGATGCAAGAGAAGAAGGAAAAAATGTGAAAAAATGTCATAACATATATAAAGATGGATAATTAAAATGTTTTTCCCTGGGGCGCCTGCATGGCTCAGTGGGTTAAACCTCTGCCTTCAGCTCAGGTCATGATCTCAGGGTCTGGGATAGAGCCCCACATGGGGCTCTCTGCTCAGCGGGGAGCCTGCTTCCCCTTCTCTCTCTGCCTGCCTCTCTGTCTACTTGTGATCTCTCTCTGTCAGATGAATAAAATCTTTACTAAATAAATAAATAAATAATAAAATAAAATTTTTTCCCTAGCATTCAACGTCTAGTGTAAATTAAAAAGGATACCAAATTACTGTTTTGTTTTGTTTTGGTTTTTTTTTTAATTATTTATTTATTTTTTTATTTGAGATAGAGACAGTGAGAGAGAGCATGAGAGGGAGAAGGTCAGAGGGAGAAGCAGACTCCTCGCAGAGCCGGGAGCCCGATGTGGGACTCGATCCCAGGACTCCAGGATCATGACCCGAGCCGAGGGCCGTCGCTTAACCAACTGAGCCACTCAGGCACCCTGTTTTGTTTTTTTAAAGATTTGATTTATTTATTTGACACAGAGAGAGAGAGAGAAAGAGATCACTAGTATGTAGAAAGGCAGGCAGAAGCAGGCTCCCCGCTGAGCAGAGAGCCTGACGCGGGGCTCGATCCCAGGATCCTGAGATCATGACCTGAGCCAAAAGCAGAGGCTTTAACCCACTGAGCCACCCAGGTGCCCCCCAAATTACTGTTTTTTAGAGTGCAGAATTTAAATGCCTTAATGGGTGTTTCCTTTTCCAAAGTTGGCATCTTAGGAAGATGGATAGTCATTCTCTAGCTTCTCATCCTCAGAAACAGCTCAGATTTCCTCTTTTGAAATTGACTTCAATTTCTTAGCACATTCTTGTGAGTGTTCTTAGCAGTGGCAAATAATTTATTCACTGAGGATGGATTTAATTTTCGGTAAGAGCCACAAGATTTCCAGAGGCATTTCTGATAAGTGGAGTAGATAATAAAGGCTGAGTGTCACTGGAATAAAAAAAAAAAAAGGAATTGTGATTTTCAAGGAATAAAGTTGGTCTATTGTGTTCAAAAATTGTGAAGGCAGTCCCAAAGGAAGAGTTCCAAAAATGGTTTGAAAATGAAGTAAGGATCAATCTTCCCGTGTAACTACTCTTTTTTTTTTTTCCGTGTAACTACTCTTAAAGGTATTTATTTGGATAGAACACTTTTCTGCCCTTTGATAAAAGGAATCAGAAAAGAAATTTCATTTCCCAGCAGTCAGACCTTTTATATCTGATCACTCTACACCTACATCATTACCATTTTTTTTTTAATTTTAGTAATTGAAGCTTTTCTTAATAGTTAAATTTTAGGAGTACCTGGCTGGCTCAATGGGTAGAGCATGTGACTCTTGATCTCATGGTTGTGGGTCAAGCTTCACGCTGGGTGTGAAGATTACTTAAAAATTTAAAAAAAAAGGGACGCCTGGGTGGCTCAGTTGGTTGAGCAACTGCCTTTGGCTCAGGTCATGATCCCAGCATCTTGGGATCGAGTCCCGCATCGGGCTCCTTGCTCCACGGGGAGCCTGCTCCTCTCTCTGCCTCTGCCTGCCTCTCTGCCTGCTTGTGTTCTCTCTCTGTTAAATGAATAAATAAAATCTTTAAAAAAAAAAATTAAAAAAAAAATCTTTAAAAGAAATAGTTAAATTGAATTAATTGCTGTTAAAACCTCAGAAATGCCCCAACTCTGAGCACAATGATAATGTAAAATCCTTGATTTGAGGATTAATAAATTAAACAAAATAACATGTGCTTAGGAAAGGAAAATTGGTATTAAAAACATGTGAATATATAAGTCTTGGGGCAGGGTGGATTCATCTAAGAAGATCTTAACAAGGAAATGTTTTTGAGAAGAGATAGCAGAACACTTTCCCCCATAGTAACTCACTTCTCTTTGAGGATTAAACGGATCAAAAATTGAGTAGATTAGGTGTTTTGCTTTAAAGACATGTAGTTAATATTGGACAAAGTTTAAAAATTATTCTTTTGGGTCCTGTTCTTCCAAGTAATGGCTTTTTGGAATTAAGTTAGATATTTTCCTAAATGTATTACATTTAGATCATCAGTGCATTTTTTTGTTTGTTTGTTTTGTTGTTGTATTAGTAAATTGCACTTCAATATTTAATTTTATTTATTTATTTTTAAAGTTTTTATTTTATTTATTTGACAGAGAACGAGAGAGGGAGAGACAGCGATAGAGGGAACACAAGTAGGGGGAGTGGGAGCGGGAGAAGCAGGCCTTCTGCTGAGCAGGGGGCTTGTCACAGGGCTTGATCCCAGGACCCTGAGCCAAAGGTAGATGCTTAAGGACTGAGCTACCCAGGCGCCCCACGGTATTTTAAACTGTGTACTAAGCAAAGTATTCAGAGTACTCTGGATAGAAAAGTAATAATCTGAAAATGCAGAGTATTCACTACCAAATAGCACATTTAAGAGGATAAGTAAGTTACACATATATATCTTTAAACCTATTTGGAGGTTTAAAAGTATTTTAATTTCTGGTTATATAATTTCTGAATGAGGTTACTAGATAAAAGTAGAAATAAATTATTGACCTAAAATTTCTATTGATAATATTTCTTTTCTCTTAAGGTGTGAATAACAGTGATGAGTTATTTGAGAGGTAAATATCTTAAGATTGACTATAAACTGTGTGTTTTGGGAATTTTGTTGTTTGTGTGTATGTGAGCTTCTACACTACGTATTTCATGCAGTGAAAGGAATGTAATTCTCATTGGTAATGGGGTGTTTTAAGAAGCTATCCTTTACTGTTTTAGCATAGGTAATTAGAACACAGTAGACTGCGTTTGCTACATCTCTTATTGTGTGTGTATTCAGCAGGCAGGTGGGTAGAGGTTATCTCCTGAGCCTTAGGTTCGCTTTTTTTAAGAGCAGATAAGAAGTCATCAAGTACTGATGATTAGATTTTGCTAAGGATTACTGGAAAGTAGAAGGAACATTAGATCTGTGTTTATTATTTTTGTGTTCATTTATCCTCTTAGAGGACATAGCTTTACATGTTCATTTTTTAAACTTTCCATGTTAATTTTTGCTTAATGTAATTAAAGTGTAGATACTAACTTATATTTCTCAAATTGCATTTGAAAATGAAGCGTTTCAGTAGATCCACTCCAGATGACTGGATTAACTGATATTGGAGACATCATTGAGGACCTTATAACAGAAGATGGAGTCTCCAGGGAGGAGCTCGGTTTAACAGAACAACAAGCTAAGAGTATCTCCAGGTAATCTTTAAATAATTCATTTTTTTAAAAGATTTTATTTATTTATTTGACAGAGAGAGAGAGAGAGATCACAAGTAGGCAGAGAGGCAGGGGAAGGGGGCGGGGGAAGCAGGCTTCCCGCTGAGCAGAGAGCCCGATGCGGGGCTCGATCCCAAGATCCCGAGACCGTGACCTGAGCCAAAGGCAGAGGCTTTAACCCACTGAGCCACCCAGGCGCCCCTATTTAGAGATTTTTAAAAATTTCAGTATAGTTAACATAGTGTTTTATTAATTTCAGGTTTACAATGTAGTGATTCAGCAGTTCTCTACATTACTCAGTACTCATCATCATAAGTGCACTCTTCATCCCTCTCGCCTATATTCCGCACCTCCGCTCTAGTAACCATCTGTTTGTTCTCTATAGTTAAGAGTCTGTTTTTTGGGGTGCCTGGGTGGCTCAGTTGGTTAAGCAACTGTCTTTGGCTCAGGTCATGATCCCAGAGTCCCGAGATCGAGTCCCACATCAGGCTCCCAGCTCCATGGGGAGTCCGCTTCTCACTCTGACCTTCTCCCCTCTCATGCTCTCTTTCACTCTCTCTCTTTCCTAATAAATAAATAAATAAAATCTTTAAAAAAAAAAGTCTGTTTTTTGGTTTTTCTCTTTTCATTTTCATTGTTCATTTGTTTCTTATATTCCACATGTGAGTGAAATCATGGTATTTATTTGTCTTTCTCTGATTTATTTTGCTTATTATTATGCTCTCTCACTCCATCCATGTTGTTACAAATGGCAAGATTACTCATTTTTATGGCTGAGTAATATTCCATGGTACATACATACCACTTCTTTATCCATTCATCGATCAGTGAACACCTGGGCTGCTTCCATAATTTAGCTATTGAAAATAATGCTTCGATATACATTGGGTGCTTATATCCCTTCAAATTAGTGTTTTTGTATTCTTTGGGAAAATACTTAGTAGTGGAATTACTGGATCATAGAGTAGTTTTATTTTTAACTTTTTGAGGAAGCTTCATACTGTTTTCCAGAGTTGGCTGCACCAGTTTACATTCCCACCAACAGTGCACAAGGATTCCTTTTTGTCCACATCCTCACCAACACTTGTTGTTTCTTGTGTTTTTTATTTTAGCCATTCTGACAAGTGTGAGATGATATCTCATTGATTTGCATTTACTTGATGAATGATGTTGAGCATCTTTTCATATGTCTGTTGTCTATTTGGATGTCTTCTTCGAAGAAAAGTCTGTTCATGTCTTCTCCCCATTTTTTTTTAAGATTTTATTTATTTATTTGACAGAGAGAGAGAGATCATATGTAGGCAGAAAAGCAGGCAGAGAAAGAGGGGGAAGCAGGCTCCCTGCCGAGCAGAGAGCCCGATGCGGGGCTCGATCCCAGGACCCTGAGATCATGACCTGAGCCTAAGGCAGAGGCTTTAACCCACTGAGCCACCCCGGTGCCCCCCTTCTCCCCATTTTTAAATTGAGTTATTTGGGTTTTTTTGGTGTTGAGTTGTGTAAATTCTTTATATATTTTGGATACTAACCCTTTATCAGATATGTCATTTGCAAATATATTCTCTCATTCAGTAGGTTGACTTTTAGTTTTGTTGATCGTTTCCTTTGCTGTGCAGAAGCTTTGTATTTTGATGTAGTACCAATCATTTATTTTCGCCTTTGTAACCCTTGCCTCAGATGACAGGTAGAAAAATGTTGCTGCAACCAGTGTCAGAGAAATTACTGCCTGTGCTCTCTTCTAGAATTTTTATGGTTTCAGGTCTCATATTTGGGTTCTTAATCCATTTTGAATTTATTTTTCTGTTTGGTGTAAGAAAGTGGTCCAGTTTCATTCTTTTGCATGTTGCTGTCCAGTTTATCCAACACCCATTTGTTGAAGCAACTAAATTTTCCCATAGCAAATTTCCTGTTTGCCAATGATTAATTGACCATATAATTGTGTGTTTATTTCTGGGCTCTCTGTTCTGTTCCATTGAGCTATGTGGCTGTTTTTGTGCCAGTACCACACTGTTTTGTTTAAAATAGCATTGTGGTATATCTTGAAATCTTGTATTGTGATACCTCCACTTTTGTACTTTTTCAAGATTGCTTTGGCTTGGAGTGTTTTGTGGTTCCATACACATTGGGGGGTCATGTGTGAAAAATGTATTTTCATAGAGACTGCATTAAATCTGTAAATTGCTTTGGGTAGTATGGACATTTTAACAATATTTGTTCTCCCAGTCCATGAACATGGAATATTTTTCCATTTGTTGGTATGATCTTTAATTTCTTTCATCAGTGTTTTATAGTTTTCAGAATACAGATCTTTCACCTCCTTGTTGAGGTTTATTCCTAGATATTTTATTATTTCAGGTGTAATTATAAATGGGATTGTTTTCTTAATTTCTTTTTCTGCTACTTCATTATTAGTGTATGGAAATGTAATGAATTTCTGTATATTGATTTTGTATTCTGCATCTTACCGAATTCAATTATGAGTCCTAGTTTTTTGGTGGAGTCTGTAGGATTTCCTATGTATAGTATCATGTCATTTGCAAATACTGAAAGTTTTCTTTCTTTCTTTCTTTCCTACTTTCTTTCTTTCTTTTTCTTTACTTTTCTTTTCTTTTCTCTTTTTTCTTTTCTTTTCTTTTTTCTTTCTTCCTTTTTCCCCTTTTTCTTGTCTGATTGTGTGGCTAGGACTTCCAGTACTATGTTGAATGCAAGTGGTAAAAGTGAACATCTTTGTCTTGTTCTGATCTTAGGGGAAAAGCTCTCAAGTTTTTTACCATTGAGTATGACATTAGCTGTGAGGTTTTCATATATAGCCTTAATTATGTTGAGGTATGTTCCCTCTAAACCTATTTCATTGAAGGTTTTTGTCATGCATGGATCTTATACTTTGTCAGATGCTTTTTCTGCATCCATTGAAATGATCATATTTTTTTTTATCCTTTCTCTTGTTGATTGTATGTATCACATTTACTGATTTGCAAATATTGACCCACCCTTGCCTCCTTGGAATAAGTCCCACTTAATTGTGGTAAATGATTTTTTTAAATATATTATTACTTTGGTTTGCTAATATTTTGTTGAGGATTTTTGCATCTGTATTCATCAGAGATATTGGCCTGTAATTCTCTCTTTGTAAATATTTATTTATTTATTATTTTAGACAGAAAGCATGGCAGGGAGGGGCAGAGGGAGAGGGAGAGAGAGAGAATCTCAAATAGACTCCCCGCTGAGCATGGAGTCCAATGCAGGACTCATTCTCACAACCCTCAAGATGATGACTTGAGCCAAAATCAAGAGATACTTAATCAACTGAGCCACCCAGGTGCCCCAGTAGTTCTCTTTTTTGGATAATATCTTTATCTGGTTTTGGTATCGGGGTAATGATAGCCTCATAGAATTAATTTGGAAGCTTTCCTTCCTCTTCTATTTTTTGGAATAGTTTGAGAAGAATACATACTAACTCTTCTGTACATGTTTGGTAGAATTCATCTGTGAAGCCGTCTGGTCCTAGACTTCTGTTTGTTGAAAGTTTATTTTTGCGTGTGTGTGAGTTTTTTAAAGATTTTATTTATTTATTTGACAGAGAGGAGAGAGATCACAAGTAGACAGAAAGGCAGGCAGAGAGAGAAGAGGGAAGCAGGCTCCCTGCTGAGCAGAGAGCCCGATGCAGGGCTCAATCCCAAGACCCTGAGATCATGACCCGAGCCGAAGGCAGAGACTTTAACCCACTAAGCCACCCAGGCATCCCTGTTGGAAGTTTTTTTATTATGGATTCAATTTCATTGCTAGTAGTCAGTCTGCTCAAATTTTCTATTTCTTTCTGCCTCAGTTTTGGGCGGTTTTATGTTTCTAGGAATTCTTCCGTTACTTATTGGTTGTCCAATTTGTTGGCATATAATATTCTCTTACATAAGTGGTGTTGGTTGTGTTACTCCTCTTTCATTTTTCCTTTTATTTGAGTTATCTCTCTGTCTCTCCCTGTCTCTGTCGCTCTCTTTTTTGGTTGAGTCTGGCTAAAGTTTTATCAATTTTGTTGATCTTTTTGAAGAGCTAACTTCTGGGGGCACCTGGGTGGCTCAGTTGGTTAAGTGCCTGCCTTCGCTCAGGTTATGATCCCAGAGTGCTGGGATCAAGGCCCATATTAGGCTCCCTATCAGCAGGGAGTCTGCTTCTCCCTCTGCGCCTCACTCTGCTCTCATGCTCTTGTGCTTTCTCTCACTCTCTCTCTCAAATAAATAAAATCGTAAAAACAAACAAAAAACAGCTTCTGGTTTCATTGATATATTCTCTTGGTTTTTTAGTTTCTGTTTCATTTATTTCTGCTCTAATCGTTGTTATTTCCTTCCTTCTACTGGATTTGGGTTTTGTTTGTTTGTTTGTTTGTTTGTTTGTTTGTTTTTCTAGCTCCTTCAATTGTAAGGTTAGCAGTTTGTTTGAAATTTTTCTTCCTTTTTGAGCTAGGCTTGTATTGCTACAAACTTCCATCTTGGAATAGCTTTTGCTGCATCCCAAAGATTTGAGACCATTGTATTTTCAGTTTCATATGTTGCCATATATTTTTTAATTTCTTCTTTGATTTCTTTGTTGACCCATTCATGCTCAGAAGCATTTTATTTAACTGCCATTCTACTCTTTCCAGATTTTTTCTTCTGGTTGATTTCTAGTTTCATATTGTCACGAAAGATGCATGGTATGACTTTGATCTTTTTGAATTTGTTAAGACTTGTTTTGTGGCCTAATATGTGATCTGTTCTGGAGAATTTTCCATGTGCACTTGAAAAGAATGTGTATTTTGCTGTGTTAGGATGGAATAGTCTGGATATATTTGTTAGATCCATCTGGTCCAATGTGTAATTCAGAGCTACTGTTTCCTTATTGATTTTCTGTTTGGATGATCTATCCACTGATGTAAGTGGGATGTAAAGTCCTGTACTATTATTGTATTACTATTGATTACTTCTTTTGTGTGTGGGTTTTTTTTTAAGATTTTATTTATTTATTTGACAGAGAGAGAGATCACAAGTATGCAGAGAGGCAGGCAGAGTGAGAGGGAAGCAGGCTCCCTGCTAAGCAGAGAGCCCGATGTGGGGCTCAATCCCAGGACCTGAGATCATGACCTGAGCCGAAGGCAGAAGCTTCAACTTACTGAGCCACCCAGGCGCCCCTCCTTTGTGTTTGTTATTAGCTCCTTTATGTATTTGGGTGTTCCCATTTTTTTTAAAAGATTTTATTTATTTATTTATTTGAGAGAGAGAGAGAGAGGAAGCATGAGAGGGAGAGGTCAGATGGAGAAGCAAACTCCCCACTGAGGGGGGAGCCCGATGCGGGACTCGATCCAGGGACTCCAGGATCATGACCTGAGCCGAAGGCAGTTGCTTAACAACTGAGCCACCCTGGAGCCCCTGGGTGTTCCCATTTTGGGTGCATAAATATTTACAATTGTATATCTTCTTGTTGGATTCTTCCCTTTATGATTATATGGTGTCCTCTTTGTCTCTTGTTATAGTCTTTGTTTTAAAGTTTATTTTGGGGGCACCTGGGTGGCTCAGATGGTAAGCATCTGCCTTCTGCCCAGGTCATAATCTTTAGGTCCTGGGATTGAGCCCCATGTCGGGCTCCCAGCTTGGTGGGGAGTCTGCTTTTCCCTTTCACTCTCCCTCTCCCCCTGTTCATGCTCTCTCTCTGTTTCTCTCTGTCTCAAATAAATAATTAAGATCTTAGAAAAAAGGAAAAAATAAGCCTATTTTGTCTAAGTATTGCTATCCCAGCTTTCTTTTTGCTTCCATTTTTATGATAAATGCTTTTCCATTCCTTGACTTTCAATCTGCATGTTTCTTACATCTGGAATGAGTCTCTTGTAGGTAGCATTAAGAGGTATGTACTTATTGCTATTTTGTTACTTGTTTTATGGTTGTGTTTGTGCTGTTTCTCTGTTCCATTCTTTTGCTCTCTTCTCTCATGGTTTGCTGGCTTTCTTTAGTGATATACTTGGGTTCCTTTCTCTTTATTCTTTGCATATCTATTATCAGTTTTTTGATCTGTGGTTACCATTCAGTTTGTATATAACACCCTATGCATATAGCAGTCTATATTAAGTTGACGGATGCTTCAGTTTGAACCCATTCTCTACTCTTCTCCCACCTCCCTTGTATTAAGTGTATGGTATCATACTTGACATCTATTTTGTGAGTTCCTTGACTGATTTTTCTACATATACTTATTTTTGTTATTTTTGCACTTCCTACTTTTCTTACTCCTACTTATAATTTTTCCTTTCCACTTGAAGAGTCCCCTTTGACATTTCTTATAAGACTGGTTTAGTGGTCATGAATTCTTGTAACTTTTGTTTGGGAAACTCTTTATCTTTCCTATTCCGAATGATAGCCTTGTTGGATAGAGTACTCTTGGCTTCAGGCTTTTTTCCTTTCAGCCCTTTGAATATATCATTCCACTCCTTTCTGACTTGCCCAGTTTCTGCTGAAAAATCATCTGATTGCCTTATGATATTTCCCTTGTATATAACTGTTTTCTCTTGCTGCTTTTAAAATTCTCATCACTACTTTTTGCCATTTTATTTTTATTTTTTTATTTTTATTTTTTAAAAGATTTTATATATTGGGGCGCCTGGGTGGCTCAGTGGGTTAAAGCCTCTGCCTTCAGCTCAGGTCCTGATCTCAGGGTCCTGGGATCGAGCCCCACATCGGGCTCTCTGCTCAGCAAGGAGCCTGCTTCCCCCTCTCTCTCTGCCTGCCTCTCTGCCTACTTATGATCTCTCTCTCTCTCTGTGTCAAATAAATAAATATTAAAAAAAAAAAGATTTTATATATTTATTTGACAGAGAGAGGGGGAAGCAAGCTCCCTGCTGAGCAGAGAGCCTGATTCGGGGCTTGATCCCAGGACCCTGAGATCATGACCTGAGCCGAAGGTAGAGGTTTTAACCCACTGAGCCACCCAGGTGCCCCACTTTTTGCCATTTTAATTACTATGTGTCCTGGTGTGGTCCTCCTTGAGATGATTTTGTTGGGGGATTTCTGTGCCTACTGGATCTGAATTTCTGTTTCCCTCTCCAGCATTGGGAAGTTTTCAGATATTATTTTCTTGAAGTAAATTTGCTGCTCCCTCTTCTCTGTCTTCTCCTTCTGGGATCCTTATAATGCAAATGTTATTATACTTGATGATGTTGCTGAGGCCCTAAGACTATTTTTATTTTGTTTTTTGCTTTTTCTCTCACCTGTTCAGCTTGACTGCTTTCCATTATTCTGTCCTCCAGGTTGTTGATCCACTTTTCTACTTCCTCTAGTCTACTATTCTTTCCATCTACTGTATTTTAATTTCATTTATTGGGTTATTCACCTCTAATGGTTTTTTTTTTTTTTTTTTATGTTTTTCATCTCTTTGTTAAGGCTCTCACTGATGTCCTTCACTTTTTTTTTCAGGGAGCATCTTTATGACCATTATTTTAAGTTCTTGTTCAGTCATTTCACATTGATTTCTTCCTGTGATTCTGTCCTGTTCTTTCATTTAGGACATATTCCTCTGTGTCCTCATTTTGTCTAACTTTCTGTAACTGTTTTTCTGTGTTAGAGAAGTCAGCTACATCTCCCACCTTACAAGTAACGGCCTTCTGAAGACAAGGTGCTGTCGTGCCCTGCGGTGCAGTGTCCCTCATCACCAGCACCCGACACTTCAGGGGCGTCTCCTCTGTGTGTTGCACGTGCCCTGATGTTGTGGCTGAGCCATTTTTTCCTTCAGTCCAGTTGTCTATTATATTTGCCTGTTGAGGACAGGGCGTGGTCCCTGTGTTGTTAGTGGGTCGATCTGGGGTAACCTCGGGCTTGATTTGAGTCAGACCAAGTGTTTGCCAGGAATGCAGGGGCACCGAAGTGCAGGATACTTACCCTGTGTTGTCCCCTGAGAAGCTTTTGTTGGTGGGCAGGGCCTGGAGTCAGACCAGCTATCTGCTCCCACCCACCACTGGGGCTGCGCTCTGATCACTGTGTGTGGTTCTCTCGTCCTGGAGCAGGAGTCACTTTGGAGTGCTGTTGGCTCCTGTTGGAGCCGCTCGCACGTGCCAGGCTTGTGGCATGGCTTTGGATGGGCTCTGGCCAACAGCGTTTTGGAGGAGGCAAGTCCACAGGAGAGCACTGGGCTGGGATGTGTGGTGTTATCATGATTGGAGGAGAGTTGGAATTCTGACTGGAGGCGATGGGTCTGCAGGAAACATGGGAGCAGAAGCACTGTTAGCAAGTTAGATAGAAAGTGTCAGTGTTGTGGTGTTCCTGTGTCTAGGCTAGGGGCAGGGGACAGAAATGGTGCCTGCCAGGTCTTTTGTTCTTGGAGAAGTCTCCCAAAGATCCCTGCCCCTCCAACAAATGCTTTGAGGTTAGTAAACAAACCTCCCTCCCCTATGCCCATGTGATTTTCAAACTGCTACTTCTATGCTGTAGCCCTTGTGCTCTCTCTTTAAGGGCAGGGACTCAGTCTCCTCTCTCCCTCCAGGCTCTCCCAGTGCTGGCCTGCTCAGTTTTAAAGTTCTAGGTTTTAAGTCCTTCTGACTATAAGAACTTACAGAATTGAACCCCTGTGGTTTTCAAAGCTAAGTGTTATGGGGAGGGGCGCCTGGGTGGCTCAGTGGGTTAAAGCCTCTGCCGTCAGCTCGGGTCATGATCTCAGGGTCCTGGGATCGAGCCCCACGTCGGGCTCTCTGCTCAGCAGGGAGCCTGCTTCCTCCTCTCTCTGCCTACTTGTGATCTCTCTCTCTTTCTGTGTCAAATAAACAAGATCTTTAAAAAAAATGTTGTGGGGATTTATCTTTCGTGTGTGGGCTCCTCAGAGTGAGGGTCTGTTTCTCTCAATGCTCCTCGCCCGCAGCACCCTCCCTCCAGCAGATGGTCCTGTGGTTCCATTTAGCCTCTGACTGAGTCTCCACCCTTCCTGCTCTTTTTGATATGGCGTCTTCTCTACATTTAGCTGTGGATGGAGTTTGTTCTTCCAGTTGTTGATAATTTTCTCGGTTATTTACACTGATACGAGTGTTGTCTAGTCATATCCGTGGGATGAGATGGGCTTAGGGTTCTCCTACTCTGCCGTCTTCCCTGGAAGCTTTTATCACTTTAAGTACAACATAAATTTAATCCTTTCTTTTTAGAAATAATTAAAGATTTTTTCAAACATTTTATTTATCCATTCATTTTGAGAGAGAGAGAATGTGTGTGTGCACATGCATGCAAGTGGGGGGAGGGATGCAGTGTGAGGGAGAGGGACAAGCAGACTCTGAGCTGAGCATGGAGGCCAATGCGGGGCTCGGTCTCATCCCCGAGATCATGAACTGAGCCAAAATCAAGAGTCAGCCGCTTAACCAAATGAGCCACCCAGGGAACCCCAATTAAATACTTCATCCATAATACTTTGCCCTAAATGTTAATCCTTAGAATACATATTTAATAGGCTTTCTTAGAATACGAGGTTAAAATGTTTTTCCTTGCAACATGTCCTGATCCAAGAACTGGCTGCTGATAGAATAAAGTCTGGCTCTTCTACTAATGCTTCCTTGGGATACATATACCTCTTGGCTTGTTTATATAAGAGAGTCAACCTTATGACTGTTAAGACTGTTTCGCCGATAATGCATTAAGTATCAAGGTTTAGAATAAAAATATTGTTTGTATTTTTGAATGGAGATAGAACTATTAAAAACAGTGGGACATAAGACCAAATTATATCAGAGTACTATGGGAGCTGTGGGGGAGGGTCAGTCAAAGGCAGCGGCATCGCTAGTTAGTGTGTTGGAGCTCTATTTCAAAGGACCAATAGAGGTTCGTGTTGCTTATAAATAATAGAAAGGGTATTTAAGACAGCAAGAATATAAAATGCAAAGGAGCGATGATCACATGTGGGCCAGGAATTAGATGTGACTGGAGTTTATGCCTTAGAATGAGAGAGAGGGTCTGGCTGAGTGTGCTGGCTATAGATTCAGGACCTAAGGCACCCATTCCTTATCTGCAGGCAGTAAGGGGGTCAGCAAAGGGCTTTAAACTAGAAATGGGAGCCAACTGGAGGTCTTACTTCAGTAGCCTAAGATGAAGGGGCTCAGAATGGAGCGTGTAGGGTATTAATCATGAGTAAACCTAGAGGTTGTCAGGAGGAAGTGAGGATGATTTTCTATTTGGGTAACTGAGTTGATGGGGCAAGATAGAAAATGTAGTTTCAGATATGTTATAAGGTGCTAGGAGAATATTCAGTAATATTTATTGGCACATTAGATTTAGGTCATCCCAGAAGCAAATGCCAAAATGCGATTTAGGTGAGCTAGAGATTTATTTGGAGAAACACCTATGAGGGAGAAAGGGGCATGAGCCAGAGGAAATGTGGACAGCTGTCAGACTACAGTCCCAGTGTGGATTTGATCCTGTGTTAGGGGTCCCCAGGATCACCTTACGTTTACTGACTGACTGGGAGGACTTATAGAACTCAGAGAGTCATACACAAAATTATTACAACAAGAGAATTCAAGGAAAACCAGCAAGGGGAATAGAGTGCATGCAGTAAATTCTGAGGGAAACCAGGCACAGGTTCCTAAGAATCCTCTCCCAGTGTGGTCCCAGCAGAACACAATTCCTGCAGCACATGTGACAGCACATGTGAGCCAACGTCCACCACAGAGGCTCATTTATAGACTCAGTGCCCAGAGTTTTTCTTGGGGGTTGGATGAGTAGGCAGCCTCTTCCTGGCACATACCAAATCCAGATTTTCAGAAGGAAAAGCCGGTTTTCAGTGTACACCACATTGTTTGTACCAGTGACCTTCCATTCAGGATGATGTTCTCCCCTCGTGCTGGGTAATGAATCTGTCTCAAATCCCTGCCTCACAGCACCTGTTTTCTTGGACCATTCTTCAGCACTGCTTGTGTCTGTTCATGTCATCTGAGAAGCAGAAACCATGTGCAGGACAGTTATCGGGAGAAGGGCCTGTGAGGGGAAAAGGGGGGAAACACAGAAGTGGGGGAGAAGCATCAGATCACAATGTAAGTGTTACCCCACCCTGTGAAGGAGAGGGAAGGAGGAGGGGAGGCAATGTTGGAATCTGGTGTTTAGGAAAGTTTCGGCTGGGTCAGTGGCGAGATATCCATCAGCGTTGCCCATCAGCAGAGTCCTGTGTGTTGTAGGAATGGGCCAGCCATGCCCAGTCATTAGCTCAGGCCAGCCCGTGGGAAGTATGGCGTGGGCATGAGTATGAGGCTCGATTCACAAGGGCAGCTGTTTAGAAGTCATCTCTGTGATGTAAGTTTTGGAAGTGATTAAGATAGTCCAGGAGTAGATGATTGGTGAAGAAGTCCAAAACAGAACCTTTACGGACATCGATATTGAAGTGGTGAGCAGAGACGAAAGGAGCCAATGTAGGAGGCTGCACAGTGTTTTCAGAGTTAGAATGCGACCCATGTTAGAGTTAAACAAAGAAAAGAAGAGCCAGTTGTATTAAATGTTCTAGAGATGTCCAGTGGGATGCAGAGGCTGTTGGTGAGCTTTTTCGTTGGTGGTGGTGGTGAGCTTTCTGAGATCATTCTCAGAGGATTTCAGGGAGCAGGTTGGAGCAAGTTGATAGAGGCATGACTGTGCACTACTTTTTGAGAATAGGGAAAATGCGCCTGGCTGGCTCAGTTGGTGGCAAGTGTGACTCTTGATGTCAGAGTTGTGAATTCAAGCCCCATGTTGGGTATAGAAATTACTTTTAAAAAATCTTAAAAAAAACTCCAAATAAACAGTATTTAGTTGTGATACTACTTAGATCCATAAAAAATGTAAAAAACCAAGTGATGCCCTGCCTGTTAAATTTCTCAGAATTCAGCGTTCTTCTGGTAGACGAACACAAAGAACTGAGAAGGAAAGAAGAGAAATTCAGGTGTGGATGAAAAGAAAGCGCAAGGAAAGAATGGCAGAGTACTTAAACCAGTTGGCAGAGAAGAGAGGGCAAGAACATGACCCTTTCTGCCCGAGGAGCAATCCGGTAAGTGTGCAATATCAGGGGCCATGGGATTGGCAGTGAAAATGTACAGTTTTTCCCTGGCAAATATTCAAGAAAAGGTTTAACATACTTTGGATACATTTTTTATTAGACAAGTGTCACCATTTTACTTGTCAGAAAATGTTAATTACTTCACAAAATGTAGCAAGATATCCTATAAACCATGTCTATTGAGTGAAAAAAAAAGATATTTTTTTCTTTTTAAGATTTTTATTTATTTATTTATTTGGAGAATGACAGCGAGAGAAGGAGCACAAGCAGGGGGAGTGGGAGAGGGAGAAGCAGGCTTCCCGCCGAGCAGAGAGCCTGATGCGGGGCTCGATCCCAGGACCCTGGGATCATGACCTGAACCAAAGGCAGACGCTTAACCACTGAGCCACCCAGGAGCCCCTCCGTTGAACGATCTTAAGTACTTTTTCTTCCCCAGGCTAACTATGGCTCTTGGTAATTTTAACCAAGTAAGAGGTTAACTGGTGACCAATTGGAGCTGTTCCCTTAATTATCAGTGAGAGTCAGTGGCAGTTGAACAACTGTGTGTGTAGTAAAGCCATTTAAAAAATCAATTTTGTATCCATAAGTTATCTACAAAAAGTAGAGTGTGGTCCAGTCAGGTACCAAGGGTACAATGGCATGTGGGCATGTGTGCACGTGTGCATGTGCGTGCGTGTCAGCTGCCCTCTAAACTGTCAGCATTTATTTTCTGAGCTCTGACTGTGGACATCACATGGATAGGTCAGAAGCAGTTTTCTTCAGAAGGTAAAATAAAGCAATGTTACTTTGATAATCACATTACTATGAAAATTACATTTCAATGATAGCTTATCTTTTTACTTTGTAATTTGAAATAAAATATATAGTACATAATTTTTTCCAGCATCATTAGAGGAACATGTTCTATAAGTGAATTTTCCAGATAAGGCTGTCACATCTAAGCACCAAATGGTGCAAAGTAGGTGAACTGTTAAGTAAATTGCATACTTTACTTGTGTCCACAGAAAGCATGTTGATTTTAATATAACTTTTTTTTTTTTTTTCCTTAAGAGAGCACATACAAGCGGCGCCTGGGTGGCTCAGTGGGTTAAAGCCTCTGCCTTCAGCTCAGGTCATGATCTCAGGGTCCTGGGATCGAGCCCCGCATTGGGCTCTCTGCTTAGCAGGGAGCCTGCTTCTCCCTCTCTCTCTGTCTGCCTCTCTGCCTACTTGTGATCTTTCTCTCTCTCTCTCTCGGTCAAATAAATAAATAAAATCTTTAAAAAAAAAGAAAAGAGAGAGCACATGCATGCACACACAACCTGGAGGGAGGGGCAGAGGGAGAGGGAGAGAGAGAGAGAATCTCCCAACATGGGGCTGGATCTCATGGCCCTGAGATCATGACCTGAGCCAAAATCAAGAGTCAGGTACTTAACAACTGAGCCACCCAGGTGGCCCAATGTTAATTAATTGAACATTTTGTGGATAGTGTTAAGGACCTGGCTAATAACCTTCAAGGCTGCTGAGGTGCCTGACTAGAATTTTCAAGTGCATGTGTTTATGGGTGTGTTCTTCCACCGCATTGGGGGGGGGGGGTTCTGATATCACCCTGTCAACCAAATACCGAAGATAGTTAGAATTGTGTCCAAATTTAGAACAAATTAACTTTAAGGGCACTGGCATTGCTTGGTTCATCGACTTTGTGACCTCTTCTTTACAACTGCAAACACCTGTTTATTTTTAGCTTCTATTTAGGTGAAGGTATTGGGATTAGTGAGGGGTTAATGTAATTAAAATTTTCATTCGAATTTATATCAGAAATTAATAAGACCTTTAATTTGTTACTGACCACTTCCGTGTTGGACCTATAGAGAGTGAATGCACTTCTGTGTGCACATTTTTATATACACAATTGTATGTAAAGGGCTTGCCTTCATTAATAACTCAATAGTTACTCTTAGTGTCTGGAATAAGACACTTGCTAGTTTGTCTCCTGGTGCATAAGTTTTGAAGAGTTTACAAGTCACAGTGAACATACTATAGTAGGTTACTGGTGGACATTTTAAAACATCAAAATGATAGTTTTAAAGGTCTGACTCCTTTCTGCTTTATCAAGCACGCTGTTAGTGAGATTAATCACAAGACTGAGTATGAAGAGTATGTGTCTTCATCCTTACATTGTTATTGTTTCCCATTTTAAATGCAGCTGACACTCTATGTTAATTAATTGAATTTAAACTTAAAAAATAAATACAGCTGATAAGGTTCTCACCTTTGAAAATACGTGAATTTAGCTATTAAAGTAGATTTTGCATTCCACTTATTAAACTAGATTTTAATTACATAATGCTTTAACATTTTCATGTTTTGTTTTTGGTATAGGAAGCTTCATCAGATATGACAGTGTTTTGCACTGTTTCCTGAAGAGCAAAAATATGTTTTAACCTCCTTTTAAAATTAGTGGCATTTTCATGTTTTTCATGGATCACAATAATGGACTAACTGGGTATTTCTCGTGCAGTTTTACATGACTTCAAGGGAAATCAGGCTGAGACAGAAGATGAAGAACGAAAAGGACAGGTGAGTGGGGTAGCTGTACCCCCAACCTCCTCTCCAGTTTGCGCACCCGAGGTGCAGACAATGCCTGAAGAACTCCCTGTTTCACAGTAGCCCCTTTTTGTCCGTAAACAGAAAATCATGGGAGATAACTGCAAAGAAAATAAACTCTACTAGACTTTTTAGGAATTTGCTTTCAAATATCATTTATTCTATTGAATTTTCATGACTTTTATTTCTGCTCTGACGCTCCCTCTCCCAATCCAGATATGTATGTGCATTTTGAAAATACCTAAAGGTCCATAACTACAGGTACCTTTACTAATTTCCTCCTAATGTTTTTCAGAAATCTGAAATACGAATTTGCATTTGAAAAGCATTGAAAAAAATGCTAGGTGATCTCTCAAACATTACGTTCCCTCTAGAGGTATGAACTGAAAATGGCTCTTTCATTAAATGTTGTTTAATTCTTTGTCTGAAGATTGCTACTCTCTGACCACTATAGTCGGCGGATCTCACAGGCGTACAGTCTGATGAACGAACTGTTATCTGCCTCAGTACAACTACCGACAACTGCACAGAAAGCCTTGCCGAACAAACCCAGAACTGCTCGCATTTCCCAAGAGCAACACTCTCTTTCGCCAAGAAGGTGAGACACAGTTTGGCATATCATTCAGTCAGATTATGTCAGACCTCGTAAGAAGAATGTGATGCTTTTGTCACCCAAGTTCAGTGTGTTTGTATCTACCCTGCTCAGAAATATGAAAATCAAGTCAAGAAAAACATGGTCCCATAATTACGAGGTTTTTTTTTTTTTTTAAAGATTTTATTTATTTGACAGAGAGCGAGCACAAGTAGGCAGACAGGCAGGCAGAGAGAGGGGGAAGCAGGCTCCCTGCCGAGCAGAGAGCCCGATGCGGGGCTCGATCCCAGAACCCTGAGATCAGGACCCAAGTTGAAGGCAGAGGCTTTAACCCACTGAGCCACCCAGGCACCGCTAAGAGGTCTTTATAAGTTTATAGAATTGCCAAGGAAAAAGACAACAACGTCATTGTATCTCTAAGAGATGACAAAGCACTTGGGCACGCCTACACAATTGTGCTGTCCGTACGGTTCTGTTTCCTCCTTTCCCGTAATCTGCCACCTAGCTGTTCTCCTTGTTTCTCCACGGGGCTCCACTCTTGCAGAAACGGTCCCCAGCAGCTCATCGCTCCTCCTCCGCTCTCTCTTCCCAACACTAACCCACATGTAGTCAGATCACTTGTGTGTGTACCGTTCGGGGTCTACTCAAAATACCAGAGACTCCCTTGAATATTTTCTAAAATAAAGCAGGTATTGAATACATAAGTAACTTCCAAATACGTAGATAATTTGAAGTGGGCAGATAACCAAAAACATTAAACAAATGAAGTTTAATTTTAAACGAAGGATAATTTGTTGAGAATTGTCACAACACGAAATGTACCCCTGAGGTACAGAATAAGCAATGTCAAGTGACTGTATTAATCTGAGCTAGAATTTGGGCCTTCTGAAATATAGCTCAATACTGATTTGAGATTCTAAGTATATAATAATTATGTAATTTCTACTTTAGAGAGAATCAACATGGTCACAATATTCCAATGAATCAACCTGGAAAATTCAGATATATATCCAGACCAAGTTACATCCGAAAGGGGAAACCTCAAGGCCCTCTTTGGCCATGTGGTAAGACTTTAAGCTTTTTTTAAATTTTAAATTTTGTATAATTTGAACCTCCTTGTCTCCAGAGTTGGTTTTCATTAATAAAATGAGATCTTGGTGAAAAGCAATTCTCATTTCAGCAGAAGGCAAGTTGCAGGATAGATAAAGACTCACTTGTGCTGGGATTTTGTTTGTTCTACCACTTTGAAATAGGAAGACCCCAGAAATCTTAAACTAATGGCCTTTTATAATAGAATTTGAACAGTCAATATTTACATTAGACTTATTTGGGACTATGTTTGTTTTGTGTGTCTGGCCGAAGAGGTAGGCATTTTTACAAGTCAAGTTCTTAAAGACGTCAGGATGGACTTGATAAATAGATATATTGAAATATCATGTTTTTACCTTTTGAACATTCTTTTCCACATTTGAAGATATAATATCTGTTGTTTATTGCTAGCCTTCCTTTAGTTAATTTTGCCATATTTGGGTTTTGATTACCAGAGTAAAATATATTTATTTTGTGAAATGATTACATATTCAAATTGTATAATCATGGGGCACCTGGATGACTCAGTTGAGTGTATGGCTCTTTTAAGATTTTATTTATTTATTAGAGAGAGGGAGCACAGAAGGAGAGTGGGAGGGAGAAGCAGACTCCCCTCTGAGCAGGGAGCCTGATGCGGGGCTCAATCCCAGGACCCTGGGATCATGACCTGAGCCAAAGGCAGACGTTTAGCCCGCTGAGCCACCCAGGCACCCCGAAAATCTGGAGTGTCTGGCGTTTATTATTTTCGGCTCAGGTCATGATTTTTCACTGTCATGAGACTGACTGAGCCTCACGTCAGGCTCTGCACTCAGCATGGAGTCTGCGTGGGGTTCTCCCTCTCTGCTCCTCCCCCTGGCTCGCAGTCTCTCTTTCTCTCTAAAAATAAAGAAAATCTTTAAAAATATATAATCCTAGGGACGCCTGGGTGGCTCAGTGGGTTAAAGCCTCTGCCTTCGGCTCAGGTCATGATCTCGTGGTCCTGGGAGCGAGCCCTGCATCGGGCTCTCTGCCTGCCTCTCTGCCTACTTGTGATCTCTCTCTCTCTGTCAAATAAATAAATAAAATCTTTATTTAAAAAATATATATTTATATAAAATCCTAGTTAATATGTAGTATAAATGCATACAGCTTTTAGCTGTATAATAAACTAATGTGCCAGGTTCTATTTAAGCTCTTTAACTACAACCCTGTGAGACAGGTACTGTTATATTCCCATTTTACAGGTGAGAAAACCCAGGCAGAGAACGTTGAAATAACTGCCTTAGATCAGCTAGCTGGGAAGTAGTAGCACAGCTGGGATTTAAACCCAGTCTGGGTTTAGAGCCTACACACTTAGAACCTATGCTTCATTATGCTGCCTCAATTTAGAAAATTGAAATTTCTATAAATTCCAGTCCTCTTAATAAAACTTCATAGTTTAACTCTTGCTCTTAATCAACAAATTACAATGAGTGCTCTATTTAAACTAAAACTTCAAAGTAGTAACCATGTTTTTTAAAATTTTTATTTTATACCTAATATATTTGCCAAAGTTAAATAAATACCCAAATCGGCAAGGATTTTAAACTTGAATCTATGGTTTCTTAATATCCGATGGAAAAGTCTTGGATTCTGTGGAAATGTGTCTTTGTCTTGGATCTGTCCAGTGTCAGGCCTGTATGATTATGTTGCACTTGCCTGGGCTGAGGCCTTGGCCCTTCTTTGGCCAGCCCCCCCACCCTTGTCAGACTGTCCTCGAAGAGGTGTCCCTGCACGTGGGGACCCCTCCCCCATGGATCCATCCAGAGCTTGTCCCTGGCCTTCAAGGCAGCCCCCTCGCCCCTGCCTTCTTAGCCTTCTTTCCCCATCGCACAGGTGCTACGGGCCGGCTTGCTTCCCAGCCAGTGCTGTGCTCAGGGCCTCACTCTTTCCTTGAAAGCCTCCCTTAGCTTGAATGCCTCACCTGTGTGTCTTGGAAGCCATCCCTCGTCTTAATTCTTCAGTTCTTCTAAACTGATATAATGAATTTTAAGTTGGGGCTAATACTTACCTTGCCTGGTGGTTGTGTCAGCGACAACTGTCTCAGCTGCCATTGCTGCCATGTATTTTTTGTCCTCTGGCCCCCCACTCACATGTTTGTGACCCTGAGGCATTGCTTCAGCAGGTCTCATGTAGTCCCTTGTAAACTTCTGTCCCATGCGAGACCCAATCTTTTGAAGGTAGCAACACTGCCTTCTTTATCTTGTACTACCATTCACACTGGACAAGTGAGATTATTGAATACTTGGATACATGAAAAAAATGGCTGTTTAGCTTTCCTGCCTAGAAACAGCTATTTATAAACTACTGTTCAGGGATATTAGGGGGTAGGTATTGTTGTATTTCCACTACGTCAGAGAAGACCACCATGTAACTTGCCATCATCGCAGCTAACCTGTCCCTTAGCTTCCCTGGAGGAGGCGCTGGTGAACATGCTGGCTTCTCTCCAGGTCGCACCAAGGGGTGGCCTCTACCCCGCCCAGAACCCAACCGTTTGCCCTGGCTACATTCCGAGGCTGCAGGTGCCCCGTGTTGTGCCGCAGTGGGAGAAACGCGGGTGTGGAGGATCCCAGGCCCTCCCCTGTCAGCGCCACAGATGCCTGGGGC
Source organism: Nasua narica (assembly GCA_028533885.1). Taxonomy (NCBI): domain Eukaryota; kingdom Metazoa; phylum Chordata; class Mammalia; order Carnivora; family Procyonidae; genus Nasua; species Nasua narica. Next base: position 112,977,855 of record CM052809.1, read on the forward strand.
CCACATGAGGCAGTCCAGACAGTGCAGATGGGGAAGTGAGGACTCCTCAGGATTTTTAAGTTCACTGCCGCGAGTTTGTAAAAGAAGAGTTTCTGAAGATGCTTGTGAGTCTGATTATATGTTGTTATCTGTCTTGTAAAGCAGCGTGTTGTTTCTGGGAAATACCTCCAGCCCAGATTGTGAGCTGTTAGACCTAGAGGCAGCCCTGCTTTTTTTTTTTTTTTTTTTTGCTTGTGTTATGTTCTTTCAGAAAAAAAACCCACGTCATAGGGGCGTTGAAGATAGTAAGTAAAACATTTTTGCATGACACAAATAATAAGCAGTGGTTATGAATCCTAGAATTTAAGAAACCTTGGTTAATCATTCTCTTGATAAAATCTAACTTGGCATTCTGTTAAGGTGTTTACTGCTAATAGGCGTATGTGGCTGGCTTTTCCAGTTGCCAGAGAAGTTGTCAAGGCACATTTGCCAATTTGAGAAAGGATGGTGGTCACGCTAGGATGATACCGAGTTTCAAAGTAGAGTTTTCCCTTCCTTCATCTGCACTTTTATTTTGCTTTCTTGGTTCAAATCAATCACCACGTATTGGGCCCCCTCTTAATCAGAAGTTTTTGTCCCCAAAGAATGTACAGTACGGTATGTGAGGCACCATGGCAGCATACAGAAGGTTCAAGGAGTTTGCCTGTTTTTCTAGGAACTGCCACTTGTACCATACACAGCAAAAGTGGTAGAGGCAAAGTGGCGGTAAGGAAGGCTGTGGCATCTCCAGTCACCTTCCAAAAAGGTAAGGGATAAATAAAGTTCTTCAACTTAAATTTTTAAAGGTTGTAAGACACTCAGAAATTTCAAATACAGGGGCGCCTGGATGGTTTAGTGGGTTAAAGCCTCTGCCTTCAGCTCAGGTCATGATCTCAGGGTCTTGGGATCGAGCCCCGAATTGGGCTCTCTGCTCAGCAGGGAGCCTGCTTCCCCCCCTCTCTCTCTGCCTGCTTCTCTGCCTACTTGTGATCTCTGTCAAATAAATAAATAAAATCTTTAAAAAAAAAATTTCTTGGGGCACCTGGGTGGCTCAGTGGGTTAAAGCCTCTGCCTTTGGCTCAGGTCATGATCTCAGGGTCTTGGGATCGAGCCCCGCATCGGGCTCTCTGCTCAGCGGGGAGCCTGCTTCCCCCTCTCTCTCTGCCTGCCTCTCTGCCTGCTTGTGATCTCTCTCTCTCTGTTAAATAAAAGAAATTTCAAATACAGATTTCAGAATGCGGGTGTGGCAGTGTGGTACAATGGTTTGGGAACAGGCTGTGGAGTTAGCTCTCTTTGGAATCCTAGTTCACGACTTTTTAGCTTTGGGCAAATTCCTAACCCATTTGTATAAGCCTCAACTTTCTCACCTGCAAAATCCTGGTTATTAGAGTAAGAACATATATTATAGGCTTAGCAGAGTACTGAACATAAAAACAAGTATTCAGGAGGGAGGGGACCATTGTCACAGAGTCATGGTAAGTTTGGGGATTCTAAATTAGCTGTGCTTTGATCAACTAGAGAGGGAAATGGTCATGATCTTAATGCCTAAGAATTAAGATCTAGCCCTGGCCCAGCCCTCGCACCTTGTTACTCTTCACCATTTAAAAAGTATGGTCACATTATTCTCCTGCAAGCTCTCTGTAACGGCCCCGATAGACAGGGCAACTGTTATCCCCATCTGACCGCCGAAGCCAAGGAGGCTTAGGGAAGTGATGCCTGATGCCAAGCACTGTCCTGACACTGCCCGTGTGTGATCTCATTTAATCTGCACATTGAGTGAGCTCTATGGCATTATCCTGATTTATATCAGGAAATAACTAGATGTTATATATTTTTATAATATATACTTTATATATTTAATATATAATATATAATAAATATAAAAATACAGATATATAAAACAATTATATGGTTTTATATTTTATTGATATATTTATATTATATATCATTTAATATAGTTTTATATTTATATATTAATATAAGTATATGAATATGTATTTATAATATAATTGTATATTATAGTATATTATTATATAATATATCATATGTAATATATATTTAAATATAAATTATATTATATATTAATATATCATATATTTAATACATTATATTTAATATATAATTAAACATATATGCTATATATACATTTGCTATAATCAGCAAGTAACTAGATGATAACCAAATGTAGAAATAACTACATTTGGTAGAGACAACAATGCAAACACTAATTATATGTATTATAAAAATATATATAGTATGAAAATGATGAGAAACATGAATGAGTCTATTCCTACCTTTAGGCCTCTCTCCAGTGCCGCCATCCTCCAGTTGACTGCCTCTCTCTTCAGCTACGTCTGCTCTTAACCCTGTCATGTTCGTTTTACTGTTGATGGCTGTATTTCCTAGAAATTCTCATTGGTTCTTTTTCCATAGTTTTCCTCACTGAATGCCTTAAAATCCAAGGCTGTAATTACTAAGATCAGTTTGAGCACTAGAAACATCATTTTCTGTGCTATTAACTGCATAATCCCAGACTTTTTTTTTATTTTGAAGTCTCTCATTTTAATCTTCTGTAAAATGTTTTCTAGTTTAGAGTACCCCAAAGCTATTTTATTCTTTTCTAAAAAAAAATCTGGCAATGTTAGTTTAACAGTTAAAAAACCCCAAAACACAACGCTGCCCCGAAAAATAGCTGAAATTATATATATGCTGATACTATATTTATGAAAGCTCCAGAGATATAGGGTTTTGTGAAGTGAATTATGATCTAGCATGAGGCTTTGCCCATAGTAAGGCAAACAGAAGTATTTCTTTCATTTTCCAGGGGTAGCCTTGCCTGCAACAGGATGAAATTGAGTATGACTTCAGGTTTCTAGTTTGACTTTGTGTCTAGACTATGGCCCAGGACTGGCAAGAGGAGGGACAGGGTTTTCTTCTGGAGGCGGTACAGGGAATGGACTCAGTTTTGCTGTTCAGTTTCAGATTCCTCAGGTAGACTCCACAGACGTTCGGCAATATGTTTCATAAAGAAACTGGGTGGTGGTGGTCACTGTCCTTCCGAGAGGATGCTTCAATTGCCAGCCTAGTTTCCGTGGTGGGGTTTCCTTCTGATGTATCACTGACCTCTTACCTTAGAATGTGTCCACTGTTCACACTGGGGCACGAACATCCAAACTTGAAAAGCTTTCCACATGCAGTTTTACAACACTGTTTTCATATTTTTAGATTGGCTATCCCGAGCAAATCCTAGAGAAATGCACTCTGATCTGAAGAGAAGGAAATCACAAAGCCATCCCTGCAGAAAGCAAGGTGAGAGAAAGCCAGTGACAGCTTCTCAAGATGTGTAGATTCCCCGCAGGTAAAGGTTTATCCTAAAGTTCAGGACCGTTAACCTTAATTTCTTAATTTTGGTGATGATTTTGTCATTCTTTTTAGGTGGCAATAATTATGTTCATTGGATGAATATCGAAGTCTAGTTACCACATTAATTGTAGCAGAAGTGAAGGTGGGATTAGTTGGTGGCCACAGCTTTTGCTGATCTTTCACAGCGGCCTGTCTCCGTGTGTTTCCGTCTACTTTGAAGACAGCCCACCCTCGTGGTTATCATACTGCTTAACCACTTGGTGCTTTCTCTCTCTATCATCCTTCAGTCTCAGGTGGTTCTGTTTTACTGGCTGTTTTCTTTGTCGCCGGTGTTTGTTCACACAACTTCGCAGTTGGAACTTCTCCATAGTTCCATTATATCGGTGGCCTCTCCTCCCTGGACTCTCTTGTCCTAGAGGTTACTGTTATTTTTAAAATGAAGAGATGGCCAGAATTCAGTTTCCTTCTATCACACTGACAGGGCAGAAATTGTTAAAACCACATACAGACCTTCTGATTCAGTTATCAGGTAAGGGGCGCCCGGCTGGCTGAACTCGGGGAGCGTGCAACTCCTCTTCTCGGGGTTGTGAGTTTGAGCCCCATGTTGAGTGCAGAGAGTTCTAAAAATAAGTCAAAAAAACTTTAAATAAAATGTGACTGCCTTGTTTTTGATGATAAAAGTCAGAATAAGCAAGCCAATTATAAATGAGTCAGTGCCACATAGCTTTGTCCTTTTCCCTCGAAAGGTTCTGGCGCTCCATGTCATCTGCAGTGTACAAAAAATCACATTACTGCTGAGCTTTCACCTCAATCAAAGCAGGTGTGTATAGAGTATGAGAGAGAGGAGACCATGGTGAGTCCTTGGATGGTACCTTCCCACATCCGTACAATTCTTCACGAGAGTCACGGTTCCCCTCTACAAGTAAGTATTGTTCCAGATTTCAGTCCGCTCTGTGATTTCTCTGTGTTCTCCAGTTGTTGTTGCTTATTGTTTTCTGTGGGAGGTGGAGATCCTACAAGACTGAAGCAGTCATTCAAAGCATCCGCACTTTTGGCTTAGTACTCTAGCATTTATCTTTTAGAATTTTCCTTGAATTTGTATTTTCCTTTCAACTAAAGAATAACAAAAAGAACAGATAATTGCATTACAAGTATAACAATCCACTGTGTCCATTCTTCAGACCTGGTGCCAGCATCTAGTTGTGTCAGATTGACGTTCAGTCCATCGTCACTCCAGATATGCTGGGCAAGCACCGCCCTAGTTTGCTTCACCAGTTGGGGGATGAGCAACTCTAGAAACTTTGGAAAGCTTAGTTCATGTTCCATTTATTTTTTTCTCAGGCTCGGATCACAACTTACTTCCTTTCTTAATTTGATAGGACTTGTCGGCCGTTGAGGAAGAGCTGGAGCCTCCTTCCCGTGGCACGGACAGTGTGTCTGAGAGCACCGGCAGCATCCTCAGCAAGCTTGACTGGAAGGCCGTTGAAGACATGGTGGCCAGTGTGGAGGACAAGAGCCTGTCTGTCCACCGGGCCTGGGACCTGTGAGACCCGAGTATCCGTTGCCAGGCGAAGCCCTGCACCTCAGTAATAGTCGTTCTGAAGATTTGTATGTTTGAAGGGGAGAAGCCATGAAGGAAGCAATGTGTATATACCACCTGCAACGATATTACCCAGATTAGCCATCTCGAGAGGGAAAATAAACACTTCTCAATAATTTTGCTTTCATGGGTGAAGGGTTGTTTAACTATAGAGCTACTACCTGCTTTTGCATTTGACCCATCTTTAAACACAATTTTTTAAATGATGAAAAAATGAAAAGTACCTTCCAAGTCAAGTTTACATAATATTTAAGTTACTTTCAATAAAAAATCTTTCTGTCTCCTTCTTTATTACCCCCTAAGTTTTGAGAAACAACCTTATGTGGATAAATCATCTGATGAAAAAAACATTTTCTTTCACTGAGGGGAAGAAGAAAGTCACAATCTCACCCTCAGACTTGATAACGAACTCCATTTTAGAACATGGCCTAAAATTCACCTGGGCAGGCCTGACCCCAAGTGAAAAGAAACCAACCACCCTCCACCTGTCCTGTGCCCTCCAGCCTGCAAAGCCTTGGAAAAAGAACCAGGGAAGAACACTTGGAGTGGGAAATAGGACTCCTGACTCCAGAAGGCTCCTGTGAACTTTGTAAAGACCATGGTGCAGAGACTGGGGTAGTTTCTGGTGGTTCCCCCAAATAATGTCATAATTTTGGAGATGATAATTTTAATAAGAAAAACTAAGGACCTTCACTCATTTGTCAACTTTTGGTGTAATGTCAAAGAATGCCGTTGTCTGTAAAAGTGATTAAATGTGCCTCCTTTTCCAAATACATACCTGTGTGAGGCCAGATGTTTTCACGTCCTTCAGCCAGAACAACATCCTGCAACAGGCTGAGCACAGAAGCACGTGTGAGAATTCCGCCGTCTTCCATTAAAGCCAGACATTCAAGAGATTTATCAAACTATAAATCAGTGCCGCTCTTCTAAGTTTTGTTTTGGGAAATAGTTACCTTTGTAAATAATGTGTTATAAACACTGAATGGGAGGTGCCTGAGTGGCTCAGTTGATTAAGTGTCCAACTCTTGATTTTGACTCAGATCATGATCTCAGGGTTGTGAGATCCAGCCCCGTGCTGGGCTCCATGCTGGGCATGGAGTCTGCTTAAGATCCTCCCTCTGCGTGTGTGTGTGTGTATGCGCGTTCTCTCTCTCCCTAAAAAATAAACACTTTTCTCAGTTTTAATTTCTAGCATGATTAATAAATATTCACAGATATACCAACATAAACACTCTTTAGGAACCTCAATAATTTTTATGAGTATAAAGAGTTTGAGAACTGATGCTTTAGGGCTAACAATGTGAACCCTCAACTTACCAACTCGACATTTCACACTACTTCAGAAATAAAGGAGTTTTACAATAGTATAATCCCTTTTACCTGCCTGCTCCTGCTCTGATTTAAACATTCAGTTGTCTTTAAGGCAATTTTCATTTCCAGTGCTTTTGCATTTCTTCCTGTAGATCCAAATTTCTATCTAGTAGTTCTCTTCAGCCTGAAGATCATTAGCATTTCTTATAGTACAGATCTTCTGGCAATTCTTTCAAGTTTCGTTGACAGACTATGGGGTTTACCCTCATTATTGAAGGGTGGTGGTTTTTTGTTTTTTGGGGTTTTTTTTGGTAGCCCTTATTCTAGGGTAAGATCTTTTCTTCTAAGATGGGCCTTTCTGGTGTCTGGATGCCTGGAGTATTACTGAGGTGCTAGCAAGGTCTCTCCACTCTGGCTGAGCGGGGCCTCCCTCCACCCCCCGCCCCCCCACCGGGCTCCGCCTCTGGCAGGTCTGTGGGCTCGCGTCCTTGTAGTCAGTACCCCCCAGTTCGCCTCGGGTACTCAGACTAATACGAGCAGCTTCTGGGGATCCTTTCTGTGCAGCTTCCTTCCCTCTGTGGCCCTACCCTGCGGATTCCAGCCATTGGTGACCCTGAACTCTGCTCTCTGCCTCTCCAGCTCAGTAGGATCACGGGGTGCTTGCACTCTAGCTCATGTTGCAGTCATCAGAATACTATCCTGAAGCAGGCGGCAAGGCATTCACAGGACTTACGAGTTTCCCTTCATCCAGGATTACCGTTTTGAGCTGCGCATAGTCCGACGTCTGCCAGCTTTATGGTTGAGACAGGCAGGCTCGTCAGGCAGCGGCTCCTCTGTCACAGGTGGAAGTGGAAGTCTTCTCTTGGGGAATATCCATGTAGTAAACCTGAAAAAGAGGAAGGAACAAGGGCAGAGACTATTAGCAGAGGACAGATAATCCTAGGTAGTCTCAACCCGTAGCCTGAGTACGTCCTCAGTCTTCAAAAAATTGCAATATGATGATTTTGCTTAGTGTATCTGAACACAGAGGAATCATCCAAATGAGCATTTTAGCTCCTTCTAAGGAAGGGTCTAGACTTCATGCCTTCCATACATGGGCCACAAGGAAGCAGTTTCCATATGTAGATTTTAAACAGCATGCTTGGGAAGTATCTCTGGTTTTTAAAAGTGTTCCCCAATTTCTCAAAACTGAATCTTACTTTGCTTACATTTTTATTAGAAAAGGAACTACAGCATTTAGCATGATGTATCACTAAACCGAAGTATTCTGGCTGAGCTTGGAATCCACCAGCAAAGGAAGCTCCAACAAAGCTTCTGCCAAGAAGCCATATGCATGAACCTGGGCTCATGGCCAACCCTGGGTGGCTCCATTGGTTGCGCATTTGTCTTGGGCTCTGTCTCTCTCAAATAAATACAGATCTTTAAAAAAAATAAAACACCGACTTCAGACTTGTGTGCTTTCTCACTTCCCCACCCACCGTTTCCAGCCAGAGTCCACACTCAATAAGTAGATGGACTAAGGACAAGCCATTACTACTTGTACAATTTTCCATTTGTCAACAATTCAAATAATTATTAGGTACATGCTTTGTGTCTTGCTTAGGTTTCCTCTAAGAAATCAAACCTTGAACCTTGCTGAGAAAATATGGGAAAAAGGAAAATGTACTTGATAATCGCTCAGAAGTCACACTGGGTAGCCCTCCAGAACTCCACTTTCCTTTAAGCATCGTGTATACCCCTGACCATTCGTGTTCAGCATCTGGACTATGGCCCTTTGCCACTAAGGAGACCCTGGTGGAAACTAATGCTTTAGTTCCCATACAAATACTGTATCTGGGGAATAAGTGAGAGGAAAAAGTCCTTGTAGGTAAAGTTGGTTCATAAGTTGGAAATGAATGGCCTAGACTTTTCCTATATGTGTGGGATGGGAGCCAAGATCTGTGACAGAGGTTGCCTAGCTGAAGGGAAAATTTCTCTATAGGGTTTAAAAAACAATGATCTCAGGCAGGAGTCCAGCTTTCTAGCTTATTACCTTAGAGCGGAGGTCAGCAAATCTGGTCTACTCTCTGCTCCTGGAAATAAAGGCGTTTGTTTCGTAAGCCGGCTCCACACTCAGAGCAGATCCCAGTGTGGGCTTGAACTTGTGACCTTGAGATCAACACCTGAGCTGAGTTGTAGTCTGATGCTTACCCAACTGAGCCACCCAGGCACCCTGAGGTAGAGTTTTACTGAAACACAACCTGCACTGCGTCAGTGGCAGAATTGAATAGTTGCTATGTAGACTACATGATTTTCAAAGACTAAAATACTTATTTTCTGTTCTTTTAGAGGAAAAGTTCCAGCAGGTGAAACCCACCTATACACTCAGAACTTCAATGAACTTTTTAGTACTTGGCTCTAAAACCTGAATCGACACTTAGGTATCACCAGACACGTGGAGAAAGACTTCATCATGACGGGGAGAATACAATTAAATGGACAAAATAATAGAACGGATCATGTAGGAAATAGATGTGGCTTATTTATTTTTATGTAATCTCTACACCCAATGTGGGGCTCTATAGACTGAGCCAGCTAGGCACCCCTCAAAGAAATGTTTTTTTAAACAAGTCGGAAAACTCTGTGACAGAAGAAACCCTATTCTTACATTTCCGTGAGGTTTTTTCTGTTAATAAAGAGGGGTTTTATTTATGATTGGTGAATGTCAAGAGTTCAACATTGATTCCCAAGTTTAAAATGAGTGTAATCCAGGAGTTAAAAACCAAGTGAAGGGCCACCTGGCTGGCTTAGTCAGTGGAACATGTGACTCTTGATCCTTGGGGTTCTCAGTTTAAGCCCCACATTGGGTGTAGAGATAACTTAAAAAAATAAAACCTTGGGACACCTGGGTGGATCAGCCATTAAGTGTCTGACTTCAGCTCAGGTCACAATCCCAGAGTCCTGAGATCAAGTCCCACATCGGGCTCCTTGCTCAGTGGGAAGCCTGCTTCTACCTCTGCCTCTCCCCCTGCTTGGGCTCTCTCAAATAAAATCTTTAAAAAAAACAAAAACAAAAATGAGCGTATTTGTGGGGCAACTGGCTGCATCAGTCAGAAGAGCATGAGACTATTGATCTTGGGATCGAGAGTTTGAGTTTGAGACCCATGTTGGGTGTAGAGAAACAAAACAAACCAAACCAAAAACCAGGCAGGTGTGTTTGTTACTTCATTCTCTCTGTCCCTGTTCTTAGAGCTTTTGGGTGACGGACGGACAGCAATCTCTCCCTCAGTAGGCTGAGCAGATTAGGTATTTACCTTGTAAAATCCCACGCGGCAGATGGACCTCAAGGTCTAGATTTGGGGCAGATGGCTGCAGGCCCAGATGTGGCTGCAGGCCCAGGCTACAGAATGTTCTCTACTCTGGCTCTGCTGACAATACGGCTGTCAATTTTACCTCCATCTTTCAGAGTCCAGTTCATAATTCTAATCAAAACTTGAAGGAGTGAGGAAGGTGATTCATCAGCCTCCTTAAATCTGAATATATGATGCCTTGGCTGTGACTTGAGCTCAGGCCTCCAAATACGAAGTGACAAATCAACTCTTTAATCTGACAGATATAAGGAGATATTACATTCATAAACTAAGAACAAGTTACTGTACAAGAGGAACAATCAGAGAACAGGAAGAAACTTTGAAATTTAAAATATGGCTGAAAGTAAAAATGTCATGGAAGAGTTAAAGCTGAAAAACGCTCAAAGACAGAGCCAAAAGACACCTCCCGTCCACCCACAGGTGGGCAAAAAACAACTGAGAAGGGTGCCTGAGTGGCACAGTCGGTGAGGCAACCAACTCTTGATGTCTGCTTGGGCCATGATCTCAGGGTTGTGAGACGGAGCCCCACATTGGGTTCTGTAAGGAACCTGAGATTTTCTTTCTTCCTCTTCCTCTGCCCCTCCCCCTGCTCTCCTCTTAAACAAACAAACAAACAAACAAAATAAAATAAAATCTTAACAACAACAACAACAACAACAACTGAGAAAATCAGTCCAGGAAGATCACCTGACTAACAGAAACTGCAGAGAGACAAAAGAAACTAAAGAGGACGAGGAGGGGCGCCTGGCTGGCTCAGTGGGTAGATCATGTGACTCATGATCTTTTGATCTTAGGGTCTTATGTTCAAGCTCCACGTTGGGCATCCAGCCTCCTTAAAAAAAAAGAAAGAAAAAAAGAAAAAAAAGAAAATCTAGCATATGTGCTACCGAAGCGAGCACTTTTTTTTTTAAGTAATTTATTTATTTATTTTTTAAAGATTTTATTTATTTATTAGAGAGAGAGAGAGACTGAGAATGAGAGGGGAGAAGGTGAGAGGGAGAAGCAGACTTCCCACAGAGCTGGGAGTCCGATATGGGACTCGATCCCGGGACTCCGGGATCATGACCTGGGCTGAAGGCAGTCGCTCAACCAACTGAGCCACCCAGGCGCCCAAAAAGAAAATCTAAAGAGGAAGAAATTATAAAAATTCTCCATGGCTAAGGATACAGATTAAATGATTTAAAGTCTGTATGTACCCCACAAAATAAATTTTAAAGAGATCCATTAAGGGACATCATAGTGAAATTTCAAAATATGGGAAATACATAAAATATTCTTAAAGTTTCTAGAGAGAGATATTACAAGTTGTATACAAAGGAACAATAGTATGGTATCAGCGGGCCAGCAGTAACAGCACAGGCTAGATGATGAGGAAAAGGATTTTTTGTTTGATAATCTCTTTATATTATTTTTTAAATTAACATGTAATGTATTATTTGCCCCAGGGGTACAGATCTGTGAATCATCAGGCTTACACATTTCACAGCCCTTACCATAGCACATACCCTCCCCAATGTCCATAACCCAGCCACCCCATCCCTACCCCCTACCCCCCAGCCACCCTCGGGATGAAAAGGATTTCAGAGGGAAAATTTTCAATTCAGAATTCTAGACCCAGCTATCAATCAAGTACAAAGTGAGAACAAAGACATTTTCAGACACCTAATGACCCAGCAATTTATTCCTTTGTGCCCATTCTTCGGAAGCTATGGCATGCTATGTTCAAGCAAATGGAACATTTTTAGGCAAAAAAGGAAGAAGGCATGGATTCCAGACACAGATTCTGAATCCAACCAAAAGAGGGGTAGGAAGAATCTGGTACAATACCTTTGCAGCAGTCCTGGAAAATCAGTCCATGATGATGCAAAACATCAGGATAGCTGGAGGAAGGTCTTTCCTGATGGAGGAACAGGGCTGGGGAGTGGGAGGTGGACTGGGGATGGAAACACAAATGATGATACAACAGAGCATGCAAAGAGTTACAGATTACTCTGTGGAACTTCTGTGAATGAAGAGCAAAGCAATTTCACTAAAGGGAAATGAGTATACAAGAAAGGAAACATTCATCTAGTACACTAAATGCTTGCTCTGACAGAACAATATTTACATGGTTTTCTATTACATAAATGCTCATTAAATCTAGTGATATCCATATTGGGAGGAGAGGGGAAGAGCATAAGAACTAAGTCCTCATCTTTCATAAAAAAGTTAAAAGGTCATAAGATAATACATAGTCCAGAAAAAATAAATTGTAATAGTACATTCTTTAGAAATATAACTATGCAAAGAAAGAGCTAAAAGAGTTCAAAGTGATTGCCTTTATGAACAAGGGATTATTTCTTTAAATTTAATTAGAAAAATTAAACCAGTAAATAATAGAAACTGCCTCTTTATAAAATTTTTATCTTGGGATTACTTTGTATAAAGGCAGGATTTTAAAGATTCAACTGACAGTTACAAGCTATGCAGAAATCTACCAACACTTCTTTTCTCCTTTTTGGATGATGTCACATCTTTTGATTCCTTTCCTCACTTCAAATCATGGTTATTCCTCATGGGCTGTCCTCTAGATGAATCCAGTATGTTATGTTCTCTTCTGTGTGGTACCAACCCAGGAAGTCTTGTTTAACTGCGACTTACTAAGGAAATTCACACCTGTTCTCTCCTTATCACAATTTCAACAATATCCAACCAAAGCTATGTGACCAATATAATCACTTAAAGTTTTACAAAGGAGGCCTACTCCTTCTCTCCACCATCCCCACTCAAGTTATTGCTGTCTTTCACATGGACCTTATGTCCTCCTCCAATCACTGTATACATTGTAGACAGTGAGCTTTAAAAATGCAACTCTGATTTCACAAATACTAATCCCTATTCTACTCCTACCCATCTTCATTTCTTTAATGGCTTAATTTCTTTAATGGCTTCCATTTGCTCTCAGGACATCCTTAACATGGTTTGGTCAACAAAAGCATGATTTGACCCATCTACGTCCTCAGCTTCGTTCTGCTGTCTTGTTTCTGCCATCCCTGGGAACCATGAAGCTTCATAGGCTGTGCCATCAATTTGGGATTCTCCTTGCATCCCTTCCTTCATCTACTTTTTCCCCCTTAGGGTTCAGACCTCAACCATCATGTCCCTAAAGGAATGAACTGCTGGAAGAAATTAAAAATCATTTCCCATTTCTTAATGGTTCAACCGACATTAATTGATATCTGTTATAGCTATTACATGTCAGGCTTTATCTGAGGACTGATCAGTTTCACTAGGAAAAGGAAGCCCTTCTCATTCTCCCCCAACCTTCCACAGGACTTCAGTGCTACACACCCTCATGGATTTTGTTACTTTTCCTCTCAAGCACTCACTTCAATTGTTACTTAATAACTGTATAATTGTATACTTTGTGGTTCATTTCCCATCTCTCTCACTGGAACACAGACTTAATGCCACTGGTCCAGTACAGTTCATTGCTTACAGTAAGCACTCAGCAAATACTTTTCAAGTGATTAAATTTGCAGAAACTAATAATAACCAGTGTCAGTACCAAGTGATCCCCAAGACAAATTGTTAGTATGACAGGAAAGAAGAAAGATTCGATGTTTTTTTGTTGTTTGTTTTTGTTTTTTAAGATTTTACTTAAGGGTCAGAGAGAGAGAGAGGGAGAAAACAAGCAGGGGGAGTGGCAGGTAGCAGAAGCAGGCTCCCTGCTGAACAAGGAGCCCAATGTGGGACTGGATCCCAAGACCCTGGAATCACGACCTGAGCCCAAAACAGCCACTTAACTGACTGAGTCACCCAGGTGCCCCAGGATCCAATGTTTTAAGTTCAGGAAAGGAGTGCAGAATGTAGCTGTGATTTCTTAATCTCTCCAGTGCCAAACATCACCTCTTCACTTGACTACTTCATTCCTATGGTTGCACTCTTACACCTCAATTCCAGAACCACTCTACCTCAGAAACCTCACACATTCCTTCCTCTGACTTTATCACTCCATTATTCCATTTCTGCCACTCCCATCACACTTGCTTTTCCACTTCATGGAGGCCTCTGAACCTTAATCCTTTCCTTTTCCCTTAATCTAGCTCAATTATACACTCCCCCTCCTGCAATCCCAATCCTGACTTGGTGACAAAATCACCTTCTTTGTTGTGCAGCTGGGCCTACTGGAAAGAAATAACACAACCATGCATTTTGGCTTCGTCAGTTTCCCACAATGTAGCCAGTGAGGGATATTTCTGAACCACAAACCCAAGTATATTATACCGAGTTAAAGCCCAACCAAACTCTTAAATGTGGCTTGTCAGGCCCTTTATTTCTGTCATGCCCTTTATTAACTGGCTTCATTACTCAGCATTTCAGTGCTGTGTTGTCTCTTTCCTGCCTGGCCACTCTCCCTGATAAGATTCCCATTCACTTCTCATTCTCATTCATTCATTTCTCATAGTAATTGGCTTTGCTCTCATTCTTTCTGAAACACTCTCCCTCAAGGTTACCCTTTACATTCTGAATAGCAGTATCAATAACTTTTCAGTCTTAATCTTATCGCTGCATTTCACATGTTGCTCTTTGTCCTTCTTGAACCTGTCTAACCGCTGGTTCCTGGATTCTTCCCTTCCTCCTCTAAAACATTTCTTCTGTCTCCTCCACAAACCCACTGTCCTCCTATTGCACCTTCAATGTTGGTAGTCTCCAAGCTTCTTCCTTTGGCTCTATGCTGCTCACTCAATAGCTTACATGCTGAGGAGTCCCGAACGCGGCCTCAGCCCAGTTTCCCACCGAAGGTGTCATGTTCCCACCTCCTGGACATCCCCGGAACATCCCAGAGATAGTCACTTTCAACATGATTAAACCTAGTTATAAAAAGTAGAGAAACCTGATAGCTGTCCTTGCTGCTTCTGTCTTCCTTGACCTCATTCAGTCAACAGTCAAGTCCTGCTATTTTTATTTCCTAAATACATCTGCAGTCTCTTTGATCTTCTAACCCTTACTGCTATCATCATCCTCATTCAGGGGCTCACCATCTTTGAGACAATTGCATTAGTATTCTCTTCCCACCCACAAATCTAGCCGTCTATGCAGCAGCCAGAGTGAGCTTTTACTAATCGCTTGAAGTACTTCCAATACCTACACATTAAAATTTAAGTACGGAAAGTGTATACTTAGCTCTTACTTTCTACAGCTTCATCTTTTGATGCTGTACTCCTCACATCCACATAGTGCTATCTACAATTCCAGAATTCCATTCCCTATGTCCTCACTACACCAAACATTCTGATAATCCAAATATGCACAAAAGATAATTATGGATTTTTAAAAAAGCAATCTCTTCTCAACATGAAGCTCAAACTCATGACCCTGAGATCAAGAGTCACATGCTCTAACTTCTGACTGAGCCAGCCAAGTGCCCCAATTATGGATTTCTTTTCTTTTTTTTTTTTTAAAAAGATTTTATTTATTTGACAGAGAGAGAGATCACAAGCAGGCAGAGAGGCAGGCAGAGAGAGAGAGGGAAGCAGACTCCCCGCTGAGCAGAGAGCCCGACGCGGGGCTTGATCCCAGGACCCCGAGACCATGACCCGAGCCAAAGGCAGAGGCTTTAACCCACTGAGCCACCCAGGCGCCCCTGGATTTCTTTAAATAAGCTCCCATATAACATGCTAAATGATTTACCAAACTTAATATTACACTTATTTCAGTAACACATGGCTTCAGACTGTGTTCTGAATTCAAAGTTAATGCTCTTTCTGCCAATCCAAGTTTAAGTCTTCTATATCAGCCCAGGTAATATAGATACCTAAAATAAAAACAGAACATATAGAATGTCACATTTTACCTCCTCCATTTATCTCACAGGATGGTAGGCATCTCAAAATATGAGACTATAAAGAGGATCTTTTGAAAACGTATAAAAAACCCACATTTAGTCATTAAGGTGTCTACATTCAGCTCTTATAGGTGACTGAATGAGGGCTTTCCAGATGACTCTTCCTTGTAAGAACAACTCATCTGGGAGGTAAGAACCCTAAGGATTGCTCTTGGCTCTTGGTGCTAAGGAGGTATGTACAGGTGACCCCTTGCACAATGCAGAGTTTGGGACACTGACACCACCCCCCCAGTTGTGTGCAACTTTTGATTCAAAAACTTAGCTACTAATAGCCTACAGTTGACCAGAAACCTATTACTAATAACATTAATGTTCAAATAGCACATTTTTGTGTTATATGTATTTTATACTGTATTCTTACAATGAAGCTAGAGAGAAAAATATTAAGATCACAGGACCATACAGTTCAGTATCTGCACACTAAGGGAATTGTGCAGCTCAAGCCCTGTGTGTTCAAGGGTCAACTGCAGCTTGTCGATATCAGTTCACCTATTTGAGCCTCAATTTCTCTTAACCTATAGTTCATGGATTTCCAAGGCAGATCACACGTGTTAATGAGATGGGAGTGACCATGAATCCCTCAAAATTGTATGTATAGTTCTTTCAATTTTTTAAGTAGAGATTTCATGGCTTTCATTAGATACTTAAAGAGATTTATGAATTCCAAAGTGATGAAGGACATCTGGATTAGACGATTTCTCAGTTCCCTCATATGGTATGATTCTATGTTTTTTAAAACTACGGAATGTAGATATCTATTATTGATTTAGGTTTTATGACAAACTTAGATTATAGTTACTTTTTCCTGTTGTTCTATGCTGTAAATCTAGTAAGGTTAGGCCTAAATTACAATTCTAGGCAAGTTATGAAGATGAATTTACATTGCCATTTATTGCAGGAAAAAAAGGGTGAAGACAGTAGAACTAGGATGACAAAGTAGCACAAAGTATCTTTTAATTTCTATGGTTCTAAATGACTGAGATTAAGGACTGAAAAAAAGCCACAAATACATAGAGCCAAAATTACATTCAGCAAAAACTGCAATGCCTATAAACTATATAATAAAAAAATAATCACAAGCTATCGTCCACTTATTTCAAGCAGTAGATAGTAATATTTCTGACTAACGTGGGAACTTGAATCACAGGGCATCTTCTGTTACTTAAGCTTCTTTTTCCTTCAGTTCATCTGTAATTGTCTCTTGGCATTTGCCAACTGAAATTCAAAGGATTAAAGGCTTATCACCATCTTTCTTAAAACTGGATCTACCCCCTTACTTCATTCTATTACGGCACCCCTGTTGGAGTTATGCAGGCTTAACAATCAATACATTTGAGTTTGGAAGAGACAATCTCTCAAACCCATAATAAATTCAGGTAAGAAAAATGATCACAAACCAGAAAATAACTGTTGTTCCAGTATTTAGAATCAACTATTTCTTTAAGAACCCAAGGACAAATGACTCAATCTCTTCATAAAAAATTTGTAAAGAATAAAAGTCAGATGAAGAAATCTATAGATTAAGACCTAAAACTAAAAAAGACTTTTTGAGCAGATTGAAAATTTGAACACTTACTGGATATTTGATGTCAACGAGTATTAATATTTAAAGATGATGTGTTTATAGATGAAATGATATATCCAGGAAGTTTCAGAAAAATATGAAGTAGAGTATATGGAAGAGAGCGGACATAAGCTTAGTCAGAAATTCAGAATGACTGAAACTAAGTGATGGGTATGTGGTGATTCTCTAAGAAAAAATTAAAATCATTAAAAAATACTGATGAGAAAAAAATTATGTGCATACTACATCACTGTGAACGACACCATACATAAGTGGAATCTCACAAAAGAAGGGTGGGTCGGTGGTATTCACTCAATTATCACAAACACACAGGGATTTTATGACCACTTGGTCAATAACCTATGCAAACTGGAATTTGTTGGTCAGTGACCTATCATACCGAATTTACATTCAACTGTTTCTTAGGACCAACAGGACAAGGAAGGAGTGCATTTAGGAAATCTTCAAATAAAAACAATTATGCCAACTTGTGTAATGAATAATATGCTTTCAGTGACAAAAATTAGCCAAGGGGTTAAACAAACCCAAGAGTTTTAAAATGAGCAAGGCAAACAGCAAAAGGTTTAAACAAGTAGGATTTTTGTAGAGCAAAATTTCCTATCAAGTGTTTGAAATTACATGATCATTTCAAGTGAATGATCGGATGGGTTTTATATTTGCAAAAATAACCTTATTCCAGTTTATATTAGTATTTTGGAGATGCAGACCACCTGGGCACTGCGCTAGTGACCAGGATGAGCTCTTTGTGCAACCAAAAGTGGCGTGTGCAGGGAGAAAACCATACTCCTCCCTGGTTAAATTCACTTTCTAAACGACTGTATGATAACTTTGCTCACTGCTCACAAAATCCACATTGGACAGAAAAGCTAGACTTACCTCTCTTCATGGATAGATTACAGTCGTCCATAATTGCCTGTGTGCTTCAGTTACCTGCTAACAATTCAAATATTCAACATATCAACAAAGTAAGCTACATATTACATTTTTTTTTTAAAGTTCAGAGTTTCTTCTACTAGAGATTACTAAATTGTTTTCTGCGTATGTATTTTGGTATGGATTTTTAAAAATTACCCATTCTTTGTCAAAATAGTGAAAAATAATTTAAGAAAATACAAAAATTTCAAATTATTAAAAAGAGGTACTTGGCAGCTTTTTTATCAAATATAACATCTCTTCTTTTCAATAAAGTCAATAAAATATGATTTGGCATATTACAGTGTCAATCAACTATAGATTAAGAATGAACTTTGCAAATCCTTAATATATTTGAAAAGTTTGGTTTTGTAGATTTGACTGTCAAGGCCTTAACTTATTTTAACTGTTAAGACCTAAAAAAAATTCACATCTGAGAAATCTACTTTTTGAAAACTTTGGTTTGTATATTTTGGTTAAGGCTTATAAGTTATAAGTTATACCAACATTTGGCTTATATTGATAGCTAAAATACTGGAGCTTAGAATATATGGGAAATTCCTAAACATGGCAATTCATGAGGCAACAAAAGCCTTAACTACTATGTACCTATCCCCTAAAGCACTCTCTAAATAGGATCCCCAAGTATACACATATACACTAAGTATCGTTTAGGATCTGGTTTACTTTCAATAAGGATCATTTCCTTTAATGCTTGATGTTCAATTAGCTAGAATATTGAGACAACTATTCCAACTTCAAATTTAAATCCCTATTATATATTTATAAGGAAATTGTTGAATCTAAGACTCAGTTTTCCTTGTCTACAAAATAGGGATAACATATTTAATTAGAAGGGTTTTTCTAAGAACTAAATAATAGCACGCATGATTGATTGTCAGGCTCATAGCATTCAACATTGGCTTTTTTTAAACCACATTTTTACTCTTTAGTATGCTATAAGCTGGACTTTATATTCTTATATTTTTTCAAATTATTAGTCTTTTACTCTTTTTGATCAATCACTGTTGTTTTCATAAGCTACCTTAAGTCCTTTGCTGATTAAGCATACTCCAAGGGGTCTCCCCCTTGGGGAACTCAATCTAGTTTTGTTCTACAGAGTTCACAGTAAAAAGGAAGCAGAAACAGGCAACTAAGTGGAAAAAAGAAGAGTGGGAAAACATTTCCTTCAAGAAAATGTTCTGAAAGAATTCCACATAGGAAATAGATTCTGAAAAGTTATTTTCATTGTGGTTTAATAGGTGTTCACAAAAAGGTATTTTGTGGCAATGTCACTCTTCCTCACAAATTGAGTATTTTCATTTATTGGCCAATTTCATAAAACTTAACATTCTAAAGAGGTCAACTTTTAAAAATGAACTTAAAGATAAGTACACATTGTTTAAAGACTTAAATTTCAAACAGAATTTCTCCCCTGTAATTTTAGGCATTACTATTTCTGAGCACCAACTAAGCAGATCAAATGATTAAATACCCAACTCTCCCCATTTATAGTAACAAACAACCACTCCCCAGAGGTATAAAATGTTTAGAATAGAAAATGAATAAACATCTCAACTAGTAAAATTACTCCTTTTTCCGCATTAAAAAATAACATGTGAAAAATGTAATGTAATTAGGAAATGTCATACTCAACTCTATCTCTAAAATAACACACGGCATAATTTTAACTAAGAGAAATGCTAGTTTCCCAAAATAGCATGATTGTTACCTTTTCCCGAGGTTTAAAAAATAAATATTACCATCATGACATCACTAGAAAGAAATTGAAGCATACAAGGAATAAACTATAGTTTCTTTTTATATCAAAATGTACTCTTGAAAATGTGTTTGGCACAGTGCTAAATCATATATAGTTAATACTAAATATTGCAGGATACAATAAAACCCTGGAGTTAACTGTTTACACCCTCTTATGGGAATGAAAATAATAGATACCAATTATTCAGAAGTCAGCCTATACAAACTGTATAAACAATACTTTATGTTTTGCTTTGAAAACCAGTGATATAATAAATTTTACATAAAAGACTGCAAAATAATATAAATGGATTTAAACAGATCTTTACAATAAGAAATTCAAATGGAAACAGACAAGTAACAAAGAGAAGTAAAAAAATTTATTGCAGTATTCGCTCCACCAGATTGCCTGGGGATCCCTTTTCTTGTACTGTTTTCAGGGTGACCTAATACATCAAAATCTACATTTACAAAAACTCCTTCTGCAGATAGGTCATAGATACTGCATGCTTTTTTTTTTTTTCAACAGAATAAATTATATATCCAGGAGATTCTGCCATTTTACAGCCTGGAAAAAACAATGCTTCCCTGGAAACTGGGCTAAGCTAAAGAAAGCCATCCGCTGCTAGGTTAAACTCCAAGAACACTTTATTAAGAACATTAACAGACTAATTTCCAACATTCACTTGTTTATTTTTTAAACAGAAAGTTTTTTTTTCCAAGATATAAACAATTTTTGTTAAACTATAATACAGTGGGAGTAAAAATGAACTGAGAATCTGTTTCTGCTGCACAACAGCGAAGGGAGCTCCCACAAAAATGTTTGCCCAACATTTCCTTCTTTTGTTCCTGCATCCCAGGTTCCATTCTTACTCTTCATAAAACTGATTTTTTTTTTTTTTGCCAGAATGTTGATATTTCAAGTTTTTCTGCCTTTTAAAAAAATTCCTGTAAATTTGGCTGCATGTACAAATTCATTAGCTGGAAGTCCCATCCTTGGCGGCATACAGGGATCGTAAAGTCTGAACAACTTTATTAGTCAGCTTATTAGCACTCGTTAGAGCAATTTTTTTGTAAATAATGTCTGACTCTTTAATAGTGTCTACCCAAGGCACCAGTTTGCGGCCATCACGGCGCTTAGCCTCAGTCCAGGAGCCACTGTAGGAGCCTGCCATCCACTGAACACTGAAGCCATTGCTGGTTTTCTGTACTACTCTTGCAATTTGTGGTCGATCTTTGTACTTTGGACAGCAAATAGCGATGACATCCATGACGTCAACACTTTCATTCATCTGTGCTGCCAACTCCGTAGAGTCTGAATTTCGTTTTGACCTTCTCAATGACTAAAACATTGGGAGGGGGGAAAAAAGACGAAGTGTTACACAAAAGAATTTTAGTGAAATTTTTGTTTTTATTGCTTTTAATCCCTTGACGCCGGGAGTTGGGATTTCCCAGCACACTTCCATTGCCGGCAATGAGACGCACCGTGACCGCCAGCGCCAAGGGGTTAACATATACTTGTAAAACCATATAACTCTTAATTTGTACCCGTGTCTTTACTCTTATTGATATATAAAATTATATATACATATGAACCATAAAGCTACATAAAACTTAGCAACAATAAAAAAGGATAACACACATTAATACAATCCAAAGAAAAATTAATAACCCTTTATGCTGGATAAGTCTCATTTCTGTTTTTTTTTTTATTGTCTTTTATGTTAAACTTTCTACAAAATGATGTATAAATGGTTAAGTAGAGAATCTCTATCTACAAAATGTTTTCTCTTATAAGTATTACATTACTTGGTGTACATTTAATAGACTGACATATATAAGCACATAAAAATCATTTTACGTAATACGCTGCGAAATACGTTGACTCCTCCTCCGCCTCACCCCTGAAGTGCCTCCTCCTCTATCCTCCCCATCACTTTCATCATCTTCTGTCTCTGCTGCTGCATTATTTTTAGGGCTGCCTCCTCCAAGCAGCGAGGTAATTGCTTTGTTCCGAGCATTTGTACTAGCTGACACCTCCCCTTCTTCCTCCTCTTCATCAGGGTCCAGATGTTCCATGAGAAGTTTGAACTACAAAAATTAGATATGAATTTAGGGTTAAGTAAATAATCTTAAAGAACATTGTTAAATCCCTAAATGTTTCCTGTTTAATTTTTTTCCTAAATGCTTTCTAGACAGTAGTTGCATGTGGGTACTAGTTTAGTAGCTAAATAGATTTTAGCTATTGTCCAAGACAGGGCCTGGCAAATATTTTCTATAAAGAGCCAGATAGTAAATATTTTTGGCTTTGCGGGCCATATGGTCTCTGTCATAACTACTTAACTCTACCATTAGTGTGAAAGCAACTAGAGACAATACATAAATGAACAGGCATGGCTGTTTCAATAAAACTTTATTTAAATGGGCAGCAGAAAAAAACCAAAACAAAACAGGCAGCAGGGGCCAGATTTGGCCCATAAGTTGGAGTTTGCTGACCCCGTTCCAAATCATCAAATAACCAGATGATTTTTTTTTTAAATAACCAGATGATTAATAATTACTGATAGACATCTTCCAAGTTCTCTACCCTCTTGCCCTCTGCTAAAATAAGAAGATACAAGAGGAAGAAAAGGATGTTAAGGAATTTAAAAAGAGAGCTAAAATAATTTTCAGCTTTAGAGTATAAGATTTACAGTCAATGAATAATATGTAAAACACTGTGTAGGTTTCATTATTTAAAAAAAATTATTTTTAGAGAGCAAGAAGAGAGAGAGGGAGGGAAGGAGAGACAGTGTGTGAGCAAGGGATGGGAGGGAAGAGGGGAAACGGACTCCCACTGAGCAAGGAGCAGAATGCCAAAGTAGGGCTCTATCTCCTGATAGGGAGATCATGACCTGAGCTGTAACCAAGAGTTGGACACTTAACTAAGCTACTCAGGTGCCCTTGTGTAGGTTTCACTCTCGGTCAAAAATGTTATTAACTATGGGGCGCCTGGTGGGTTAAGCCTCTGACTTCAGCTCAGGTCATGATCTCGGGGTCCTGAGATCAAGCCCCGCATCGGGCTCTCTCCTTGGCAGGGACCCTGCTTCCCCCTCTCTCTAACTGCTTGTGATCTCTCTATCAAATAAATAAGTAAAATCTTAAAAAAAAAGTATTATTAGTTATGTTCAGCTTATTGCTTTAAGTAGATTAAAATAAACAAAATTATTTTTATTTTTTAAGGACAATCTCAACCCCCCCCCCCATGATTTTAAACATAAAACTTTCCTGTGGTAAAATATACATAAAACTTACCATTCTAGTGATTTTAAAGTGTTCAATTCATTGCCATTAAGTATATTCACAATGTTGTGTAATCATCATCACCATCATTCCCCAAACTTTTTTCATCTCAAACAAAAACTCATTTTGTACCTATTAAAACAGCAGCTCCCCATTCTTTCCTCCCCCCAGCCGCTGGTAACCTTTTCCATTTTCTGTCTCTATGAATTTGCCTATTCTTTAAGACATTTAAAAAGCACACTTTATACACACATACTCTCACATACCTGTTAACTGAGTATTTACGTAAGATGTATACAAGTATATAAGCCTGTATTATACTTCTGTAAGAACACATGAAAAGGCAGTAACACTGGTTGCCAGGAAGGAGAGCAACAGAATGGCTGAGGAGGGCAGGAGGATGACTTTTCCTGATTTTTGCTTTTATGAACTATAAACCATGTAATCTACTGAATTAAAAAAAAATACATATGTGGGTATCGCTTTTCCCTGAAACTTGACTATAGAATCTCATTCTAACTAAAATGAGTAGTGGACCGGCATTTTCTAAGACAAAATATGACGCAATGGGTGAAATGGGAAAGGCAGGCTTCAAGTAACTCATTAAAACCACATAGAGAAAAATAATCCTGATAGTTCGTGAAGCTTCCATGTAAGGGAGGGAGCTATCTCCACCCAAAGAATTTAATTTTCAAAAAGTATTATTCGAAGGAAATATATTTTGGTTTTACTACTCACGTCTAGGTACTGTTTAACTATACTCCTCTTCACATCTTCCGTGATTTTGGAATTAGCCATATCACTCCGCAGGAAGTCCAGTGTTTGTTTGGGATGAAAATGAACTCCTGTTTTTCGGTTTATCGCTTTATCGTATACTTTTGCAGATTCAGATGGAGAGTACTTCTGAATTTTACTGTTTTGGGAAAACAAAGTCATTAACTTTAAAATTTTTTCAGGCATTTATATTTAAAGTGATTGTAGCTAAACGTCACTTACTAATAAACTTTTTGTCACAGAGATTTCAACCAGTGAACTTCTACACAAAAATAAAAATAATTTTAAAAAGGAACATAAAGACATAAAGGCAAAGATTAAAAAGAATAATATCCTCTTGTTTCCATCAGTATTTGTCTTGAATAAAGGCATCATTCAAATGTAAGTAATTTCTCAAGTCTGTTTTTGAATAACATGAACATGAATGTAGAACAGTTTCAATATAAATACTGGTTTACCTCCTACTTTCTTGCCCTCCAACTATTCATCCTCTACACAGCAGCCAGAATGTTTACAAACCTGTTTCATATTATTAACAACTCTGGCTTAAAAATCTTCTCAACTCCCTAGCACTGCTCCAAGACCTTACAGGGTTTTATATTATTTTGAACTAGTTGCCAACATTTAACATCAAGATATTTCTCATAAAAACCTAATTATCTAGGTTTTTATCTAATCTACATACCTAGATTATCTAGGTATCTAATCTATATACCTAAATTATTTAGCTTCTCTTTAAAAAGTGGAAGCTCCTGGCTACAACATGCCCATCCTCTTCCATGGTAACAAACTGATGAATGTCTGAGTAATATCTGAGCCCTTTAAATAAAACATTCTCTTCCCAGTTTGCCAGTGAATTTCTACCAAATATACTTTACTCTGTTTCATGATCTGTCCCCTAAGAACATTTGACTTTGTGATTCCTAGTGTAAGGTTTTCATGAATATGAAAAATGACCAGTTTCATGGGTATAGGCAGAAGAAAGATACCTATAGTGACTAATCATGGGTAAATATTATAGGGCATTCACAACAATCAGTACTTTCCTATCTCTTACTTTATATAGTACATTAAAGACCATTTGTGTTCTATTGGAGCTCAGTCTAGTTGGTCTGCATCTATTCTTTATTTACAGCTCTCTCTCTCTTTTTTTTTTTTTTTTAATTTTATTTATTTATTTGATACAGAGAGAGAGATCACAAGTAGGCAGAGGCAGGCAGGGAGAGAGGGGGAAGCAGGCTTCCCGCTGAGCAGGGAGCCCGATGCGGGGCTCGATCCCAGGACCCTGAGATCATGACCCGGGCTGAAGGCAGAGGCTTTAACCCACTGAGCCACCCAGGCGCCCCTATTTACAGCTCTTTAAAAACTTAAATTTGCAATCTATTTTAAGATTAGCCGAATTTTCTAATAAGATCTATTTAAGGGGGCGCCTGGGTGGCTCAGTTGGGTTAAGCGACTGCCTTCAGCTCAGGTCATGATCCCAGAGTCCTGGGATCGAGTCCCACATCAGGCTCCCAGTTCCACGGGGAGTCTGCTTCTCCCTCTGACCTTCTCCCCTCTCATGCTCTCTCTCACTGTCTCGATCTCAAATAAATAAATAAAAATCTTAAAAAAAAAAATCTATTTAAGGAAATCATCAAAGTAAGTCCTTTCACTTACAATGCAACTAGTGAATGTTTTTCCTCTCTTAAATAAAAGAGCAAACAAATTGTGGCATATTACACAACAAAATATTATATGGCAACAATAAGAACAAACTCCTTTTAAAATGGACATTTTAAATATGAAAATAAACATGCAATCAAACTGGGTTTCATTGCTGGAGGGGAGGGGCGGGCGGGATGGTGTGGCTGGGTGATGGACATTGGGGAGGGTATGTGCTATGGTGAGAAAAAAAAATTAAGACACACACACACACACACACAAAACAACTGGGTTTCATATTTCTTTTTAATTTGAACAGGGTAAAGGCTTTTCTCTCACTGCTTATGTAACCTTACCTATCAGAAAATCCACAGAGATTCTTCAAATGTTGTTTTAACATCAGAAGCAATAAAATACCCTGGGAGACATTTGCAAATTCAATTAAAGGAGCTGAATTTTCTGGCAAACATTTCATCACTGAATTTATATCATCTTCTGAATCTGAATCTGAATCTGAATCTACACGTTTTCGTGACTTTCGAGGCCTGGAAACTTCTTCTTCACTCTCACTTGACTCATTTTCCTTACTAGGTGATGATTTTCTCTCTTTCCTTTTGTCTTTTACCATTGACTAGGGAAAAAAAAAAGGAAAAATAGTAACAAAATACCACTTATAAATAATTATGCTTATTCATAAGCTTTGAAAAGCATCTCTAAATAATATTTTATATATTGAAACCTTCTGACTTTCCATAAACAATTAGCTTCCAAGACTAAACAAAATCATATATAACCATATAATCCATTGCTCTGATGCCCCCCAAAGCCCTTCTCAAATATCAAAGGGAAACAATTTTGTTATAGGATAGAGATGAAAGATAAATTAGTTATAAGAGTACCGATTTGGTACATAGGTAAACCACTAAAGAAGAAAAACACTAATTATAATTTAAGTAAGGGTGCTTAATTTAAGCGCATGGCTGGCTCAGTCAGTAGAGCATGTGACTCTTGATCTCGGGGTCATGAGTTTGAGCTCCATGTTGGGCACAGTCATTATTTAAAAAAATAGTGCTAAATATAATTTAACTGAAGAGAATATAATAGGTTTGAACACCCTGACTTCTATTAAACTCTCCTTTTTAAGAACTTCTCAACAATATGCAACTTTTTTTAAATTAGTTAAATTCTGTGGGTTTGTTTTTTTTTTTTTGTACTTTATGGAACTGTTAGCTCTTAAAAAGAAATAAAATCAGCTGGATTTAAAAGGGGGGAAAAGACCAGATTACAAAGCAGTTATTACTGTTAAAGAAGAAATAAAACTGGAGAAACATTTACAAGTATATCCACAACAGTAAGTGAAGTAAAATAAAAACACAATGACTAAAGTTTCTGGGAAATTATTAGGTTCTCAAACTTTAAGGGGCACCTAGGGACTCTGTTAAAAATGCAGACTGTTTCAGCAGGTCTAGGGTGGGACCTGAGGGTCTGTAGTTCTAATAAGATCTCAAGTGAGGCCAGTGCTGCTGGGTCTTGGTGCATACTTCAAGCAGAAAGGGTTTAGTTACCCCTGTAATTCCAACCCTTGGGTATTATAATAATCTCCTTGACTTACCAGTATGATCAAGGGGAGTTCTGAGTACAACAATTTTGTAAAATGAGATCTACTTGTATCATCAGGCACACAAAAATGTTCCAATTAATTTTTACATAATTTACTGAGTGCCTACTAGGTGTTCAAGTGTTATACCAGGTGCTATTACAATGAAACAAATTACATTTCCTCCTAAAAACCGTAAGAGAAGACATAGATTTTATAATAAACTCGGTAAAGATTTTGGGCACATAATATGCCAGTTCCATTATGATGCTGGGGTTCAGGAATAGGAAATCAATAGTACTATAAATTTTGTTTTTCCTTATAAGTAAGGAATCTATTTATATCTCTTCAAGTATACTAATGTGATCTACAGCATTACCAGACTTCTAGAATAGCAAGGTTTTAAAATGGGGTTTAAATGAATATATGAATGGACACCAAACACTTAAGATCAGTGCTTAAAGTAAGAGAAAAAAAGAAGTGGGATGGCTTATCAAAAGAACAATCCATATATAAATATAAAAAATATACACATGTGTGTATATATTTCCACTTAAATGATCTGGAATGGAATGGTTTTAGGTCTTTCTTAATAGAAATTAAATGGCAACCCACTTCTTCTCCCCAGTTCAAGCACTGCCCAGATTTTAATAAATTCATTTAGAAAGACTTTACCTGTGAAAAGAAAAAAGAACAATGGAAACAAAACAGTGAGAATAGCATGCCTGCACTTTGACAGATGCATTAAGAATAGTAATGTGTGTAACTTACCTCCTTGAATGACTGCAGTAGGTTACTACCAGAAACTGAGAGTGTAATGTCTATATGATGCATTATAAACAACGGCTCTTCCTGTGTCTGGTATGGAAAACAGGCTAGATTGTCTGCTATATACAAGAGCATATTCACTTCTGTTTTCTGTAAATTTTAAAAAAAGGTACACATGTTTAGTGGATAATCTAGAAATCCATCCAAAAAGCCTTTTCAGAAAAAATATTAGAGGGCACTTTCACCTCAGTCAATGTTTCAGAAAGAGAAGGGGAGGGGAGGGAGGGAGAAAGCAAGGGAGCGAGGTAAGAAAAAGGGATGAGGGGGCACAGAAATGGATTTTATAGAATAATCCTATACCCATTTAAAGAGATTTCATAATGACTTATACCATGGACCTCAAGAAGGGAAGAGGTGAAATTTTTCTGTGCACCCAAGTGGAATTCCCTGAAGTTTTCTTATAGAGTATATGGAATCCTTCTGATAAATCCATACCACATTAGAAAGTATACATATGAATTCATAATGATTTGTTATTGTGATTCTAAGAGTTTAACCCATATGGAGATCAGTTACACACAGTTACTATTCTGCCCTCAAAAATAAGCAGTAATCATAGTACTAACATGTGGGTTTAAAAAAAAAAATCAAAGTTCATGTATTCAAAAGCATTTGCCCATTTGCTACATATCCAGTATCATACATTCGCCAGGGCCGTA
This sequence comes from Nasua narica, assembly GCA_028533885.1. Lineage (NCBI taxonomy): Eukaryota > Metazoa > Chordata > Mammalia > Carnivora > Procyonidae > Nasua > Nasua narica. The sequence continues at coordinate 113,006,426 of CM052809.1, forward strand.
CCATAGTCTCACAAGATACAAACTCTGAGGGAGGCAAACTTTAAGGCAAAAGTTATGGTTACTACTAGCTGTTAGCTTTAAAAAGAAGCAAAAGAGACTTTCAGTATTTCATAATCACACAGAATAAATATAAACAGAAAGGCACATTAATATTTAAATTCCTTTAAATCACAGCTTAGGAGGGGAAAAAAGGAAAGAGAAAACACAGTAGTCAAAACACACTCCCTCCTGCCGTCTCACCTATCCTACCGTGCCAACAACACAAAACCCAACAGCAGCATCAGCAACAACAAAATCCCAAAGGACAAGTGCAATAACCTTGCTAACACTTTATTTTTTATTTTTAAATATGTATCAACAGCTATGTGTTAAAATTGGGGAAATGCAGACATAGAACTCCACCTTGTCTATTAGTTTTAACACCAATTTATGTATTTTTTTTTCCCTAAAACTGAAAATGTTCAGGACTACTCTGAATAAACCTTTTTAAAACTCTGAAATTCTTCAGCTTTGGTCATAAAAAAGTCCTACATTGCTCTTTCCTTTCAAAAATCAAATTTCTTCTTTTTTTTTTTTTTAAAGATTTTATTTTATTCATTTTAACAGAGAGAGAACACAAGCAGGCAGAGAGGCAGGCAGAGGCAGAGAGAGGAGCAGGCTCCCTGCCGAGCAAGGAGCCCAATGTGGGACTCGATCCCAGGACGCTGGGATCATGACCTGAGCCGAAGGCAGCTGCTTAACCAACTGAGCCACCCAGGCGTCCCAAAAATCAAATTTCTTAAAAGAATACTCTAGAGCTGCTCCTCCCATGTCTTCTTCATCAATCTTCAATTACAATCAAGCTTGTGTCCCTCACTGCTTGCCATGTCCCTGCTGCCATCTAATCGCACCCCATTTCTTTTTTAAAATATCTTATTCTCCTTGACTTCTGAGTAGTACCAGACATTATTCTCCACTCTTTCCTTCCTGAAGTTTCTTCTTCCTTAGTTTTCTCTTCCTATCTTTTTGACTAATACTCTATGTCCTTCTAAACTCCTTTTCAACAATCCTATTATTTTCTCAGGTGCTCAGGACAAAAATATTCCAATTATCCTTTGATGATTCTCACATAGTCTCATTTATTACTTCTTCACAACACTTCTTTCCCTTCCTACTGTCATCATAATAGGTCAATCCCTTGTTACCTCCAGTGTGAACACAATGCTAAAAAAAAAATCCATGTTCCTAAAATGCTCTTTGGCACCTGTCCTCCTCACTTTATTCAAATGCTTTTTTTTGTTTGTTTTTTCACTGTCTATAAGATCCTCCATAAACCATGCCTTATTATGACCTTTCTGCTCCAGTCAAATAATAATCTATTCGTTATTTTGCACATTCTTATCTTTGAACCTTTATTATGTTTTTACCCCTGGCTTAAGCAGTAGATCTATCTCACTTAACGTCCTAGGCCTTCAGTGATTTCTTCCTCCTCTGACATCCTTTGCTGGGAATAGTCAGGAGACAGCATTATGACAGCTGAAGTTTCAGCTTAGCACTGCTGGGGTGACAGAATAGTGAGCTAATGATAGACAGCAGGGGAATAAAACCACACAGGAATGAAGCTCAGGAGACGAGATAAGAACTAGAGCAGTATCGACAGTACAAACCACCTGGCACACAGACTATGCTAACCTTAACCATATTTACTGCCTTCATCTTGCATTCTATCACCACAACTGGAGGGAGTTAAGATCGGTGAGGGCAAGACTACTATATCATACCATACCATTTCCACTCCTAGCATGATGCCCTCCACACAATGAAAACTTAATACTGATGATGATATGATGATGGTGGTGGTGGTGATGATGATTAAATTATATTACAAATATTTCTGAAATAGATGCTTGTTATATTTATTTGCTAGATCACATACAAAAAATTTCACGTAGCACTTAAAAAGAAGAGGTCTAGTAAGGTATCTATATTCTGGCAATTTAAATTTTGTTTTATTTAAAAAAAATTCTAGTTTTGGGATAATAACAAAGTCAACTTTTAAGTGATTAAAATACAAAAAACCCCACAACCCTTCTTTTGTTTTTTTCAAAACTTTACATACACATAGACTAACCTATAAGCTCTATGTGGGCAGATACTACATCTGTTCTATCTACTATTTTATCTTCATCTCTTAGCACAAAGACTACCACACATGGCAGGTGCTGAATAAATATTTCTGTAAAATGAATGAATAAATTAAGAGGCAAACTTAAAGAACAAGTTGTTCTATTTTCTTGGCTTATGGACCTGGCCAATGCAACTTGTGCAATAACCCAAAGGATCAAAATTGTAATTATACAAAAGTGGGCTCTTCACTTTTTTTATTTATTTATATTCAAGTTGAATATTAATATTCACATTGAATAAATAAGGATCTCAGCAGCCAATAATCTACAACAGTATTCTAACAATATTTGAGTGTGACAGAAATAAGTGAAATTTCACCTTATTTATTGACGCAACCTATCCCCCCAAGTGATAGTTTAGTGGTATACCTTATTTAAAGTTATGTTTAAAGGGACTGTTATCAAAGTTTATAAGACACTCAGTATGGAGACACAATTACATTTTATCCCTCACTGTATTTATACTCATGCACAATTTCCCCTCCAAATTTGACTATATACTTTATAATTACTACAGAAGATGTAAAGAAACACTTGTTTAATACAGTCATTATTCACTAAAATGGTGATATTTTCAAAATGGTGACTACTTTAGGCATAACATTTATAGAACATTTTCTTAAAATAATAAGTTTTTATGCTTACAGCTGTGTCATCAAAGAGGTTGAGTAAAGAAATTAGAAAGGCCCGTCTGTGTTGGCGGTTTCCACGGATCATAGAGTAAAGGTGTGAACACAAAGCACTAGAGGACTCATCTTGTCTGAAACCCCGTACAGGATCTTTTAGGCATGTGTTGATTGCCTGTTGTACCTGGTAAGACATCTTCATACCAGCCACTGCTTTCATCTGAAATCAATAAAAACCTCATTTTTGATACAGAAATTAAGAGTCAAATTAAAAATATACTTTGAGCATTATAGCCAGAAGTTAACTCCACTGTTTGGCTTACTTATTTAAAATGATAAAAAAAATAAAAAATAAAAAATAAAATAAAATCACGGAACTCAAGTGCTGGAAGGAGTATCAGACATCATCTATTGCTACGCCCTTGTTTTATGTAAGAAAAAATCAAGAACAGAAGAGCCATTACTGCCAACCTCACACAGTAGGGACTAGAACCCATGCATCCTTATTTTTAGTCCAGCGTGCTTGCTGGACTGTCACCTCTAGCTCAATCTTAAGAGTTAGTCTTAAATAAACACCTTGGGTGACAAACTTAGTTGCATGTTTAGAAGTAAACACTAAGCAAAAGGTTTTATTCTAATATTAATATGAGCAGGAAATTTATCAAGGTAATGGTATACCAAAGAAAAATGTTTAAATTTAGGGGACAAAATTTAAAAACACATACATGAATGAATCCAGCATATTTTTTATCTATTTCCACAAGTTGCTGATCAGCCTTGTTCCTCATAGCTGGTTCCGGGTCTGTTCCCATAGCAATTAAATATGGTACACACTAAAATAAAATAAAAATAAAGGTATTCTTTCAGTGCAAACAAACAAACAAACAAACAAACGAAAGGATTTGTAAGACATCACGGTAGTAAAAGCTCTATATGATCATGACAATATGTTAAAACTTGCTGTATACTGGGATATATATATTTAGCTTTATAGGCCTTCCTATAAATGTCATATCTTAGTGTTTCTTTAAAAATGATTAATCTTCCCTTAGATTTATCTTAACACACACACAAAAAGCAATGAACCACCAGCAAACATACTGATGTGGTGAAACTGAAACAATTTCAGTGTGAAGTAATGTTTCTTTAAACATAAAGAGCTCCTACACTAAGATTATCCATTTAAGATTATGATATAGAATACAAATATATAGTCCAGTAATTTTTCAAGCGTGACTAAACTTGCTATGTAAAGATAACATAGGACACAAATTAAGTTCTCTTCCATATTCAAAACTAGGAAAATATAAATTCTTCCACAGTACTGATTTTAGATAGGGCTTAAATGATCAGAAAGTCTGATAGCTACTATTTTGTTAATAGCCATATCCACTGGATTTCTAAAGTCAAAAAAATACCCATACTATGTTAAAAGAATCTGAACCAGTGGTGAGACCTCAAACAAACAAACAAACAAACAAACAGCTTAAAAATAAATAAATGAAAGCAGAGCAGTAACTGAAAAGGAGGGTCATGGACTAAATCCTGAGACAGGGCGAGAAAGTCCATAGAGAATATTACTTGCTTGGGCACCTGGGTGGCTCAGTTGGTTAGACATCTGACTTTTGGTTTCAGCTCAGGTCATGATCTTATTAGGGTCATGAGATTGAGCCCTCCATGAACTCCATGCTCAGTGATGAGTCTGCTTCAGATTCTTTCCCTCTCCTTCTCCCTCCCCCTGCTCTTGCCCTGGCTAGCACTCTCTCTCACTCTCTCTCTCAAATCAATAAAAAATAAAATAAAATCTTAAAAAAAAAATAAAAGAATATTACTGGTTTTACTGGCAAAATCTGAAAATCGGACTATATATTAGATAAAATGGCATCAATGTTAAATCTCCTGAATTTGATGACTGCATTATGATTTTGTAAGAGAATGTCCCTGTTCTTAGAAAATATATATATGCTGAAGTGTTCAGAGGTAAACAGTTATTGTGATATCTCAATATTACTATCAAATGATTCAGAAAGAAGTGTGTGCATGAAGAGAGAGATAAAGGAAATAAAGCAAAATGTTAATACTGAATGAATACAGGTGAAGAGAATATAATGGAGTTCACCACACACTTGGAATATTTTAAGAGTGATATTTAAAACAAAAGTTTAAAAAAGCAAATATAAAAATAAAAAGCATAACCAACTAAGGCCATTCAGAATACCAGCAAAGAGTCCTAAGTATCCCCAAAATTCAAGAGTCTCAACATACTACCATACATTTTATTACGTGATTTTGATGATGATAACTCTGATTCATGAACTGGGTAAATATTCATTAGTGTGTTTTATTTCAGGACATAGGGATGAACTAAACATATTCACATATAGCATATTTTAGGAAAAGTTCTATAATAGCCAAAATAAAAATTTTAAAGGATATAGGCTTTTGATTATTTAATAAATTCCCTTCTGTAGCCTATGGTACTATTCTAAACATGTCAGATGAATGATGTATACAATACTACATCAGCATTAGCTGCCAATCCTTATTGATGCTGACATGTCTTTATTATGTCAGTTAGTCCTCACATCAATGCTTCGAGGTATTAGGTAGTTGATACTAACTCCAATTTACAGATGAAGGACCTGAACTTAGGTAATATAATTTACTTTTCTATGGACTAAAACTCACCCTGCTTAAGTTAGAGAATACTCTTACCCCTAGAGTTAACTCTCCTGACATTACAGGCTATTGGTTCTTAGGGATAGGAGTCAATTTGGATTAAAATAAATCATCCCTACTCAGAAAATTGATTCCAAGTCCATATTCTACCAATATAAACTGGAAATCTGTTCAAGAGACAAAATTATTGGGTGCCTGGGTGGCTCAGTTTGAGTTAAGCAACTGCCTTCGGCTCAAGTCATGATCCTGGAGTCCTGGGATTGAGTCTCACATCGGGCTCCCAGCTCCACTGGGAGTCTGCTTCTCCCTCTGACCTTCTCCCTGCTCATGTTCTCTTTCTCTCTATCTCTCAAATAAGTAAATAAAATCTTTAAAAAAAAAGAGACAAAATTATTAATAGATGGGCATTTTACAGTAATGATAACCTAGGAGATGGATTCTTAAGCATTTAGGACAAAAAACTTAACAAGTAAGATAAAGAACTACTATCTATTCTTTAATCACAATGTCATCAAATGATAACAAATTTGGCTCTTTTAGTAAGTGCTCCACTGTAAAACATACTTACCTGAACTGGATGAATGAGACCTTGGTTTAGGGTCAATGCAATGACATTCAGGGCAAAGTGGCGTACACTTGACTGGGTGTGAAAAAATGCTTCAAGCACCTGTTTGAGGTAAAGCTGCATGATGGAACTACTCATCCCTGAGGATACATCACCCATTTCTTTTAGATCTTCTTGTTTTGCAACTTTCTTCCCTACAAAAGTAAACATATTAAGGACATGTATATTAACTTTACGAAATACACCAAATTAGGCCACAACCAAAAGCACAAAAATAGCTAGCGCTCTGGCTCAGTGGCTATTAATCTTTTGTGTGTGTATGTCTCTGTCAGAGACACCTTTGAGAACCTGAGGAGAACTATAATCTCTATCCTCCTGCAAAATGTTAATGTCTACACATACAATAAATTTTAAAAACTATTTTAGGGAGTTTATAAATAAATAAAGGACTCTTTAACAAAATTTCTTCATTTAATAGATAAGGAAATTCAGGTGTCTAGATTAAAAAAACAGAGAGTATTCTAACTGTAGCCACACTGTGAAACTTAAAAATAAATTTTTACTTACAGTCTCTATCTGCTTGTTGCATCCTTGTATCTTCCTCCTGTAGGTAGGTCTGGAGATTTTTTAACACTTGTATTTTTAAATTTACTGAAGAGTTCTTATCAGATAAAATGTTATTATATAGATTTTTCACCTCTTGCTCAAACATTAGACTTGGATGCTGAATAAAGGCAAATCCTGAAGAGAGAAAAAAAATATTTTGATATATTCATATTAAAATTAAATATAATACTTAATGAAAATGTTGATAAATTATATAAAGAGCTCCTTATTTCAAAAATTAAAACTTAAAATGACTGGAAGAATATATATGCTAGTGGCCTTACCCAGAGAAGTATTAGAGCAGGTACTTCTTTCCCCATGAATTAAAAACAAGAAATTGCATTTCAAAGGAGAATTTCACACAAGAGGAAACCTTGAGGAGGGAGCAGGGCCTAGTGGCTAGGGGAGTGGATTAGGAGTCAGGTGTCTTGGGTTCTATTCCTGGTCCACCACTGACTTGTAGTGTGACCTTGAGTGAGTCACATAATCTCTCTGTGCCTCAATTCTCCATCTGTAAAATGGGGACAATAATATTTACCACCCACCTACCTCAAAGGGATGTTTTCAGGATTTAAGAGGTAAAGTCTGCAAACATTTTTTGGATCCCTAGTAGAAGGTACTACATTGGCATTATTAAAAATTAATATATATTTATCCATTTGATGAAACAGAATAATTCTAGAATAAACTAGAGCGAACAATATCTTCCTTTTATTTTTTATGGCATTATAATGAAGCCACAATGCTGAATCCTATAACCATAAGTTAATAAGTAGCAAAATAATACTATTCATGTTTATTTATACAAAATGCTTATTTATGTAAGATAAGATGAAAATCCTTAATGACAGCAAGTATTACGGATGCCAAATAATAAACTAAACTCAAAGCATAGAGTGATCAGATAACTAATCCAAGGTCACACAGTATAATATAATTATGGCCCAAGCAAGATGTCATTTATTAACTGGTCTAAAGGCACTATTTTCTACAAAACAAAAAAAGGGCTACTTTTTCAAGTTAAAATTTGCAGTATTTGTTCTCTGAATTAATACTTTAAGTTTTACCACTTCATATAACTTACGTCCAGAATGAATATTAAAAGGTACACATTTGGCTTGAAGGTAACACTGTACTAATTTAATTCCCTAAAGTAAGTGATATCTGAATTTTTAGTAGATTTGCTATATGTAATTTTCTGAAGGGGATGAAGGAGGAATAAGACACTAAGATTTAAGTTTATTTAAAGAAATCAGTAAATATTTAGTGAGGTTTGGGTAAATAAAAATTTATTACTCACTTTTGTTCAAAAGACTAATATAAACAATTGCTCATGCATATCAAATTATAAAACTTGTTAATGCTACCAAAATAAAGTCTGATTAACAGAGGTTACATGACTTGCTCAAGGTCATCCAGAAAGTCACTGGTTGAGCCAAGAATGGAACCCAGGTGTCTTAAACCCCAGTCCTGTATTCTATACACCAAATCCTACCGTGAATAGAAACATATTTATATAAAATGATAGTTTAGATTCACATTATTGTAAAATTTGTTCAATCTCTCAAACAACCAAAACTTTAAAGAAATTTAGACTTAACTTACCTAGACCAATGATGGCTTTTGTTTGTACTTCTTCATCTGAATGTTTTGTGAAATACATCAATAGTTCAAGTACTTTATCCTTTATATTAACCTAAGGGGAAAAAACCACATTCAAGTGTATGAAGAAGAGTAACTTCAATCAGCTTTCAACAATAAAGGAAAAAACCTAAAAGCAAACAGTGAGAATTTCCACATGTGAACTTTACTAAAGAATAAATCACAAACAAATTTATAAATCCATAGATTTTAGAACAGTGACATTCAAAATAAAAGTCTGTGACAAAGAAGTTTGTGTAAGAATACAAATGAATATACTGTTCCTTCACTGAGAAAAAAAAAACAAGTCAGCTGCTTACCCCGTGTGTCTTCTGTTATGAGCTGATAGAGTGTATAAGCTTCTTGTTATAAACCAGTAAAAGTGTGTAGATCAGAGGCTAGTCTGAGAACCATTTTTTGGGTAGCACTGCTTCAGAATTCTCATTAAACCAGACTACTCTAATGCTGCTTTTATCCTGAGTCATTAATAATTTTCAGTTCACAGGGTCACACAGTCCTATTTTTTATAGCATACTAAGTAATTAATATTAGAATCTTTACCTTACTGTTGCCTTTAAAATCCTCTAGATCAAAATCAAAATGCCGACATAGTGCTCCAACAGTAAAAAGGGATCTGAGAAGTGCTGGTTTGTTTGTTAGAAGTGATGTGTTATTTGGGTCTTCCTGGTGCTGACTTTTTAATTTTGAAATGGCACCTATTAAGATATAATTATTTACAAGAAACATTTTATCCTTGGATTATTATCTTTAAATAATTATTGCTAAGTTGTTACAATTAAATTTTACTAATGGTTCTAAGTATCAAACACATCTAGAATTATGAGGGCATACTTTACAGCCTAAACAAATTAATATAAGAAAAAAAGATATTTAAATTTTATTTTACATAGAGGGCAAAAAACTTGTCAACATTTAATATGAGATAAATTTCTGAAGTAATTATATTGAATTCTTAGGGAAATACAAAAGATACTAGAAAATATTACTTCTGAGAATGGACCAGAGGACAATTACACCTCTTAAAATTCCCTCAAAGGTGTGTGTCTGTGTGCGTGTGTTTAATATTTTATTTACTTGACAAAGAGAGAGAGACAGGGAGAGAGGGAACATAAGCAGAGAGGGAGAAGCAGGCTTCTTGTTGAGCAACACGATCTGAACTGAAGGCAGACACTTAATGACTGAGCCACCCAGGTGCCCCCATCAGATATGTTTTTTTTTTTTTTTTTAAGATTTTACTTATTTATTTGACACAGAGAAAGAGAGATCACAAGCAGGCAGAGAGGCAGGCAGAGAGAGAGGGGGAAGCAGGCTCCCCGCTGAGCAGAGAGCCCGATGCAGGGCTCGATCTCAGGACTCTGAGATCATGACCTGAGCCGAAAGCAGAGGCTTTCATCCAGAGCCACCCAGGTGCCCCCAGAGGTGTTTTTAAGAAGGAGCTAGAAATACTACAGGATAATTTTAAAGCCCAGGCATTGAACCTACCATAGTATCTATTGAAACAGGCCCACACAAATTTAAAATTTTGTGTCACTTTATTCACAACTGCCCCAAGACAGCTCACACAATGTTGCACCACCTAAAAGATACAGAAAATGTTACAGTTTAGATAAAAGTTGAAGACAAAGGTAAAAACATGAATTAGCATTTATGAATTTTATACTAATCGATGCAGAGATGGTGAACCGAATGCTTACAGTCATGCCATATTTGATGATAAGCTTCATTAGATCTTCTTCAATAGTGGCAAGGAAGGTTTCGCTCGGATGCTCCATCAGTGGTACAACCAGCTCCAGGATTTTTGCAACATTGCAGATAACCATGAAATCATTTTGTGTCTACAATGATAAAATCAGTGCTTTATGAATATCAAAATCTAACAAGAAACTACATATACCTTTATGTATTGGGGGGTTGAGGTATTACATATGTAAAGTTTCAGTTGAAAAAAAAGACTATTAGAAAAGAGCTTATATGGAAGGAAGAATGTCAGACAGCGTCAGGAACCTGGGTTCTAGCTCCGCCACTAACCTATCATGTAACCTCTGGATCACTTAATCACAATGCTACAATTATTCTTTTTCCCCCTAAAATGAACACAAGCCAATTCTGAACAAAGGTATTTAAATATTAACTGAGTATTTTACTAAGATTGATACTGTTTTTAAGATTAGTATTTTTCAAACTGTGTATGTTAACCTAGTATTTCTCAATTGGGGGGAGGGGGGTGAGTCTGTCCCCACAGGATATTTAGCAAATTGTGCACAATTACAGAAACATGGATACAGTATGTAAGGATACTCCAGGCTGTTCATCCTGAGATGAAGAAGAATAAAGATGGAGGGAGGCAGGATAAAGAAAACAAAAAAATTTAAATGTGTCTAACATATGGGAGATGGCCTTATTTATATAAAACTTTGTGTGTATGTGTATAAAACTTTCCAACATTCATCCTTCCTTTTAGCATACCCACAAGATTAAATAAAAAATATATTTATAGAACCTTTTGTAGTTCATAAGCATGATGAGAAGGTGTTCACACTCTTATGGGACACGTACCTCCCTGAAACCTTGTTATAACTTTGGCACATTACCCAGCTGGCATGATTAATAAATATATATGTGCACATATGTCCGCATGCACACACATACACACACATAAAAACTATACAAAATGTTTTCAAAGTAATATTGGTTCAAACATGGCCTATTCATGCAAGTTATATTATAGACCAATTCTTTTTTTTTTTTTTTTTAGATCAGTTCTTAGAAGCAGGCAGACATGGGGTTGAATTCTAGCTTTGGGACTGGTCAGCTGTGTGACACTGTGCAAGTTATTTATATTCTTGAGGCTTTAGTTTCTTATCTGTAAAACTGAGATAATAACGATACCTACTTCAAAAGGTAAATGAGATAATGCATGTAAAATTTTTCATAGTAATTTGCACTGTGCTCAATAAATATTAGCTATTATTACTGGCCATAAATTACATATTAATCAATTTATTTCTGGATCTAACACAAGCCCTAAAGATAGAATTAGGATCTCAGAAGTATTATATGCTGTTTTTATATATTTATCTTCTGGTACTTTCCGCAGTTAAAAATTTCTCAGGTTTTTCATCTAGAACTTGTTAGTTTTAGATCACCAAAAAAACGAGACCATAGCAGCACAGCAAATCTAGTAGAGAAAACAGTTCAAATTAGTTCCTTAGGAACACTGGGAACGTAGCAAGTTAAAAAACTATTTACATTTTAAAGTTTTTAGACTATTTTAAAATTTACTGTTTGTAATAAGCTACTAAACTCCCATGCTGTCATATAAATTGATGGATTATTTTACATAAGCAATGTTTTATTTAATTTTCACACTTAACCTTAGAAAAACAGAATATGTGCAATATTAACTTAAAACAACCACCTATATATCTCTGATGGACTAGATTTTCCATATTCAACATATTGATATATTAGAAAATAAATGATACACTCACAAGAAAATATACTGAAATGACAAATGAAAAGCAAACTTAGAATCCAAAAGACAGTAAATTTCTCAATGAGAGGAACTCTGCCATATTCACCTTTGAGGTAGTTAAAACTGAGGAGCTTATGGAGGAAATGAAGCCTGAACTTCATTTATAATACATCAGAAAAATATCTGTCGACAACTTGCCACAAATATTAGAACATATATTTGAGTACAAGACACAGTTGGTGAATGAAAGTGTGGATGACATCCTGTGAATTCCAAATTGAAAATATTTACTACATGGTAAAACAGAAAAGTAGGACAGCTCTATACTTACACTACATTTAGTGGTAAGGTATGGCTGCATCGTCATGGCATGTTTAACCATGAGTTGAGGTCTTATCTTGCTGAATAAGAACAAAGTGGTTATGCAAGCTACCAATCTTCCAGAATTCACACCTTTATTGTCAGAGTCTGGAAAAACAGAAATAAGATACTAAAATATGACAAGGCAGTGGAAATTATACAACTACTTAAGTTACTCAATATTACCCCCTGAACTGATTTAATATACGCTTCAATAAAAGATTAGCATTTCTCATGATACTAGACTTCCTAAATTTTTTCTTTTATTATACATATTACATATGTTAAGCATAAAAGACAAAGAGTCTGTGCTATGGAAGGCAAATTTTACACTAAGGGGCGCAGGATTGAGGTTAATAAGTAGAATGGAAGCTAAGTTTAGGGATGGGCTTTTGGGAATAAACATAGTGTTGCGTATATCTAAAAAGGATGGAAGTAAGTAAGGGAAAGTTAGCAAAGGGGGACAAAAACAAATCAGCTGAGGTGATACTGTGTTTGAGGGTACTGAGAAAAAAGAGATGCTACCATGGTAGAAGAATGTTAAAAGACTGGCATGACAAATTAAGAAGCTGGACCCGTGCTACCTCAGAAAGGTAAACAAAATATGCTCCAGTGGGAGGAAAATGCTGCTGGTTAGGAGATACAGTGGTTCTTAGGAGGCAAATTAGCTTTTAGAAAAGATTAGCAATTTTTCAAATTTGACAACAGTATCACCCTTAAAATCTAGAATAGGCAAAAATAGGGGAAACTAAATTAGGAGATAAAAAGAAAAAGAGGTACACATGGAAAATGAAAAAAAAATTAAAGAAAAGAAACTGCATATAAAATATAAAGGATATCAACAATTTCCTTAGGTGCCATAATGGTACCTCTTTAAGGCTCCCAATTCTGGAGAATGACCAAGGCTGACTATTGTTCCTTACCAATGTACATTAGGATATGGGAAGTAATGTTAGTCTTGGGGGCTTTAAGCAATAGATTATCAATTATTACTTTTACAGTTTTATATAATTATTTATAAACTTTAAATTTCTAACTGGTAAATAATGTAATAGGTAATATAAAATATTAAGTATTTAAGGAATTTGTCAACTTAACAAATATTAACTGTTTTATCTAGCTGAGATTAAACACATTTTATATAGCAATTATAAATAATATTAGGAATGTACTACAAATCTTTTAAAAACATTTTTATCATAATTAAAACAATTTCATTTTGAGAGAAAATTTTGTGTCATTTAAAAGATATCAAACAGTTTCTGGATGAGTGCAACTAGCTAAATACATATTAGCACCTGAACTTTGATGTCTGTTCAACATAACATTTAAAATTATACGCTACTGAAAGATGTAGAAGAGATGAGACCTATGCTTTTATTATACTGCTCTAGATAATCTTAGTCAACCTAAACAATATAATCTAGGATGCAACATCAAACAAAAAAACCCCCTTCATTTAAAAGTGTCATTAATTATTAGGCTAAGTAAACCAGAAGCAAAATTGAGAAATGTGCCCAGAATATTTTAAAATATCTTATAAAATCAACTTAATGACCAATATATAAAATGTCTTACCAGCTAGAGATTCCTCATATTTAAGAATGTGCTCAACTAGGTTATCAACAAGTTGAGTACAAGCTTTCTTCACAGGTTTATATGAGGAATCCTCTTCGGACTTCAACAACTATATATGTATATATATAAAAAAAAAAAATCCCGGTATAATTATTCATTAGGCAATTATAATAATAAATGCATTAAATGTGTCCATAAAAAGCTTTTCAGTTTGTCATTAACAATTAATATGGAAAATGCAAATAAATAAAAAAATATATAGCAAATGTTTTAAAATATCTTATAAACCAGTAATTTATAAATACTTTCAAACAATGTTAGTATGAAGTATTTTAACTGCTGTGTGTAGGACCTGAGGTGGGATATGAGAGAAATGAGAAAGGTGACCTTCCTTAATGCTCAGTGCTAGTTGGATTATTTTAAAGAATCTCTATTCTTCCTTATTTCAAGTCCTTTGATAGCTCAAAAAAGTATGCTAATTACATTTTTTTATGTAATTATAACTTCATCTGAATTGCACCTTCAATTTTTTAAATTATAAAACATAAGGCTAGGTTTCTTTTTGTATTATCCTTTGCCAAATTATTAATAAACTATGTAAGAAAAGTGTTAGGAATGATAAGATGAGAAAAGATCAGTCTAACTATACTAATTCAAACTTTTATAATCATAGGTCAACTGTAAAGTCATCTTAGGTATATTTTTGCTAATAGAGACTAGCTAATACAACTCTGGAAATATTAAAGAAGTTGAAATGTATATTTGATTTTCATGAAGAGTTCCAGTGCTATCCAATATAACTTCCTACAATGATGGAAATGTTCTTTATCTGTGCTGTCCAATATGGTTGCCACAAGACACATGCAGTTACTAACCACGTGAAATGTTTTTTTTTTTTTAAGGATTTTATTTATTTGACACAGAGAGAGAGAGAGATCACAAGTAGGCAGAGAGGCAGGCAGAGGGAGAGGGGGAAGCAGACTCCCTGCTGAGCAGAGAGCTCGATGTGGGGCTATCCCAGGACCCTGAGCCGAAGGCAGAGGCTTTAACCCACTGAGCCACCCAGGTGCCCCAACCATGTGAAATGTTGCTAGTATGACTGAAGAATTAAAATCAAATAAAAACAAAAATTCATATTAAGTTAAAAAAACACGTGGCTAGTTTTGGATAGCTCAAGTTTAAACTTTCACTACAAGATGCACGAATGATTAAAATAATTGACAGCAATCAGTATGACATAACATGTATGTTGCCACATCCTCTTCAATTTAAAGAAATCAAAGAAAATTTCAATTTTCAGTTTCAACTCTGTACAGAAAATTCTACTCGTCCTGTTCCACAATTCTTTTTGTTTTTTTTTAAAGATTTTCATTTATTTATTTGACAGAGAGAAGAGAGATCACACGTAGGCAGAGAGCCAGGCAAAGAGACAGAGAGGGGGGAAGCAGGCTCCCCGCTGAGCAGAGAGCCCGATGTGGGGCTCGATCCCAGGACACTGAGATCATGACCTGAGCTGAAGGCAGAGGCTTTAACCCACTGAGCCACCACTCAGGCACCCCTCTTTTTTTTTTTTTTAAAGATTTTATTTATTTGTCAGAGAGAGAGAAAGAAAGAGAGAGAAAGAGAGAGCTAGCATAAGCAAGCAGAGGCAGAGAGAGAAGCAAGCTCCCCACTGAGCAAGGAGCCTGATGCGGAACTTGATCCCAGGACCCTGGGATCATGACCAGAGCTGAAGGCAGCTGCTTAACCGACTGAGCCACCCAGGCATCCCCACAACTCAATTCTTTAAGCAGCTACTAAAATTACATGCTAGCCTTTTCCAGGAAGGAGCAGAAAACAATCCTCTCTTCCTTATTTTCTCTTTTTCCTCTCCAAGAGATCAAGTATACACAGAAGTATAAATCCTAGATTTTGGTTCATGACACACCATCGACACTGTTATGTGCCCTTTTAATTTATTTATAAAAATATTGTACTATGAGCCCAACTCAAGAACAAGAATATTTCCATGGACTTTTATTTTCCCAATGTGCTCCTTCCCTTATTCCACCTTCTGTGTCACTTCGAGGTAACCACTATCAGGAATTTTATAATTTCTTTGCTTAAAAAAAAATCATGTAAACTATATATTGTTTATAGTTTTGCCTGATTTTCAACTTTCTAAAAGATATCATGCTAGATGCTGGCTTCTGGGACTTGCCTTATTCACTTAGTATTCACTCAGTATTATGTCCCTAACTGTAATTCAGGTTGTTGCAAATGACCGTACTATATTCATTTTAACTGATAAGCAACAGGCTGTGTTAAAACTGCAATTAATTTAGATATTCTGAAGATACAGGTTAATTTTATGTTTAATGGCATAATGAGAATTCTTTTGTCTCCTGGCACACGTATGCATGATTTTCTCGGGTATATACCTTGAAGTGGAACTGTTAGGTCACAGGTTGTAACTGTTCAACTTTTATGAAATAATGCTATATTTTTTCAAAATGGTTGTAGTATTTTCTCAATTAGTAGTTTAAGAGATACTGTTTAATCCATCTCTTTTCCATCATTTGTTATCCTCTGACTTCTCAATTTCTGCCAATCAAATGAATGTAAAACATAGTCTTGATTTGTAATTTTCATATTATTAATGAAGCTGAACACTGTATAGGCCATATGCGTTACTTCTTGTATGAAATGCCTATTCATGCCTTTTACTTATTTTCCTACTGGAACTCTTGCCTTATATTGCTTTATAGAAGAGGAGTTCTTCACATATTCTTAATAATGATCCTTTTTTCCATGTTACATGTGTGTCAAATATCATTTCCCAGTTTGTGACCTGTGTTTTGCTTTTAGATATACTTTGATTAAAAAATGTACTTCCTTTCAACACAGGGAAATTTATCAATCTTCCAAGGTTAATGGTTTTGGAACTTGTTTAAGAAATCTTTCCCTGCAGAAAGGCCAAAAATATATTCACATATATTATCTTCTAAAGGTTTTAAAGATTTTCTTTATATGGAAGAGATTATTATTATTTTTTTGGAAGTGATTATTGAGTTGAAGTAGGAATCTTTTTTTTTTTTTAAAGATTTACTTATTTATTTGAGAGGGAGCACGCACATGGGTGCTGGGGTGGTGGGAGGGCAGAGGGAGAGGGAGAGAGACTCTCAAGCAGGCTCCCCACTGACCACGGAGCCTAATGTGGGGCTCGATCTCATTACCCTGAGATCATTACCTGAGCAGAAACCAAGAGTTGGACACTTAGCCAACAGAGCCACTGAGGGGCCCCAGAAGTAGGAAGCAATGTTTTTTTTTTTTTTTTTTAAGATTTTATTTATTTATTAGAGTGAGAGAGACTGAGAATGAGAGGGGAGAAGGTCAGAGGGAGAAGCAGACTTCCCGCAGAGCCGGGAGTCCGATATGGGACTCGATCCCGGGACTCCGAGATCATGACCTGAGCCGAAGGCAGTCGCCCAACCAACTGAGCCACCCAGGCGCCCCGGAAGCAATGCTTTTAAAAAAAAAGAAGAAAAAGAAAAAGAAAAATTCCTTATGGATAGCCAATTGTCCCAGTCCCATTTACTGAGAACTCCATTCTTTCCCCATTAGGTGCAATGCCACTTCTTTTTCATAAGTATATCCTAACTACAGGGTGGCTTATTTTTGGGCTCTCCATCTTGTTCTATTGGTCTATTTAGTACCACACTATCCTAACTACTGCGTATTTAAAATAAGTCCTTATATTTGGTTAGGCAAGTCAGTTCTGCATTTTCAGAAATGACAAATTATTTTTAGTTCTCTGCTTTTCCACATACATTTTACAATCACCTCAACATATCTGATGACTAGTTTTTTCTTTTGTTCTTTTTTAAATATATATTTTTTT
This sequence comes from Nasua narica, assembly GCA_028533885.1. Taxonomy (NCBI): domain Eukaryota; kingdom Metazoa; phylum Chordata; class Mammalia; order Carnivora; family Procyonidae; genus Nasua; species Nasua narica. The sequence continues at coordinate 113,024,022 of CM052809.1, forward strand.
ATTTTTAAGCAAGCTCCACATCCAGCATGAAGCTTGAACTCAAGACCCTGAAATCAAAAGTACATGCTCTACCAATTGAGCCAGCCAGGTGCCCCTTGATGACGATTTTTTATTTTGATGAGATTTCTGAACATATTTCCATTTTGCATGATTTTCACTTTAGGTTTATAGTTATTTTCTGTCAGATTTTATTCCTACTTTATTAGAAGTTATCATTTAAAGTTATTAAATTTTATCAAAAAATTTTCCTGTGTTCCCTGGAATGATTACTTATTTCTTCTTTAGTGTTAAATCATACACACATACTGATGTTAAACCAGCCTTATGCTTATATATGCATAAGTGCATTTACATATGTATACATACACACATATCTTTATCCATCTTATTTTTGATGTATTTCAAAGTAAACTGTAAATAGTACACTCTTTTTTGTCCCTTTGAGATAAAATTCATACAAAATCATATGTATAAATCTTCAGTGTTCATTTCCTGTTTCATTAAGTGCATTCACTAGTGGAACTCAAACTCCTATCAAGATACAGAACAGTGATCTACATCTTTAGCTTATATCAGAATCATCTGGAGAGACTATAAAATATAGAATGGGGGGGCCCACCCTCAGAGTTACTGAGGTAAAGCCTTAGAATTTATATATCTTACAAGTTGCAGGTACTCTCAGTAACTTTAACTTTTAGAACCAATGATAGGGACTATTACCATCATCCTTCAAAGTTCCCTCCTGTTACATCCCAGTTAATCCCTGACCCCCTGCAATCACTATTCTGAGTCTTTCCAATACAGATTAATTTTGCCTCTCCTAGAACTTCATATAAATAGAATCAGAACATGTACTCTTCTGTGTAAGGCTTCCTTCACTCTGCATAATGTTTTTATTATTCACCTAAGTTGTATGTATCAATAGTTTGTTCCTTTATGATGTGGAATACTATGAAACTGTGTGGATGTATCCGTCTTTTTACCCATTCACTGGCCGATGGAGACAGTATGTGATTATAAATAAAACCAAATTGGTCCTTCAACACTTCACTTAGAAATCTCCTCAGCTAAATATCCAATTTCATGCTTGAAGTTCTACCTTTCACAAAACACTAGAACAAGAACACAATTCAGCAAATTCTTTGCCCCTTTGTGACAGACTGCTTTTTCTGTTGTCCAATAGCATGTTTCTCACTTCCATCTGAGACTCTATCAGAATGGCCTTTACTATCAGTATTTCTAACAACAGTCTGTACATGAACATATGTATTCTCTAGGAAGACAAAAGTTCTCTCTTTTCTCTCTGAGCCCTCACGAGAAGAACTGCCTTTCAATATCCCTGGAAATACCAGCTTCTTCTAGTAGGCACATCAAAACTCTTAGTCTCTACATATTACCCAATTTCAAAGCCACACTTCCACATTATTTGTTTTCAGCTGCATCCTACTTTTTGGTACCAATTTCTTTTTTTTTTTTTTCGAGATTTTATTTTATTTATTGGACAGAGAGAGATCACAAGCAGGCAGAAAGGGGGAGAAGCAGGCCCCTCGCTGAGCAGAGAGCCCGATGCGGGGCTCGATCCCAGGACCCTGAGATCATGACCTGAGCCGAAGGCAGAGGCTTTAACCCATTGAGCCACCCAGGCGCCTCTTGGTACCAATTTCTGTCTTAGCTTGGGCCGCTATAACAAATTTATTTATTTCTCATAGCTCTTGAAGCTGAGAAATCTGAGACGAAGATGCCAGCATCTTCTGGTGATGATTCTTTTCCTAGCTTGCAGATAACGGTCTTCTTGTCATATCCTTATGTAGCAGAGAACAGAGAGATTTCTCTTGTGCCTCTTCTTAGAGAAGGGCATTAATCTGATTCACAAGGGCTCTACCCTCATGACCTAATCATTCCCCAAAAGCCCCACATCCTAGTATCACACTAGGGATTAGACTTCAACATATGAATTTTGGCGACACACACATTCTATTTACAGCATTCTCTGAGGAATCCTCTTGATTCCTTAAATATGGAAGGAGTCCCATACTCTATGGAAAATATACTGTAAATTTTTTCCCTAACCTTCCCCAAATGGACCTATGGTCTTTTATCAGGTTAACTGTACATTGGAGAAAAGGAAATGATCAAACCTTTTAGGGATTATTAGATGCTGGTTCTGAACTGGCACTAATTCCAGGAGACTGTAAAAGTTGCTGTGGCCCACAAGTCAGAGTAGGGTTGGGGTTTGGAGGTCAGGTGGTCAATGGAGGTATAACTCCGGTCAGTTTCACACTGAGTCCAGTGGGCCCCCAAATACATCCTGTGATTATTTTCTAGTACCAAAATGCAAACTTGGAATAGCTATATTCGGCAGCTGACAGAATCCTCACATTGGTTCTTTGATCCATGCAGTGAGGGCTATTATGGTGGGAAAAGCCAAGTGGAAGTCATGAGTAATGCTTCTACCCAGGAAAATAGTACATTGAAAGCAATACTACATTACTGGAGGGGCTGTCAAGATTAGTGCTATCATCAAAGACTTGAAGGATGCTGAGATGGTAATTCATACCACCTTCTCATTCAACTTACTTATTTGGCCTGAGCAGTAGACAGATGGATCCTGGGGAATGAGAGTGGATTAGCATAAGCTTAACCTCAACTCCTGGTGGAGACCTCAACTGCAGGTGCTGTACCAGATAAGGTATTACTTGAGCAAATTAATACATTCCCTGGTTGCCTGGTACCTTCTGGCAGATGCCTTTTCTCCATCCCTGTCAAAGGCCTACCAGGAGCAGTTTGGTATCGGCAGGCAAGGCCAGCAGTACACTACACGGCCTTATCTCAGGTGTGTATTAACTCTGCAGCCCTATGTTATAATTTAGTTTGCAAGATCTTGATTACCTCTTCCTTTAATAAGATTATCACACTGGTTCATTACATTGATGGTACAATGCTGACTGTACCTAGTGAGCAAAAAGTAGCAACCACTCTAGACTTATTGATAAGACTTGGGTGTGTAAGAGAGTGGGGAAATAAATCCAACAAAAATTCAGGGGTCTTCTACTTCAGTGAAATTACTAGGGTCCTAGTGGTGTGGCGTATGTTGAGATATCCCTTCTAAGGTAAAGGATAAACTGTTTCATCTGGCCTCTCCTATATATAACAGCAAAAAGAGAGGCACAATGCCTAGTGGGCTTTGGATTTTAGAGACAACAAATTCTTTTTTTGAATGTATTACTCTGGCTCATTTACTGAGTGACCCGAGATGCTGCCTGTGCTGTAGTAGGGCCCAGAACAGAAGAAGGCTATGCACAGAATCCGGGCTGCTGGGCAAGCTGCTCTGGATCATGGGTCATGATCCAGTAGATCCGAAAGTGCTTGAAGTGTCAGCGGCAGATAGGGATGCTGTTTGGAGCCGTTGGCAGGACTCCATTGGTGGACTGCATGCAGTACAAACCCTTAGGATTTTGGAGCAAAGCCTTGCCATCCTCTGTGGATAACTACTTTTCTTTTTAAAGAGAGCTCTTGGGCTGCTACTGGGTCTTAGTAGATACTGAATGCCTAGCCATGGGTCACGACACTATCATGCAATTTGAGTTGCCCGTGATGAACTTGACCCCCGCCCCCAAGATATAAAGTTGGGTATGCACAGCAGCATGTCATCATCAATTATAAGTGGTATAGATGTGACTGGGTGAGAGCAGGCCTAAGGGCCCAAGTAAGTTGCCTCTGGTTCCCATTCCTGCTATACTGCCTTCTCTCTTCTAGTCTGTACCTATGGCCTCAGGGGGAGTTCCCTATGATCAGAGGAGACAACTTCGGCCTGGTTTACAGATGGGTCTGCACAATCTATAGGACCATTCCAAAGTGGACATTTCCTATCTGGAACATCCCTGAAGGACAGTAATGAAGGGAAATTCCTCCACTAGGAAGAACTTTTGAGCAGTGCACCTGGCTGTTCACTTTGTTTGGAAGAAGGAATTAGTAGATACGTGACTATGTATTATATTGATTCATGGGCTGTGGCTAACAGTTTGGCTAGATGGTTAGATGCTCGGAAGGAAGAGGATTATTAGAAAGCTGGGGACAAGGAAATTTAGAAAAGAGGCATGTGGACAGACATCTCTGAATGGGCAAAAAACATGAGGATATTTACGTTTCACATGAATGTTCACCAAAGGATGACCTCAGCAGAGGAAGATTTAAATAATCAAGTGGATAGGAAGATTCATTCTATAGGTACCTTCTCTAAGGATATCAGCCTCTTTCCCCAACTATCCTTATTGCTCAATGGGCTGATGAACAAACTGTCCATGGTGGGAGGGATGGAGGTTATACATGGGCTCAATGACTGGAGGCCAGTGTGGCTATGGCTACCACTGTGTGCCCAATCTCCCAGCAGTAGAGACCAACAGTGAGTCCCTGATATGGTATCACTCCCTGGGTGAACAGCCAGCTATCTTGTGGGCAGGTTGATTACACAGGACCATTTTCATAATGAAAGGGACAGCATTTTGTTCTTACTGGAACAGACACTCTGGATACGGACTTGCTTTCCCTGCATGTAGTGCTTCTGCCAAACCTACCACCTGTAGATTTAGAATGCCTTATTTACTGTCATGGTATTCTACACAGAATTATTATTATTTTCTTAAGATTTTATTTATTTATTTGAGAGAGACATAGTGAGAGAGGGAACACAAGCATGGGAAGTGAGAGGGAGAAGCAGACTTCTTGCCTGCTTCTTCCCGCCCGCAGTATAGCTGTATCAGCAGGAAGCCCGATGCGGGGCTCAATCTAGAACCCTGGGACCACGATCCGAGCTGAAGGCAGATGCTCAACAACTGAGCCACCCAGGTGCCCCTACACAGAGTTACTCTTGATCAATGGAATGAGAGAAGATGGAATTGACTTTTGAAGAGTTATCTTGCACGGCTGGGGCAAGATTCTCCAGAAGGCTCTATATGCTCTGAATCAGCATCCAATATCCAATATTGCTGACCTGAAGGTCTTAGCTCCAGAAGGAGCTCCCACCAGAGGTACAACAATGATCCCACTGGAAGTTAAGGTGACGACCCAACTACTTTGGGCTCCTCATGCCTCTGAATCTACATGCAAAGAAGGGAATTAGGGTACTGGCTGGAGTGACTGATCTTGACTACCAGAGAAAGACTGGACTACTACTCTACAATGAAGATAAGGAAGAGTATGTCTGGAATATAGGAGATCCCTTATGGCAACTCTTAGTATTACCATCTCCTGTGATTAAGGTCAATGTAAAACTATATCAACCCAACCCAGGCAGGACTACTAGTAGTAAAGACCCTTCCGGAATAAAGTTATGAGTCATTCCACCGTGAACCAAGACCAGGTGAGGTCCTTGTTAAAGGCAAAGGGGAATAGACAGTGGGCAGAGGAAGGCAGCCATGACCACATTACAAGGTACAGAACCAAAAACTGTCATTGTCATGAGCATTTCCTACTTATTTTGTTATGAATATATTAGTGTATATGTTGTGTATGTGTGTGTGTAGGGAGGGATGGTAGAAGAGAGAAGGAGGGAGAGAGGAGAGAGCAAATAATTTTTTCCCCTCTTATTCCCTTACCATAGAACATAAGATGTATTGATTCATATCACAGTATATTTTAAGTTATGGGATATCAAAGAGAAGAGTAAATATCACTCAAGGACTTCACTTTTTCTCCTGGGAAAAGTATCATGGAAGGTGGAACTATGACCTTGTTACTGATTTTTGGAAATGAAGTATGGTTTAAAGAGATATATATAGGTGCCAAGTTGACAAGAGTGGATTTGTGATGGTTAATTTTATATGTCAGCTTGGCTGGGCCACAGAATGCCCAGTTATCTGGCTAACTATTACTTCTGGGTATTGGTGAGGATGTTTCTAGATAAGATTTACATTTGAATTGGTGCTCAGTAAAGCAGATTATCCTCTCTAATTTGGGTGGGTATCGCACAAGCCATTGAGGGCCTGAATAGAACAAAAGGTGTAAAAAGAAAGAAACCAACTATTCTCTAAGTTGGGATATCAGCTTTCTCTTACACTCCAACTGGGATTTATACCATTGTGTACCCTGGTTCAGGCCTTCAAACACAGACTAAACTACACCAGTAGCTTTTCTGGACTTCTAGCTTGCAGACAATAGATTCTAGGATTTAAGAGCCTCCACAATTGCATGAGCCAATTCCTTACAATAAATCCTTTTCTCTCTCCTTTCAGTATCCTGCTGGTTCTGCTTCTCTGGAGAACCCTAGTACATGTCCCTTCCATGTCAATCCCTGGCCCCCTGCAACCACTCTTCTGAATTTTTCCAACGCAGACTAGCTCTTGCCTCTCCTAGAACTTTATATAAATGGAATCAGAATATGTACTCTTCTATGTAAGTCTTCTTCACTCTGTGTAACGTTTTTATTATTCATCTAAGTTGCTCTATGTTTCAGGAGTCTCCTCCTTTAAGATGTGGAGTACTATTAAATTACATGAGTATATTAATTTTCCTGTTCATTCATTGGTTGATAAAGTATTGGACTGTAAACTTTAAGGAGATCTTGTTTTAGATTACTAGGCCAGGAACATATGAAATATAGGTTATTCAAGTTTTTTTCACTGCCTGTATTTTCTTTTTTTTAAAGTTTTTAAAGATTTTATTCATTTATTTGAGAGTGAGCAGGCATGCTCGAGAGAGAGCACATGTTGGGAAGGGGCAGAGGTAGAGGGAGTAACAGACTCCCACCTGAACAGGGAGCCCGAGAGATGTGGGGTTGGATCCCAGGACCCTGAGATCATTTACCTGAACCCAAAGCAGATGCTTAATCGACTGAGCCACTCATGTGCCCCACCTGTATTTTCTTATAAACTAGAAAAGGACCACAGTCCTGGTTCATAAGCAATGAAAATGAGTGGCTCTAAAAAAAAAAAATCAATTCAATTTTTGTGTACCTATCATAGGGATATGACAGTGTTTAAATTAACTACTTTATAGAAATAAAAAAAATAAGGACTTTTATGATAGAAATTTTTCTTTCACGTGCTACTGAAAAATGGCAAAAAAACTATGAATTCATTAAAAGTCATAAAACTACAAATTCATTAAAGGTTATGAAGGCGGTGAATCTGCATACACTTAAAGTGTGTGTGTGTGTGTGTGTGTATATACTAACAAGATTATTCAGTTGCTGCATAGTTTGATGCATGTATGAATTTGAAGCTATAGTACTATAAGTTTCCCTAAAAGAAGACTACACTCACTAAGTTGTGAATCACTGATCCATAAGAAACTCACTCAACACAAAAATAATAAAAATGAGAAATAATTGAAACTGGATGGAGTGGAATGTGTATATGAGCTCATATACACACATGTGGAACTAACTGAAGTGTGCTAATTATTATTTTTTAAAAAGATTTTATTTATTTATTTGAGAGAGACACAGAGAGAGAGCGAGCACAAGCAGGGGGAGCAGGAAAACGAGAAGCAGGCTCCTCACTGAGCAGAGAGCCCAATACGGGGCTCAATCCCAGGACACTGGGATCATGACCCAAGACAAAGGCAGACACTTAACCAACTGAGCAACCAAGGCACCCAAAGTGTATTAATTATTCTTTAAAAAAAATTTTTTTTTTTTTAAAAACTCTACCCTCAGTGTGGGCTCAAACTCACAGCTCCAAGCTCCAGAGCTGTATGCTTCACCAACTGAGCCAGCCAGGTGCACCCATGTGCACTAATTATTCTTGACTCAAGAATTTCCAATGATTCTAGCAGTCCACTCTCTATATCCTTCTTAGACTCTCTTAAAAGTTATGCATACATGTTGTTATAACTGTTAAGAGTGGTTATGTCTCTTTAAATGAATCTATAATAAATATATTTTTAAAAAATTTTATTGATTTCTCAGAGAGAGAGAGAGAGAGAGAGAGAGAACAAGCAGGGGGAACAGCAGGCAGAGGGAAATCAAGCAGGCTCCCTACCAAGCAGAGAGCCCTGGGATCATGACCCGAGCCGAAGGCAGACGGTTAACTGACTGAGCCATCCAGGTGTCCCTATAATATTTTTAAGCTTTATTTCTTTCAATAAATTAAATTCTGTTAGTCTAATGACTGTAACATGAAGTCACAATGTCACTGATAAACTAAACTGTTGTCAGAAACTAAAGTAAAAAGTTAGACAATGGGGAGAAAGGACTGAATGAACAACTAGCTAAAGAGGACTTGAAAGTAAAGATATAAAGAACATAAAACTTACTGCTAAGAGATTATAAATCTAGTTATCTCCTCTCTGCTTCTAACTTGCCAATAATACATACGGATATTATCTTAGATCCTTTTTTGGAATACTAAATGATGATAGTTCTGATAGCTACAATTAATTCTTACTTATTGTAATTATCGGATGAAACATGTGGTTGTAGAGTCTTTTAGAAATTATTATGTCCCATCTGGGATGACTGACATAAATATAACTAAGATGGTCACAATGCTTTTTAATATAGAGCTAATTATTTGACTTAGGAGGGAAATGATACCAAATATATTATGTAAACTTATGAAATAAATGATATTATGAAACATGATTTAGGAAGAGAACTTAAGATATCATAGACTGAAGAACATATGCAAATACCATGAAGATGTTTAAAAAAGGCATCTTAATTTTTTTTTTAAATACACCAATTTTTTTTGTGGATTTTTTTTAAGACTTTATTTATTTATTTGACAGAGAGAAAGACAGTGAGAGAGGGAACACAGGCAGGGGGAGTGGGAGAGGAGAAGCAGGCATCCTGTCGAGCAGGGAGCCTGATGCGGGGCTCGATCCTAAGACTCTGGAATCATGACCTGAGCCGAAGGCAGATGCTTAACCAACTGATCCACCCAGGCACTCCTTAAAAATTTTTTTTTAAAGCAACATATTACTGCACACCATCAGATGGCTAAAGTTAAAAAGAATGACAAAACCAAGTACTGGTGAGAATGTAGAACAACTGGAACATGGCTGGTAGAAATACAAAATGGTTCAGCCATTTTGGAGTCTGGCAGTTTCTCACTTATCACATGACCCAGAAATCACACTCATATCAATTTACTCAAGAAAAATAAAAACACACATCCACACAAAAACTTGCACACAAATATTCATGGCAGCATTATTCAGAAAAGTCTAAAACTGGAAACACAAATCCATAAATTTGTGAGTTCATAAAGAAATTACCTTACATCTGTACTACTGATAATAGTCATCAATAAAAATGAACAAAGTATCAATATATCAGCAACATTCTAATTAAAAGAAGTCAAACACAAAAAAACTATATGCTGTATGATTCCACTGATATGAAATTCTACAAAAGGTCTAACTTTAGTGACAGAACGTAGACTGCTGGTTTCCCAGGGTCAAGGAAAGTGTACCAACTATAAAGAGGCACAAAGAAGTCTGAAGGGTGATATTCAAGATCTTGATTGTGCCTCAAGAAAACAATTTTGGTTGACTGTTAAAATATAGCTAAACAGGGCGCCTGGGTGGCTCAGTAGGTCAAGGCCTCTGCCTTTGACTCAGGTCATAATCTCAGGGTCCTGGGATGGAGCCCCGCATTGGGCTCTCTGCTCAGTGGGGAGCCTGCTACCCTCTCTCTCTCTCTCTGCCTACTTGTGATCTCTCTGACAAATAAATAAATAAAATATTTTAAATAAATAAATACATAAATAAATAAAATATAGCTAAACACACAGAAGTAAACAGAAATAAACGGACTTAACTAGACAGTAGCTTTTTGATATAATTAAACAGAAAAAATTTATTTCAAGAAGGGCTTTTAATGGATGCCTGGATGGCTCAGTCAGTTGAGCGTATTATTCTTGATTTGGGTGCAGGTCATGACCTCAGAGTTGTGAGATGAAGTCCACAATGGAGCCTGCTTATGATTCTCTTTCTCCCTCTGGCCCTCCACCCCTCTTCCAAAAAAAAAAAAAAAAGATGGACTTTTAATAATATATCTCTAGTGAGCTATAGATAAAAAGAAATGCAAAGCAATCTTAAAAAATGTATCCAATAATGCTTTTGTTAATATAGTAGGGCAAAGCAAGTAAATTATGTTCCTTTCCTTGGGAACCAAGATTTTTAGCCTAAAGGAAAGAATAAAACCAAAGAAATAGACTTTCATAATAAAAAATTTGAATAAAACAATCAATATAAATTCTTGATTTATTTTTGCCTTTCTAAAACATATAGATTTTTTTTAGCTCTATCCTCTGGAGAAGGCCCAAAGCTATGATAACCCATTAGCAAAGAACATCCGCAGCATCCAAATTCTTCTCTGCAAAGGGAATTAGGGCTCTTTGGAAAAATGGCTGATTTCAGGTTTGGGGCAGAAAATATACAAGTTGAGTCTAGGGCATCTTGTAGAGGCAAAAAGTGATCAGGTTACAAAAGAGTAATAAGGTTATATCAAAAGGAAATAAGACCAACCTGAAGGGACCACCACTGAGCAAAGATGGGACAATCCGAACTTCAGAAAGAATTATGATTAGAACATTTAAAATACAAAGACAGAGTAGCTGGGTGGCTCAGTTGGTTAAGTGTCTGACTTGATTTTGGTTCAGGTCATGATCTCATGGCTGTGAGATTAAGCCCTGCAACAGGATGGTGCTGGCCATGGAAGCCTGGTAAGGATTCTCTTTCTCCCTCTCCTTCTGCCCCTTCCCCCCCTAAAAATATAAATATAAATAATAAAATAAAATATAATATAAAAAGGACATACAAATCTATTCATTCATGCTATTAAAAGAAATGAACAAACTCATTATAATAGGTGCACCAGGTTGACAACATCTAAACTGAAAGTGGGATAAACAAACATTATGTGCCTCCTGATGTGATGCACTAATACTCAACATCATTCTTGTCTCCTACTCCCAAAATTGAACTTCAATATTATTAGCGCTCTAGATCTAAGAGTTTACAGAAAAAAAAAATGGTGAATAGAGGAACAACTTAAATGACACCAGAAGGAAAAGATCTATGAAATCTAGAATGTGGGACATTCTATAGGAAAACATATAAGTGACATGAAAAAAAAGAGGGGTGAAGGGTCGACTATCAAAGATTAAGAGAAAAGACTTAGGAGCCGTATCAACCAAAGCAACTGCAAACTAAATATACAAATACATTTTTGAGACAATCAGGGAAAAATAGGAACACTGAATAGGTATTAAATATTAGGGGCTAACTTATTAATATTTATATTTTGATATAAATGATAATGATATTCTGGTTATTTTTAAAAGTAATTTCTGTTAAAGATAGACACTAAAATGTTTATGGTGAAATGATATAAAGTATGGGGTTTGCTTTAAAAGTATTACAGCCAAGAAAAAATAATTTAAAAAAATATAAGGGAAGGATTAAAGATAAAATAAGATTGAGAAAATGCTGATAATTTTTGAGGTTGGGTGATGGGTACTTATATCTATTTAAAATTTCTGAAATAAAAAAATTCATTGGGAGATAAACATTTCCATTATGAAATTTTTAAAGAACACCAATTGTGGTTTAATTCTGCACTATTATAGGAAATTCTACACCTTTTATAACATGTCAAAAATGTAAATATGTATTTAATGCAATCTGTAAATCCGTAGATTTCATGTCTAACATATAAATTAAAGGGATAAGAAAAAAATTATCTGGAATGTAGAGAAGACAGAACTTCAATTACTGATTTAGAAAACTTATTTATAACAGGCAATTGAATAGTTGATTAAATAGGGATATTAACCAGCACATTCAGCCTAATATACTGAAAAAAATGTTCTCCCTCAAAAGAAAAATTCTTAAAAAAATAACTGAAAAGGTTCTTTTAAATGATAAAGCTTACAACTAACCTATTAAATTTCATGTTATTTGTTATCAGGAGTCAAAATAACACTCACGTTTTGAAGGAGTTGCTCAAACCAATCATATCCAGTATCTCTGCATGCTGCAACCTAAGCGGGAAAATATGGTGAAACTATCAAAATTAGAAATTTACTTAAAAATCTGAAAAACAAAAACCAAAACCAAATCTTTGCTATGTTTTAGCCTCAGGTATATAAATGTTTCAAGGTTCTCATTTAAAAAATTATTTTTAAAGTAAACTATTCTTTTAGTAAACCAGTAATTTACCAATGCTAAACAATTTTATTTTAAAAACACTTTAGAAGATATTCAAGAAATTAGTTTAATGTATTGAAATTAAGTAAGGTATTATAGGAAAGGTGGATGGGAGGATGCGTCAAATAGGTGAGGGGGCTTAAGGAGTGCATTTGTTATGATGAACACTGGGTGATGCATGGAAGTACTGAATCACTATATTGCATACCTGAAACTCATTTTACACAGTATGTTAACTAACTAGAATTAAATAAAAACTTAAAAAAATATAGGATATTACATTTTGAAAAACTTCAATTAGTCAGAAAAATCTTAAGATTTAAAACAACACAAATAGAAATGTTTGCTTATTATTTTCCTCTTAGTAGATTTAAAGACATGAGTGAAACAAAGATGATCTTGTAAATGATAATACAAAATATATGTTCAAAACAAAAAGTATGCTGGGTCAAAAAAGTTTATAGCTTGTGCGTATAATTAAACATAATGAAACTAATCTTAACTCATGTTTTCTGAAAAAGTACTATTTCATTTTAGGTTTCTATCCCTGGGCTATTGTTACCTATTCATCCACTTTTCCTTCTTCCCCTCTCAGTTGTCAATCAGTGGAGGAATAAGGAGAATTTCAGTATCAGTGCTTAGGTGAACGAATGCCAAGAATGCCAAGAACAAATGCCAACAAACCAACGAATGTGGCTATGTAGAAATACCAATCTCATCTTTGCATCCCTTGAGTATCTCCAGAAATGTAAAGTAAGGGAAGTTCAGCTGACCCTGAACAATGTAGGGTTTAGGGATGCTGAACCCTTGCACAGTGGAAAATCTTCTATAACTTTAATTTCCCCAAAACTTAACTTTTAATAGCCTACTGCTGACCAGAAGCCTTACCAATAACATAAACAGTTGATTAACACATATGTTGTATGATATATGTATTATATACTATACTCTTACAGTAATGGAGTAAGCTAGAAGAGAGAAAATAGCAGTAAAAAAATCATAAGTTAGAGAAAATACATTTATAGTACGATACTGTATTTACTGAAATGAATCTGTGTATAAGTGGACCTGTGAAGCTGAAAGGTCAACTGTAGTATTAAAATCAAGATTAACCAAACATCTGATCATTCTCTCTCTTCGTAAGAGGGGGTAGGCCTAACCTAGGTTTGCAACCACAGGGACCACACCTTTGTTCGAGTCCTTACCACATCAGTGATGTTTAAAATTTTCCTTGTCATAGCTTCTTTGTCATTGTGCGGAGTTGGAGTAAACCAGAGTTTTTGGAATGTTTCATTTACTAATTTCTAGAAGAAAGAGAATTTCAAACTACACAACTACAACAAACATAGCAAAATTCTCAATCCCAAATTCTCATTAAGACCCAAAACAAAGTTGAGGCACCTGGCTGGCTCAGTCAGTAGAGCATGCAACTCTCGATCTCTGGGTCATGAGTTCAAGCCCCATGGTGTGAAAAGAATTTACTAAAAAGAAGCAAAACCAAAACCAAAACCAAACCAAACAAAAAAAACCCCACGTCCCAAACAAAGCTATAAAGAACTAATCAAAACACAAACTATCAGGAATTTTTGGCTTGAATTTCTCAGTTTAAAAACACTCATCAATTAATTTCTTAAATTTATAATCTTTTACAATTGGTAAAAATTTTAAATAGGTGATATTATACCTAGCCTATGAAATCTGCATAGTATACACTCAAATGTTTTTGATAAAACTAAAAAATATTTTTACTACTTTTGGGGAGAAGTTGCTAAAAACAAACACAAAAACAAATATAGGGACAATAATATACACATAAATTTGTTAATAAGATTATACTTTCAAATAAGTATTAACTTAGAAAACCAAATACATACCACTTGAAAATTAATTTGATAATAAACTTCCTGCATATAATGTATTCACTATAACATTAAATATTATAATTCGATTGGTTGAGAAAATCAAATTAACAAAAGATCTTGAAATAAAAATGTAAGAAAGTATGTCTTTTTTGAATTTATAATCTAAAAATGTTGATTCACTTATAAAGGTTTTATAAATCATATTTTACATATATATCAACAAAATTTGGATACAATAAACACTTAAATTACTTAAACTCTAACGAAAAAAGAATTTTAAAGTAGTCACCATTTCATCTTACCTTAATGCCCTCTTCATCATTGACTCTGCGAATCATTTTTACACACATTTCCGTAATCTTTGGAAATGTTGGTTGTTCAATACAGATGTCTCTTAGAATCTTTATTACCCTTTTCCTGACACTGATACCAGTATCCTAAAAACAGAAAAGTATTTTTAAATATCAGAAAAATCAAGATGCTCGATGTATGAAATGTGATAAAATGAAATTAGAAAATAAATTCCATCAAGCAGTCTATTGACTATTAACATGATAAAGATGATCTATAGATTTTCTCTTTCTATGCTTTCTTATTAATGTTACTATAAATATGGGTTATTATATTATTTTACTTTTAAAATATGAAATCCAAGACATGCAAAAATATTAAATAGCACTGAACACAAAACATAAGCTCACCAAAATTAAATGGAATAACAAATATGAAGCTTTTAGAATAGTGGCATTTAAACAGCATATGAAGTATTTTTAACAAAAGCGTTAATTAAACCTAAATCTAATCGAACCATAGTCCCTATCATCTTATAGTTAATAAGAAATACAAGAAACAAAAGAACAAATTAAATAAAGCCATGAGCAAAGGAGCGCCTGGGTGGCTCAGTGGGTTAAAGCCTTTCTGCCTTCTGCTCAGGTCATGATCTCAGGGTCCTGGGATCCAGCCCCACATTAGACTCTCTGCTCAGCAGGGAGCCTGCTACCCGCGCTCCCCCCTCCACCCCGCCTGCCTGTCTGCCTACTTGTGATCTCTCTCTCTGCCAAATAAATAAATATCTTTAAAAAAACAAAACCAAAAAAACCATGAGCAAATAACAAGATTGACCCCGGTCTTTTTAAATGAGTCAGTGTCATGGCAGAAATGGATAAAAAGAGAATACTCTAAATTTTAAAACATGATCACCAAATGCAAAGTAGGATATTTGACTGGATTCTGTTTAAAAAAAAGCTAGAAATAATTTTTTTCCACCAATTTTTGGGAGAATTGGAGAATCTAAATATAAACTGGGGATTGGATGGTATTTAGAGACTATTAATTTGGTTGGATGAGATAGTAGTTTTTGTTTATAAAGGAAATGCCCACATTTTTTGGAGAGGTAGGCTAAAGTATCCACAGAAGAAGTAGAAAAATGTTTGATTTAATTTAATTTAGCAAAAATTATAGATGAAATATGGTGGTAGAAACTTGAGTGTTCGCTGCACTATTATTCTTAAGTTCACAAATTTTCATAATTAAAGAGTTTTAAAAAGAAATAAAAAGCACTGGACACAATGTACAAAATTATTTCCACTATGCAGTCTGACAATCATGAGAATATTTTAGGATATACTATTTGGGTAGGTGCTGTCACTTCATTAGCTTTGAGAATCTTACTGATTTCGCTTTTCATTCTTGAAAAGACTAAGGCACTAAAAGGAAAAAAATTTTTCTACTCTTTCCTTAAATTCTGTTTCAATCAAGATTTTATGCTAATGGAAGCTGAAATTATCTTGAACTCCCAGTCACATAATATTCTGATAGCAAACTAAAGGTAGATAAACTCTTGCCACTGTGGGGAATACTCAATCCTGTGCCTGATACACTTCTTGAGTTAATGTAAGTCAGTATGCCTGCAGTGGGTGATGTGGAAATTCCACAGACATTGTGTAATGCCATTGTTTCCTGTTTCCTTTTATTTTCCAGGAAAAGGCTTCAGGCCAGAGAATTCCATGACATACATGAAAAGACTATCTTAGAACAGTATTTCTTAAGTTTGTTCTTAAGACTCAAATGGCTTTCTCATTTCATTTTATTTAAAATTTGTCATAATTCAGCTTTAAGGAAATATGCAGATATACACAAAGGATCCAAAAATATTGTCAGATACCAAAGTTCTGTACTTAGCGCTCAATGAAATAGTTCTTCCTGTTTATATACATATATACAAATTTATTCTAGATTCCTGTCCAAAATATTTATGCCATTGTAGTTCCTATCATTTACTCAATGTAAACTTGCACCACTAAAAGGCAGTAGTAACTGAAAAAAGGTGTCCAATTTTCGACAATGATTTGTGTTACTGTATCAAGCAGTCATCCTCCTGAAACATGTTCTTTAGTTCTTTGTTTGGGCCTGGGGATGAGTGGGTTTGAAATCTGTGTCTCCTGCCCTTGCTGACACTCTGTCCAATCATTAGGACTCTTAGCTCTCTGCTCAAGGCAAGGTAGGATTGGAGGACCTTTTTTCTGCTTTTTAAATCTGGGAGACTGGAGATTAGAATTTGCCTGTATTCTGCTGTTCAGACACTACTTTCTGGATTCGATTCTTGGCACCAGAAGTACCTGTTAGCTTCCCCTGCCTTCCAACCCACTGACTCATCAGCACTATAGGGTCGCAAACCATATCTTTTAATATTCAATCTGCTTTAAACTGTCTTTAGGGTGGGTATGTGAAATAGACATTAACAGGTTTTCTGGAGGGAGGGGGAAGACACATGGCGCCCTTTAGAAAGTTGCTACAGTACAGAGATTAGGCAATATAAAGATATGATCGATATCTGCTTTTCTAGTTTAACAATTAAAAAATGTGGTATTAGAAAGGCAAAATTATATTCATGAATCATAATAAAAATGACAAAACAAACATACCAATATTCTTTCAATCAGCATATCATAATACTGCTCAGCAAGCTGAGGTCGACAAAGAACAAATCGACCTAATAATTCTACTGCTGCTTCTCGAACACTAGTGGAGTTATCCATTAATCGTCCATGCACTCCTCGTTGCATATCAAGCTAAAGGAAAATGAAGAAAATACAATTTATACTAAGTAGAGCTGATGTTTTAACTTGAACGCAGTACTCAAATAAGAAGAATCATTTGTACTCTTCTTTACCCTTGCTAGAATACTGGGGTCTACAGCAACAACCTCAGATAAACACTTCATTGCTTTTGTTCGAACGGCAATTGCGTTTTCACCAAGAACTCGAAGGATCTGCCAAGCAAACATTAATATTTTCAAAATTTTAGAACACGTAACACTTAACAAAAAATAGCATGAAAATATGCAAAAGAAATGAAAATAAATATTGTATTTACATCCCTTTAACTTTTATATAAGTAAAAGATGCTATCTTACTGATCCAGAGTTTTAACTTGAAGGTCAGTACAGTTAAGTGAGGCATTCTATACTTTAGGGCCCTTCTTTTATCCTGGCATTCTCAATTAAACCTGTTTTTTATTGCTAAGCTTCATTTGCAAGGACACGTAGCCCTACTAAAACCCTGCTATGAGTACCTAATTCAGGATATTTAGTATCATTTAAGTAACAATTTGGTAATTGAATAATTTTTATAACATCATTCTACCTATACTATATGTATATTCATATAGATATATACCCATTTATCTGTAAAACAACAATCAAAATGTAAAAGGCATGCAAAAAAAAGACCTTTAACAAATATGGAACACAGAAACAAATGCTACTTTCATAATCTTTTAAAATACCTGTTCCCAATAGTGAATATCAGACATAAACTACCCAACAAATATCCATAATCAGAAAAATCAGTATTATTGCATAAGGAATTCTGGTCCAGTTTACCTGTGTCAAATAAATATCAAAGCTCTGGGCAAACGGCCTCATAGAGGCCAAGTATCGAACAATCAAACAAGCATCATCATAGTCCACAGTATCAGAGTTCATCCTACAACAAAAAGTCATTAAATTGTTATTTAATTTTTTTTTGCAAAGTAGATAAATAGATATCAGAGACATAACTAAAAATGTAAGATGCTTTCTCTCTGGATCTTACTTTAATGTGCTGAACTGAGAAGGTGTGGTTTTGATAATGCTTCTAAGAAACTTTTTCCGGTTTTCGGCTCGATGCATGATTTGACCAGTTGTCTCAACTTCCTTTGCATGATGTGTTCCTTCAGATGATTCTTCATCTTTTTGTGATTTCATTGCTTTTTCTGTTTCCAGAGTTGTGTCACGGAACCACTGGGCTATATAGAATTTGCGAGAAAACTGAAAAGAAAATAGATTAAGACTTAAGCTTGATGAAATTAACAACATTTTAAAATGAAATTAGTAACAAAATTTCCAATCCATTGATAAAGTGCTTACTAACAGGAATAAATATTAAGGTATACTTTAAAGCAACTTCCAGCAGATAAAAAGAGATTTTAAGAAAGCTAGAAGGTGTGACTATCGAATGATATAAAACTTACTATTTTACTTTGTCTTAACACTTGTATTAATGATGGCAAAAGATAATTTGATAAACATAGTTGTATTAAATCTAGAATACTACTATCAGTTACTTAACAAAGGACAGTATCACACATAGGTCAGTAAAATTAGACAGATGATAGGTCATGTGGAAAAGTTTAGAACAATGGGATATAAGGCTAAAGGTAAAAACTCTTGTTACTTTCAAAATACAACCTTACTTTTTAAAGAAATATACAGTTATTACTGAAATATTTGAACACTGAGGCACACTTATAATCTGTTCTTTTCAATGCAGACTGAAAACCAGCAGTAGTTGGCTAAAAAGCTTAGTTATCTCTTAAGACTGCATATCCCATTAGCAAAAAAATTTAAAAAGTACCCTAATATATGCATACTGTTTCCTAAAACAGTTAATAAATTTTATATATGAACCTATTATGCTAATAATTTGGATATGTAATATACATAAAAATAAAATTAGGGATTACATTTAAAAATAAATATACATATGGAATTCTGATACCTTTTCATATGCTAATAGATCACCTCAAGCACAACCTGGGCCATGTTCACGTTAGAAGGAATGATCTAGCTCAGTCTCAAAGATAACTATGAAAAGATGTCTATTTCCCATGTTACACCATTTTAGTGTAATTTAATACCCGTACCAGAATTTCATGTAAGACAAATCAATCTATAATCATTCTTTTTTGTTTAGATCATCAAGTATCCTTTTGTTTCAAAAATCAGTATTCCTAATAACTTTCCTTTTCAGGACACTTCCCAATTTTCTTTCAGATCCAATTTGAATTTGATGCATTATTTCCAAAAAAGAGAGAAAAGTTTCCTACCACTAGTGAAGGATCAGTCTCAGTGTTTTCATCCAAGTAATCAAGCAATGCTTTCTGCAGTTGTTGTATTTCATCTTCTCCTCCTGAAACCTACAAAATAAACCAAGTAGGAACAAAAAAGATATATTTAATAATTTCTCTAGTTGTAGACACTAATCTGAAGGGAAAAAACCTGATAAATGATAAAAATTGAAATATAAGTATAGCAACTGAAAGGAAAAAACAGAATGCTATTTTTGAAAAACATTATTAATTGATAACTGAGACTGGCCTTTATTTTTATGAACTATATGTTATCTTTATATGAAGGAGGTACAGGTAGTGGACATATAAATCATCAGAATAATGTATTAAGTATTCAGAGATAGGAAGATCCTAGCGCTGGTTTTCTGTATGGAAAAAAAGAGGCAATTCCAAACTTTTAATTTAAAACTGGAAACTGTTGGGATGCCTGAGTGGCACAGTTGGTTAAGCATCTGCCTTCAACTCAGGTCATGATCCCAGGGTCCTGGGATTGAGTTCTTCAAGGGGCTCCTTGCTCAGCAGGGAGTCTGCTTCTCTCTCTGCCTATTGTTCTCTTTGCTTGTGCATTCTCCCTCTCTATCTGACAAATAATGAAATCTTTAAAAATGGAAGCTGTTATTATCAGTTTTACCATGTGTTCATGGTGTCTTTGGGATATTTAAAAACATTTTGGAAGAGGGGCGCCTGGGTGTGGCTCAGTGGGTTAAAGCCTCTGTCTTAGGCTCAGGTCATGATCTCAGGGTCCTGGAATCAAGCCCTGCATCAGGCTCTCTGCTCAGAGGGAGCCTGTTTCCCACCCCCCCTTCTCTGTCTGCCTCTCTGCCTACTTGTGGTCTCTCTGTCAGATGAATAAATTTAAAAAAACTCCAAAAAAAACCATTCTGGAAGAGAAATACTTTTATTTATAATACAAAACAGTACTTTATTTCATGTAGGATATTAAATATGTAGTAGGTGGGCTGTTCACTTTATCGAGGAACAGAATGATACTGTATCTTTAGGTCCTGTCAAGAATAATACACAGCCAGAAACTGTGAGCTGACATTCATGTCTACAGTTTATATTCTAGCTTTACCACACAAAATGCCAATATGGTTTAGGATATCTCTAAGTAGAAAACAAAGATTAGAATAACCCATGTTCTAAGAGTGTGGCGAAATGTATACATGGAGAAATTCATCATATCGCTATAAACAAGGACACTGTAAACGTCCAAAAGCAAGGTTTAGGTATGTCAAGAACCATAAGAATATTTACAAATGATCCTGCCCCTCAAGTTTTACCATGTACAACCTACACAGTCATATGTACCAAAGAAGTCCTAGGTCCACTCTAAGAAATATTGAAACCTGGCACTTAGATCTTGGTTTCTAAATTACCATTCTCCAATAAAAAGAACCAGTAGCAATTGGTGAAATGGCAGATTCCAGGGCTGAGGCAAGGAAAGTAAAAGAGGATGGAGGATCCTGAAACATCTCTTGCCACAAAGTTCTCAAAGAAAGATGGGAATATATAAAAAAAGATACAAAAGCCAGCTAAAACGGGCTCTCACTGGTTATATCTAGGACAATCTGAGCAGTAAAATAATGATAGCAACAAATTATAACCTATGAAATAGAATAGGAAGGGCAGCATTATATTAGATGGGCGTATCATATTAATGGTAATTTCTTGCTTTTGAACAGTGTACTGGGATATTTAAGCAAGACTTCTTGTTCATAGATAATATACATTAACCAGTGGTTCTCAAACTTTAGCATTCATTAGAATCACCTGGAGGGTCTATCAAAAAAACAATGCTGGGGCCCACACACAGGAATTTCCATTTCAGTAGGAGAGTCCTGAGAATGTGTGTTTCTAGCAAGTCCCTAGGTGATGTTAATATTAGTGCTTCTTGTCCAGGGAATCATACTTTGAAATTCAAGGGTAATGAAGGCATTCATTAAGTTTGCTCATATAGTTCAGAAAAAAAAATTAACACACAGATATGCATGCATGTATATTTTGCAAGCATGTAAATGTTGCTCAAAGATAAAGAAATGTTACAAATTATCAACAATTAAGGAATTTGAGTGAAAGGTTTGTGGGAACTCTTTGTACTATTCCTCTTTTTGTAAGTTTAATATGAATATAAATTATTTCAAAATACAAAGTATACTAAAAATATATATGAAGCATTTCTAATGGTCAGAATAAATATGGCTATGAATGTTAATAAAAAAAGAGTAAAAAACAATGAAAAAAAGCTGTATATGGTAGGATTAGAGATCATTTATCTATCAATGTTCTTAAGTAACTTTTAGCATTACTACCACCTCACCCACACTTAAAAAAAAAAGTGAAGCAATAAAATCCTTTTTCTGCCAGACATGCAGTAATAATGAAATGAAAGGAAGTCCTCCTCACCTTTCCCCAATATAAAAAAATAATCAAAATTCAAAGGTATAAAATGACTTGATTGGGAATGTTAAATCATCTTCTTAGCACACTAAAGATTTAAGTAAAACTTAATTAAACGAAACAGAAAACAGCATCATACATTCATAGGAGTAGTTTGCAGAAACAAAGTAAATGTTAGATCTTACTTACAATGAATCTATAAAATGAAATATAACACTAATATGAGAATATCTAAAAAAAGTACTTAACTAATATTTATCTCCATATTTTTTATCTTTTATTTCAATACCTGTTTTAAAATTCGTTCTATAGACCCCTGATCCATTTTGCTTGTAACAGCATCTTTCCTTAATCGTGCAGCAACAGTTCCAAGGTAATCAAGAGATGCCACTCGTAAAGCCATCTCTGTTGACTTGTTACTGAATTGATGAACCTAAATATAAAAATAACTTTATCAATTTATAAATTTTTAAGAGCAATTTATCATATAAATCCCAAATCTATGTTGTGTTATCTGAAATGTAAACATTTCTTTTCTTGTGATATTGTTCTATAAGTGACTGCCTTTTGAGAGTTTTTGGAATCTGAACATTTTCATTAAAAAAACTATAGATTAATCCTCCCTAAGAATACAATCGTTTTCTCTAAATGTAGGCTCAACTGCTTAGTTGTGAAAAATGGGGTATTACTGAATAAGAATTTCTTATGCTGGAATTCTAATCCCTATGAAACGTTATCTTGGGTCCAGAATAGTATTAATACATTTTCTGGTTCACACAATGTAAGGTCCCAAAAACTTTGTAACAATTTGAATTGCACAAGTTTAAATATACTTTAAAAATAAAAAGAGAAATCATAATATTTCTTTGCATTTTCCTATTGTATTACATGAGAACTAGGAAGTGTCATATTTTTAGAAATACTCTTAATGATGACAGTGTTCACGGTAATCAGTTTCATGCTTTGAAATGAGTTAACTGCAGTAACTTATGACTCAGTGTTGAGATGCTTTTAACTAACAATGTAGCACTTCCAAACCAAAGAAAAAGTTTTCAAAGCACTGCTATCTTATTTAATGAAATGAAGGTACCAAAATCACAAGATTTCAAACTTTTCTACAAAGTACTGACAATACCGTGTACAGTTATGCACATGCAAAAATAAAGATGCAATGGTCATATTTTCTTACACATTTTTAAAGAATTCATCATCTGTGAATCAGAGTACATCCTCATTATGTTGTCTTCTAGTAACCTAATAATCTTTAAATGCTATACTCTTACCAACAGTCTCCCTAACAAACTAAGGAGTAGTTCAGCAGCTGGCCATTCAGGCTTATTGACTGTTGAAAGAAGATCTTGAACAAAATTTTCAAATAGTGGTCTGTAATCTTCTTCACCTTGCTTACTACCACATCTGTTTGAAGATAAATAATGAAAAGGCTGTGAATTTAGGTGACATGTCCACCAATATGACTGTAATTTTGTTAACTTAAGTTTTCCTCCCCATATCTAATAACAAGGTATAAGAGAGTACATTAAATATAATGTGGCATGAAATGAATCTATTTCTCAAATTTCATTCTTTCCCTTGTTAGCGAATTCATTTATAGGCTAGTATAAACATTATTTTCCAGCAAGTACACCACATTTTTTCAAATGACCACTCTTTCTCTGAGATTACCACAAATTCTTATGAAGGTCGACTAAACCTCTCTCTGCAAACTTTCCTATTCAATTAGAATTCCCCAAAAATTATTGTAGAAAAATTATAGAATTTCAATCCAGTACTTTAACTTGTGGAGTCAAACATATACATAAGTTCTCAAGAAGATTTTAATACTTCAAATGCCTCATTTTAAAGATTAGGAGACCAAGGACCACAGTGACATATTCAAGGTTCAGGTTATGGCAGGAAATTGGATTAACCATTTACCTGACATAAATAAACTTATTTTCTATACTGGGGAAATAAAAGTCAGATTATGTTAGTTTTGCTCACTTTTTAAGGAAGATGGAAAGGAAGTTTTGGGCTGTTCGCATGGCTGTTTCATAAGAGTTGGTAATGACAACATCTTGGTCAACCTAGATTGAGAAAAATGAATTTACAAAGATATAAGAAATAATAAAAAAATAAGTTTGTTCAGTTGCTACTGTCATGTTATTACTGAATAGGGGCAATACATTTAAACACTAAGAAGCTTATGGGGCATCTGGGTGGCTCAGACGGTTAAGCACTGACTCTTGATTTCAACTCAGGTCATGATCTCAGGGTCATGAGATTGAGCCCTGCTATGGATGTGGAGCCTGCTTAAGTTTCTCTCTCCCTCCCTCTGCCTCTCCCCCTCTTCCCTCTCTAAAAAAAGAAGCTTAAACTATTCTTCTATATATACAGACAGAAGCTACAATTAATAAACACATTCCAATACTTTATAAAAACTAAATTAAGGGCGCCTGGGTGGCACAGTGGCTTAAAGCCTCTGCTTTCGGGTCGTGATCTCAGGGTCCTGGGATGGAGCCCCATGTCAGGCTCTCTGCTGGGTGGGGAGCCTGCTTTCCCCTCTCTCTCTACCTACTTGTGATCTCTCTTTCTCTCTGTCAAATAAATAAATAAATAAAATCTTAAAAAAAACTAAATTAAAATAGTTCATTTTATTTATTAAAATATGAAAGTTAATAAATGTGGCTAGCAAATGCAGTATCAATAATTTCTTATTGACCTAGGTCAGAAGAAAAAGAAATTGACTGAAAATACAAAAAGAATTTAGAAAAAGGCATTTCAAGCTCAAAGTTTAGGAAATGCTGCAATACAATACAAAATAAAACTCAATTCCTTCATGGGAAATTTCAAGATTATATCTTAAACAGTCAATTCAAAGTTTTGGAAACTGAAAGGTGAAAAAATACATGAAAAAGTTCACTAGTTACCAGGAAAATGCAAAATAGAAAATGGTATCATTGCAGAATGACTAGACTAGGCAAAATCTAAAGGAAACAAAGCTAGAACAGTACTTTTTTGAGCAAATTGACAAGTTCTAGTAATGTTAAAAATACATGTAAAAAAATACATGTACACTATGATTTAATATTCTACTTCTACATATATCTAGAGAAACTCTTAAATCATGATACAGTTATATACCTTTAATCCAAGTCACAAGAGTCTGGTTTTAGTTATTATGTATTCAAAACAACACTGACTGAAAAAACAGTCATAAATGTCACTCTATCACTTACATAAGTTTAAAAAAATTATACACAGATAACTAAATATATAAATAAATGGAGGGAGATGAACATTCTCGTGATACCTGTCACCAAAGACAAGGGAGGAAAGATTGGAAAGAAAACAACCAGATTGGGAGAGCGACCTCAACCTTTTTGATAGGCATTTTTCACTTATTTACTTACTTAATTATATACTATTATATATATACACAAAATTCTGAAAATAACAGAAGAAACAAAATCATTCCTGGTATCTTTTTAACCTTTTATAATACTATAAGAACCTGGAAAAATTGTAAGCTTTGATGGGTAAAAGTTACAAAACCAAAAGCAAATCTTAGCTATAGTTACTCAACAGTGAGGCATAAATTCATCTTCTGCATGAGAATTACATTAATTATATTACAATCATATGTTACGTAGCAGTACAGATATTATATATAATAATATTCACTTGCACAATGACTATCTAACTTCTGACTTAGTGGTTGGAATAAAAAGCCTGTTAGCTATTATCATTCTTATTTTATAGCTGAAGAAATAAACTCAGATTAAAATAATCCATATGTCTCATGACTGGCAGACAAATGGTCAGTACCAGAACTCATGTTTCCTAAAAATTAGTCTAGTGCTCTACAAAGACACTAAAGACCAGCCATAAAAAAAAAAAAAAAAAAAAAATCCGTAAAGCTCTAATTAAGAACTTCAGTTTTATAAGAATGGCAGAGAATTTAGGTGCTTCTTCCTATAAAAGTACAATGTTATAAAAAATTCCTTACTTTTTTATTTGAGTCCTCTTCTGAATTAGAGTCCTTTTCTGATGATGGTAAGTGTACAACACACTGAATTAGTTGTAAAACCAGGGCTGTAACCATCTGAATATACATAGGCTCTCCATCCATATCACTACTATTTAACCTTTAATGGAGAAGAAAATATTTAAATCATACAAAGAATGAAGAGAATTTCACTCTACATGTCTCTATCTACATGACTCTACATGTCACCTATCAAATCTGAAAATTTCAGGATGCTTTACTAATATTTCTAGACATTACTTTTAGTGCTTGTAATACTGTCCTTAAGTCTAATTATTTTTAATAAATTAGAAAAAGTACCAATTAAATGTCTATACATACTTAGATAATTAAAATAGCCGAAGGAGAATGCAATATTTAACACAAATTTATATACTCTATATGCACTGCAAAGACTTATACATGAAAAATATCAAATATTTCTCAAAATGATTTTTAAAATGAGAAAAGTCTTCAAGATTTCCAAATGCCCATACATTCTGGTACTTATTTTCTTATTAAAATCTGCTACAGTCAGCTCTTGATCATCTGTGCTAGGGTGTGGGGGCGATGGCATAGAACATAAAAAAAACAAATTTAAATATTTAAGTCTAAAGATACTATAAAGGTGTAAGAATGCTCATATATCCTGATAGCTTTTCTTCAGGTTTAAGACTATATACAATTAGTCCAAAAAATTAAAGTATGAATAACTATTTTACTTAAGATAGCCTTTAAAACAATCTAAATATAAACCTATATGCCAGGTCAACACATTTAATCACTCAGGAAATTCTAATAGTTATGATAATGATGATGATTCCCTATGACAATAAAGACAATAATGCTGACAACAGCAGTGGATAACATTTCTTAGTTACCTTGTGCTTAGTGATGTAAGAGCATTTAATCTCCATGTCTATTCTCCATACTGCTGCCAGAGTAATCTTCCAGCTTTTAAAAATACTATTTAATGAGTTCCTACTGTATAAAGGGTTAAGTCCAAGTTCCTTAGTATGGGTTATAAAACACTTGAACTGCCCTTGACTTTTTCAAGCCGTATTTCCTATCATGGCTTCATCAGGGATGGTTTTGCCCCTCAGGGATATCTGCCAGTGTCTGGAGAAAATTTTGGTTGTCATAATTGGAGGGGGTGGGTGGGTGGTTTTCTTGTCATCTAGAAGTTATAGGTCAGGGATGCTGCTAAGCATCTTACCATGAACAGAAGAGCCTTTCACAACAAAGTATTAACTGCCCAGAATGTCAACAGCATCATGACTGCAAAACCCTATCATAGATCTTTACACCTTAGAATCAATGAACTTCTTTAAGTCCCCCAAATGTGCACTGCTTTTCGCATATCTAAGCTATTCATCATGCTGCTCTGACTGAATTGCCTCTCTTTTATTTGATCACTAAAATAAAAATCACAGATGATCAGGAATAAATTTATAAGGACTACAATATAATGTAATTCTTCATTGTACTTAGCCTTTGCTGTGATTAGTTACCTGAAGTTCCTCAAACTCCTCTTGCTGGTTGGTAATCTTGCAAGTGAAGTAAAAATTTCTTCCAAAATTAACTGTCTATGTTTTTCATATCTTGAGAATACCTATTTAGTAATTATAGTATTTCAAATTTAGTTTATTATAATCATTTGAAAACAAAAATACTAATCACATGATAAAAAATATCATCTGCCACTTACAATGAAAATGTTTTCAACATCTTCAATGACAATAACTTAATTTGCACTACTTTTCTGTCATTAATTATAACATTCTTGTAGAAGTTAGCATATACTAGTTTCATTTAGAGGATTATACTATCTTGGAGATGGAAAGACAAAATTTAAATGATTTTAGACAATTCTGATTTAATTATAGATATTAAGAAATTATTTCCCCTCTAAAAAATTTAGAGGGGAAAATAAAGACAAAATCAGAGAGGGAGACAAACCATAAGAGACTCTTTATCATAGGAAACAAACTAAGGGTTGCTGGAGGGGAGGAAGGTGGAGGAATGGTGTAACTGGGTGATGATGGACATTAAGGAGGCACATAATGTAATGAGCACTGGGTATTATGATCAATCACTGAACTCTACCTCTGAAAGTAATAATATACTATATGTTAATTGAATTTAAATAAAATAAAGGTTTAGAAGAGTTTAAAATATAAGGCACACAAAAAAGTCCTTATGCTGAAATAAATCTATGGAAAACTGCAATCTTCATTAATTTTTAAAATTTGAATTAAATGATATATTATTTTTCTGGTGGGATAACTAAAAGTATGAGTTTATACTTACTGCAGTGACTAACTTAATGGCACATAATTGTAGTTCACTGACATTTTCCACAAAAAATGGTGTTATTCCCATTGATGATACCTGCACACACAAAAAGTAATCAGTATACATCTCCAGTTGATTTCGGTTAACAGTCTACCTTAACTAAATTCCAAAACATTCATAAACTTACTGGAAAAAACCCGAGGACATTTTCTTTCCCCTCATTAATCATTAGTATCGATCTAGTTCTTTCTCTGCTCCTTTCACCCTCAAGCATATTAGTACATACTTTCTTTTTATAGCCGCCATTCCTCTAATCTCCACATTTTGAGTTGATAAATGTCACAATATATAAAAAAAATACATTTTGCTACTCTGGATGAAAATATTATGACATATTTCAAAGGAAATAATCATTTACCTTTAAAAAGAATTTAGAGTTTAGAGTTTATACTACATTCACCTTTACCCTAAATGTTTCTTTTTAAAACTTCCCTGGACTTATATTTCTTCATTTTATAATGGAAAAAATTATGAATGGAAAAAATTGAATGGAAAAAATTAACATTATGCTGGCATTATTACCGAATGAGCAAAACTATACTGAACTCACTTAGACTCTCTTTTCTTAACATCGTTTGGTCTAGAAATAGAATAAAATGCTTAAAAAAACCCACAAAACTTACCTGAAGAATTGTTGTGTCTGTAAGAAGCTGTATCTCTAGCAATTCGGATAAGCTGCTAACAATGTCACAAACTTTATTATAAAGCATTACTATTACTCTCTGCTTATGAGTAGAACACTTAGCCCGTTTTGCCTTTGAACTTAACAAGCCTCCTAAAATGAAAGAAAAATTTCAAAGAAGTAATTTATCAACTTTTAATAAACAGTAACAAAACTGTATTCTCAATTAAAGGGAACACATTTTGGGGGGGGGGGCTATATAAAAATATAACCTGGCAAATAAAGCTATTTATTAAAACAGAAAATTATTCTCTAGGGATAGCTAGATAGCAAGTAATCATTCTTGTAACAGATAATCTATGGCACTTTCTAGTGGCTCCTAAATTCTTGTAAAATATATATCTTTATTTCTATTTTTTTCTCATTAGTACAGGAAGAGTAAGGTTATATTTCCCTTTAAATTAACATGCGATTATTAAACAATAAGTAATTATCTGTAGATATTTATAAACCAAGTATGTCCCCCTCTCCTTAAAGGTACACGTTAAGTATTTCACAGCTTGTTTATTTATAAAGGTAATAAATAAGAGAAAGATTAAACATCTTTAATCAATCCACTTTGTAGATAACTAATATTCTGCATAAAATTAGGGTGAAGTGATAAGTAGAACCAGAAACTAATATTATCTAGGATTTTCCCTGACCAGTAGAAATCACTTCCATTATATGTAAATATTTGCTAAAGAAATTACACCTGAACAAGTACTGGATTAACTAAAAGTTCTATATTCCAGTCAAATCAAAGCCAGTATTTATTACAATTTAAATGATCTAGCAATTTTTGTGCCATTTTAAGTTACTGCATTCTGACCCAACATAATAAAATTATATAATAGATAATTTTGACATAATACTCAGACTTTCAATATAAAAAGAGAAACTAACCTCCGTGAGGATCTAATCTGTAAACAGGATCATACTGAGGATAAAGTGTATTCTGCAAATGAAATTTAGTGTATTGTATAACTCTTTCAATTACATCCTCAATATATACAGCTTTTGGCATGTTAGGGGATGTCATAATGTTGATAGTTGTAAGACAGGCATCTGCTGATTTTGTAACTCTCTCCATAATAAGGTCTCTCCATAATCTTTCTTCATCTTCGGTATCGTTATTCTATAAAACAGCACATTGTTAATGAAATGGAAATAAATACATTTATAGGTTAAAATATTAAAAATTATGATATATTCGATTTTTATGGTAAATGTTTTGATGTATGTACATTTTTTTTTAAGTAAGCTCTACACCCAATGGGATGCTTGAACTCATGAGCCCAAGATCAAGAGTCATGTGCTCTACTGACTGAGCCAGCCAGGTGTTCTGATGCATGTACATGGATGTTCATGAACATCAGGAATGAAGTACAAATACTGATGTTACTTGAAGATTTTTGTTTCAAATTTTTCAAACATAATTCACTCTATCTCCTAATTTCACCACTAGATGACACCCTAATAACAAAATTATAGTATCTTCAATGTACTTTATCCAAACCTAAGATTTTAGCCAACGACTATAATTGTATATAAATAATTTTATGTTTGGAGTATAAACATGATAGTCAAAACTTTGCAAGTTCTGCTTGTTGTTGTGAGAACAAAGCAAAAATTAAAATGACGAATGGTAAAGCTGCATTTAAAAGTAGTAAAATGTTACTGACTCAATCATTCCCATATTTGTTTTTCAGAAACAGTATCTTTGAAACAGAGATTAAAAAGTAGTTATTATGCGGACTACTGAAAACATAATTTATTTTCTAAAATGGATAATTTGACAACTGACAGAAGATTGCATTTTAATTTATACACTAGCAACGTGCATTACAAATGGGAAGGAATGCTTTTACTTTTTTATTTTTAAAGATTTTATTTGAGAGAGAGAGACAGAGGACACACAAGCAGGGGGAGGGGCACAGGGAGAAGGCTGCTGAGCAGGGAGCCCAATGTGGGACTTGATCCTAGGACCCTGGGGTCATGACCTGACCCCAAAGGCAGATGCTTAACCGATTGAGCCACACAGGCGCCCAGAAAGAGTACTTTAATCTTTGAGAGTGAAAATCCTTCTCTCACATTTTACTTAGGAAATACTAACTTTATACTCTAGGAATACTTTCAAATGCATGCTATGCAAAGCTTATACCTGGGAAATGAAGCAAATAAAAGCATGATATATGTAAAGCAGAGAAGGGCTTTCTAATCACTAATGCCTACGAACTCCAATAGTACTTTCCTCAATAAGCTTTCTTCCATTTTACTGCTTGCATACAACTCAAAAAAATAAGATAAAGTAGCTTTTCTTTAATATTAAAATTGTTGTATGAGAGAGTCAGCTAAAGAGGTTTATCGCTCATGTCAAATGTTAAGATTATCTGCAACACATTAAATAATGCTATGGCTTCAGGAATTAGAATAATTTCAGACTGAGTCAGCGAGCTCTCCAGAACCCTATAGATTCTTGAGATTTATTACATTTCTTGTCAAAATGTTTCAAATAAAATTTGTAGACTAAGGATGTAGTAGATTGTCTCTACCGGTTTCCCTAAGTTCTTTGTTTTTGATTCAAAAACTAATTTAAAAGGGCACTGGAAAAATATAGACATATTTAAGAAACCACAGAAATACCATCTGAGGAGCGCCTGAGTGGCTCAGTGGGTTAAAGCCTCTGCCTTCGGCTCAGGTCATGGTCTCAGGGCCCTGGGAATGAGCCCCTCATTGAGCCCTGCATCGGGCTCTCTGCTCAGCAGGGAGCCTGCTTCCCCCTCTCTCTCTCTCTGCCTGCCTCTCTGCCTACTTGTGATCTCTCTCCTTCTGTCAAATAAATAAATAAAATCTTAAAAAAAAATACCATCTGAGTTTATTTTTCTACATTTTTTATTCTATGTAGATCACTTAGCAATCCTGTGGCTTGGGCAAACTCAAGAACATTTCTCTCATAAGATCCAGTGCATGTACTAAATATCCATAGTATATATGCAAACATGACAATGGAAATACCTATATCAAAAGTGTTAATAGTGGTTATTGCTGGATGAGAATATGGACCTTTTTGAGTTGGTGTTTTGGAAATTTTCTGCAATAAGGAAAATTCAGTAACTTAAAACTTTCCCAAGTTCTTACCTCATACTAAATGCCCATACATATTAGTGTTTGTATTCATTAATGGTAGAGCTATCAAGATCAATTTGAATATACATATGATTTTGAAAGCCTGCTACAATTTTAAGAAGGTAGATTCCAGGCAATTTACTTTTATCAGTTTATAAATCATTTTATTATGTTGTTGCTGTTTTTGACATAAAGGTACTAAAATATATTAATAGCTGCTGCTAACGTTTATTGAGAACTTAATATGTGGAGACATTGCATTTTACATGAATTAATTTATTTAATCCTTTCAATGACAATTTGAACTAGGTATAAAAATGGTATAAAGGTGCCTGGGTGGCTCAACTGGTTAAGTGTCTGCCTTCTGCTCAGATCATGATCTCAGGGTCCTGGGATCAAGCCCCAAGGCGGGCTCCCTGCTGAGCAGGGAGTCTGCTTCTCCCTCTCTCTCTCTCTGCCCCTCCCCTCCATTCATATGTGCTCTCTCTCACAAATAAATATATAAAACCTAAAAAAAAAAAAAGGTATATAAGGATTACTGTTTTAGGATACGTTAGGAAAGCAGTATAAGGTTTCTATTTAATTCTCCAGGAAGGTCAAGAAAAAGAATTACTATCATTTCATAAGTGAAAAAATATTTTAAATATAATCATACACAAGGAAGATCATAATGTAAAATTAAAGAACAGTCCTGTAAATTGAAACGAATTTACATTTGTTGTCTGTTTATGTTAAAGCTATGAACCAACAGTGTAATTCTGAATTACTAAAAGTGTAATTTAGTAGCACTGCTAATGAATGTAAGAAGCTCAAATAAATCAAATTTGAGATTTCCCGTATAATCAGAGTTCTTTTGAAAAAGACTTGTATCTTAACTATAGTAAAGGTAAAATTAACAATACAGATCTTGAACTTACATGATTTAACAAAGTGGAAAGCTTTGACCCATCTTGAATATTCTTCTCCAAGATATTTAGGACTTTCACAGTTTTGTCAGTGGAAAGCTAAAATAGCAACATATACATATATATATATATTTTTAATCAATCATTGGTAAAAGAGATAAATTAGTCAAGAAATTAGTATAATTATCACCTTTGGGCTACAGAACATATAACATTACCACCCGCTTAAAGAGTGGGAAAAGTAAATTTTCCCACTTAGACTCTCTACTTAAATCTGAATTATGTAGAATTAGTCACTTGTTTCTGAAAGACAGAAAAGCAAACAGAGAATGGGCACGTATGTATACTACTAACTAAACTCTTACCATATAGCTAGTTAAGATTTAGTTTGTTCTGATGCCTGGCTCACCATTCTTGTGGCAGTGATACTGAACATGTATATGAACACACACACACACACACACACACACACACGCGCGCGCGCACTCTTTCTAAGTTTTCATGTGTTGATTTAACTATATGGTTTTCACACTACAGTGTTATTCAGCAGGTATCTTAAAATTCAAGGTGATATTATGAATAAAGCATAAAATTGTAAATGATTAAAGTTACAAATCTGAAGTAATATTTTATTTTTTTCCAGAAAAAATTTTTATTTTGAAAAATATCTCCTATTTCATTTCTTAGAAAGGATGCTTTCTCTATCAAAAAATTTAGTAGCCGATTTCAAGGTTCTGCTAGGAGGCAACTGTTACTCATATTCTTCTGATTGAACAGGTCTCCTTTTAGACTCCTAGCATGCATTTAGGACTCTCAAACAAAGAAGTCAGAAGAGTCAAATGGAAGGATCAGTAGAGTAACTGACATTAAGTACATTTTGATTATTTATGCTGGAGTACAGAAACAAGTTCCCCCAAATACTACTTTAGATAATTTCATAACAGATTAAACTACTCAGACTTTTGCTAAACTTTCCATACTTTGAAAATACCCAGCAAATTCACCTTGTGAAAATGAAATATTAGCTATATGTAATTATGGAATTTATGAAATAAAACCTAGGACTGGCAGTGTACTTTACAAAATTGATGCCATTTTCCTACATAAAAAATAAGTCAACATACCCCCCACTGCATATAGTAATACCATTACGAACTAACAGCACATTAATTACTGGTTAACAAAGTGATACGACTGGCTTTAAAAAATCAAATTCATAGAAACCTTTGTGCACTGTTGGTGAGAATGTAAAATGGTGCACCTACTATGGAAAACAGTATGGAGGGTCCTCAAAAAACTAAAAAAGAAACACCATAAGATCTATCAATTCCACTTCTGGGAATATATCTGAAGGAAAAGAAAACACTAGCTTAAAAAGATATATGCACCCCCATGTTCACTGCATGATAATTTACAACAGCCAAGATATGAAAGCATCCAAAGTATCCACTGATGGATGAATGGACAAAGAAAGTACTGCGCATGCGCACACGCACACACACACACACACACACACACACACACACACACACACAATGTCAATGAAATATCTTGCCATAAAAAAAGGAAATCTTGCCATTTGTGACAATATGATTAGTCCTTGAGGGCATTATGCTTAGGAAGTCAGACAAAGACAAATGCCATATAACCTCTCTTACATGTGGAGTCTAAAACCACTACCGAAAAACAACCAACCAAACACACAGACACAGAACAGATGGGTGGTTGCCATAGGGGTTGGGGATAGGGGCTAAGGTAGGTGAAGATGGTTAAAAGGTACAAATTTCCTGTTACAAGATAAATAAATCCTTGGGATGTAATGTATAGCATGGTGACTACAGTTAATACTATCCTGCATATCTGAAAGTTCCTAAAGGAGTAGAACTTAAAAGTTCTCACCACAGGGGGAAAAAAAAAATTGTAACCATGTATGATGATGGATGTTAACTAGATTTACTGTTGTGATCATTCTGCAATATATACAAATATCAACTGGTTATGTGGTAAACACGAAACTAATATGATGTCAATTACATCTCAATAAAAAATCAAAATTCATGGCACATTTATTACTTAGAATATAGGCAATATATAAACAAAAATATGTTTTAACTTGGTAAAAACATCAAAATATTTTCTAGTCTACTTTAAAATTATAAAATTAAAAAAACTAAGTTTAAAATGTTTAGAATAAACTGTACAGGTAAATGATCTTTTATTTGTTCTCATTCTTGAAGAACAACACATTATCTCCATATTATAGACTAGGAAATTAGGAGACTTAGAGTAGATAATTCTATACAACAGGGAGCCTGCCCTGGTTAGAAAAGAAGGGAGGATTCATCTTGAAATTGTATTTGCACATCAATCACACAGTAGTTTAGAGAGTAAATGGTGGCTCATAAAGATTATGGGAAGCCATCCCTTGATGTTGTCACTATTGTTAGAAGTTATTATCAATGAAAAAAATACTCTGCTATTCCATTAGAATAGAATGAGACTATTTAGCAACAGAGAGCGCACAAGAAAGTCAACTCACAAAAATTATTATAAAGCCTACAGTAATGAGGCTAGGTATTTATTACAATTAATGTGTTGAGACTGTAGCTTTACTCTTTCACCACTCTCAATGACTTAAGCTAATGCTAAAAGAAAATTTTAGTGTATTTCTACATTTGAATAATATAAATACGTTTGAATAAATATAACATAAAAACCAGTTTGTTTCCTCCAGACAATGAAAAAATAAAAACAGTGAAAAAAAAAATATCCAGGCCAACGCCACTTTCAATGGATAATATGATTTTCTTTAGAATAATTTACAGAATACTTCTTTGAGTCTTGTTTAAAAAAAAAAATTCATTTAGACTCTCAGAAGACAACCATAAATTATTTTCATTATTATTTACTTTATGTAATCTTTGTAATTTACCTTGAAAACTTTAATTTCAAACATTAGACCGTAAGTAAATATATAAATTTTTCTTTATTGTGATACCTTATCCATTATACCCATTGCTTTAATTTTAGCAGATTCACTGCCGAGTTCATTAAGCTGATGTTTTCCTAAAAGAAGTTCCTGAGGAATTTCATCATCATCACCTGAAAAACCAAACCAAACAGTTTAGGTACAATAAATAGCTTAAAATAGTAAGCTTAACTTTTTAATAAAATCTAGGGACACACAAACAAATATAAACAAACTAAACAAATAACAACCTAAGAAGCCTCTGTAAACCTCAAGCAAACCCTGAATGAAAGGACAGGGATTAAAATGAAAGTTCTGACTAAGACAGGAGGAGATAGATCTCTTATCTTCACTACTTTAGATATACTGCTGACCCTTCTCAACCAAGCTCTCTGGCCCTAAGGCTGACCTGAGGGACTACATCAACGTTCTCTTATCCCCTCTAGCTTCTGTTTGGGTTCAGCTAGTGGACTGCCCTGTCAGAAGATCAAAGAGGAGAGCGAGGTCAGGGTATTTATGTCCCTGATTCCTTCCTTGTAAGGTCTCCTTAGAGTGCTTATGTCCTCTGACCAGAAAGGTTACTGCTTTTTTTTTTAAGGAAGTCATTATTTTCCCTATAGAACTGAGTTCTGGTAACTTCTCTTTAGCCTTGTTCCTTTTGGAGTAGGGATGGTAACAGTTCCATAGCTGTTAATCATAGACTCTGGTACTATTCTGTCCTCAACTCTGTAACTGGTCTCTTTCTAAGTAAGTCCTCCTCAAATTATCCTAATTTGAGAGTGCCATCTGTCTTCCTGTTGGGATCTTAGATGACATGGAAGACAGTTTCTCAGCACACAATTGGTATGCCAAATAATGGAGACATGCATTAATGATACTTAGGCAAGTAACTTTCACAAAACAAATACTTTTAAGATAAAGGTTAATATAATATAAAGGGTAATATACCTTTTAAGACATTTTCAAATAGGTGGACTCCTATGAAAATTACTGTATATTATATGGCTTTTGTATAAATTAGGCACTAATGTTTGTACCAGCTATAGGCGGCATAGAATTGTTGAGAGTAGGTCTCAATACTATAAGCAGTGTTACATTTCTATATTTAAAGATATGATCTTTACATATTATTATAAAAGGAATATATGAATATATTAATCCTACTGTATTCTAATCGGTTTACTATTTTGTTTTCCATAGGAGATTCTGTATTACTTAAAGCCAGTGGCTAGGGTATTTATCTTTGCATCTCTAGCACTTAATATACTGCTGACAAAGAGTAAGTACTCAATAAATATTGGCTATAAGAATAAAGGAGCAGATGCATGGATTCCTATTTCTGCATCCTTGCTCATATCAGTACTCTCCTTATCTATCATTATCTATCTCATGTCTCATCTGAAAAAAGTTTCTTTAATTACTATCACACATTGGGGAGTGTATGTGCTATGGTGAGTGCTGTGAATTGTTTAAGACTGATGATTCACAGACCTATACCCCCGAAGCAAATAATACATTATATGTTAATAAAATAATATTAAAAAATAAAAATAATTATTATCACCTACTTTGGTAGCTGCATTCTCAGGATTCCAAAGACACTATCAATAATAACTTAATCATTACATTAAAGTTTTCAGTTTCTTGATAACACAGACTACACTTGAGGGGTGCCTGGATGGCTCAGTCAGTTAAGCACCTGCCTTTGGCTGAGGTCATGATCCCAGGATCCTGGAATTGAGTCCCACATCAGGCTCCCTGCTCAGCTGGGAGTCTGCCTCTCTTTCTCGCTCTCTCTCTCAAATAAACAAACAAACAAACAAACAAACAAACAATCTTTAAAACAAAAAAACATAGACTACACTTGACTCTACAACTAGATTTTAAGTTTTTTCAGAACACAGACCATGCCTCTATATCCACTGGAGAACGGGCAGAAAGATAGACACGTAGGTAAATAAACATATTTAAAATGGACTTTATATTTAGAGGTAAACAAATATATATTAAAATGATTTTACCAAATGCAGTAAAATCCATATCTTCTAAATTATCCAAAATATTCTCTATTGAGGCTGTGAATCTTTTAAAAGTTGAAGAATCCATCATTTCTACAAACAAGAAAAAAGAAAAACTTATTGCATTACATGTAGAAAACTAAAGTTAAAGACTGTGAACAAAGACAAACTAAAATGTTACCTTCAGGTGTTAGTTTTGGTTCATAAGCTTTCCTCTTCTTCTGTTTTTCTTTTTTCTTCATTTTTCTAGCAACTAAAATAAACAAAGAAATATTGAAATACAGGAATGACAATTTAAAATATTTCTATTTTTGCTTCTTGTTTCCTCCAGAACATTAAATACTTAAACAATAACCACTACCATTCCAAACTAAATATATACTTCTGTCTTAACAATTAGGAGTTGTTAATTAACTCATAAAAAGGTATCAAATATTCTTCAAAGTTAAAGACCTAAATTTAAAGCAGCTTATGTAAGAAATCCGTTGACACTGATGAATTACCCTCACTAAGGCTGGGAGGAGGAGAATAATCTTCCATGTCAGAATCTGATGGGCTTCGGTTTCGGTAACGACCACCACCCGAACTCCTTCTTCCTTCATGAGAATGGCCACTTCTCCTATGATCCCCAGAACTTCTTCTGTCACGCTCTTCATATTCCCAAGCTTTATCATCATCTTTTTTATGTCGTTTCCTAGAGGCTAGAAGCAAATCCCCATGACAAATAATTTACGTCATTTAAAAAGACTTAAAACTTGTACTTCACAAATGAACCACATGGGAGAAAATCATTGCATGGGTCTAGGAAATTAAGTCATTCTATTTAATCAGACACATAAATTATGGTATAGAAATGGAATCACTTATTTTAGCATTATCCTATTATTTTAGATTTAAAGATTTCTACATGAATTTGGTTTGCTAATAAATTGGAATGTCCTGGGAATTAAACAGAGCTCATTTCAAAGAAAGGTATTCAGTGAGATGGTAAAGATAATATCTAACCATCAGGATTAATTAAGGTATGTAAAACAATCTTTATCTAGGATTCAGATGAAAAACAGAAACACCTTAAAGTATTTGGATTATTGATGGGGAGCAGAGTTTGGAGGAAAAGTAAACCTTTGAGAAAGTGCTACAGCATATGGAGGAACCATGTATACGAACAATGAAAAGCCAAGTTAAGCCCACAACTTAGGTATAAATTCAATAGACTCTGATAATTGAACATCACAGACCTACAGAGATAGAATAAATCTGTACAGTTGTAAATACTCATATACTGAATTCAGTTCTCGAACAATGTAATTGCTTAAACCCAAGGAGAAAAGCTTTTAAGCATATACATGCTTCATAAACATATTTATATAATGTTACCTTTAGTCCCTTCCCCAACCTTCCAAGGGTCTAAGCATTCCATTCAAAACACTAGTACTGACAAGAACTTCTAGGCAGAACTGGCAAATAGATTTCATCTGACACATCAACTCTGATCAACTGGTAATTGCTGCCTAGAGCTTTATATTTCCCCAAGAAAACATTATATTTCAACAAGAAAGACTGATTAGAAATGTTTGTCCTATGAGAAATAGAGGGCAGTACAAGTGACAAATATTTACCATACCTGCTCTAGGATGTAGAATCATCAACTTAAAACTAGGATAGAGAACTGTGTCCTCTATCTTGGCATCCTGTTATTTTGACTACTTGTTGATGACAATGAAATATTTCCTAGTCTGTTGAACTAAATCTGACTCCCTTGCTTTCTCTGAACTAGCTTCTATTTCAAATTCCTAACTATGATCAAGAACAAAATACTTAAGACAAAACTCTTGCTTGAATCCCTTTAAATCCTAAGATTCAAGGATGCCAACCTCTGGCCCATGCACTCTATCTATGCTTGTGCTGGTGCCTTTAGGTGTGGGTAAGCAATGTCTGTACCCTGGCTAATCTTATCCCGACATGCTGCCTCAGCTATTTCTATTCAAGAATCTAGTTTGGTTTCTGGTTCTGGACATTTCTGTCCAATCTACTGACAGCATAGTAGAAAAAGATAATTTTGTTTCCTCTTCTTTTTGGTCACAGGCTTGGCATAGCAAGATAGTTCATAAAAAAAGACAAACAGGAGTGCATATATTTAAATCTTCAATGATTTTCTTCATAATTAGGCATAAATTTGACACGAAATATGAGGAAGAAGTAGGACTTTCCCCCCTTTACAATTAGGGTATGCCCCAGTACATTCTCTTAGTGAGAGGCTGCCTTATAAACTAATATAAGGTGTGTCTGCGTGTGTGCGTGCATGTGTGTGTCAGAGAAACAGGTAATTTATGTAGCATTCACTAAATATTTTTTCAACAAGTACTAAAATACCTACCAAATATGAGGAATAACAACTAATAAGTTCAGAAATGTGCAGAAAGTTGTATTCTATGACCTCAAATATGACTTACTTAGTCCTTCTGAATTTTAATTTCAGAAGAAATCCATTTCAAGCATTTAATTCTATGATTAGAAAACATCTTACAATTGTTAGCAAGAACATACAATATACCGTATTTGTGGTAACTTTATACGCCTTGAAGATTTTTGGTTTACATTCATTAAACTTTAGGAAATTTGGATAAAAATTGGATGGCAAATTAAAAAAAACCCACCCAACTTCTATGATACAGTGTGTTGTAATAAGGTTATCAGGATCCCAATTCACTGTTACCAGTTTGTTCTTTCTCTATTGCCCTCATAACCCTGAAAGAAGTAGGGGAGGAGCTCAGCAGACAGGGTAGGTAAAATATGCCTTGAGTGTCTTACACCTTCCCTTTCTAAATTTTATCTATGTTGCTCCTTAGCTTACAAGTCTTCCTTCCTCTTTCTCCAGCAAACCAATGACCTTGTATTTGTGTTGCGGCTACCCAAATCTATGTGGCTGAACTTTCAAAGTTACCCCTCCACCCTTCCGCCATCCTTCAACAAAACAATCGCCTTAGTTTTAGATTTTTAGGAAACCAGTTTGATTAAACTGCATCAAAACCTTAAGTTTTTAAAAGTCTCTGAAAGCAGCGTAATGCTTGTGCTTATGTTCTCATAATACTTCTACATTTTGTACTACACTGTATTTTCACTACATTGTTTTTGTCGTGGTATAATGACAATTTGGTTGTTTATGTCAACAACCAACTGAAATTCTTTCATCTCTCCAATCAGTGTCTCCAGAGTCAATTTTTCTATAGTTACTTGTATAGAAATAAACTAAGAAAAACAAGAAGCTAGTCTGAGGTCTCTTGAAAAATCCAGAGAAACTTCTTGCACCTAGCAGGTAGAAGCTGAGGTTTTCTAACAATATCAGCTTTCAATATACTTGGAATAGCTGTAACAGGATCCATGGCCTTAAGATGACACTACATGGTCCCATAAGATGAAACAACAGCTCTCATAATAGAAAGCAAGGAAAAGAATAGTGACTGCACTGATGACAAACATAAGGCATGTGTGGCTCTCTCCCCTATTTTACCCTCGGTGGGAATTTCTGATTATGCTATCCTTTCTACTGAACTGTGAGGTAGCTTCAAAATTCTTATCAGTTTAGCAATGCAGGGAGCCACTCTCAGTTAGATGGAGTTGAAGTATGATTTGAAATCAATCTGCAATTAAGGAACTCCTCCTTCTTAGCTATTCCCTTTAGAAATGGGTGATGTTTCAGGGATGGGGGAGAAGGAGGAAGAGTAAAGGAGAGGCATGTAAATAAAGGGGAGTGAGTTTCAGGGCCACCAGATCTCCTTTTTCCTCTCTCTTTCCAGAGCATATGTTCCCATATGACCAAAATGTTTGATTATAATGAAAAAGTATTAACTTTAGCCATTAAAATATATTACATGTAAATACATCTCATGATAACAAGTTATGACAATTATACATATAATTGTTAGATTTACTTTGCTATATATTTTATTTCAATTTTAAAACTTTGTTCATATTTGTTCAGTATTCATAGTCTACTCCTCATAGCTCAAGAGCTCACAATTTAAAGAAGATCAGAGTAAATGAACATTGAAAACTTTGGAAGAGGTGAAGGATTTCCATCAGCAATATACATTTAAAATTGGCAGCATGCATCTGTCCTTCCTGCCCTTGCTTGTCACACCTCAATCTATGGAAACTAGGTGGAAAAGGTAGAACACACTGGTGGTCTTCCCACTTCTTTTGGTCATAATGACTAAGTCAGTTGGCACACAAGTGAAGATCTCCCATAGTCTGTTTCCACTGAATGCCGTTTAAGTCAAACAAGGTTGCTGACCCCTCTTGGCTAGGCTCAATTCTCTTGCTCCAGAAGAAGGAAGATAGGGATAAAAGAGAAGAACTTTTTCAGTGGACCAGTAGGAAGACAGGCGAGGTATAGCAAGTCTAGTGCAAAGACAGGTGATCACAGTGTTGTAGAGAGGTAGCTGTGTAGTGAAGAAGCCAGCTCTGGAAAACAGTGAAACAAGGGAGGAATTCCAGGACACAGCTGGGCAAAAAGGAGAAGCCAGGTCCAAACCACACAGATAACTGGCAATGTGGCTAATCCATTCATAATTTAGTGATAGTATGGTTTTAAATATTTCTTCACCTGGCTATCTCCTATGTGTCCTTCAAGACTCAACTCAAGTGTCACCTCTTCCAGTAAGCATTGCCTGAACCCCCAAGTATAATTCTGATGCCAATCCAGTGTGCTCCCATAGCACCCTGGATTTACTTATTATCACTGTCCTTTTCTCACTGCACTACAACTGTTTACATATTTCCCCCATTAGACTGAAGGCTCTTCAAAGACAGGGGCCACATCTTATTTGTATTTTTCTTCTCAGTGCCTAGCATATATAGTAGGAGCTCAATAAATGTTCGCTAAATATAGACACATACCTGTGTTTTTTGACACTATTTATAGCTCATTAAATTTTTTTCTTGGTGCCAACTGATCTCATCTTTCGCATATTTTTTAAGTATAAAGAAAAAAACTTGCTATACTATATTATTAAGAATTAAGATCACTGTTCTCTTCCTAACCCCCCAAATTACGAATGAGACAAACACATCAATCTGCTTAATTCTAAAGTAATAATAAAGTTATGTGATACTTACATTCAAAAGCTTCATCACTATCATTATCTTCATCTGAA
Source organism: Nasua narica (assembly GCA_028533885.1). NCBI lineage: Eukaryota > Metazoa > Chordata > Mammalia > Carnivora > Procyonidae > Nasua > Nasua narica. The sequence goes on from CM052809.1 coordinate 113,067,044, forward strand.
CTGATTTCAGCATATTTTGGCTTTTCATTAACTGTGCTACGCTTGCGTTTATTCATTTTCACACGTTCACAAAGTGGCATGGTGGATTCAATTTCTGCCAGAAGTTCAGGGGGTAATTCTTTTAACACTGATTGATCTATACTACCTATTAATGAAAGGTAAGAAAAGAATTTAAATCTGAAGATAAAAGGGAAATTTTAACTTAATTAGCACAATAAAAATGAAATATTAGTATTTATGTAAGTTTTCTAAGTCAGCTTTATATTTTAATAAAACATATATTTACAACTCTACTAAGGTTTCACCCTGAACTGGTAATGCAGTTTTTATACATATATCATTATATAACTTAAAAAACATAAAAAGGGTAGTTACCTCATCAATTTTTGATACATCACCTTCATTTGTCTGTACAGACTAAAAACTTTCTAAAACAAGAGATTCACTGGCATTATCCAGTCTATATGTAGTAAGGGATTCATCTCGCATTCTTGGTAGCTCCCAAATTTATTTTACAGAAGTCTGGACCACTGAGTTTGAAAGTAGTACTACCTCTCAGTGCAAATTTGCAGATTTGGAAGACATTTATCATTCCCTTCTCTTCCTCTACGCTCTTGGTTGTGTGCTGTGGCTGGGACAAGAGTTTTACATGCTTTCACCTATCACTTGTCTATTTGAGAGGCATGGTAATGTCTTCAGTATTACAAAGAATTTCCTCAAATAGATAAACCACTACATGCATTAAACTGAAGAAAACAAAAACATGAAAGGCAGGATAAATAAAAACATATTAAAATGCAAATGTCATAATTAAAATAGTAAATTCAAGTTTGTTATGAAATAAAGTTCATATTTTCCCATGAAAGACAGGATAAAAATATACCAACATAGTAACATTAACGTAATATTTACTACTTAATCCTACACACATATACACAAATACACTAACAGTTGCTATAAAGAAATAAATTCTTAACATCCTACTGAGAGCTTAAAAACAAAGAGGTGCAAAAGCTATTTATTCAGTATAATTTGTCCTTGATGACTATTAAAGATGACAATTTTAAATTACTTACCCTTGTAAATCTTTGAGTGGAAGTATAAAAATGATGTCTTACCTGCTAAATTTTAGAATTTGGGAGCAAAGAGTGTCTTAGAGGTTTACAGCAGGGAATATTAGTAACTATAATCAACCTTACCCTACAACATTTGAATGATAATAGTACTTACATAAAGGAAGAAATAAATCAAGACAAAATGAATGGGTACTGAGTCAGACAATCTCAAAGCCTCAATATATAATCCCAGTAATTTAAGAATATAAAACATAAATTATTAATCTTGATGGAAGAATAATCCTTTTTTATTCTTTCTGCAACTTTTATTCAACATCATGAAGTTATTTCAGTTAACTTTGTCTTTTATTCTTCTAAGAACAGAGCAAAAATTTTACCCAACAAAGATGTAATACTTGTGAATAGTAACATTACAAAGACTTCATTGCTGAGAATCCTGACAAACTAATGTTGAATGTACTTATCTATGTCACTTTCAAATCATGCAACACTACTCTGTGCCGGCTTTCTTAATTCAACTGTATTTTATCAGTGAGGTCCACTTTTTAGAATATTGATACAGGTAAAAGAAACCAACTTTGCTTTGGATTGTCCTCGGCCCCAAGGTAAACACACCATGCACCTCATTTAAAAGTCCTTAATGTCTTGGGGTGCCTGGGTGGCTCAGTCAAATAAAATTTGCCTATTTTATAGGCAAATGAAGACATTTCCCAAATTTAAAAAAATGGAAATGTTTTCTTTTTTGTACTATCTAAAATGTTTTGGGTATTTAAATATAGACAGCTCAAAGTATTTGGCCTTTAGTCCATCATGAAATTTTTTAAAAAACAGATTTCCTGATTATGTTCTGCTTAGATTAAATTCCCATTCTCAGAGACATATACTGACCTGATACTAATAACCCAGAATTAAAATTATTCTGCAGATAAATATCCAAAAATAATCAAGGGTCAATATATGTACTGGTACTTGTACTCTCTTTACAATGGTTTATCAGATCCCCAGAGCACGGAGTCTGCTCTCTTCTTTCTCTTTAAAAAAAAAAATTCCTCACAATAGCCAGACATAGAAAACTTATGTCATATATTTGATAAAGCAGGCATCAAAGTTTATTCATTGTAATTTACCATCTCTTACACCCTAACTTAAGAAGAATGCTATCAAATTTAAGAGCTTTTGTATTCTGTAGATCATTTTAATGTCTGTATAACTCTGAAAGTTACAGCAACATAATTCAAAGACCAAATGTTTCATTTCTGAAGATGATCCAACTTAAGAAAAAAAAATCCAGCAATAGGTAATATCTCTCAACGTACCATCCTCTGAAAGTAAATTGTTTCATTTTGAATAGAAACACCTATTCCATAGGTTTATGCATTTTCTGAATTAAACATCCTTTCTTCCTTTCAGTAAAAGACTTTATAAATTGATTCAGCCAAGTCCCTTGATTACAAAGGTTAAAAGAAAATATTTGACTTTCCTATACTCATAATCTGCATATTTAATACATTACCAAGGACTGAATAACTGACTCAGCTTCAAAAATCTGAAGAAACAGTGAGTACCTCAAATGATGCCCATGATGTATTTGGTTACATTCTCTCCGCTGAATTAGGAAGAATCCTCCAAATGTAAAAATAATATCTATTTCTCAACACAATGATTTTATAAATTATTATTGTTTGTGGAGTTATTTTTTCTTATAAACTTTAGATTGCTAGTACTTTATGATTATCTTTCTCACCTCATTTCTCCCACCCCGGTAACTTTTTTCTTTAAATCAGGTGTTTGAATTACCATAAAATTTTAAGTTATTGGCTTGAGGGGATAATGTAATTTATTTATTTTTTTTTTTTAAAGATTTTATTTACTTATTTGACGGAGAGAGAGAGATCACAAGTAGGCAGAGAGGCAGGCAGAGGGAGAGGGGGAAGCAGGCTCCCTGCAGAGAGCCCGATGTGGGGCTCGATCCCAGGACCCCGAGATCATGACCTGAGCCGAAGGCAGAGGCTTTAACCCACTGAGCCACTCAGGCGCCCCGGGGATAATGTAATTTAGTCACAATTTTGTGAAGTACTACACTTTGAGCTTTTGTAGATATATAGACATAGTCTATATGCACCTCTATAGTGCACCTCTATTTTCTAGCCCTCATAAAGCTAAAAGAACACATTTACTTCTAGACGTGCTACATTTTCATAATCTTGGATTTCAACTATAATCAATCATTAGCACACTCAGCAGATTATTAAAACCAGACTACTAAGTCTCAAAGTCACTAATCTGATAACTAACAATGTATTGTTTGTTTTTTTGTAAGCAAAAAACCACCCCAAGATTAAAACAAACCATCTCAATTAATAAACTCTTTAGGACTGAAGATTCAGACAATGGAAACCAGTCATGTTTGCAAGTCATAAACTTGCAAATTATGTAAGTCAAAAAAACATCTTAGGTATAATGTAATTCAGTGACAATTCTTAGAATAACCTACACAAATTACAGGGGAGTAGCATCAAATGGATCTTTAAATTTAATGAGAGGCCAAAAAAAATAAAATTTAGTAGTGTATGCTGTCAATTGGCCCATCTTGTGACCCTAAATGGGTTAATATGATTTGAAGATACATATTTTTTGGTGGAAATGGTTCCTAAATGCAAGCCTACTTCTGTATTTGAAGCCACTGTTAAGAAGTACATCCAAGGAGAATAAATTACAGATTATATAGCGCTGAAATATGGTAAATATTTAGAGGTAGAAACAAAAAGCAGCAACCTAAAGAGAAACTAAAAAAATGTGCAGTTCAACTATGAGACCAGGACATTGAATGTTCCTTTCACAAGGACTCCAAGGTTATAACCTGATGGCAGTACTAGGGGTAAAGAGGAAACCTGTGCCAAATCCTCAGTTTGAACTGCATGGGTCCATTTCTATGCCAATTTTTTTTTTTGATACAGTATAGTTCTATAAATGTATTTACTTTTCCTTATGATTTTAAAATAACATTTTCTTTTCTCTAGCTTACTTTATTGTATATGTAATATACAAAATATGCATTAGTTGACTTTGTATTTTTAATGCTTCTTGGTCAACCTTAGGCTATCAGCAAATTTGGGAGGAGTCAAGAGTTATACACAGATTTTTTTTTTATTAAAGATTTTTATTTATTTATTAGAGAGCGAGAGACTGAGAATGAGAGGGGAGATAGTCAGAGGGAGAAGCAGACTTCCCGCAGAGCTGGGAGTCCGATATGGGACTCGATCCCGGGACTCCGGGATCATGACCTGAGCCAAAGGCAGTTGCTCAACCAACTGAGCCACCCAGGCGCCCCTATACACAGATTTTTGACTGTGTTGGGGGAGTGAGTGCCCTCAGGCTCCATGTTGTTCAATTATCAACTGTACTTGGAAGGGCAACAGCAAACTAGAAGAAAGGAGATTCTACTTTGTAGTGCTAAGGCTCCTTCACTAAGTGAAAATGAGGGAAGTGAAACTCACAGTTTTCTACTACAGATGTTAACAGTCATTTGGGTAATAAGAAGGAAGGATCTGTTTGTAACTAAGGATGAAATCTTAATTTAAGGGAGGAGAGCATCAGGTAGACTACCTTCTCTAGAAGACAAGAGTCAAGAAATAGAGAGGGCTGCTTTTTTTTGTGATGGTTTAGGATAAAAGAAAGTCATGTTTAATGAGATAATCTGGTATAAAGTTGCCTTGATTTTGATAAAGAGGCAGCGAGACCTCGGGTGCTGACTGGAGGCCTAATAATGCTTATTCAGGATTATATTTAAAAAAAAAAAGTTGTTTTTCTTTTTTTTTTTTTAAAGGAAAGACCAGTAGTTACTCATCTTTGGCTAGGGATGGGTGGTCAGGGTCAAACCTGCAGCTATTCTCTTTCCAATGGTCTTTGAGAAATACTTAAACTAATGCAAAGAACCATTATATAATCACTACACAAAGAATGTTACAACCAGAGAATTGGCAAGTCTCTTTTACAATGTTAAGCAGCAATTTTTAAGTTGCAGGTTGTGGCCCATAAGCATGTTGTGAAATCAGTTTTGTGGGTCTTGACTAGCAGTTGTTTTAAAAAGAAAGTGAAAATGTCAGTTTTTTGCTTGTAGTATAGTGATTGTTAATACGTCTGTATGTGTCTGTATGTCACAACATGCATTTTATTCCTTAGGGCACAATCACAAAAGTTTTAAAGTCTCTTAAGTTTTATGGTTGCCACTTCAAAATAGTTGAGTCAATTCAGATTGAAAAGGCCCTTCTAGATAATCAAACTCAGTGTGTGGACTCTGCCCATGGTTTCTTAAGCTATAGGTTTGATTAAAGACAAAGAATAATTTGAATAAAACATTCAAAATGAAATTGATTTTACTTATTGTAAGTTGACAGGGCAGTGACTACTGTGGTTTTTTAAAAAAATATTTTAGTTATTTATTTGAGAGAGAGACAGTGAGAGTTCAGAAGGAGGAGAGGGACAGGCAGACTCCCTCCTGAGGAGGAAGCCCAACACAGGGCTTAATCCCAGGACCCAAAATCATGACCTGAGCAGAAGGCAGAAGCTTAACTGACTGGGTCACCCAGGTGCCCCAGGAAAGTGACTATCTTGTATCAGAAAGCTTAATTATCTATGCCTATAATTTTGATATAAAAGTTGCTGTTTCATTTTTGAAGTCATTATAATAAAATCTTGGATTACTCAGAAATTATTCTTCTATTTTTGATGTAAATCTTTCTAATAAGCACTGATTCCATCCCTTTTTTAACAAGACAACTTCTTGGGCCATTTGGGTGGCTCAGTTGGTTAAGTGTTGACTCCTGGTTTTGGCTCAGGTCATGATTTCTGGGGTTGTGAGACTAATACCCCTCCCCCTCCACTGGGTTCTGTGCTCAGCAGGGAGTCAGCTTAAAGATTCTCTCCCTCTGCCCCACCCCTCACACACACTCTCTCTCTAATAAGTAAATAAACCTTTTTAAGAAATCCACAAAAACCCAACCACCCCAACCCAACCCCCGAGAAAAACAGTGTGACAACTTCTTGACTCATGATAATTATTGAAAAGATCAAGTTTTCCACAATGCTTTATGTAGCAATGCCTTTAGGAGTTAACTGCTATGCATAAAGTGTTTGAGATGATATGAAATGATTCAGGCTTTGTTTCTGAGTTCTGTAGAACTGCTTATAGTTTACTGAAATGTATACACTCAGAATCAGCTAACTTATGTAGAATATATAACACACAGCAAATGGGGTTAAAATCCTTTAACCCTTTTATACTATTTGTGGAAATCTATTCCAAAAAAATTTTACAACAAAAAAATTCTATGAAGAAAGATGTTTAGATCAGTTTTATCTATTGTAACATCTTTTCCCAGTTGAAAATTCTTTTCTAAATCCTGTAAGCAGTTCTTAGTCATTCTATATTGATAATTATAGAAGTTTATCCACAAAATGAAAAGTTTTAATAACTGACATGCAACAAGTACAAAATATTTTAAAAGCAATTCAAGTCTGTATATATTTGTTATATATTTGTTTTATATGTTAATTATATATTAACATTAATAATATATATAACCCCACTAGATGAAGTACTCTCAGATATTAAATATCCTCCTTAAAATGTTATATTTGGTAAATTTAATACTACACTCATAAATACTGGAAAAGAACTAGTAAAACTACTTCAAAACTCATTCTAGATGAGTCCTTTTATATACACATATAAATACTCATATGGCAGTGGAAAATCCAAATTTTAGGTCTCACTTGCTACAGAACAAATAATCTATTCATCAGATTCACCTACATTAAAATTTCATGATAGTTATATTCTATACATTTTAGGTCATTGAAAATTGATTTATTTAATGAAGACAAAAACCAAGGATTTGGTTTATAGCAAATGAAAAACACTACTACGAATGAAGCAGACAGAAGAAAAGATTCTAAGAAAAATCTGTTTTTAAGCACCACAGATTCGATATTGACACTGGTACTACAAAGATTTCATCAACATGCACCTATTATATTACTATGAGGAAGAACTACAAGAAGAAACAGGGATCAAATGATCCTTTCCATGATATGTATATCCAGAGAGAAAAATAAATAGTGGAAGTACAACCTAATTTTATATTTCAATGAACTAGAAAAAGAAAACAAACGAAGCCCAAATTTAATAGAAGTAGATACTAAATACAAAGGCAGAAATAAATGAAATAGACTAATATTAGAAAAGATCAAAGACACTAAGAGCTGAATTTTTGAAAAGATAAACAAAATAGACAAACCTTTGGTTACACTTATCAAGAAAAAAAGGAAGAGGACTCAAATAACATTATAAACAAAAGATGAGACATCAAAATGGATACCACACAAAGGATTCTAAAATAAATATATATTTATATTCCTAGAAACATATAACTTGCCAAGATTGACTTATGAAAAAACAGAAAATCTGAAGAGACCAATTATTAGGAGATTGGATTAGTAATCAACATCTTCCAAACAAAGAAAAGTCCAGGACCAGACAACTTCTCTGGTGAATTCTAACAAACCTTTAAAGAATTAATAGTAGTTCTTTTCAAAAATTTCCAAAAAAATAATAGGGAGGAAAGGAGAGAACATATCCAAAGGTAGCATTACCCAGATACAAAAACCAGAAAAGGACACTATAAGAAATGAAAATTACAGGCCAAAGGATGCCTGGGTGGCTCAGCTGGTTAAGCATCTGACTTTTTATCTCAGCTCAGGTCTTGATCTTAGGGTCATGAGTTCAAGCTCCTCACTGGGCCCCACACTGGGCAGGGAGCCTATGTTAAAAAAAAAATTACAGGCCAATACTCTTGTACTCATGATAAACATAGATTCAAAGTCCTCAACTAAATATTAGCACACAAAATTCAACAAAGCATTAAAAAAATCAGGATTATATACCATAGTCAAGTGGGATTTATTGCAGAATGGTTCAAAATCTGCCAATCAATGTGATATACATTAACAAAATAATAAAAATCATATGGTCATCTTAATAGATACAGAAAAGCATTTTAGAAAATTCAACATTCATTCATGATTTTAAAAAAACAAAAAACCAAAAGCTCTCAACAAACTATGTACAGAGGAAAGATACCTTAACATGCTAATGGCCATGTATGACAAGCCCACAGCTATTATCATACTCAATGGTGAAAAGCTTTCTAAGATAAGGAACAAGATAAAGATGCCCAATCTTGCCACTTTGATTCAACATAGTACTGGAAGTCCTAACCAGAGCAGAGCAATTACGAAATAAAGAAAGAAAAGAAAGAAAACAAACGAATAAATAAATGGCATCCAAACCAGAAAGGAAAAAGCAAATTGTCTGTATTGGCAGATTACATGATATTATATATAAAAAACCTTAAAGACTCTACCAAAAACCATTAGAATAAACAAATTAAATAAGGTTGAATATAAAATCAATATACAAAAATCAGTTGCATTCTGATACACTAACAACAAACTATCAGAAAGAGAAATTAAGAAAACATTTATAATTGCATCCAAAAAATAAATGTCAAGGAATAAATTTCACCATGGAGGTGAAAGAACTGTACACTGAAAACTAGAAAACATTGATGAAAGGAACTGAAGAGAAAAATGCTAACAAATTTCTATGCTTGTGAATTAGAAGAATTAACGCTGTAAAAATGTCCATACTACCCAAAGTCATCTACACATTCAATGCAATCCCTATCAAAATTCCAGTATTTTTTATAGAAAAAGAACAGTAATTATAGAAAAAGAACAAAAAACAACCCTGAAATTTGTACAGAACCATGAAATAGTCAAATAGGCAAAGCAATCTTAGTAAAGAACAAACCTCGGGGTACCATGCTTCCCGATCTTAAACTATGTTGTAAAGCTATAGTAATCAAAACAGTATAATATTGGCATAAAAACAGACACATCTATCAATGGAACAGAGCCCAGAAATAAACTCATGCAAATATTGTCAATTAATTTACAAAAAAGTATCCAAGAATACTGAATGAAGAAAGGTTAACCATTTTATTTTATTATTTTTTAAAAGATTTTATTTAATTATTTGACAGAGAGACAGAGATCACGAGTAGGCAGTGAGGCAGAGAGAGAGAGAGAGAGAGAGGAAGAAGCAGGCTCCCCGCCAAGCAGAGAGCCTGATGCGGGGCTTGATCCCAGAACCCTGAGATCATGACCTGAGCCGAAGGCAGAGGCTTAACCCACTGAGTCACCCAGGTGCCCCTATAGCCATTTTAATAAATGGTGCTGGAAAAACCAGACAGCTACATGCAAAAGAAAGAAGCTGGACCACTATCTCACATTATACACAAAAATCAACTCAAAATGAATTAAAGATTTGAACATATGACCTGGAACCAAAAAACTCCTAGAAGAGAACATAAGTGGTAAGCTCCTGGACACTGATTTTTTTGGATTTGATACCAAGGCAAAGGCAACAAAAGCAAATATAAACAAGTGGGACTACATCACACTAAAAAGCTTCTACACAGCAAAGGAAACTATCAATAAAATGAAAAGGCAACCTACTGAATGGGAGAAAATACGTGCAAACCATATATCTAATCAGAGGTTAATATTTAAAATCTATAAAGAACTTACAACTCAATAGCAAAACAAAACATAATCTGATTAAAACATGAGCACAGATCGGAATAGACGTTTTTCCCAAAGACGACATACAGATGGCCAACAAGTATATGAAAAGATGCTCAATATCACTAATCATCAAGATAATGCAAATCAAAAACCATAAGGAGCTATACCTGTTAGAATGGCAAAAAGACAATAAATAACAAATGTTGGTGAGAATGTGGAGAAAATGTAACCTTATGCACTGTTGGCAGGAATGTAAATTGTGGTGTAGCCACTATGAAAAACAGTAGGGAGGTTCCTCAAAAAATTGAAAATAGAACTACCATATGATCCAGCAATATCTACTTCTGAGTATGTATCCAAAGAAATAAAATCACTATCTCCAAGGGATATCTCCACAGCCTACCCTGGCCCATAATCACTGAAGCATTATTTACAATGGCCCAGACATGGAAACAACCTAAGTTGTTTAGTCTACTGACAAATGAATAAAGAAAATGAGTGTATATGTGTGCACACACAATGGAATATTATTTACCCAAAAAAGGAGATCATATCATTTGCAACAACAAGGATGTACCCTGACAGCATTATGCTAAGAGAATTCAGACAGTGAAAGACAAATACTGTATGATCTCTACTTATATGTGGAATCTAAAAAAATAACTCACAGAAATAGAGAACAGATTGGTGGTTGCCAGAGACAGGGGTGGGAGCTGATTGGTGGGTGAAATGGGTACAGGTGGTCAAAAGATAAAAACTTCCAGTTACAAGATAAATAACTTATGGAGATGTAATGTACACCACGGGGAGTATAGTTAACAATACTATATTGTATATTTGAAAGTTGCTAAGATACTAAATCTTAAAAGTTTTCATCACAAGGAAAAAACAGAACTATGTGAGGTGATGAATGCTAACTAAACTTACAGCAATAATCATTTCTCAGTACATACATACATCAAATCATTATTTTGTACACTTTAATAAAATGTTATATGTTAAATATATTTCAAAAAATAAAGAAACGGGGACACCTGGGTGGCTCAGTTGGTTAAGTGTCTGCCTTTGGCTCAGGCCATGATCCCAGGGTCCTGGGATTAAGTCCCACATCCGGCTCCTTGCTCAGCAGGGAGTCTGCTTCTCCCTCTGCCTGCAGCTCCCCCTGCTTGTGCTCTCTCTGACAAATAAATAAAATCTTAAAAAAAAAAAAAAAAAATGGTGGTAGCAATGTCTCCAAATATACTCTGACTATAATGTATATATACATAAAAAGATTTTCAAAAACTACTCCCTTTACTAGATAAATTCAATTAAAAATGGCATGTCGCATCTTCATATAAAAAAATTGGATTTTGGTTCTTACTATAAGATTGATTTTGGTCCTAATAACCAAAGGTAGGAAGAAAACTGGTTTCTCCAAATTTAAAAGTGAATGAACCAAGGCTTTGTAAGGCTACGATTTATTCAAGATTCTGATACCAGTGCCCTTTGTCCTATCATTTATAATGGACTTAATGGAGAACTTTCAATTTTCAACATCAGAAGCCAGAGAAGGCTAATTTTTTTGTGGGTAGAGGAGCGGATCCAGATTTCAAATTCCACATTATATTGTACTATATTATAGTGTTATATACTGTTATATACTCTATTATTCTAACATAGTGAATTCTCTTATTCTTAAAAAAAAGTTACTGAAACCCTCCTCTGTAAGAGGCTCATATAGCTATTAAGATAATAAATACCTACTTGATATACTATACTAAATTATACTATGTATTAAATTATACACACAGTTGACCTTGAATAACATGGGTATGACCTACACAGGTCCACTTATACACAGATTTTTTTCCAATAAATACAGTATGGTACTATAAATATATTTTCTTTCTTATGATTTTAATGTTTTCTCTAGCTTACTTTATTGTAAGAGTACAATATATCATACATACAAATATAAAATATGTGTTAATTATTTATGTTATGGGTAAGGCTTCTTTCTGGTCAACAGTAGGCCACTGGTGGTTAAGTTTTGTTTGTTTTCTTAATTAACATATAATGCATTATTTGCTTTAGGGGTACAGGTCTGTGAATCATCAGTCTTACACAATTCACAGCACTCACCATAGCACATACCCTCCCCAATGTCCATAACCAGAGTCAAAAGTTATATGTGGATTTTCAAGTGTGTGAGGGTCAACTCCCCTAACCTCCATGTACATTAGATCATATAATAATAATATATATTAATATAATATTAATAATACTATATATTAACTTACTAATACAATATTGTTAGTTATTTAATATTATACTATGATCTATTAAATAGATATTCATTATCTTAGCACAGGTATCAGGCTCTTGTAAGGGAAGATTTCAGAAACTTTTTTTAGAGTAAGAAGGAATTCAGTATGTTAGAGTAATGATTGTTTCTTCATAAATAGGAGGTTCTTCCACATTATTTATTTACCCCTCAACCGTACACCTATTTTTAACATACAGGAAAACCTTATAGAAGCTATGTCCTTGGGCTGGCTTGAGAAATGGAATGAGAAGGAGCAAAAACACCACTAATAAATTTTAATACATTTAACTCTTATTAAAAAATTCCACCTAATCTCTTTAAATCACTATCTATTATCTATTAAGCAAAATGTGAACTAAAAATTTTCTATCTACAGAAATCATGGACAAAAGCTTTCAAAATACTGCTATAAAAATCACACCCAACAATAGTTAGGTATAGACTATGCCAACTTCCATAATAAATATTCTGCAAATGTTTCCTAAAGATATCAATGATAGGTCTTTGCAGAAACTGAATATTTGAGTTTTTGAAAAGCATTTTATAAAACTATTCAAATGAACCAAGATAAATTTCCACTGCAGCAGTATTAAAAATTCTGAATATTACAATCATATCCACTTTACTAAAAATTCCTCAACTTAGAAATCATCAACTATGCCAAAAATTCACTCTCAGAGACAGTAGTTTCTCTCAAACTTACAGAAGCCTGGAATCCTAAACACAATCAGTGTTGTGTTTAGGTATTGTTTAAGTGTTGTTTAAACACAATACTTTTGTGATCAACCCTGAGTAGTGTAATTGGGATAAAAATAACTGAGGGGAAATAACTGGCCCAAATGTGACTGCAACTACTACCTAATCCTAATCAAATGAACACTACAGTTTATACACTACTGACTACTTGAGCAGCTACATTAGTACACATACCCAGTGAAAACCATTTTCAGTAACTGTTTAACTGCTTAAAGGCCATGATTTCAAATATGGGTGCTATGGGATATTTCCTAAAAGTATTGAGTGCAAGTGATGTAAAACTAGTTGGAAGGAAGTAGGTGGAGGAAAAACAAAAATTATTTCCTTGGATATAAAGGTAAAATATTGTGAGACACTCTGGAACTGTAAATAACCCAAATCAAATTGCTAATGTTTATAATTACTAAGTTGTTAACAACACATAAAATGCCCATCTTAAAGACCTCATAACTTTACATTATTTTAATTGGAGACATACTATACATTAGGGTATATTAGGATAATATTCTGAATAAAAATATTTCAATAAAGATATTATTTTTGGCATTTAATACACCGACTGAAGTATATTATAATAGAAGAAATTTTAAAAATTTAAAAGGTTTTACAAAGATTATGTTGGTTCTCCATATTCATCCCCTGCTTGAAAAGGAAAAAACAATGATGGTAAGAAGACAGAAGATGACAGAGAAGCAAGATGAGAAAAGTGATACTGAGCCAATCTGTAACAGCAAAAAAAAGGGAAAGGGTAACTAATCAGACATAAGTAAATCTCCTTGGGACCTTAACAAAAGTAAGTAGTTGATAGGGTAAAAAGAGTTATTACAAAGTTTAGTGAACAGAAAGTTGAAAATGTGTAGCTCTTGCACTAGTGTCTATTGGAAGCATAAAAGATGAATATACAATTTTAATCTGCACACAAAGCCTTTTCTGAAACATGGTGTCAATACAGTCATTCAACAGCTATTTAATATGCTCTAATTATGTACTAAGTATTATGCTAGGTGCATACACATGTCCCCACAGAAATCAAATCAAATATGACTATGTGACTTTTACATTTAATATGTTCACACAGATGACAAAAATAAGAAATACGTATTGAGTCATAAATCTATATCCCATTCTAAATTTATCAGCTTAAAGCATACTCAAGGAATTTTAAACAACCCTAAAGAATGAATATTTTAAATACAGACATCAGGTAAATAATATAAAAAGATGGAATTTCATGGCTCTTCCAAGAAAGGAAAACCTACCAAGAATTTTGGCCTGAGAAATCAACCACAAAAGTATCTCAATAATATTCAACCTAATTCTTTTACTCAGAAAAACACCACCAACATGTTAGAATATGTGATTCTGTGAATCCCAAATCCCAAATAATGTGTACTATACAAAGGGCCAATAATCCACAACTGTGCTCCCGTGCTTGTAATTTAAGAAACTCACTATTATGTAACTCTGCTACTGCTAACTTATTAGCAGAGACCTAAAACAAAATCAAATTTAGTACATTAAAAAATAACGGATAGGAATTCTAAGGTATAAATAAAGCCAAATGATATCTACAATGGGTCCTGAAGTGAATCTAAGCATTAAAATAATATTTTTGATGAAAAGGTCCACTTAATTATAATTGCAGATCTAGTAATAATACACGTGTGTATATATTATCTATACGTACCTGCACATGTACACAGACAACACACACGCGCGTGCGCAAACACACACACACACACACACACACACACACACTCTACACACACTACACACACCCACCCTACTCTAACAGGCAGACACACCTAGATAGCCTACTTACTAACATGAACATATCAAGTATGTGCATTTGTGTTAAAAGTACATTTAGGAGAAACATGGATTAGTATTAAAAAGTTTACATTCACAGGCAATGAGAAAAACATGGGAAAGAGTACAGCAGTTACTATTAGGAGTACTATATTAGGAGCTATATTCATTTCTTGATACTCAGTTGTAAAGATTCTTTGTTAGGACAGAGCTTAGAAAGCAAGACTAGCATAAGCTGACAGAGTGAAGAGGAGAAAAAGGTGGTCCAGATCAAGGGACAAGAGGGTACCACTTTCCATCTTTCCATCTGACTTTTCTAAAATTGTATACCTATACTCTTTAGTTTATACTGTATATAAGCCACTCCCAAGTTTCAGTGAAATTTTTGAAAACAACCTTATCTTAAAAAAAAAAAACAAAACAAAACGATTCTAGCCCTGGCCACTACATTCTAATAACTTTTATATACACAAGTAATTCTAAAGAGATGCATTCAAGTTAAATAATAAAGACTATTAGTTAAAGCTGAAGTCTTAATTTTTTAAGTCTGATTGCTATAATTTAAAATCTGAAAGCTTCACTAAAGAAGTACAAATAGTAGTGATAAAGACAATCTTTTTTTTCATTAAAAAAAATAAAACCAAAAAACAGTGAAAAAGTAGACCTTTGATAAAGACCAAGTAATAATAATAAAAAAGATTATGACAAGTCACATCTTTGAATACAGTTCTTCATAATGACATTATGTTTTCATTGACCTTCTTTTGGTAGACAAGACACAACATTTTACAAAAATAATAATAACCATTACACCTTCTGGATTTCCTAATACACTGCAGGTACTACTATCAATGCAACTTTTTGTGATGATGCAAATGTTCTCTAGCTGTTTTAATAAGGGAGCCACTTGCCACATGTGGCTATTGAGGACATGAATTCTTAATTTTATTTAAAGTAATTTCCACTTAAATAGCTAAAGAGGCTAGTGACTATCCTATGGAACAGCACAATTCAAGAGTTTCATATATTTATAAGTAAACATAAATCTAAGTTTTTTTTTTTTAAATCTAAGTTCTTAATGAATCTCTTTCACAGAATGAGAACTTAAAAATCAAACTTTCACCTCTCTTGCCTTAAAACCGGTATCTTCATGTATTTATATTGCATGGGGTACATAGGTCTTCCTACATACCATCATCAAATTATATGTGTGTATGTGTGTATACACGTAGATATACTTAAATATTTTAAAAGTAGTATACAAAGGAACACAAAACTGTATTTTGTACACAGACTGCCACTGTATTTTTCAACATTTAAAGACTTTTTCCTAGAAATAATACTACTCAAGTAACCACAGAATTTAACGCAGCAACCATACAATAAAACAAAAAAACCACCCCAAACCTCACTATTTAATGACTTAACCTGATTTAAGAGGTGAATACTATTCCTTAAGACAAAAAGAGCAAAACTGTATATTTTTTAAATAAAATATCTATAACTGACCACCTCTCCCACAAGAAGGGAAATAACCTTTCTATAACTTTCTAAATTATATAAATTTAAACTATGTATTAATAATTAACTCAGAGACACGTATGTAAGAAAACTGTGTAACCCACAATATTCTTAAGAGCTTGTAACACCATATAGCTTTACTGAGATGTTAGAAATTAAAATTCAATTTACTATCTCCTCGTAGACTGGAACACCTCTTTAGTCTAGATAACTTTTTAGAAAGTTTTTACATATATTCATTCTAACCACTCATTTGATTAACAAACAACTTTCAAAAATACCTGAAATAACTAAACAACCAAAGACCTTATCTCTGTGTACCAAAGTAAAAATCATGACTACAGTGAGTAGTTCAAGTAGGGGTGGAAGACAAAGAATTTTCACCAATAACTTTTTAATCTATATTACTGAAAACAATTCATTATTGTTTTATATAAATGTTATATTTTCCCATAGCAGTTTCAATCTTTGTAAATTTCCATTTTTTAAATCCTTAGTAACCCTATACCTTAAACAAAAATTGATTAGAGTACAAATGATATCAGTATAAGTATTCTTACCTTTATTTGACTTTGATGGTTTATTCTTGATAGGTTTAAGGGAACTTCGTGATTTATCTTCTCTGTCTTTAATAAGTTTCTGAACATCATCCAAAGACAGTTTTTGCAGGACAACTACAGGCTTAGCTCCTTTATTTAGATCTTCAACTAATCCCATTTTTTCTACTTTGTCTTTCTGCTCTCCTTTCGTTTCCATTTTCTTTGTCTCCTGAGTAATATTACCATCTTTATCCCTCTTGATTTTTGGAATGACAAAATTTTTCAATGCACCAGACCTACCCCCCAACAAATAACTTGGAAATTCTGCCTTATTGTCAGGGTGTGCTTTATTACTGTCTACTTTAGTCTTATTACCCTCTGTCCTTTTTTCATCTTTACTATTTGGTGATTTAAAACCAGGTTTATCAGGTCTTGATTTATTAGAATCGCCTTGTTTAACACGAGGACTGTCAGGCCTTGATTTTTGCTCCCCAGAAGATAGTCTTTCCCTTGAGTCCCCTGATTCATGTCTATGTTTTCTTTCTAGTTTATCAGGTTTTGAACCATCAGATTTAATGGCATGTTCATTTCTATTAGAGGATCTCAATGTTTCTGGTCTTCGAACCCTTGACTGATCCCCCCGATGTCGCTCTGATTCATTCCTGTCATCTGATTTTTGTTTACTATCATGGTCGCGTCTTAATGACTCAGAAATAGATCGCCCATCAGGTCTCTGCTTTAAGGCTTCAGCTCGTTCTGATTTTAACCGAGGTGAATCAGATTTAATATCCTGTTTATGTTTAGACACTTCAGGTTTTTTCTCTGCTGATGGCTTTCCAGAATCCCTCCTATTTTCATGCCTATGTTTTGGTGTTTCAGGTCGACCTTCATTTTTTTGCTTTGGAGTTTCAGGTCGGCCCTCACCTTTCTGCTTTGGAGTTTCAGGTCGTCCATCACTCTTCTGTTTTGGGGTTTCAGGGCGCCCATCACTCTTTTGTTTTGGAGTTTCAGGTCGGCTTTCACCCTTCTGCTTTGGGGTTTCGGGTCTTGCCTTTGTTGTTTCTGATCTGCCATTACTTTGTTTGTTGTCATTTGGTTTCATGTCAGATAGTCTATTTTCACTCTGTTTAGGTTCGGCCATGGTGCTCTCATTTTGTTTGGATTCAGTTGTTCTGCTCTCATTCTGTTTAGGTTCTTCTGTTTGTGTCTCAATTTTAGTTTCTAACTTACTTTCACTTGATTTTGTCTCCACCAATTTGTTTTCATTTGGTTTAGATTCTGCCAATCTTTCATTTTGTTTCATTTCACTCTTTGAAAGCTCAGAATCAGTCTTTTTTTTAGGAGTCTCAGGATGGTTTTCTGGTGTAGCTTTAAGATTTCCAATAATATCTTCCTGAAGAACAGAAATAGGTGCATCATTACATTGTTTGATTTCTTCAGGCTTTTTTATGGAGTCTGAATCCTGAGTTATAGAAGCCTGAGAGTCCGCTCTTCCTGCCTGATGAAGATCAATGCTAACCATTAATGCTGGCCTTGACCCATTTCCCGTAGAACCCGTCTCCTGAGAAGCTGGTCTATTACCTCCTGTAGCACCCCCAGCCTCCTGTGGGTAAGAATCTTGTTTTCTTTTTTTCAAAGGCTTATCTGAAATTTAAAGATAAACATTCAGTATCAGTAATAGACATATATTCTTATCTTATTAAAAGCCATATGGACTTTGATATTTCTTAAGTCATGTTTAAATGTGGTGAATGTAAATGTCAATATGCATGTATAAAATAGCAGGCATGAATCACATAATACTTTTAAACCAAGGTTTAAGGAAATATTCATGCTTGCTGTACCTCAATAAATATTAGCAACTACAGTAACAAGAATTTAACAGCATATCCGTTGATTAAAATAAGCCTGAATATAAAATAAATAGAACTTATAATACATTAAATACAAACATATGTTTATGTTTGTATACGTAAAGGATAAACCAGATTCTTTACGTAAGAATAAGGCAACCAGTTATAAATTACATGTTCTCATTTAAGATCATTTAACCATTAACCCAAAACTACTAAGTGACCCATATCTGCTAACATACTATACAGGAAACATAAGCTTTTACAACATGTAAGACAAGTATGGAAAAGAATATAACCCAAAAGAAAGCAGAAATCATGCCACTGAAAAAAGGTAAATGAGGAGAACAAGGGGGAAGAAAAAGATTTAATAGTTTGTCATTAACCTTTGATCCAGGATTCAAATCCTTAAAGGTATCAACAGCACAAATGGAATTTAAAAGCTAACACACATTAGAAGTATATTTAAAATAAGGGAACATTAATATAAGTATAAAAATGAGACGCATATAAGGACTTTTTAGATAAATCCTGTCTTAAAAGCAATTTCCACTTAAGAAAAATGTTTTAGTTCTTCAATGTAAAGTTCTAGGGATATATATATTGGCCTCAGTAAGAAATAATTTATGGTATTCTGAAATGTAAAGACAAAAATACACACAAACACAAATCTACCACCACAATAAAATGTCAAGGTATTTTTAAGTTATGTATTTCTGTGCATGATTCCACTTGACTCAAGAAGCTGCTAGGTCATTTTCTAACAAACTGAATCTCTAGTTAGTTCTTGGGAATAGTTATATTATAGCAACTTGAGGTTTTGTCTGCTTTAATATTTACTTCTGAATTGCCTGGCTTTGTTTTAAAGGTCATTTTAAATCATTTTTATAGGCAAACCTCTAGATTCCCTTATGATATTCATTAATGTGATAGAATATCGTTCAAGGAAAACAAGGTTAAAAGTCAAAATGACCATTAAAAAATAACCTCTTATTGTTAGAAAACCAAGTTAGGGATAAAAAAACAGAAAACAAAAATCCTTAATGGTAATGTTGCTTTTATACACCAAAGTACCGTCATTTTGTTTTCAGAGTGAGAAGCAGCAGTACATTCCAGCTTAAAATCTAGTAAAATATTTTACTAAAATTTAACTCAAATATTTGCTAGTAATTTTTTGTAGAAGTCATTCTGTTTCTTAGTTTTTCATAAGTCAAGTGTACTGTCATATATGTTCCATTTGTAAAATAACTACATAATAAAGTATCTTATCATCTAATCATTTTCCGTAGTTATAACTACCCTGCCAAGAACTTATATGAAACTTTCTGCCTCAATACTTAAGAAAGCACACAGAATATTAAATTTATGTTTCCTTAATTTTATCTTGTAATGTTCTGCCACACAAAATAATCTTTATATCTTGTTATAGGGCACACCAAATAATTATTACCTCATAAATGGGATGCTTTATCACCTTATACCTTTAAACTTTTAGGACAAGAATCTAGAAATCAAAATATTATAATTTAGTTGAAGATTTTTATATTTTTCAATGAAACATGCTTGTGAAAGTCATTAAATTGGTAACCTAAGTGTACTTAATAACCATCATGACATCACAAATCTCAGGCATCTCAAAGATTTCTCTTAAGAAATCTGTGGCTCATCCTTTTATTAATATGAGCAATCAGTCTTTCTTCTGAACAGTAATTCAAAATATCTTGAAGGCTAAATTTAAAGGATTATAATATACTTAAGAGTTTATAGATAATTAACCTCATTTCAAATTATCGTTTATCATTAAAATGGAAATCTAGCATAGTTTAATTTCAAAGGAAATGTTATGTTTGATTTAGTTATCTTAAACTACAGATGCAATGATTATTTGTAATAAAAATGTATGAAAGTACTTGCACATGAGTAATATATTAAAATTAGGAAAGACCTTGTAATTTTTTTCCATTATGCACAATATATTGCTAAATACAAAGTTTTAATTTTTCAACTATTGAAAAGTACGTCACCTCTTCTGTAAAACCGGGAAAAATTCCATTATTGCTGCATGGATTCTTGAATATGTTAAGAGCACGCAGGTCTGATTCACTTGATCTGATTCAGTTCCACCATGAACTTATTCCTGTAAAGTGGCTCTGAATCTGCACGTCACTTTTGTCTATCCACTTTTGTTATCAGTCTTCATTACATCATAACCTTCACCTAATGATGGAAAGCCATCTCTATAAAGAGTAATTTCAATATTTGGGACACTGATTATCTTTAAGCCCTTTTCAGCACTGGGTGCCATAAGTTTAGCTATCAGAATGCACACAGTCCTGAAGCAAATGCATACAAAAAGATACCACAGTTTCAAAAACCAACAATACTTGACATCTAGATGCTGATATGAAAATAAAATCCAGCTGCTAGAGAAATTCTGAACTTGATTATTCTTGTAAGAAACAAACTATATCACTTGCTTAAATTTACCAGTGATAACTGAAAACACTTAACACAATTATACACATAGTAGCCAATTACGAAAAATGAAAAACATCCCATCCCTAATCCCCAGTATAAACTAAGTTGTTACTGTCCTATTTCTGTGTAGTCTCTTATTCCAAATGACAGTAGGGAATTTACTTTTTATAAGGGTTATAGTGTAAGAATATCATAACATTATAGAAGACATTAGTAGCTAGGCTAGGCCATTCCTCATACTTACTAACATGGAAAGTGGACCTTAAGAAAAGATGAAATAGGCAAAGATGAACGAAGAAACCCCCTCTTTGACAAAAGAAAGCAGGAATTTTCAGCACATGGAGGAGATATTAATGTCTATGATAGGTCATCCCAGAAGCAAAGATGAACAGCCTTTTAAAATTAATTTATGTAATTAGATATTGAAAATATGAGCAAAGGTTGAGCAAAAAGGTCCTTTAAGAATATTATAAAATATTAGGTTACAGAGATTTAACCTATCAGTGTATATGAAACTACCCAAAGAAGGGAGAACAGGCCAAGGGACATAAATACCTAGCCACCAGAAAAGTGTCCTCTTATGTGTGGAACAGAGCTATGTTATGTTCTGCCACAGCCTAAGTAAAATATTTAAGAGTATTCTATCCCTCTTCTTAAACTTCATAATGATCAAACAACCATGTATTTTTAAACTTTCTAATCCATTTATAAGGCATAGTTTTTTCATTTCTGGTCTACTGAAAGGAAGCTTCTCGCCAAACAAATGAATATAATGAGAAACAAGCCCAGACCCTATAACAGAGCTTTTAGTAAAACAAGTGGTCTTTTTTTGTTCCTTACCACCACCAATAGTTATCAATAGTTGTAAAAAAGTTCTCAGTACCATACCTTAGAATGTAGTAAATATCAATTTTATAATTTAGTCCTAAAGTGCAGTGGTAACTAGTAATAAATTCATTTCAAGGAAATATTTCAATTCGCACGGGCTGACTATAAAACGACCACTTCAGAAAATGTTGCTTTTATTTATGACCTTACCTACAGTCTTAGAGCAACACACCAGACCTTTAATCTTTCCCAAATCTCAAGATAACTGCTTATAATATAAAACACTATCCCACCACACAGTGCAGAAACTGAATACAAAATGACAAGGTTCAAATCACAAGTGCTAAGTGGCACCTAAATTCCAAAGGTATTCAAATAAAGCCACAAAATAATGGGAGCATGGCATTCAGCAAACAAGTTAGAAATGACAGTACTAACATGAGGTTTGCAAAATCAGCATAAAGAATTTGGGAAAATACACATACTAAATCATTTAAATCAAACTAAAAATCAGGTAGTTCCAATTAATATTTATTCCTTTAATCCTTATAGCACCAGATACCTCTGTAAGTCAATTCTGCTCACTCAACTTTTCAATTCACCTTTGTTAGAGCCACACTATCATAGATTACAGAGAAAATAGACGAGAGAGTTAAAAGTAAAATATATATTACAAGTTTCTGAAAGACCACTATGCTGTTTGCTGAATGTGTTTTATTTCCCCTAAAAAAAGTAGTCTAAAATAAGTTTGCAATTACACAATTAGTCTTATTTACTACCCTGATTTTCTTTCAGCTTTTAAAAGTTAAAACTTTGGCATCAACAAATATGATATAATAAAACTTCAGGAAAGTGAAAAAAAAGAAAAAGAAAAGTTCACTATTTCCTGTTTTTGTTCCTACCATTAAAAAATCATTTAAAAAATCAAGCTCCTTTTTGAGAACAAAGTTTCCCAAACACAGATTAAAATGTCATGCAAAAATTCAGTTCTCAAGACAACTATTATTTCTGTCAACAAATTATAATTTTATGTTTCTTGCAAAACTGTCATAGTATTCCGGAATTTGTACCATCAAGAGAAGTTAAATAATACTGCTCTCTTCATTTGACATGCATATTCTTTTATAAGAGGTTAGAGAAAGAGATACATTTTGGAACCCATACAGTTATTATTTCCTGAACCCCACATTACTAAACCAAATAATAAGAACACAATATATCATTCTTAACACCAACAGTTTAGTACTAAGTTAAAAAAAAATTTCCAGTTCCCTAGCCAATAAAATAAAGACTTCTGAGAGTCTCTATTTGCACCAACCTGCTAAGCACTTAGCAACCATCATAATAAAACAATTACTAAATAATGTCTATTTTTCGAATGTTAAAAAGATCTATCATGATAGGAAATATAATACAAATCTTCAGCATGTTTCTTAGCCTAGAAACACAATTATCTAGAAGTGATTCTGTCACATAATGAACAAGATCATATATAAAGAGTTCTACCCAACTTTATGAAGTTCTGTTTTATAATTACCAAAAAGAAAGTATGAGAACTATGTATCAATCTGGAATATTTTTAACTATAAAATTAAAGTATAAAGTATGATTTGGTTTGGGTAGTCAAATGTGTATATAAATCTATAAATTATAAATTAAATTATAATCTGTAAATCCATAAATTACATTACTAATTTCAATCACTGATTCATCAGTCTGTCAAGATTTTCAAGAGCTTTGTACATAATATTCACCAAATCAATAATTTTAATAGGGAGTTACTTTTGATTATAATTTTTTATAAAGCACAAAAAAAGCCCATAAATTCATAGAATAGGTGTCTTAACACTCCATCCTAATACACTACTCAAACAAAAAGGGACACTTAACTCTAATTGCCAAAAAAAAGGATCCTTGATCCTTAAGGTTTGCTACTTAATATTAATTTAAAATTCTTTCCATAAGTTTTTTACTAAAACAAAATAAAACAAAAAATCAAACCCAAGCTATATTACTAGGAGATGGCAGGATTGGAAGCAAAGTGAAAAATCTAACTGAATAAACATATACACAAACTTTTCTTAAACGTACTATTCAAAATAATTCTGTACCAGATACCCTTATTTTGAGAGAAAAAAAGGATAAGATGCAAAACTGTACTAACATAACTTATTGAAAATATATTTGATAGAAACACTAACGTTCATTTTAGTAACCGAGCACAGATAATATCATTTGATAAATAGGTGGTAGACCTGTGATACAGTATTACCAAATCTTAGATAATTGTTTCAAATAAAAAATGAAATCAAGATTTTAACTTCTGAGGTATAAGCATTAGTAATAAAAATATACCTGAAAGACATAATGAATTATAAAATATAATGAAAAAAAAGAGAGTAACTAAAAAAAACCCGTTTACATTATAATTACATATTTGCCCAGAGTAAATATGTCGAAGTGGTAGTAATGAGATTAGTTTACCTTTGTCTTGAACTTCTTTTGAAAAGCGCTCCCTTTCAATAGCTGATTCTCTCTCTATTCGTTCAATTTCAGCTAATGCATCCAATTCCACTTCATCATATATAGGTCCCTGTTGTGATACCTGCTGCTGATTCTGTACCACAGAAGTCTGGGGCTGTTTTGTAGCAACTGAAGTGTTCTGTTGTAAAACAGGCACTTGATTTGCTGGAAGGAATGCTGTTTGTTCTTGCTGCGACAAACACTGAGCAGCATTTAGTGGGCGGTTTACATCCTGTGGAGTAATGGGTGTTTTTGAAGTCTGTCCTGGGTACTGCACATTAAAAGGAATATCATTTTCTGAAACATTGCTATTTTCCATACCAGAAAGCATATCCTCTTGCTGGTCCATGTCTGAAGACCTTACACGAGAAAGTCTTAATGTAAGTTTAGTCGAGTCCTTGGATGGAGAACTAATGATATCATACATTGCAGCTTTCTCACTCTGGTCTTTTTCATCCTTGCCTAATTTCATTTTCTTTTGCTTCTTTTGTTTTCTTTCCGGAGAATCTAGCAAGATGTCTGGTGGAACATCTCGAGGTGATGAACAAGGTAGAGGCTGAGATGGAAGGATTAAAGGTGGTCTTGATCCTAGGAGAGCAATTCAACAGGAATGAACAACTGTGCTAGTTTTACATTTTCTTACGTTGTGATAGAAATATTAAACAAGTGACAATATCGTAATGCAAGAAAAAATATTGGGAAATTATCTAACCTCAGCACCTTATTTACAAAATACAAAAAGAGAGCCTCAAGACTTGTCCCCCATGGTCTTTCAGCTTGCTCACAGATAATCCAGGTCTAAATTTAAGTATGAATATTCCATCTTTCATACCAGTATTATGTTATTTCTACTTCTGTCCCTATAAAATATACTCAGCTTGAAAACAGCAAAGAAGTTCATTGTTTCTAAAGATGATACAACACAAATATTTTGGGCAAACACTCTCTATTCTTTCACTTATTATCTATGAAAACTGACAAGTCTAAAGTAAGAATAAGTCTGTCAACTTATTTTTTTATTAAAGATTTTATTTATTTATTTGACACAGAGAGAGAAAGCACAAGTAAGCAGAGAGGCAGGCAGAGAGAAGGTGGAAGCAGGCTCCCCGCTGAGCAGAGAGCCCAATGGAGGGCTCGATCCCAGGACCCCGAGATCATGACCTCAGCCAAAGGCAGAGGATTTAATCCACTGAGCCACCCAGGTGCACCAAATCTGTCAACTTATAAAAAACAAATAACAAAGAGAGAGGGGACTCTCCCGTGAGGGTGGGGCGAAACTGGCTCCAGGCTTGCTCTGAACCAGATGAAGTTCTTGTAGTAGTCTTACATGAATATTTATTGGTATAAGAAAAAGAAAATGGGAATAGTTACAATTTTTAGAATCTTCACTTACTTCACGAACTGGTAGTAAAATGTTAATTTATACCTTTATGTGGTGCTCTCTTTCTCCCTTCACTTAACATCATTCACATACTCTCTTCAGCTTGCTAATCCTCCTTCTATTAGAAAAATAGGCAAGTCCAGCAAATACCAAGGCTCAATATATCTGCAGCCCAGATCCCATTAATTTAACAAATGCTATATCATACAAGGAAGTGGTAAAAATAAGCTACTCAAATGGAAAAATTCTCTAGATAACAAGCTGTTAAATGAGGAAAAATGCACTGGTACGCTTCAGAAATATAACTTACATTTCTTATTGTTAGACTATAAAATTTTTAAAAACCCATAGGATATTAAAAAATCAGATGAAAGTGCTTTATAGAAAGAAAAACCTAGACTTATCTTAAATTAAGGTCATATATATATATAATATATATGATTTTTCCATGATACATAAATCTGCCCTTTCAATCAGCAAATGTTAACATATTTAAAGTGTAAAAAATATAAATATATTTAAAGTGTGATACAGAAAAATATAACTTTTTAGAGAACATATCTATTAGATAAAATATGATAAATAAGCAACTGAAGCAATTTTTTAAAAAGATTTTGTTTATTTATTTGTCAGAGGGAGAGAGAGCACAAGCAGTGGGAGCAGCAGGCAGAGGGAGAAGCAGGCTCCCCACTGAGCACGGAGCCTGATGTGGGACTCAATCCCAAGGACCCTGGTATCATGACCTGAGCCGAAAACAGATGCTTAACCGACTAAGCCACTCAGACGTCCCAAAATGCAACTGAAGCAATTTACTAGAAATGTTAGTTTGAAGTTATGTCAACAGATAGTGTTTTTAGACAGCTTATATGGGAAGTTAAAAAGAAATGAAACTAACATTTTTGGATCATTTATTTTGTGTCAGAGCTTGTGCAAGGTGCTTTGCACATCAATTCATTTAAATAATTTACAACAACCTTGATTTGTATTGTCATCACTATTTTGCAGAAAGGAACATAAAGCTTACAGAGGTTAAGAAACCTGCCCAAGGTTATATAGCTAGCAAACCTAAAAAATTTAAACCCAGATTTTTCTAATATCTGAATTACATCACACCATATTGACTTTGTATTTAAAATTTATGTGACAAATTATGTATATTTTAGAACAAACTTAAAATTCCAGCAGTTCACCAAAAAATCAAATTAGACTGACAATGCATTTAACCTTCAAAACGAATTGGAAAACAACCTCATGAAGAGAAGTAGAGGTTTCTGATGAGTAATGTGTTCAAGAAGTTGTTCTCAAGTTTTTTTCTATTTAAGTTATCCAACCATCCATCCACCCATCCATCCATCCATCCTCAAGAGTTAGAGGAAAAATAGGCTGATTATCTAGATCAACCAACTATCCCACTGTTACTCCTCCCTGGCAGTCTGAGTAATTTCTCCCATTGACAATACTTGTGAGATATGTACCTAACTTTGATGCCTACCCTACGAATACAGTTATTCTTAAAGTTGCTCTCTCTTTTACAAGCTGACTTATTTTTATCCCTGAAAATTCATAGAATTCTAGAATAAGAATGGCTCATAAAAGTTCAACTTGCACCCCAGGAAGAATGTGTTCTCTCTGATTAGAGACAATCTGTGAAAAAAACTATCTTTATAATAAGAGGCACACTAGTCCATGATCTAGAAGGCAATAATTAGAAGTTCTCAGGGATAGAGAAAATTTATTATCAGCTATATCACAATTAATTATAAGCTAATTTTTAACATGGAATATAATATTCTCTACCAATAACTCTGGTAATTCAAATTACCATGCTTTAATTTTAAGTACTTCTAAAAAAAAGCCCAAACTTGGACTTAAATTCAAAATTTTATGAGTCTAGTATACACAAAAGTCCACCTAAGGTTCTTTGGGAATTTGAAGATAAAATTCATGTCCATAAGACAGTACAGTATAAGTTATTAGAAAAAATATAAACTAATGAATGGTTTAAGAATATTAGGGGAGAAGGATCCATGGAAGGTCACTCTGGCTCAACCAACTGAGCCACCCAGGTGCCCGAGGTGAGAGCTAACTTAACGATGGCTCAGGACTATAATGGCACTAAATTAAATTGTAGTGGCAAAAAGAATAGGGAGAACAATCTTGAAAACGAATTTGAAATACCAGATAGACATGAGGAAATTGGAAACAAAAAATCACAACTTGGGACACAGGACTGGAGCCAAAGACATTGATTTGGCAATCTTGTTCACAAAAGTAATCAATGCTGTCACCAAAACTGAGGGAAAGAGCAAAGGAGAAAAGTACAATGGGAGATTAAAAGTTTAATGACAGAAATCTTGAAGAATGAGAGAGCAGACAGAAGAGCTAATAAAAAAAAAACAAACAACAATGAAAGAAGTATGAGGAAAACCAGTGGACTTAATATGAAATAAGTTTTTTCGGGAAGGTGGATGATGGGGAAAGCAGATCAATAATTTCAAATGTTTAAGAGAGGTTAAGAAGGCTGCTGTTTGAAAAGATCATTGGCTTTATCAGTGACAAGAATACTGTATATATCTGAAAACACTATCAATAGTTTACAGGGATAACTACAGGTTTGTTTCTTTCCTATAATAAATGAAAAACAATAAAGAATAGTTTTTGGTACCTGCAACTAAGAAGTTTGAGCTCTTTACTCAAATTGAAATAGGAAATGCTAGGGCACCTGTATGGCTTAGTCGGTTAAGTGTTCAAATCATGATTTCAGCTTAGGTCATGATCTCAATGTTGTGAGACTGAGCTCTGCACTGGGCTCCACACTGGGCGCGGAGCCGGCTAAGATTCTCTCCCCACCATTCCTCCCTCCCCCAAAAACATATATATATATATATATATATGTGTGTGTGTGTGTGTGTGTATGTGTGTTATATAACATATATGTTACATATGTATATATTTATATGTATAAATATATATATATATAAATATTTATATATATAAGGAAATTATAGTTACAATAATACCTTTAGGAGTTCCATCACTTCCAGCAGGGGAGCATACTGGTTGTGGAGACCTCAAGGGAAAAGATGCAGCATTCCTCATTGTTGAAGAATCTCCATCCTAAGAACAGAGTATAAAATTTATACTCTAAACGATAGGAGAGGCTTTAGAGAAATCTTAAACAGACCAGTAAAAAGACATAAACTACTGACAAGTAAAGTGTTGGTATTCAAAAGCATAATTCTTCTGCACTTTCCTGTTTTCTTCATGGTAAATCTTAGAAGAATTGAAATTGTATCCAAAAGAATCAACAGCCTATGCGTGGCAATGAATAAGAAAACTGGTATTACTACTATGCTCCATTTTTGTGTACTATTTTCTACAAAAGGAGCTGTGAACACCCTACCAGGCTATAAATGTCTAGAGGGCAGAGTTCATGGTCATCTTTGTTATCCTTATATACATATAACTAATCTGATAATACCACCAAACCAATTCCAGTACCTGGAATATCTTAAAACATCAAAGCAATCTTAAATTTCAGGGAATAAAGTTATGTGCAAGTCTTAGAGGGAAGAAGAACTATTACTAATAAATAAAGGTTCATTATTTAAAGCAACATTTTTGTGTGAGAAAGTATTTAAAAATGAAACTATATTTCATTAAAAACCAAAACGTCTACAGCAAGGACTAGCAAACTTCTTCTGTAAAGGGACAGATCATAAATATTTTAGGCTTTGTGGGCCACATGCAGTTTCTGTCAGATACTGTTCTTTGTTGTTGTTGTTTAAAAACGTAAACGCCATTCTTAGTTGTAGGTCGAACTACTGGCCAGTTTACCAACCTCACTCTAGATTAAGCTCTGTGGGTATAGGTACCACATTGTTCACAGCTAGATTCTCAGACCTGGTATACCCCTTGAAATATGGTAGCTACCATTCATCATTTATTTATTTATTTAAAAAAAGATTTTATTTAATTATTTGACAGAGAGAGATTACAAGTAGGCAGAGAGGCAGGCAGAGAGAGAGGGGGAAGCAGGCTCCCCGCTGAGCAGAGCCCGATGTGGGGCTCGATCCCAAGACGCCGAGATCATGACCTGAGCTGAAGGCAGAGGCTTCAACCCACTGAGCCACCCAGGCGCCCCAGGTAGCTACCATTTAAACCATGGAATCAAGATAGGTTATGAAACAAATATTAGCACTGTTTTATTACCTCAATGACAACTAATATATTACATACGTCACTACTTAGCCTGTGCACCATGTGTAGGTAGTCGTCACTTGAGCCATGTCTAGGATTATCAGCATGATGATTAGCTGAATTGCCAGACAACGGGCCAGAAACTTTATTATCATGTATGTTTCTCAAACCACCTGCAACAATGGGACTTGATACTGATGCTGAAATTAATAAGAATAAAAACAAAAAGCTTTATAAAAATAAACTCTTAAAATAATGATTGTTCACACAATATTTTAAGCATACAGAAATTACAGAATATAAGGAGCACTCATGTACTATCTAGTGCTTGATCAAATCTTAACAACTGTACCACATCATTCATATCCATTTTTGAAAAGAAAACATCAGATAAGGTTGATGCTCTCCACATATCTGCATATTCCTCTCCTCTGTTCTCTCCCCCTTACTTCATAAAAAAGTAACTGCCATACTGAATTCAGTTACTCTATGAATATCTTTATGGCTTTACTATAAATGAATATATTCCTAAATAATTCAGAGCACTGTTTCACATATATAAATTTTCATATAAAATTTTATATATAAATTCACATAATATAAATTTTGCATATATAAATTTATATAAACCACTTTATATAAATGGTATGCTATATGTATATATATCCTCTAACTTGCTTTCTATTTCACTATTATGTTTAAATTTATTCATTTTTATATATGTAATGTTAAGTTCACATCTTTTAAGTAAACAGATATATTCTGCTGCATAATGTACACAATATTCCATTCTT
The DNA here is from genome assembly GCA_028533885.1 of Nasua narica. Taxonomy (NCBI): domain Eukaryota; kingdom Metazoa; phylum Chordata; class Mammalia; order Carnivora; family Procyonidae; genus Nasua; species Nasua narica. The sequence continues at coordinate 113,097,759 of CM052809.1, forward strand.
ATGTTCAATGTTTACATTGCTTCAGTATTTTTGCTGTCATAACTGTCATAAACAATGCATATTCTTGTACATGTATACATGTACCTGTAATGTATTCTTTTTTTTTTTTTTTAAGATTTTATTTATTTATTTGACAGAGAGCGACACAGCGAGAGAGGGAACACAAGCAGAGGAAGTGGGAGAGGGAGAAGCAGGCCTCCCGCAGAGTGTGGAGCCCGACGTGGGGCTCGATCCCAGTACCCCAGGATCATGACCTGAGCCAAAGGCAGACACTTAACAACTGAGCCACTCAGGCGCCCCCTGTACTGTATTCTTATACATGACTTTTTTACATATGTCTAGGAGTGAAATTGCTGGATGTGCCCGTTTTTATTTTTATTTTTTAAAATATTTATTTATTTGACAGAGAGAGATCACAAGTAGGCAGAAAGGCAGGCAGAGAGTGAGGGGGAAGCAGGCTCCCTGCCGAGCAGAGAACCTGATGTGGGGCTCCATCCCAGGATCCTGAGATCATGACCTGAGCTGAAGGCAGAGGCTTAACCCACAGAGCCACCCAGGCGCCCCTGGATATGTCCATTTTTAAACCTTACTAAATATTAACAAATAGCTTTCCAAATTACTAATGTCCATTTGTACTCCAGTGGTAGCATATGAGAGTTCTTACTCTCTATATCCTTGTCAACAATGCTTGTCAACCTGAGAATGGGAAAGTATCTGATTGTCACTTTAACTGTTACATTTCCTTGATTAACAGTGAAGCCAAGCATCTTTTCATGTCTACTGGCCATTCAGATTTCCTCCTTAACACAAAATCATAAAATGACAGTCTTCTATATTTTCTTTTTAGAATTTTACGGTTTTGTTTTTTTGTCACACTATGTCTTTAATCCATCTTATCTTTCTGTGTAGTTTAGACAGGAATTCAATTTTACTTTTTTCCATATGGATAACTAATTGTCTCAGCATATGGTAGAACTTACAGATAAAACTGAGTATGTTTTATCCTCTTCCCTTTTCTTGAGAAAGAATCTGAACTACTAAAGGGTGCGTATACATTTTGAATTATGATATTGTCAAAATGCTCTCTAAAAAGATTGTACCAATTTATATCCCTCTAAAGAATGAAGTTCAAATTTTCCTGCACATTTGTTGATACTAGGTATCACACAACTAAAAAATGTTTACTAATAGAGTTAATATAAAATTTTATTTCATTTTAATTTTGATTCACATCTCTAATCAGATCACGTTTTGAAGAGAAAAAAAGGATAAGAAAGACTTATGTGGGACAACTGGTGAAAACTGAATATAGACAGCATATTAAAGGACTGTACAGAACTGTTCTTAATTTTTTTAGATGTGAATTATTACATTTGGTGTTTATGTAACTTCCTTCTTGGGAGATGTATTTAATGGCAAAGAATTATGATGCCTGTTGATGAAAGGGTTCACTGTGCTCATCTTTCAACTTTTCTACACAGCTAAAATTTCTGTAACATGAGGTTGAAAAAAGTTTTAAATGTTACCTTCCACATACTCTAAATTTCCATATATATATTTGCCTTATTTCTGGATTCTTTTCTGTCCCTTTTACCTACCCACTCGTTCCTCCCACACAACATTTTCTTATTTATGATAACCTTAATATCTAGGTGGGGCTAATAACTGAGTAACATTTTTAGTTTCTCAAATATCTGAGAATTTTCAATAAAAAACTCATTATTGAACAGGCAAATGCTCAAACTAATATCTCTCTTTTGATTTTGTGATTTCAACTTCTGAAAAAGCTGGGATTATCTTGTTTAAAAAACAACAGCAATCAGAGTCAAAGTTTATGTTATGGGGGACAAAAACACACAAATTTTTATATTCCCTTTTGCACTTTTTAAAATTTTTCAAAAAAAGTACATACCTTTTTTTTTTACTTTAAGTATATACTTTATTTACATTACTAATAAAAAATTTAGAAGACATACGTCTCAAAGCAATTTAACCTTAAAAAGATACATTACCAACTGATTTCAAGTGAGAACTAGTAATCTAATTCCAGAAGTTTTTGCATCTAAGATTATTTTCTCTACCATTACTACTGTATTTAATCTACAGTAAAATTTTCACACTATATATCCTCTACCAATTGAAACATAATTCTTCTTTGGCTTTAGTGCTACGTAAGAAGAAAGCCCAATTAAGAAAAAAAAACATTTCCTATTTTCATAACTAGATACACTCAGTTGTATAATAACCTAATCCAAAGAATCATATGACAGGGATCCTTTTACCTTCCAGATGATGACTTTCAAGATAGTGTTTTAGTTTGTATTTTAAAAATTATAAAAACAAAAAATAAATTTGCTTGAAATTATAGGCATTCCCTATAAATAAACAATGAACTTTCTTACCTTGTTGCATCTGTGGATGTGTTGTGTAACTTGAAGGATGGGAATATGGCATGTATCCTGCAGGGCTTTGTGGGGCATATGGACTAGGCACTGGGCTATTTTGTTGTGGCATAAATCTGTTCCCAGAGCTTGTCTGTGGTGGCACAAACCGGCTAAAACCCAAAATCCAAATAAACAATATCAGGAAATGAAATAAATAACACTCTTCCTTGAAATTTCACTGTCATAAAATTCTCCAAATTCTGATTTGTATAAAACAAAATCTATGCAAACGGTAAATTTTGAAAAATAGAGAATATAAAAATTATTCATGATTCATAATTTAAGTTACACTAAACAATTTGTAAAAACAGGTAATTCATTTATTTTACTTGCATAAAAGCATCCATTTACGATAAAGTCATCCTCCCTAAATTCTACTCTATAAATTTTCTTATTATCTCAAACACATTATTTTAATACATTCTTTTGTATGAATTTAAGTTACTAAGATGGTAGCTAGTTCAGTTAGTATATTAGAACATTTCTGCATCTGACATTTTAAGACAAATGTTCATGTGAATTACTACTTAAGGCTAAGCATTTTAATTTTTCAACTACATATAATTTACCATTACATAAAGGTATGTATACCGTGTATATTTAAAAGCATATTCATCACAGAAAATAGTATTTCTTAAAATGATGCATATATTACCTGGAGGGGCTATGTGAGATAGTGGTTTGTTGATAATTGGAAGATGCAGGACTACTGTGCATGGAATTCTGAGAAAGTTTATACTGAGACATCATCATTCCTACATATCACACAAAAATAGAAAGCACGTTATTTTCTTTTAATGGTAAAATACCTTTTAAACAATTTAAAGCAATTGCTCTATTACAAACATTCAAAAGTTCTTTCTGTTCTTTCCTTTTTGTGACCGGCATGTTCATTTTGATGAGCAAAATAGAGAAACTAAGTTTCAAGTACAACCAATTTTACCAAAACATGATAAAATGTAACTAATCCAGAATCAGAGTTAATTAAAAAAATTTTTTTTCTTGCTTACTTTTTTTTTAAAAGATTTTATTTATTTGACAGAGAGAAAGAGATCACAAGTAGGCAGACAGGCAGGCGGCAGAGAGAGGTGGAAGCAGACTCCCCACTGACCAGGGAGTCAGATGTGACTCGATCCCAGGACCCTGAGATCATGACCTGAGCCGAAGGCAGAGGCTTTAACCCACTGAGCCACCCAGGTACCCCTTTACTTGCTTACTTAATGTCCTATCATTTAGCTTTATAATTGAAAAGAACCTTTAGAAGTCACTTTATCTGACCTGTAACCAAATACTACAAAATTCCTCCTATAATAGGTCCTTGGGTGGTTTTTCCATTGCATGGAATACTTTATTACAGATATCTCCAGTCTTTAAAGCTTCATTTCATAGCACTACTTGTTTCACTCATTTCACAGATCTCAGTTTAAAAAAAATACTATTTAATTGAGGGGCCCAAAGTTCTGAGTTGCTGCAATTTCCATCTGAATGTTTTGATGCGAAACAGAATGCTCCTATTCCTTCTTCCACAATAATTCTTTGTCACATATAAGGATTAAATGAATATTTGATTAAAGAATAAAAATGTGAGGATAGCTTTCAGATTCTCATATTTCTTTTTAAGGTAGACACTGTTCATTTATTACACAAATGACATTTTGTTATATAGGAGATGCAGAAAAATTCAGTTATTTAGATATTTTAAAGTTGAATATAAAATCTACGACTGACCCTAAATTTTCTTATGATATGTATAGCTTATCTTCTGTGGAGCTTCAAGCATCACATTATATCCCTAAGTTCCATTTCCTGCTACTGATATGAAAAGTGCCTTTCACCCAAAAACATTCAAGCACAAGTTACATGTTCCTTTCCAGTAATACTGCAGTAGGGATTCTAGCTCTGAAACAGTAGTTGAATGAGATGAGGGCTCAAAATCACCTCAGAATCTACCACTAATAATGTGTTTTCTTTTATATGCAGTCGAAATTAACTTCTGAGCTTTTTCTTCCAACTCAAATTCAGTAGTAAATCATATGTTCCACAGCTTAATAATTTAATTACTATAATTATTGATTTTTTTTTTTTTGGAGAGAGAGGGCAATCCTCCATGAGAGTTAAAAAATGTTTCCCCTGAATTAACAGTCTGGAACAAGCTGGAATTACTAGTTTGACAGCAATGGCTTAATTTAAAAGGGGGGGGCAAATGAAATTTCTAATGAACCTTTCCGATTATCTCAAAGTTCCAAAGAACTATGCATAAAGTGATTTGCATATTATTAAATTTGCTCCATCTGAGTGACTCACATTTACATTTAGCAACAAAGAATCACCTTTTTATCTTTTTTTTTTTAAAGATTTTATTTATTTATTTGACACAGAAAGAGAGATCACAAGTAGGCAGAGAGGCAGGCAGAGAGAGAGGAGGAAGCAGGCTCCCCGCTGAGCAGAGGCCCAATGAGGGGCTCGATCCCAGGACCCTGAGATCATGACCTGAGAGGAAGGCAGAGGCTTTAACCCACTGAGCCAACCCAGGAGCCCCAAGAATCACCTTTTTAAATTTTAAAGCCAAATATTGCCAGGGAAACGCTTAGAAAAAAATCATAATATGTGATGAATCAATTCATTTTTTAATGCTAAGTTTGTTTTCACAAAGTATTACATGGAGAAATCAATGTTTTTGACTAAGATATAAGTGCATGTTGTATAATATACAAAATGTGTGACTGAAAGGTAAATACCCTAAATGTTTTTTATTAGAGTGATTTACTACCTAAATTAAATATTTTAAAATATGTTACAAAATGTAGTGTAAGTTTGTTTGGAAGACTTTCTTTATTCAATTTTTATTTTTTAAAAGATTTTATTTATTTATTTGACAGAGACACAGCGAAAAAGGAAACACAAGCAGGAGGTGTGAGAGAGGGAGAAGCAGGCTTCCTGCCTAGCAGGGAGCCTGATGTGGGGCTCGATCCCAGGACCCTGGGATCATGAGAAGCTGAAGGCAGAAGCTTAAAAACTGAGCTACCCAGGTGCCCCCCTTCATTCAATTTTATAACTACTCACATTATCTTATACTTAATACTCCTATCCTGTAAGATTCTCTTCCAATCAATGATCTCTCCATATTTTCTTTCATTGCAACATTCTTCCAGAGCATTTAATTCTAAATTTACTTTCACCATTCCTATCTGTCTTCTCCTACTGCAATCTAGCTTGTTGGTTCTGGTGAAGATACCATGTTGTCCTGCAGACCTGCCTTCAATTTGCAGAAAAGGGAGTTTGGGCAGAAGCATTTCCATAGATTCACTTTGGGGAATGGACAGTAACTATGCAATTGGTTTAAAAACACACCTCATACTCAAATACACAAAATTAACAAATGCTATTTAAAAAACAAGACAAAACCAGGAATTGGAGTGGAGGGCTTCACAGAGGTACTGCCAATAAATCTGGCAATATTCTTGAATATAATTCGTCTGTTAACTAAGTTGGATCTGAGTTATCTAAACTATTTCCTTCTATTTTAATCTTGAGAGTCGAATAAGTACTTGGGCTTGAAAGGAGTACCCATGAATCCTTCTCATGGGTACTCCTTGACTACATAAAAATTATATCTATATTGAATATCATATTTTATGCTTTTTATGGTATTTATTATAAACAGGTTTTTTACTTAATAATAATACTTATAAACCTACTTTTCTGTTGCTTAGGCAACAGAAATGTTAAACCAATTTACTATATAACTATGAATGTAATCATCAGTACTAAAATTAATACTTGGTACAATTAGTTATACAAGTACTGCATGTTGAAAAGCTCTGCAAATATTTTTATTATATGATTAATGAAAAAAATTCTTTCATACCAATTTCATGATTTTCTAAAATAAAAAAAGACTTCTAAAGCTCTTTGATTAAGTAAACAAATGCATTCTGAAATACCTAACAAAATACACTTTAGCTTTGTCTAATTCCCAAGGAATTTAGTTACATATTAAACTGTAAGAATATTAACATCAATTTAGTTTCTTTCTTGTTCTTGGCTGGATTCAAGGTATCAACACAGCATTCATAGATGATAGGCTACCTTATGAAAGGAAACACTTGAATTTAATTACATATGCAACAAGCTCCGACAAGAGACCCCCCCCACACACAAAATAATATGAAATTCAACGAAAAACCTCACCACTTTGTACATATCTGTTCTGCATACTTTTCTCCCTGAAAACATTAGGACTTCTTGCCAGGACAGCCTGCAACAAGACGGGTATGTCGCCTTCTGGATCATCACTGCCAAGGTTATCTTTTAACTCTCTGGAATTAAAAAGATAAACATCAAAAATCAGAATAGTGAAGAATTACCTCTTCTATATTAGTTAGATAGCAATTCACTAGTGAAATTCAGAAAAGACTGAGGTAGAAAATCAAGAACTTATGGCATTAAAAAAAAAGTCACAAAAGATGTTCAACAACTTCATGAATTTTTGAAGATGCTATTCTTAGAACAGAATTATAAAAAATGACAGGGTGGAGTTCTTCTAAGGAAAATTTTTCCCCCATTATTTTAAACAGAGAAAAAAAAGAGGAAAAAAAAGCCCCAAACACGATTTTATGGAACTATGAGTTTATTTAAGAATGTTCACATTAGTTTTAAAGTAGAAAACAGAATCAACTCCAAACTATTCAAAATAATGAAAGGGTACAGAGATGATAATTATGCACAGAAGCTGATGTTTGGACTAGGAATATATTTTCTCTCTTATATTTGAATATGAGTCTGCCTTTTTGAGAATGTTCTCTGAATAAAATAATGCCACCACATTGGTTAAGATAAGACCCAGAGATTATATAATTTTTCCATCTAATATTCTCTTCTCAAATAAAGTGATCAGGGAGCAAAAAAACCCCAAGCAAGTGGTTAAGCATAGTTGTAATTTTCAATAAACTTAAAAGTAAGTAGCAAATTAAATTTACAACTATGGAACATAAATGATAAAATTAAATATACACAGTATTAGTGTTTTTAATTTTACATTCTACATGTCTCTGTTCCACTCATTAAACCTAATAAGAAAGATTTATAAAAATGGTGTCCAATGATAAATTCCAATAAATTTCTGGGGGGAGTCTCAAAGCAGCTTTCCATAAAATAAATCATAAATGTATATGTGCTATTTCCCTTTTTAAATATTTTAAATATTTGATGATAACTGTTGATATAATTTTTAGACACTGATGAATTTCTGGACAAAATATTAGGATTACACTTCTTTCTGATTTTAATCAATTATTTCTGTTTCTCCATCAGAAACTTCATATTTAGTATATTACTATAAGAGTCATCACATCTCCATTATAATGTGCTTTATCCTCATTCCTCTAAATAATGAATCTTTAAATTAAAAAGCAAAAATCAGAGGTGCCTGGGGGGCTTAGTCAGTTGAGTTCTTGATTTGGCTCAGGTCATGATTTCGGGGTCCTCAGACTGGGCCCTGTATTAAGCTCCATGTTTGGCGGTCAGCCTGCTTGAAGATTCTTTCTTTTTTTTTAAAAGATTTTATTTATTTATTCGAGAGACAGAGAAAGTGAGAAAAAGCACGAGAGGAGAGAAGGTCAGAGGAAGATGCAGACTCCCCACGGAGCTGGCAGCCCGATGTGGGACTCGATCCTGGAACTCAAGGATCATGACCTGAGCCGAAGGCAGTTGCTCAACCAATTGAGCCACCCAGGTGCCCTTGAAGATTCTTTCTCTCCCTCTGTCTCTCCCTCCCCTTTACATTCTCTCTCTCAAATAAATAAATCTTAAAAAGAAAAAAAAAAAAGCCAAAATTAAAGAAAGGATACATGAGTACCACTGTATAAATGAGATGTGACGGGATAAGAATGGGAGTCTTAACTTTTTTTTTTAAAGATTTTTATTTTTTGTTTATTTATTTTAAAGATTTTATTTATTTATTTGACAGAGAGATAGAGAGAGAGCACAAGTAAGCAGAGTGGCAGGCAGAGGGAGAGAGAGAGAAGCAGGCTCTCTGCTGAGCAGGGAGCCCAATGTGGAGACTCAATACCAGGACCCCGAGATCACGCCCTGAGCTGAAGGCAGACGCTTAACTTAACCCCACCAAGTCACCCACGTGTTCCTATTCATAGATTTTAAAATTAAACTGTGTTTGTAAATTTTCTGAAATAAAGAATAAAACCAGGAACACAGGCTCTCTTAGATCAAAACCTTTCACTTTTAAATTATACTTACATGTGATCTGTTGATACCTGGTTGAGGCTATGGACAAGCTGTGAAACCAAATTATCATCCCTACAGGCCAAAAGGCAGTTCACCTCTTCTGCTATTCGTGCATTAAAAAGAAGGCTCTTTGTAGTTGTAGCAGGTAAAGGGGATGGAAGAGGCAGCTGGTTCAGGACTATTTGGAATAAAATCAGATTATTAGAAATTGAGTGACTATAAGAAGTCCTTTTATAATATTTGCTTACAAATATTTTGGGATTAAAAATAAGTTATAATATCAATGAGACAAATTATTAAAAGGCATTCTACCCCCTCCCCCAAACACCAATCAACTCTGTAAAACCCTGAAACATCACTTGGGCAATAACAGAGTTTATTACTCCCTAAGAATAAAACTCAACTCCTTTATATGCATGACTTTTCATACCTTAAATTTTTATTCATTTAATAAGTGAATAGCCAAAAAGGTAGGGTTAAAAAGTAACTTCTAAGAATTGAGAATATATTAATTAATCTCATTAACTTTTGCTTTTGAGATTTATCAGAATCACTAGTAATCCCACTTAAATACCAAGTAATTATACCCAACTCTTCACCTGATATCTAGACAAGCAATGTTTTTAAAAAGCTTAAGTATATATAAAAAAATAAATAGATCACTCTAGCATATTCATTATAGAATAGGGATTCTGCTGGAAGCCAAATAGCTAAGGAATTATGCTTTCAGTTATAAATTCCTAAATAGTGCTCTCCTCTCTTCATTCTAGTCTAATAGGAAACAAAAGGACATCTTTACATAATGGAAATCTATTCATCTGTCTAAAGTAAAAGTTAATAAAGTTAACTAAAGTATCTTTGTTTTTGGCTTAATTTCTAATCACTTATACAGTGTAACAGGGTGCTCAGCCCCAGTGGTTAATAATAGGTTTCTTATTAATAAAAATACAGGAAACAGATTATTACTTAATAAGTAGGGCTTATTGGGCAAATTTTTAAAATATAAGATACAGTAGAGATAATGGGGAGGACAACCAAAAGTAAATCCCTGGTACTATATCTGATTTGGCACTCCTACATATTTTATGAATTTGTGCCTTACCTGTAACAAAGTGACAACAAAAACTAAAGACAGTTTCAGAAGTTTTCTTACCTGTATTATCCTAACTCCATTGGCTACTTTCTTATTCAGATTTTGTAGAGTAGCCATGTTAGTTTCCTAACCCCAAAGCAACAGGCTATTAATCATATTACTCCCATTAAAACCAGTTGCAAATTAACAAAAACAGGAAAATAATATTAAGGACTACTGAACACAGATAAAAACACTTCTTAAAGTTATTTTCACATAATTTCCTTAAGATAAAGCCCCAAAGTTTGCAGAATGCGATGTTCTCACCTTCTACTTTTCTCTCCCGTTATCTCTTTTTCCCTTTATTTACTCAGATAGGATGATACAGGGACTAACATTGTGGGTTGCTTTTTGTACCATTACCCAGGGACTAAGAATCAGAGTTAGAGTTGGCTACCATAAGATAGAGTCCCTAAAAAAATGTGTTACACTAAGTAAATCTCAAAAGAATGACAAAATTTTTTGAACTTAAAATGATTAGAGTAAAATGGGCTGCTGTATCTATAACAAACACAAACATATTATGGAAGAGGACATTCAAAATGAACATTGCTGAGAAATTAGATTAAGTTGGGCTATCAAACCTTCTTCTTTAAAGGATGGTTTCAGTTACCATTTCTAGAAATGCTTTTTAAAAAGTCTGTATTTGCTCCTATATGCAAATCCATGCTTCTTCAGTTTTGATTTTTCTTTAATGCTTTGTCTCATCTTTGGTCTTTACTTTTGCATTTATCCCTTCATCATGTAAGACCTTTAAACAAACAAATGCCACCATTTCTTAATGCCTCCTTAGGATGAAACAGAAATGAAGGTCTGATTATCTATTAGCTGACTATACTAATTTTGTTACTTCCACACGTATGTCAATAAACTAAAGGAAATAACGATGCTTGTCATTCAAAATCTAATATCTTAAATAATGTTATTTATGACAACTACAAATAATTTTTTCTATGGTCTCTCTTAAAATCATTAACACAGAACAGAACATAAATTAGATGAATTAACCAAACTTACGGTCTGTGAGACTAGCAATCCCCGCAAGAGTAGTAATGGGGACATGGGGCATATCCCCATTCATCCTGAAGTTCTGGAATGGTGTTGCCTATAAAAGTACTTAGTTCAGGTGCCAGCTGTCATTACTTCCCATTTCCCAAACACTGCAACAAAAAACAGACAATTATTTATAAAAATATGTCAAATATTAGGGAAATGCCTATAAAAAATACGATTTTCTGCTTTTCTTGTTTGTTAACCTATATAATAGTAAAAGCTACTATTCATATATACTTCCCATATATTAGGCACTGCAAAGTGCTTTGCATATATTTACTCATTTAGTTCTCACAACAATGTAAGGTAGGTACTATTATTTTCTGAATTTTACTGATGAGGAAATTAATTTACAGGGAGTTTAAAGTAACCTGTGGAGGAAAGAGTACCACCCAAGCAATCTGGCTCAAGAGTCTGTGTAACCAGTAGGCTATATGACTAAACTGGGATACTCAATTTGACAAGCACTATTAATTCTCCATATCACAGACACATTAAAACCTAGCTTCAACTTGCCTTGCTATGTCTCTCACTACTCTCTACATAAACAATCCTTTCCAACAAAGCTGATCAGATTATCTTGAATCTACCTGTGTTTTCACATTTTTATTTATTTCCTTATAAATCTCCCTACCTAGATAGTCCATCCATACTTTAGTTCAAATCCTTTAATTCTTCAAGATCTAGGGCAAGTTCCTAGTACTTCTTGAAGTACTAGGATCTAGTAATTCAGACAAATTCAGCTAAAAGCCTACCTTAATCTAACCTTCACTTAGAGTTCAATTAATATTCTTTTGTAAATATATATTCCCTTGCGGCATTTTTTGAAAGTTGTCGTGTTTCATTCTTATATCATGTTCATATACTTACCCTGTCTTCCCAATTACCATTGCATGCTTCTTAATATCAACCAATCACATAATTAATACATAACCACAGAAAGGACAGAGAAATGTGTTAACATCTTAATGTTCCTGTATGGCTTAGTTGACTTAAATATTCAGTTTTTATAATGTAATTCTGTGTCTGTATGTACAGATACTCTGTAAAACTCCTGAACACGTTTTCCATTCTGTTCAACGTTCCCAAATTTTCTCATCTTAATTTCAACATGTGGCTTTCTGGAACCCTTATCTTTCTTTAACAGTATACCTGCTGAAGAACCTTTTCTGAAATATACAACATTTTAATAATATGCACATCAATCAAAGATAATGCCTTTATTAAATAACTTTATAAGCTCATCAGTAAATACAAGACTACTGCATGTCAACTAAGACATAGTGCTACAATAAAAAACTGAATTATAATTTTCAGTTTAAACATTTTTTTGAGGTTCTATTGCTTGTCAGTTAAAATAACCTTTTAAGTTTTTTGAGTTGCAAACTTCAAAACACTAATAACTCCTCTTATTCAGGGGCGCCTGGGTGGCTCAGTGGGTTAAAGCCTCTGCTTTTGGCTCAGGTCATGATCTCGGGGTCCTGGGATCGAACCCTGAATCAGGCTCTCTGCTAAGCAGGGAGCCTGCTTCCCCCTCTCTCTCTGTCTACCTCTCTGCCTACTTGTGATCTCTCACTCTCTGTCAAATAAATAAAATCTTAAAAAAAAAATAACTCTCCTTATTCATATATCTTAATGCAACTTTGCAAATAAATTTTTTTTTAAAAATAGAAATATGCAGGGGTGCCTGAGTGGCTCAGTCAGTTAAGTGTCCAACCTTTGGTTTTGGCTCAGGTATTGTGGATAGTGGGATAAAGTCCCGCAACAGGCTCCACACTCAGTGGGGAGTCTCCTCGAAAGAGTTTCTCCCTCTGTTCTTCCTCCTACTCTCTTCTCTCTCTCAAATAAAGAAATCTTAAAAAATAAAAATAAAAGTAGAAGTATCTAGGTAGCTAAAATTAGGAATTTTCTTTTTCCTTACTTTTATTATAGATACATGTTGACATAAGTTCATAAAATGTATATGTGTGGTTTAAAAGAGTTATAAAGTAAACATCCATAGAACAACCATCTAAAAGGAATCACCCTAGTTTCTTCTACAGGTAACAACTACCTTGTCTCTTTGGTAATTCTTTCTTTCTTTTTTCTTACACTTAATGTCCTTTATATGTACATTCTTTTCTAGTAGCCAGCCAAGGAAACAACACTGCTTTCCTTTGAGGAATGAGTGACATAAAGTTTGCTAGTAGAAGCCTGCTAAAAGGAAACAGTATAGGAAATAGCACAGGAGAAGGTATAGGAAAGATATAATTACGACTGGCTATCTTACAGTTGTCCTTGCTACACTGTGGACTTTACCCTTTGAAGTTATCAATTTGATTTTTTAACAACACTAAAGAAATTTAAGGAAACACTGTAAATTAAGCAGCTGTATCAAGCACTTAAAAAAAAAAAGGAATTTAAAACCTGACAGAAGTCATCAAAAAGCAAAACACATTTTTTTTCTAAGTTTAGGCTAATAAAAAAGTTACAGTTGATGCTTAGTGATTAATGGAAAAAACAATTGCATGCAAATTATGTACAGAACAGCACAAAAACATTTTGTTATTCTTGTATGACTGTTGTAAACTGCCATACTCAAGCAGATTAACAAGCGACCAGGTTATTTATTTATTCAGAGGACGGGAACCAATAGAGTACAATCTGCTAGAGGGTTCTCTCGTGGGCTAACCAACTTTATTCTGTATTCCTAAATCCCAGGTAACATGTAGGGCAGACCCAATGCTAGCCTGGAATTATTTTAGTACAAAAATGATTTCCACATATGAATGTGGAAATTAATAAATCTAACCAAAAGATTGTTGTGCTTTTCTTAGTGATATAACAAAGCATGTTAATACTGTGATGTCAACTGAAAACTGGAAGTGGGGAGAGAAAGGACAGCAACAATGCTTGTTTGGTTTAAAGTGCTTGTATAGACTGAGTAGGGGACTACTGACAAATATATTTATACCTCATTGCTGAACTATGCTGATTTCATTGGAAGCCAAGCTTCTGAAGAACAGCAGAAGACTTTGGTAGAAATGGACTTTTAATTTTAGCTGTAGTCACAGATGTTGATGAATATGAGTAATTTGTGGAAATGCTGCTGCCTATGCTAGAAAGTGACCAGAGTCCATCAAGAAAGAGCATTCCTAGAATTCTAAAAATGAATATGCAGAACTCTAATTAGACATGACATTTCTGGCTCTGGATTGGGCAATGTTTGGTCTACCTGGCTCTGTGAAAGTCTACTGTCTTTCATGAAACTGCTGAAACTGAAGCTGAAAGTCATTATCTCTGGGGAACAATGTGTTCAGAAAGAAATGGTAACCAAATGGGAAAGGAGACTATAATGAGTGCTTTAGAACTGTCACTTAAGGCAGTGCTTTACATACCTAAAATCTGCGAATGATGACCAATTAGTAAATTATAAAATAAAATTAGTGGGTTGAGATCAACACTGAGAGGGATGGTAGGAATAGAAATATAAATTTACATTGCACACTGATTTGTGACTCCAGGTAAAATGTCTAATTGTGGGTCACCAAGGCAAAGCAGTTTCAAAGTTGTCAACTGAAAGAAATGGAAGAGTTAATTAACATAGAAAACCATCTCCTAAGTGGTGATGAGAACCCAACAAAACAATGCATATAAATCACTTGACATGCTATCTGGCATATTATAAGTGATCCAGAAAGTCAGCAGTGTTTCTAACTGAAAAACACACATTTGGGAAAATAGAGGAGAAACAAGGGTGAATTAGGAAAAAGGTGTCTTTTCCAATAATACACATAATCCCTACTTCTGAAAGATGTAAGTTATTTGAAATTACAGTATATATTTCACCATAGTATTACAAATATGTATACCAGTCCTAGGCACACACACCTACAATTACTTAAATGCTAAGGTACCTGAAATAAATAGAGGCAGTGAAGAGTAAGGAAAAAACCTAATCTTTGTAATACTAAGAACTAAATCAAACGCAAGCTACGAAATCATTTACAGTTTATTTTAGAATGGCTTAATTAAAATAATTCTTAATTAGTAGAAGATATGTAAATTCTCATTTCAACCCATTATAATGAATCTGATGTGGACATTTAAGCACTTGACAAGATTTTTAAAGGCCCTGGTTCTTTGCTCATTTAATTTCACTTTAAAATTTATGGTTTCTTTATACAAAAGAAATGCAAATAAAAAATTATTGGTAGAAGTTATAATAATAATAATATTCAAATTGGGATGTATTTGGAATAAAAGGCGCTCTCAGAATTTGATGGTAGATAAACTTTTCTAGACAGCCAGTGTGTACCCGATAATGAAAAAATGTGTATCTGAATATCTAATTTTTTACTAGCAAAAAACACTAGAAATGGTAACTTTTTTTGAGCATCTAGTTGGAGATGTCTAAAGTAGAAAATTGGAAATTCTTGAGTTGACAAAAGTGGCCAGAATTACAGTGATAGTTATGAAAATGATTCACAGAGGACTGATAACAGTTAAGTTGTAATAATAGGAAATAGGCAAGATACAAAGTAACATTGTTGGGGGAGACTTTTTTAGCACTTTTTATGTTTGAGACATTAATATATACCTTTCCTTTTTCTTTTAAGATTTTATTTATCTATTTGACAGAGAGAGCGAGAGCGGGAACACAAACAGGAGGAGTGGGAAAGGGAGAAGCAGGCCTGAAGCAGGCTTCCCACTGAGCAGGGAGCCTGGAAGTGGGGCTCAAGCCCAGGACCCTGGGATCATGACCAGAGTCAAAGGCAGACGCTTAACGAATGAGCCACCCAGGTGCTCTAAAATATACCTTTCCTTAATCGTTACCACAATCAGAGGGTTATGAAGATTATCTCTATTTCACAGATGCAAAAATGAAGGTCCAGAGCCTAAATGCTTTGTCTGTGGTTATACAGAAGTTTCTAACCAAACCTTATATTCTTATGCGTATGTTTCTAACCAAACCTTATATTCTCATGTGTATCTGAGGAACATAAAATTGGGAAACATTTACATTGCTATGGCAGAAAGATAAACCAATAAAAGGTAAGGAAATTGTCCCTCAGAGAAACTAAATGTCTGTTCAAGGTCTCATAGGTAGTAATTGACTGAATCAACACCAGAATACAAATGTTTGGATTTCTAGTTCAATATTCTTTACACTATATTGTCATCATGCAGGATTATAACATTTCAATGAACTGAAATTCTATGCATGTGGAATATTTAACTAATTAGCAAGTTTCTTCCTCGCTAATTATTATATTATTTTTGGGTGGGGAGGGAAGGAGGGTTTTAAAACTAGTATATTTTTACATCAACATAGTGAGCTCCTGTTACTAGCTCTATTGTAAGACTTAAGCAGTAAAACTTCAGAGAGGGGTGCAGGGTGGTTCAGTTGGTTAAGCCTCAGACTCTTTTTTTTTTTCTTTTAAGGATTTTATTTATTTATTTGACAGAGAGAGAGAGAGAGAGAGAGAGAGAGATCACAAGTAGGCAGAGAGGCAGATGGGGGGGAAAGCAGAAAAAAATATTAAAAAAAAAATAAAGCTAGCATATTTTTGGAGTGCCTGGGTAGCTCAGTGGGTTAAAGCCTCTGCCTTTGGCTCAGATCATGATTTCAGGGCCCTGGGATTGAGCCCTGCATGGGGCTCTCTGACCAGCAGGGAGCCTGCTTCCCCCTCTCTCTCTGCCTGCCTCTCTGCCTACTTGTGATCTCTCTCTGTCAAATAAATAAATAAATAAATAAATCTTAAAAAAAAAAAAAACCTAGTATATTTTTATTATTTCAGCTTATATTACATTGAACAGTATAAGCCACTTCAAATTCTTTTGGGAAACAAGAGGAATATAAATCCTAAATATCCAGATAAGTAAATAAATAAATCTATGTCATACTACTTACTATTTTAAACCAGTAAGTGACTCCCTTGAGAGTGGCACCTCTCTAGCAGAATCCTTTCACTTTAGTCAAACTACCTTCAGATTCCTTTCCACTGCCTAACATGTATTAAAGAACAAAGTTTTCACATTCTGTTTAAGATACTTACAAAAGATGTTCCTCAAATCCTAGCTCAAAAAGTTTCCAATCCAGCCACACTGTGAAAATTCTCACTTCTTTAAAACATTTCTATTTTTCCATAGTTCTAAGTTATTCCCAATAAATAAGAGAAATGCAAAACAAAAGCAAAAAGCAGAGCACAGCTCTAATGCTCTCTTTGCACACATGCTTTGCTTCTGGAATCCTGAGCTCCCTGTAGCCACCATGCTGGATACCAATAAATGTGTATTATTCCTATGTGTATTCTAGTAATGTAGCTCTATCCTAATATATATAATATGTAATAGAAGAATATACATTATTAAGTACTATTAGAAAGAGAGTCACAAATCAGGCTGAAATTTTAGAGTCTCTCAAAACTCATTTTAAAGAGTATGTAGAGCGCTTGGGTGGCTCACTGGGTTAAAGCCTCTGCCTTCGGCTCAGATAATGATCTCAGGGTCCTGAGATTGAGCCCCATGTCGGGCTCTCTGCTCAGTAGAGAGCCTGCTTCCCCCCCTGCCTGCCTCTCTGCCTACTTGTGATCTTTCTGTCAAATAAATAAAATCTTAAAAAAAAAAGAGTATGTGTATTTTCGCTGAGAAGTATAACGATTGGTAAAACTTTATGTATTTCTATGTCTTCTTCCTTGTTCTTATGAATTTATCTCATATGCATTTTTATACAAACCAACTTTAACAAAAGCTCATATTACTTTAAAAGGTCCCAGCTGATTATTATAGTTAAATTGACTGGGAGAGGCCTGCTGAGTAGTTATATGTCTAATCTTAACAAAATATGCAAAAGTACAAGCTGCATTGGGAAAAAATAGTACGGAGTCCTGGAGTTACTTTTTTTCTTTTCTCTCTCTCTCTCTCTTTTTTTAATTACAGAGAGGCCATGGAAGAAATTTCCAAGTGCAGCTATGATTTGGGTTACTAATCCACGTCCCCACACCAAAAATTTTATTTCTCACCTTCTTTTCCACTGCAAAAGAAATAGTATTTTAAGCCCCTAACAGAGGTTGAGACTCTAACTTATACCATAAGACTATTTTTTATACAAAGGTATTAGAAATGAAAAATCAAACAACGGAGATTTTCTTTCTTTCTAATGAGGTTTAGGTCTTAAAGAACTATGACATTCAGATGTAGGTCTCAAAAAACACACTTGATGATACATGACTGATTCAATCTGAAATACAAGAGAAAATGGTTTTATGTGAAATCACTGAATGGCCCACAAGAGGGCACACTTCCAACTACAAAAATTTAAAATTCACTTTTTTTCTCAGAAATAAAGATCGGTTGTTTATTTTTTAAATTTTATTTCCAGTATAGTTAACATACACTGTTATATTAGTTTACAATATAGTGATTCAACAATCCCATACATTACTCAGTACTCATCAAGATAAGTGTACTTTTAATCCCCTTCAATTATTTCACCCATCCCCCATCCACCTCTCCTCTGGTAGCCTTCACTTTGTTCTCTATAGTTAAGAGTCTTTTTATAAATCTCTTTTTTTCTTTGTTTATTTGTTTCTTAAATTCCACATATGAGTGAAATCATATGTCTTTCTCTGGGCTTAGCATTATATTCTCTAGATCCATTCATGCTATTGCAAATGGCAAGTTTCATTCTTTTTTAAATAGTTCATTCTTTTCTAGGGC
Organism: Nasua narica; assembly: GCA_028533885.1. Lineage (NCBI taxonomy): Eukaryota > Metazoa > Chordata > Mammalia > Carnivora > Procyonidae > Nasua > Nasua narica. The sequence continues at coordinate 113,116,332 of CM052809.1, forward strand.
GTCTGGGTTGCTCAGTAGGTTAAGCATCTGCCTTCTGCTTGGGTCATGACCCCAGGTTCCCTGCTCAGCGAGGAGACTGCTTCTCCCACTCCCTCTGCCCCTCCCCCTACTTGTGCATGCATGCACTCTCTCTCTAAAAATAAACAAAACCTTTAAGAGGGAAAAACAAAAATTTCATTTTTTTTTATGGCTGAGTAATAGTCCATGGTGTGCGCATGTGTGTGTGTATTCGTGTACACACACACACCCCACTTCTTCTTTATCCATTCATCACTGGACGCTTGGGCTGCTTCCATAATTTGGCTACAGCAAATAATGCTGCAATAAATATCAGGCACAGGGGTGCATATATCTTTTCAAATTAGTGTTTTCATATTCTTTGGATAAATACCCAGTAGTGTAATTACTGGATTGTATGATAGTTCTATTTTTATAAAGTTCACATTTTTTTACTAAGCCCAGTTGGCCAAGTTCTTCTGAATTGATTATTCAACACCATTAGAAAGCAACAGATCCTGAGGTTTGCAGTTTTTTGTTTAAACACACACAAGAAAACTTTGTTTTGGATGAATATAAGAAATCCCTCCTTTGAGGCGCCTGGGTGGCTCAGTGGGTTAAAGCCTCTGCCTTCAGCTCAGGTCATGATCTCAGGGTCCTGGGATTGAGCCCCGCATCGGGCTCTCTGCTCAGCGGGGAGCCTGCTTCCTCCTCTCTCTCTGCCTGCCTCTCTGCCTACTTGTGATCTCTCTTTCTGTCAAATAAATAAATAAAATCTTAAAAAAAGAAAAAAAATCCCTTCTTACACCAAGACTTCTATATTAATATTAAATTATAAAAGTATGTAACACAGTCTTATCAGTCATTTTGGTTCTGTTAGCTATTTGAATTTGGTTGCCCTAAAAAATCTTTTCAACAAACTCTGGCTACCTTGATTTATGATCTCATTAAGTGACATAGTCCCTAGGAACAATGAATTCTTCAAGACAATTTAGGAGGAGACCAAATGGAATGTTTTATATTTTAGGAAATTTTTCTAATTCAACAGATCATTACTTAGAATACCTAAAAGTAACTAAAGAGCAGAGGAAGATATGCAAAAAAAAGTCTCATGATCACTTATGCACATCTATCTGCATTGTTGATCCATTTTCTGTCCTAATCCATTCCTCCTTTCTCTTGAAACTACAGTACATGTGCTTTTATCCTCATCGTTCCATTAGGTGTCTTGCCACGGTGAATAACAGCATCCACGCTGCTAAATAAATAAAATGGACGGCTTCAGGTCTCATCTGATTTGACCTACCATTCAACACAGTTGATCCCTCTCTGGTTTGAATGATTGTTTTGTTTTCCAACATATCCTCCTGATTTTTCCTCATACCACACTGGCTACTCCTGGCTTCCTTCTTATCTTCCTATCCTTACTCTATTTTTAATCTCATTCAATATTATGATTTTAAAATAACACCTGTGTGCTGATGACTTCCAGTTTTTATCTCCTGCTTTGATTTCTCCCCTGTATACTAGACTCATATACCCAATTGCCTAGTCAACATCTCTGCTTTGATGTCTAGTAAGCATAGGTCTAGAGCACAGGTAAAATCTTAACTTTCAAGAATATTAATTGTATGTTAAGATAAAAACTCTTTATTAGGTATGTACTTTGCAGATATGTTATTCCAGTTGCTTGTCTTTTCATTCTCTTAACAATACATTTTGATGATGTCCAGTGTATCAATTTGTTCTTTATGGGGGTGGGGGTGGGGAGGTAGTGGTAGCATTTGACTGCAAAAGGCATGTGGAAATTTTCTGGTGTGATGAAAATGTTCTACATCTTTTATTTTATTATCTTTTTTGAGAGAGAGAGAGAGAGTGCACATGTGTGTGCATGCACACACGAGCAGGCAGGGGAAGGGCAGGGGGAGAGGGAGAGAATCTTAAAAAGGCTCCACACTCAGCACAGAGCAGGACCTTGGCTCCATCTCGCAATGCTGAGATTATGACCTGGGCTGAAATCAAGAGTCGGACACCTAACTAACTGAGCCGCCCAGCCTCCCCAAAATGTATCATGAAGGGATAATGGTTACAGGAGTGTCCTCATTTGTGAAAATTATGAAGCGAAGACTTCTGTTTTTCAGTATATATAAGTATTACCAAATCCCAGAAAACTGTAGAAGTAATAATGATAATTGGGCAGTGGAGAATGACCAGAACTACAGATGAAATTAAAATGACAACATGTTGATTACACTGGGTGATGGGTACTGGGCATTCATTATACTCTTCTGTTTATCAAGTATGTACTCAAGTTTTCCATACACTTTTTTTTTTTTAATTAAGGGAACTTTTTTGTTAGATGCAAAATATCATTGTCTTAAATGAGGTCAGTATTAATTAAAACCTTCTTTTTTTCCAGATCTATTACTGCTAAACAATGTGCTATAGACTAAATGCTGTGTCCCTCCCCCCAAATTCTTAGGTTGAAACCTACTCTCCAGGGTGAAGGTATTTGGAAGTGGGGCCTCTAAGAGGTGATTAGGTCATGAGGGTGGAGGCCTCATAAATGGGATTAATACCCTCATAAGAGGGACTCCAGAGGGCTCCCTTGTCCCTTCTACCATATACAGACACAGCAAGAAAAGTTTATGAACCAGGAAGTGGTCTCTCAGAAGACATCAATCTGCCAGCACCCTGATTTTGGCCATCCCTGCTTCCAGCACTGTAAGAAATAAATTTCTGTGTTTATAAGCCAGTCTATGGCAATCTGTTATCAGAGCCTGAACGGACTAAGACACCATATCCCTTCAGGCTCTATTTCTGTAATTGATTTAAAAAACCCATTTAAAGAATCCAAAAGACCCAATTTTTAGTATATGTGCTGCTGAAGCAAGCACAGAATCCAAGAGATCCAAACATAACCATTAAATAATACGATTAATGAATGTGGAAAAAGATATTGGGGCAGCTTTTCAGGGAAGATAAACTTTTTAAAAGTTAATTTAAATCAGTAACAGCTCCTTACTAAGGAGTTACATTTCAAAATTACTTTAAATCAATTTACAGCGAAAGGAGTACTAAACAGAAGTGATTTCTCGTTCGCATTATCCATAGTAGCCTTTTCATGATTTCCACTGGACCCCTCTACTATTTTATAGGGTATAAATATATAAATTAAGGATGTATATATTTCTGTATTTATAAGCTCATGTTCAATGAACTAATCATAACATTCAGGTTTTCATAACATCAAATGCCATATTCTTTCTGTATATAAAATGAAAAAAAAACCAACAACAACAGTTCTTTAAATTCTAATCAGTTACTACCAGTCAATCTTTCATTAGGAGACAAGGATTTTAAATAGCTTTTGTAAAAGAAATATTAATTTATTTATTTTACAAGGGCGGGGGCACCTGGGTGGTACATTTGGTTAAGCATCAGACTTCTGGTTTTGGCTCAAGATCTCAGAGTTGTGAGATCGAGCCCCACATTGGGCTCTGTGCTTCATGCAGAGTCTGCTTGATATTCTTTCTCCCTCTCTCACTGCCCCTCGCACTCATGCACATTCTGTCTCTCAAGTAAATGAATGAATGAATGAGAGGGAGCATGTGCGTGAGTGGGGGTAAGAGGTTCCACCAACCGAGTCACTCGGGCACCCCTGGATTTTAAAATTTTAAGTGAGGTTTTTAATTTATTTAATAATCATAGTTAGACAAAAGTAAACTTTCTATGAAACTTAGAATACTAAAAAAAAAATAGCAATACATACTGAGATAGAAGGTTAATAAAAATGCAGAATCAAGTGTCTTTGTGTGTTATAGTATAATCTCCAAGATAAAGATGTCAAACAGCAAAAGCATTTGAACTCTTTAATTAAATCTTAAACTCTCAAAACAACATTTTTACTGTTTTCTTTCTTTTTTTGTTTTGTTTCTTGGTTTAGCAAGTTTTAGGCTATTAACTAGATAGTGATTTCCTACGACTGGAATATATTGCAGCTGACTGATTTTTAAAGTACCTAAAAGAAATGATGAAGAGAAAACTTACCTCATGTCCAGGGGACTTTTATTGGTGCTTAGGAAATGTGAGAATTAAGTCATGATTGTTCAGTGACACTACAAACCCTTACAGCACCAATATATCAAAATGCCTGACATTCAACAATCATTTCCTTCAAAATGCTGGCACCTCGAATAACATTTCTAAAATGAAAATCACTTCCTATAATCTTCAATTTCTACCACTGTTCCCATTCATTAGTAATCCAAACTCTCAGGTTATAAAATTTAAAAAAATATCCCTGTTATCATCTACATGATTACTCAATTCTTTCCTGTTCTGTTCTGATTCTAAACTTAAAAATCTCACTACCAGGCACCTGGATTACTACAACTACCAATTAACTAGATTTTTTAAAAAAACTTCTTTCAGCTGTCCTTCATTCAAGTATGCAATGAACTGCCCTTAAGCAACTGTTTTTATTATTTACTTCCATAATTAACTATAATAAAAAATCTACAAACTTAACTCTAAAGTTGTTATTTTCACTTTCTATCTCCTCCATAATTTACCACTTTCTTTTCAATTATATTTTCCCTGCTTCCAACATAAACTCCCCATTCTTGCCAGATTGGTCTTTTCGCTGCCTCAAACATGCTATCCTCAAATCTTGCAACAATAAATCTCTTACAATGTTTTTTTCCCTTCTATACCTAAACCAATTCTACCTGTCAAACTCTATCAAGTCTTTGAAAACTTCCTTACTACCGTACTTCACAATCTTTTAATAAACTCCTGAGTTACCTGTACACAAGTCAGGATCTGGCCATGTATAATTCTATTTTCTCTAACCATTTCATTAGCACTTTACTGGCAAAATCTTGTCTCGTTAACTTTTTTTTGCCCTCCTATAATACCTAGCACAATGATGCCATATGCTTAGTAGGTTAAACTGAAATGAAAACAATAAGAAACTGCTAGAAAATGGTATTAGATGAAAAACTCAAGGCCTTACACAAGCACTAGGTAAGAAAAGTTTGTAATATGAATGCTGAGCAAGTTCATATTTTTAAAGTGATAATATCAGGAAGTCATAATCAAACATAACCAGGTGATCTTAAAACTACAGTGTTGGGCGCCTGGGTGGCTCAGTTGGTTGGGCAACTGCCTTCGGCTCAGGTCATGATCCCGGAGTCCCGGGATCGAGTCCCACATTGGGCTCCCAGCTCCATGGGGAGTCTGCTTCTCACTCTGACCTTCTCCCTTTCATGTTCTCTCTCACTCTCTCTCTTTCCTAATAAATAAATAAATAAAATCTTAAAAAAAAAACAAAACTACAGTCTTTACATATTAAGTTTATATTAACAGCCTCATGTTTGTTTTTATTAGAAAGGGAACCATATCTTAACAGAGACCTATATTAGTTACGTTCTAGAATTCCCTTCTCCCTCCTTTTCAGCACTAGTATTAAGAAGAACAAAAAAATTAGAGTTGAAAAAAAGAGTTGAACTTTTATAGAGATTGGTAATTCAAAATTTTTGGAGAAATCTAGAATAAAACCCAAAACATATCCATAAAAAGCTGGTAGTGTTACTAACTTCTTACTTATCAAACAGAAATGCTGCGGGAACAAGAAAGGTGAAATAATAAAATCCAGCTGGTATCTTATCTTTGCTAAATTAAATAGAATTTGGTAATTTTTACTATTAACTTCTGAAACCATAACTAAAAATCTGCCCAGCTTTAATTATTACCTTAAAAATTAATTTCTTTTAATTGCCATTAAGTTGATATTAAAAACAAACTTCTGCTTTCTGCCATATTATGACTCTTAAGTTTTCCTTCTTAAAATCTATTAGATTCTCATTCCTCTAATACCAAAGCCCAGACATGAAAAATGTTTCTACTGCTATCTGATCAAGTGTCAGTCAATAATGGGTAAGTTTTAAATAACCACTATGCAAACATACATAATTAAACATTATAATTTCCACATCACTTTTGGCCAAATAGAATCACAGTATTTTAAAGTCAGAAGAAAATTTATAGTTACTAATCCAACGTGTCTATTTTACACAAGAAACAGGAATGCTGCATGTTTATAAAGCTTTTGGGGATCAGTAGTGGGGAAAATATCATGACTCCAGCTTGTGTAATGAAGAAACTGGGAATTTATTATGACTATGAAATTCACATAATAACAAAACTCAATATAGGTTCTCACACTGCATTTAGTTAGATACAAATCCTACTAAATACTGACCTGAATAGTTAACCAGCATAGAAAACAACTAGAACTGATGATATCATAGCTTAAAAATATGGTATATTGGGATAAAAATTCAATTTAAAAAAGTAGTTTGTGATAAACTGTGATGTGTAATTTCTAAGGCAAACTCTTTAGAAAATAACTCTTAAAAATGGTGTGCGTGCACACACACGCACGCACACACACACATACAGAGAGAAAACAAGGAAAAAAATATCAACAGAAGACTTTAAATGGTACATTAAAAGAATACTTAACACAAAAGGCAATAAAAGAAGAAGGGCAGGCATAAATCCAATTATACCAATAATCATACTAAATAGGAATAAACATGCCACTCAAAAAGCAGAGATTATCATACTGACCCAAGGACATTACTTCTACAAAAGACATGTTTCAGATCCAAAGATACAAATAGGTTGAAATAAAAGAATGAAAAAAGTATTCCAAACACACAGTAACAACGAGAACTCTATAAAGTGGTTACAGAATAGCAGATTAAATAGACTTCTAAATAATAGTATCAAAGGCAAAGAGGGATCATTTCATAATGGTAAGAATCAATAAAATGTTAGCAATATATAACACTTATAAAACAGAGCCACCAAATACACAAAGGAAAACTGATGGAACTGAAGGAAGAAACAGAAAATCAGCAAGGATGTAAAAGATTTGAAAAACACTAACTTGACCTAACCTTCAATTTATAGAACATTCCACCCAAAGACTGTTTAGAATACACTTTCCTTTTAAGCACACATAGAACTTTTTCCAGAATTGACCACATGCTGGGCCACAAACAAATCTATGTAAGTTTAAAATCAAAAAGGATGCTCCCTGACAATAATAGAATAAATTTTTTAAAAAACTGTAACAGAAAGAAATCTGGGGAAATCCATGGGTTAAAGATGGCATCAAAGGGAAATTAAATATTTTGAACTCAGTAAGAGTGAAAACACAACATATCAATTACTAAAGCAGTGTTTATTGGAAAATTTGTAATTTAAATGCCTAGATCAGAAAAGAATAGTCTCAAATGAATAGCCTGTTTCCCACCTTAAGAAACTAGAAAAGGCAAATTAAATCCAAAGCAAGAAGAGTAAAAATATATGAAACAAAACCAAAACACAACAAAAAGAAAAATATCAATGAATTCTAGTTCTTTCAAAACACTCCCCCCAAAAACAATAAAATTGACAAACCCTTAGATAGAATGACCAAGAAAGTAAGATAGAAAAGCAGAAACAAATTACCAAAACCAGGAAAGAGGACATCACTACTGACCCTAGAAATTAAAGGGATCATTAAAGGGATCATAACAGCATATTATAAACAAGTTTAAAACAAGCAAATTGGGTGCCTGGGTGGCTCAGTTGATTAAGCAACTGCCTTCGGCTCAGGTCATGATCCCAGAGTCCTGGGATCGAGTCCCACATCAGGCTCCCAGCTCCACGGGGAGTCTGCTTCTCCCTCTGACCTTCTCCCCTCTCATGCTCTCTCTCACTATCTCTATCTCAAATAAATAAATAAAACTTTATAAAAAAAACCCACAAGCATATTATGCAAACTTCTATTAAAAACAAGAAAATCCTAGAAAGACACAAATTATCAGAACTGACTATAAGAAATATAAAATGTGAATAAATCTGTAACAAATAAGGAAACTGAACCACATATAAAAATCCTCGACTAAGACACACTTAGGAAGACATGGTTTCACTGATGAAGCTTATGAAATATATAAGAAACAACTTATTCTATGAAGTATTTATTACCTTGATACGAAAGCCAGACCTAGACAACAGAAGAAAACTATAGATCAATATCCCTCATGAACACAGATACAAAAATCCTTTTAGAAAATTAGCAAACTAAGGGTACCAGGGTGGCTCAGCTGGTTAGGCTGAGGTCACTATGTCAGGATCCTGAGATTGAGCAGGTTCAGCGTTCAGGAGTCTGCATGGGGATTCTTTCCCTCTTCCTCTCCCTCCCCCTCCACACCTCTCCCTACCTCTCCCCTCCTCCCCCTACATGCTCTCTCTCTTTCAAGGAAATAAAAAATAATCTTGAAAATCTTTAAAATAAAATCTTAAAAAAATTTAAAAAACCTAAATTCAGCAATATACAAATTCAGCATATATACTAAAAAGTATTATATATATTACCACAAAGTGAGATTTATCCCCAGAATGCAAGGTAGGTTAACCACCTGAAAATTAACTAATGTAAAACACTCTCCCTCTGACTCTCCTTCTTCATGCTCCCTCTTCCATTTGCTCTCTCTCGAGTAAATATTTTAAAAAAGTAAAAAAAAAATTAAAAAGTGTTGGTGAGAATGCAAAGAAACTGGAACTCCCCCCTTTTTTAAAAAAAGATTTTATTTATTTGACGGAGAGGGAGAGAGATCACAAGTAGTCAGAGTGGCGGGCAGAGAGAGGGAGAAGCAGGTTCCCCGCTGAGCAGAGAGCCCGATGCAGGACTCATCCCAGGACTCCGGGACCATGACCCGAGCCAAAGGCAGACACTCAACTGACTAAGCCACCCAAACTGGAACCCTTAGACATTGCTGGTAGGAATGTAAAATGGTACAGCCACTTCTGAACACAGTCAGGCCGTTTCTTAAAAAAAGTTATTTTATCGGGCGCCTGGGTGGCTCAGTTGGTTGAGCTACTGCCTTCGGCTCAGGTCATGATCCTTGAGTTCTGGGATCGAGTTCCACATCGGGCTCCCAGCTCCACGGGGAGTCAGCTTCTTCCTCTAACCTTCTCTCCTTTCATGCTCTCTCTCAAACAAATAAATAAAATCTTTAAAAAAAAAAGTTATTTTTATCATACAACCCAGCAATTTCATTCTTATGAACCTAAGAAAAATGAAAATACATATCTACTCAAAGACTTCTCCATGAATGTTTAAAGGAACCTTATTCATAATAGTAAAAAACTGGAAATGATCCAAGTGTTTAACAAGCAGTGAAAGAGTAAACAAAATATGGTGTATCAATACAATGAAATAACATTCAGCAATAAAAAGAAATGAAATACTGATACATGCTATGCTACAGATGAACTTCAAAAACATTATGCTAAGTCAAAGAAGCCAGATGCAAAAGACTACATATAGTACGATTCCTTTTGGATGAAATAACCAAAATAATTTATAGAAACTGAAACTAGATCAGTAGTTGCCTGAGGCTGATGAAAGGACGTAGGATCTGACAGCTGACCACAAACGGGCTTGAGGAAAATTTTGGGGGTGATGGGAAAGTTCTAAAACTGGATTGTGTTGATGTTTGCACAACTCAAATTTACTAAAAGCCGCTGAATTATATAATTACAATAGATAATTTTAGTATATATAAAGTATACCTTCATGAAGTTGAAAAAATGCAATTGGAGATATTATCGTCCCTTAGTAACATTTTTCCATAGTTCAATGTTTTTTCTTAAAAAAGATAATCATATATAATAAAAAATTTATTGTACATATTAATAATATACTAACAGTATCTGAGAATTCAAACACAAACACTATGATTTGGTGGTATTAATCAGCTCTAACTTGGACTTGACTAAAATTTCTTGTGAGGAATAAAGTAATCATAATATTTAAGCAAGTTCACACCCTGTCACCTGTACGTAAAGACTATTTTACTTGCCCTAGGATGGCAGTTACATTCAATATAATTACCTTGTTTTGAATAGAATGACTGATATATAAGAGTAGAAAACAAAGGGAATGAGAGGAAGCAAAGAAACGAAACAAAGTGTTCAGGAGCACAATTTCAAAGTTAATTGCAAAGCTTCCCAGTCTTTCCCAATCTTCTGACTTTCCTGCTTTTTCTGTACACTGACTATGGTTTTACTGAAAGAAGAAAATAATAAATGGGGCGCTCGGGTAGTTCAGTCGATTAAGTATTTGCCCTTGGGTCAGGTCACGATCCCAGGACTCTGGGATGGGTCACTTCAGGTTCCCTGTTCAATGGAAAGCCTGCTTCTCTCTCTCCTTCTGCTACTCCCCCTGCTTGTGCTCTCTTGTGTACTCTTTGTCAAATAAGTAAGTAAATAAATAAATAAAACCTTTAAAAATAAAATACTTTTTTAAAAAAAGAAAATGATGGAAGATTATAAAAAATAATCACAGGGAAATATCCCATTAACAGCTAAGGAGATGATTAATTTTTCTTTATATAAACAAATCTCTTATAACCCCAAATTGTTGGTTCTTTTTATATTCTACAAAAAAGGAAGAAAAGTTTACAGAGCCTTTCACATATACATGTTACCTCATTTAGTACTTAAAACATCCTCAGGAAAATATCTTCACTAACTTATTTAATAATTGGAGAAAAAGCTAAGGTTCAAAAGAACTAACCTCTCATTTGCCATAGGTAGAACGCTCGTAAATGATAAAGCCAGAATATAAAAACTATGTATCTATATGATTTCAAAGCCCATGTTCATTTTCCCACACTTCTTTCAGATACTTATAGCAGTGACCCCCAAAACAATCCCTTTCAATAAATAGTTTGTGTCTAATATATATGAATTTTATTAAAAAGTCACAAAGTAGGCATTTTAAAAGGATAAGATTAAAAAAGTATGTCTACAGGGATGCCTGGTGACTCAGATGGTTAAGCATCTGATTCTTGACTTCAGCTCAGGTCATGATCTTGGGGTCACGAGATGGAGCCCTAGAGTCCGGCTCTGTGCTAGATGTGGAGCCTGGTTGGGATTCTCTCTTTCCCTCTCCCTCTGCTCACCCACCCCCATATGCATGCATGCACGCACTCTCTCTCTCAAAATAAATAAATATGTCTAGAGGTTTTAATTTGTGTAATGAGCTAAACTATCTTGCACATCCCCATTTCATCTTACTACATCTTTCCCAGTATACATATACTACTTTGGAAACCACCATTCTAGCTATTACTGAATTTTCCCAGAATTGAATACCATCCTCCTTTGAAATTTTTTTCTATTCTTGACACTTTATCCTCATTTAAGAACTTTAATACCTGTATTTCTAATTTAACTCCTCTATTAAACTTGTGTTTTTCTATTCTTATTCTCTTGTATTTCAGGCTCTTGAAATTGTAAATATGTGTACTTAAAATCTCAAATAGCTCCATTTTTAAAAAAGATTTTATTTATTTATTTGAAAGAGAGAGAGAGAGAGAACAAGCAGGGAGGAGGGGCAGGAGAGAGAGAGTTTGGGGCTCGATCCTAGGACCCTGGGATCATGACCTGAGCTAATAAGGCAGCCGCTTAACCGACTGAGCCACCCAGGTGCCTCAAATAGCTCCATTTAATAAACCTAAACATTCTTACTTAAAATTACAGTTTATAAATGACTAAGAAAAAAACTACATGAAGAATTGGAAACTATAATGTTTCTGAAAGACTGAAAGTTTTCTGTCAAAAGGCTTACAATGTTTATTAGGTCAGAAAAAAAGACTTAGGTAAGGAAAAAGGAGATACTTCCATAATACTAAAACTGGCATGTATGTATGTATGTATGTATGTATTATTTATTTATGACTTGAGAGAAAGCACGCATACAACTGGGAAGAGGAAGAGAAAGAATCTCAGGCAGATTCCTAGCTGAGTGCAGAGCCCTATGTAGGGTCTAGATCTCATGACCCTGACATCATGACCTCAGCGAAAACCAAGAGCCAGACACTCATCTGACTGAGCCACCCAAGCACTCCAACACTGGCTTTTTAATAAAAGCAGCAAGCAACCTCTAAATCTCACAAAAAGTAAAAGTTGTTTTCTAAACTAAATAAAATTCACTTAGACAACTGCTGATCGGTGTCACAAGAAATGATGAAGGTAGCGATCAGGTTCAGTATATACTTCATTAGAATTCAATGACTCCATTGGGGAGGGTATGTGCTATGGCAAATGCTGTGAAATGTGTAAGCCTGATGATTCACAGACATGTATCCTGGGACAAATAATACATTATCTGTTAATAAAAAATTAAAAAAAAAAACCCTTAAAAATACAGAGTCAATAAAGTAGATAAAACGGGAAAAAAAAAAGAATTCAATAACTCTACAATATGATTCATTAGAAGGGTGCTGTAAAATATTTCTAGCTTAAGATGCTTAAACAGATTTGGCATTGGATTACCTTTTACCAATATGACATATAATTCCATATGAAATAAAATCTTGCTTCTTACATTGTTTTTATTGTCCAATTCCTTCCAGATGTTAGATATCTTTCTCCTAATCAAAACTGTTCTCTTCAAAACTGACATATACCCACTTCATTATAAACCAGTGTTTCTCAAATGCTTAATATTCCCCATTCCCAACCAATATTTCCTTCCTTGGGGGTGATAGTGACCCCACTGAGAACACATGTTCTAACATATCTTTAACAAAATTTTATATAGTTACAAGGACCAATTTTTTAAATGACTTGACAAACTGTATATAAAGAAAATATATTTCTATTACCCAAGAGAAGCTATCTTCCTGAATGAGTTCCTACAATATTTTTTTTAATATTTTATTTTTATTTATTTATTTGAGAGAGAGAGAGAGAGAATGAGAGAGAGGAAGAGGTCAGATGGAGAAGCAGACTCCCCGCTGAGGAGGGAGCCCAATGCAGGACTCGATCCAGGGACTCCAGGATCATGACCTGAGCCGAAGGCAGTTGCTTAACAACTGAGCCACCCAGGTGCCCCGAGTTCCTACAATATTTTTAAAACATAAAAGAGACAAAAGCAAAGTTGGAAGAAAAGGAGTTGGTCAGGGTAGGCATTCCACCCCCCCAACCAAAAAAAAAAAGGAGTGAAAACTACACTGGATTTAGTGATTGTGCTAATATATGGTACTAACTTCACACAGAAGACTACAAGCTGTTTTAAGACATAGAAAGCTCAAGATAACTACAGCAAAATGGGGGAGGGAAGAAGAAGTAAAAAAGGAAGAAAAAGGTAAGGGAAGGAGGGAGGAAAAGGAGGAAAGAAGAACCAAAGACATTACTGAAAAAATTCTTTAGGCCAAACCAATGATTTTCAGAATGCCTCTCCCTAAGTGGCTTAACCACCTGATTCCAACAATGTTGTTTCTATCTACTATAATTACCTCTATACTAGATAAGAAATAGCACTGTTAATAATGTAGTTTTAATCTATTCCTGATAAGTTTTATTTGGGCTATTATTATATATCCAATCACTATTTAAGATATCTCCACATTGACCTTTATGGGCAACCCAAAGTGGTGGCAAAATGATCGCCCTATCTTTATATAGTCTATCTTTAAAACCACTGCTTAACTTATTCTTCTAAAATTGGTTTGTTTGTATAATCTCATATTACCTCCATATCTAATGCATGCTTCTATTCCTGCATTCTACACTGTAATTATCTATGAAAATCTGATAAATAATGATTTTTTTGTTTTGCGATAAATTATGAACAACTTGATGGCACAGACTTTTTTTTTTTAATATTCCTAGCACCCATCACATACCAGGCAGTTTTACATGCTGAATAAACCTTATGCTTAACTATTGGCTTGCTAATAAATACTTTACCACACACGTATATGGGGCACAACCAAACTGACTTTTAAAAAAGGCTTTTTCTAATTTTCTAGCAAAATAAAGATTATCTGATCAAGAAAAGCTTTTTCCTTGTTATCTGTGCTTGGATTCCTAATGGCCTGAAGTATACAGATGTACTCATATTAAAGTAGGAGTTGCAAAGTCAAATGACAGTGACCATGAAAATACTTTAAATGATCAAAAGCAAAGATGGATAAAAAACAAGAGAAGGAAGTGGCAATCTGAATGCCCCAAAGAGCAACTCCAGTAAATTGTAGCCACTTGAGAATTTAGTCCACATGGCCAGGTCTTTAAGTGTCAAAGAAGCTGGAAATCTGTTCTTCCTTCTTTTTTTTTTCCTCCTTCTTTTTTTCAATAGGGGTTCCTAATTTTAAATCTTGGTCATTTTCTTTCTTCCTTTCCTTCTTTTTCTTTTCAGGTTGGGAAGGGGCAGAGGGAGAGAGAATCTTAAGGGGCTTGATCTTCCAATCCTGAGATCATGACCTGAGCGGAATCAAAAGTTGAACGCTTAATAGACTGAACTATCCAGGCAGGCACCCCTCTTCTTTTTTAAATATCGTATGAGTCAAGGAAAACAAGTCTGCAGGGCAGATTTGGTCTGTAGGTCATCAGTTCGTGAGCTCTGAAAAGAATGTAATTTCTTCAACTAATAATGACAAATTATTTGGTTTGGTTCAAGGAATCCAAATATCTCTTTGATTTTTTACTTCTTGCCTTGTTCCTCATGCTCCTATCCATGCAACCCTTCCTATCTTTCAATATGATACAATCACACTGGATTTTAGTTCTAGAAAGTCTTCTTCCTGCTTTGCTGCCTTTATAAAAAAAAAACCTTCAGAATGGAAAACTAGCCACTTCCTTAAGTGTAAACCATCTTTTCCCTAATCCCTCATGCTCCCTAATTCCTACTCTGGTCACTGCCTTAGGAAAGCATCCCTCCACCTTCCTAGATTTATGTCTTCTGCTAAATATACTTTGTTTAACTTTATACAAGTTAAACAAGTTAACTTTATACAAGTTCTTTGTGCTGTTCCCAAAAGCACTTGTAATGAAATAAGCATTTCTGTAACTAATTGTTTAATAACTAATTCCCTCCCTGGACATCAAGTTGTAAGAATGCAGAAAATGGGTATATCTTGTTCATCACTATATACTGATCAAGCACGGCACATGACATGCATCAAAATTTGAAGGAAGGAATAAGGGGTCATTTCTTAGCATCATATAAAAAGAAATGGAATTAAGTAATGAGGTAGCAAAATTTTAACTTTCCCCTGAGATGAAACGGGAGATTTTCACTTAAAAAATGCATATTCTTTATTTGAACTTATATATCTCTTTATTGAGCTTAATTATTCTACTCAATACCTCTGATCTCCCTATTGTGTCTACTAGATCTAATACTAAAAAATGTTGTATTAAATATCTCTAATACACACATACAATATAACTGTATTTTGTCAAATTGTCTTTACATTTCAAAATATTTTTTGCTTTATATATTTCGCTATTTGTTAAACTTATAAAAGTTTTGGCCCATTATATTTTCTTGACAGGCTTTCCTTTTATCCACATTTTTCCAATGTCTTTAACTCATTTAGCATTTTAATTTTAAATTCTACCCTGTCTGGTATTAATACTGGCATTCCTTTCTTCTTTTACTTTCTTTCACATCCTTAGTCCAACTCATTATTTATATATCCTCAACCACTTTATTTCTTTACTCTCCTTTGGTGATTTCCCTGCCTCACGAATTTTAAACATCATATATGCAATGACTCCAGCCTGAACCTAGACCTCTCCCTGTAACTCCAGACTGGCATATCCAACTGCTCATGTGACATCTCCATTTGGATATCTAACAACTATTTCAAACTTGAATTTTTTTTTTTTTTTAGATTTTATTTATTTATTTGACACACAAAGAGAGAACACAAGCATGGGAGCAGCAGGCAGAGGGAGAGGGAGAAGCAGGCTCCCCAGTGAACAAGGAGCCTGATGCAGGGCTTGATCCCTGGACCCGGGGATTATGACCTAAACTGAAGAAAGATGCTTAACCAACTGAGCCACCACCCAGGCGCCCCTCAAACTTGAATATTTTCAAAACGAATTCTTTACATTGTTCTTCACACCAGCTCCTTCAGCAACATTCCCTATTTTGGTTAAGGGTAATTCATTTTTCCAGTTGCTTTGGCCAAATATCTTGGTATTATCCTTAATTTATTTTTCACCCCCCCCTTTTTAAGATTTATTTGAGAGAAAGAGAATAGGGGGAGAGGCAGAAGAGAGAGTCTTCAAGCAGACTCCGTTCTGAGTGCAGAGCATGACTTAGCACCCATGAGATCAAAAACTTGAGCTGAAACCAAGAGTTGCATGAACCTCTGTCTTCAAAATATACCTGAAGGGCGCCTGGGTGGCTCAGTTGGTTAAGTGACTGCCTTCGGCTCAGGTCATGATCCTGGAGTCCTGGGATCAAGTCCCGCATCAGGCTACCTTGCTTGGCAGGGAGTCTACTTCTCCCTCTGACCCTCCCTCTTCTCATGCTCCTTTCTCTCTCTCATTCTTTCTCGCAAATAAATAAATAAATAGAATCTTTAAAATATATATCTCTATCTTTCTATCTATCTATATATCTGGAATTCAACGACTTCCAAGAAAACTTTCTCATAGTCTCATAACTGGTCTTTTCTACGATTGCCACTCCTTGGCAATTTAACACAGCAGCCAGAGATTCTGTTACATATAGGCCAGATCATGTCACTCCTCTCTGATCAAAATCCTTCAATACATTCCTTTCTTACACATTCCTTTCTCATTCAGAATAAAAGCAAAGTCCTTAAAATGATCTACAAGTTTTATATATCAATTATATTTCTTAACCAGAAATTTGCTTCAGTAGTCTTTTCTCCTCAGTAAAATACAAGCCGTATCTTATTTTAGAAAACATTATTTATATAATTTAAGCATTATATAAGTTGGTAAGAAAAGATGTAATGTTGGCTCAGAAGCTAAGAAATGAAGCAGAGGATTCTTTGTCTTTCCTCAGATCTCATACATCTACAATTCATATATCTGAACTCAAGAATTGTCAGATGAAAGCATATGGTTTTATACTGTGAATCATAAAACAAATATTAGAGGGAGAATATATATATTTAGAGGAAAAAACCTTTATAGTTCCAGTGTTAACAAAACCAACTCCTCCTTCCAAATCAATCCAATAAACATTTTGCTTGAGTTCCAAGAAAAGATCAACTTCAGTTACAGCTGCTCTGATTCTAACAATAATTGTTTAAATCTGCTCATGGTAGAAAATACACGAAACCCATTTGCCCACTCTATCACCAATTCATTTTTCACTTGAATTCACACTATCTAGAACAATTGGTGTGATTCACTGTGGCAGATTTAAAACAGCCACAAATTCTTTGCTAGTCCTCACACTGAGGTGAAGTCTAATTTCCCTCCCTTTGAATCTGGGCTGACCTCACCAACTTTAATAGTAAATAAAACACAGGAGAAATGACCTGGAATTCCCAAAGTTAAGTTATAAGAAACTGCAGCTTTCACTCAGTAATATTATACTATCTGGGAGCCCCTGATTTACCAAGTCAAATGTCGGACTACCACAACACAGCCACACAGGTAATTCTGTGTTCTGTGATTGTGTGCTCTGACAGGTGTTTTAGCTTCTAGCCATCTCCACCAAGGTGGCACTCATTGATTGAAGCCATCTTGGACCATACAGACCAGCCAGGTGAATACCTCCAAGTAATCTCCATCAACACTACATGAATAAAGCTGAGCCCTATTTGAATTCTTGACCCATAAAAATCACAAGACATAAGAAATGGTTGTTAATTTAAGCCACATTTAATTATGGGTTACTTTGTTAAGAGCACAGACAAATGGAACTTTCAGGAACATTTTTTTTTTAAGATTTTATTTATTTATTTGGCACAGAGAGAGAGAGAGATTACAAGTAGGCAGAGAGGCTGGCAGAGAGAGGGGGAACCAGCCTCCCTGCTGAGCAGAGAGCCCGATGCGGGGCTTGATCCCGGGACCCTGAGATCATGACCTGGGCCAAAGGCAGAGGCTTTAGCCCACTGAGCCACCCAGGTGCTCCCAGGAACATTTTTTATTAAGTGGCAACAAAAAGTTTTCATATTTAATACTATCTATATTTTCTTTTCCTTTTTTCCGGAAACCACATCTATTTGTTATTTTAACCTTATTTCCCACTTCACTCCTTAAAACTTACATGACAGCATATTACTACTTTAATCTCTATTTTTCTGTAATTAGGACAGCAAATTTTAAGTTGTTGTTTTTCTTAAGCTTTTTGTAACACCAAAAAAACCACAATCTCATTTTGTACTTAAAGAAAATGTTGTTCATTGAACAGTTTATAAACAACTTCCCACTAAACTTTTAAAAATATTTCATCGATTAAAATGTAGAACATAACTTTCTTCTACCAAGAAAACAAATAACTGACGTGTGATTAGGAGGGAGGAGCAGTACTGTCTTAGGAAATAGGGGAGGGTAAGGAGTAATATACAAGTAAGGAAAGAATGAGAATACTGAATGAAAAATTCAGATCCACTGCCATAATGCTATCTAATTCGTTTTTTAAAATTTTTTAAAAGATTTTTTTGTTATTTATTTGGCAGAGAGAAATCACAAGTAGGCAGAGAGAGGGGGAAGTAGGCTCCCCACTGAGCAGAGAGCCTGATGTGGGGCTGGATCATGACCTGAGATCATGACCTGAGCCGAAGGCAGAGGCTTTAACTCACTGAGCCACCCAGGCGCCCCTCATTTTTTAAAATTACTTCATATACACACCTATAAAATGGCCCAAATCTAGAACACTGAAAACACTAAATGCTGGAGCAACAGGAACTTTTACCTTACTTATTTTTTCCCAGAGGACATCTGGAAAGATATCTGGAAGACAGTTTGGCAATTTCTTACAAAATTATACTTACTCTTAATATATAATCCAGCAATCATATTTCTTGGTATTTACTTCAAAGAGCTGAAAACTAATGTCCATACAAAAACCTGTACATGAATGTTTACAGTAGCTTTATTCATAACTGCTAAAACTTAGAAGTAACCAAAAGGACTATCCTTCCAAAGGTGAATGAATGAATAGTGGTACATCCAGACAATGGACTATTTATTATTCAGGACTAAAAAGAAATGAGCTATCAAGTCATGAAAAGACATGGAGGAAACTTAAATGCATATTACTAAGAAGAAAGAAGTCAATCTGAAAAGGCTACATATAGTATGATCAAATATATGACATTGTAGAAAAGGCGAAATTACGGAGTAAATAAAAAGGTCAGTGGTTTCCAGGGGTGGTGAATGGATGGAGTACAGAAGTGAAAATACTCTCTATGATAATGATGTACATATGTCATTGTATAGTTGTCCAAACCCACACAATATACAAAAACCACGAGTGAACCCTAAGGTAAATTATGGACTCTGGGTGATCATGTGTCAATGTAAGTTTATCCTTTTTTTAAAAAAAAAAAAGATTATTTATTTATTTTGACAGAGAGAGAGAGAGAGAGAGAGAGATATCAAAAGTAGGCAGAGAGGCAGGCAGAGAGAGAGGGAAGCAGGCTCCCTGTTGAGCAGAGAGCCCGATGTGGGGCTCCATCCCAGGACCCTGAGATCATGACCCAAGGCGAAGGCAGAGGCTTTAACTCACTGAGCCACCCAGGCGCCCCAATGTAGGTTTATCCTTAGTTTAAAAAAAAAAAAAAGGTGTTTCGGTGAGTGATGTCGATAATAGGGGAAGCTATACATGTGTGGGGATGGGGTATATGGAAAATTTCTGTCCCTCAATTTTGCTGTAAACCTAAAACTGCTCTTAAAGTCTTTAAAAATTGCTTGACTTAACAACCAAATACAGGAACTAAAAAATGACATCAACATTGGTGAACTTGAGGGGATGGAGACCAAAGAATACAAATGTAATACACATATACTTATTACTTATGCAAGTCAAGGAACTCTTTTGAGGTCCATTTCTCTATCTGAAAAACGAAGATAGTTCCCACAACCTTATACAGTCACTGAGAATTAGAGACAACATATACAAACAAAGCGTCTTGCACAGATGGGCCACAGTGGTGGATGAAAGTTCAGTAAGTATGGCTTTAGAATCACTACTATTATTATTAGAAAAAGGTGTAAAATAATATACAAAGCTTACAGCAACCAGATAATAAAAACAGCGTTACAAGGCAATCAAATTATATTTTCTTTAAAGTATAACTAAATAAAATGCTATAGTTGTCACATTCAGTTAACTACTATTAAGCACCTACTATACTTCCATATACTACCATAAGAAAGGTGTAAACTGACAAAAGCATTTTAGGCTAAACTCAATTTTAGTACAGGTTAATCATATGATAGATGATTACAGAAGGAGCTCTCTTTCTATCACTGACAAAAATGAAGTCTTGAGAAGTACAGTTAATTAAAATCAACATAAAATCCTAATAATTTTAATCAAAAGAATAAACTCTCAACTGCAAAACTGAGTACTAAAACACCAGCAAAGATGCATTTAAGAAGTGCTCAAAAGTGGTAAGGTGTTTTTGAAAACAAAGGGATTAAGTGAGGAAAGATGTTTATTCTCACAACTAGGAAGGCAAGGCCAAAGGGATGAGGAAGTTACTGAAATAAGTCAATGAACCGGACCTAGGAATGGGTATGAGAATGAGAAGTAATATTCATAAAGGATACCTAGCAAAACAAGCAAAGCAGGAGATTAAAAAATAAATTTATGGCCTAGAAGTCTGGGAGACAGTATGAAATACTGTGTTTTGGTCTATTTGGACAAAAGGGAAAAATTAGCAGGAAATATGAATGTGGTACATAAGAAAATGAACAGACAAGAGGAATCAAAGTTATACAGGATTATGAACTTTGTCTTAGCTCAGCCTCAAGAAGAAAAGGTCTTCAAACAATACAGAATAGTGGTAAGAACAGAGTTTAATTACAATTCCACCACTTCCTAGTGAATGACTCTGGGTTATTTACTCTTTAAAGGTTTCCTCAAATATGAAGTGAGGATAATAGTACCCAAATCGCAGTTATTTTATTTTAATTAATTAATTAATTTGTAGTTATTTTGTTTTTTAAAAAGATTTTATTTATTTGAGGGAGAGGTAGAAGGGAGAAGCAGACTTCCCACTGAGCAGGAAGCCTGAACCAGGGCTCAATCCCAGCACCATAAGATCATGGTCCTCCAGGTGCCCCCATAGTTATTTTAAATATTAAATGAGATAGTGTATGTAAAAATCAATGTAGAAAACACTGAATAAATAAACATTATTAATAGTTTTGAGATGCAGAGCATCTGGGTGGCTCAGCTGGTTAAGTGTCTGCCTTTGGCTCAGGTCATGATCCCAAGGCCCTGGGATCGAGCCCCACATCAGGCTCCTTGCTCAGCAGGGAGCCTGGTTCTCCTTTTCCCTATTCCTGCTGCTCCCCCTGCTTGTGCTCTCTCTGTGTCAAATAAATAAATAAAATCTGAAAAAAAAAGTTTGAGATGCCACATGATATAGAAGTATTTTAAAATATTAATTTCAATACTATTAGTAAATAGCACCATTCATTGAGTACTTTCTATATGCTAGGCGTTTGCTAGTTTACTTTATATAAATTTTAATCTTCGCTACATTCTTGTCAGAAAGATACTAGCTTCTCTACTTTATGTTTATGAAATACGTATTTAAGTAGACAAAACAGTTGCTTAATAACACTGTAAAATATTTTCCTTTAGAATGCAAGTATTGTGTTTTAACCTGATGATATTAAGGACATAAAGTATCTAAAAGTACATTAACAAAGCTACTGGTATAATGGCAGTAAATAGTCAAAGAAAAAAGGCCTTTCACAAAGACCTTCCTTTGAGAAATATCACAGAAAACTGAAGTAAAAGAAAACATTCAGAGTGGGGACAGGGAAAGAAAACCATGAAAGGGAATTTGAGAAATGAGAGTTTAAGAAAAATGTATTCTTATATTAGCTAGACTGGGGATTTCTCTATTATTAATAATAGTAGCTAATGCCTGCTATGCATGTTACTTGCTGCTTTATATTCATAAAATTTAACTTTCATGGCAATCTTGTAAAGTAAATATTATTCATTCATCAAAAATTTATTGAGTACCTACTGGGTGTCAGGCACTGTTAACAACTGATCACAAGATAACAGTGTCCTTTCCCTGTCCACAGCTTGCAGATTATTACAGAAACTGAAAATCTTTCACGGAGGTTAAGCAGTTTGCCTAAACTCACATAGCTAATAATGAACAGAGTGAAGATATGGACTCAAATCTAAAACCCATGCTCTTATCAACTCAACACAATAAAAATATAAATTCTGTAATGCTGAAACACTAACTATATGAAATGATATAAAATTTCCTCAAGAAAAATAAAAACCATTACACTATTATATTTAATAATTTATGCATAATTAATTTTATTTAGTTTTAATTCAATAATATCCCACGCTAAATGCAGCTACAACACTTAAAAGATTAAAAACTTGGATATTAGTTCAAGAGGAATATAGCTGTTATCCAAAGTTAACATTATCTACATTACCTGATCTAGTCTGATTACTTATATGTTCCTATTAACAAATCAAAAAGTCCTAAAGAAAAAAATAGATCTTTGTTGAATTCAGCAAGAAATTGTAACAATGCCATCTATAGGACAAATAGTAGAATGCAGACAACTAACGAACTTGCAAGCAATTCTTAACCACCTTCATTATGAATTTATAGAATGAAAATTATTCATCAGTACAACCCTAAAAACTGGATCTTATCCTACACATTATAAGACTAGAAACTCAATTTGTAATTCTTATATACTACAATATGTGAGCTTCCATAAATAGCAGTGAACAGTTTCACACCTACCAGCGTTAGTTGGGTTTTATCGCTTCATAATATACAACCCTTTAAATCACATTCAAGCTAAAAAGTGAGTATCTAATACAGACTTTACACGGAAAGCCAAAACATGTCAAGACTAAACTAAATTATAAGTAACTTCCATGGTTTCAGAAAAAACTTCTCCTGAAAATAAGATTTTAAAATAGTATTTATCAGAACACTTAAGTTGTGAAGTAATAGAGCCAAATACTGGTTATGTTTCAGATCACAGAAAAAAAGAATGAATGTAAAAGTATGAAACTGGTCAATTTCTGCAAAGGATCTTGGTAAGTAGTTTTTATTAAAAGAAATGTAAAGATTACACCAGTTACCAAATTAAGAGATATCAATAAAGGTAATACCCTCACTTTATTCATCCAGGGAAAGAAAAATAAATGTAAAATTTCTACCTGAGAGAGTACCATCACTGGCTCACAGAAGCCAGTTTCAATTGGATTAGCTACAACTAAGATTTTCTTTAAAATGTATTTTTTCTTTAACTCGGTCTACAGAGATATTACTGGAAAGTACTTAAAAGTACTTAAAGATGGTGGAATAGAAAGCTGCAGTTCAAATCTACAAATATGCTGCCTGACCTATCATCATCTGCACTTTAAAATTCCCTTTATCAAAAGTAAGGTAAGGAAAGGTAAACCAATTCACAAGGGTTTGCTTTTTGACATGTCATTTTTCCTCTTGACAAAACTGCCATGGTACATAAAATTATCAAGTCTAGGCATAACAACACTATCAGATAAGTTAGGTGATAAATGAATCAGACAAAAAAGTGGACCTCAGAGAAGTTCTTACTTGCCTAATTTCATAAAATGAGTAAGTAGGAAAGTCAAATCCAGGACTTTATGGAATAAAACCTAATATAGGTGTAGTAATCCCAAATATCACTGTTAAAAAGCCAAACTGATCCCAGAGAAATTAGATAGATGTGTGCTTGATACTTTCCACAGTACATACTAGGTTAAAAGTATAATACACACTAATGACTATAGGAAAATCTAACTACAGTTTTGTTTCACATACAGATCTTATGGACTCAAAAATTTCTTTCTAAGAATATAGTCCTAGGGTACCTGGCTAGTGCAGTCGGTAGAGTATGCAACTCTTGATCTTGGGATCCTGAGTTCAAGCCCCACATTGGGCACAGAGCTTACTTTAAAAAAAAAAAAAAAAAAAAGACTATCCTCCTAAACTGGGCAACCTCAAAATGAGATTTAACCTACACTATAAATAGCATGATTTTCCTTATTCAAATATCAAACTAACAGATATGTTCAGGGCAAGAGACAAGAGTACAGAAATTATAATAAAGACTCAATTTTTAAGAAATGAGTCAAAATCCAAGGTCATTATATGAAACACAAGGAAACTGTAGGAAACAGGCAGTAAAAGAAACTGGTAATATACTTTTAAGAACCATACCAAGGATAAGACTGTATTTCAACAATAAAAGCATCATTTATTTCCCTTTATTAATGAATTACACTTTATCAAAACAATATAATATTAAATACAAAGTTTTAAGGCATTAATCAATTTTGTACTAATCACATTCATTTTGGAAAGCTGGAATTTTCATAAAATAACTTTATAAATTATAGGATTTTACTCTGGAGTAAACTAGTTCTCCTTTACTTAACTGAAGGCAAACTAAAATCCTTGCTGTTTTGTGTGTGTGTAAGCTGCAAAACTGGGAAAAGTCTGTGACAGTGTGGACTTATCTTCCTAAATTCTCAAGTCCTAAATCATCACTTTTGATTCTGATTTGGCAAGAATGTAAAGAAAAATAATCCTCAGTGGAATGATTATGTTCATTCCATGGTAAGGAAGAAGGCAAGCATGGTATTACAAGATAGTTCCAAGAGAGAAGATTCCTTTTTACTTTGTTTTGGTGTGACTCTTATAACAAGATAAATGTCATCAGACCATTATCCTTCTAATGGCAATTTTGCTATAGTTTTAAGATTTTTAAATCTCTCACTCCATTTTCAAAGTAGTGCTCAAACCAAAAGCAGTATGTACTCATGGAACTTTCAGTAATGATTTTTACAGGAGATGAAATTTTACCTTTGAAGGTACACATAAATGCACGTTAGGCCCAGGGGTAAAATGTAATATGGAATGACTTTCTTTGGGTGGGTGTGAAGGGGTAAGGAGGCACTAAAAAATTAGCTAGAGAATTAGACTTTATTAATTGGTACTGAGGAAAGAATAAGGTAATCTGAAAGTTTCTTTATATATATATATTTTAAAGATTTATTTATTTTGGGGGGGGACAGAGGGAGAGGGAGAGAATCCTCAAGCAGACAGGTGCCTAACCAACAGAGTCACCGAGGCACCCCAGTGATCTAAAAGCTTCTTAAAGAGGAAATAAAAATGACACACTGTAAAATGGAATTTATAGGTCCTGAATGACAAAATCAAAATAGCAAGAGCAAAAAATTTTGCAGCAGTCAAAGCAAAGAACTGGAATGGAGAGCAAAGTGGCTATGGTGACACAGAAAAAGTTGAGGAATACAGATCTCTGTTTCTGAGTCTAAGTATGACAAACATCTTCCAAGTTTGATTCAAACATAACGTTAAATGTTATAGTTAAACCCTTGTTAAACATCAGGATTTAAATGTTTTCAAGAGCTCCTAAAAACTAGTCAATAAAGTATTTTAAGATGAAACAATAAACTCAGTCTCTGAAATAAATTATTAGAAACTAACAAAAAGGTACGTAACATCCTTGACACAGGTTAAAGATGCCAGTGAAAGTATGTAAGGTAGCCAAGCTACTGAGATGAAGAGTGCAGTGCTGGAGGTGGTTATGGAAACAAGCAACTTTTCTTTGCTGGAAATCAATTACAAAATGAAACAATTTTCATAGCCACTAGTTGCAAAAACCATAATTTTGCTGTGTCCTTTTTTCAGAATATATATGAAAAAGCCTTGTAATGGGGCACCTGGGTGGCTCAGTCATTAAGCGTCTGCCTTCAGCTCAGGTCATGGTCCCAGGGTCCTGGGATCAAGCCCCTCATTGGGCTCCCTGCTCTGCAGGAAGCCTGCTTCTCCCTCTCCCACATCCCCTGCTTGTGCTCCTTCTCTTGTTGTCTCTCTCTCTCAAATATATAAAATCTTAAAAAAAAAAGAAGAAAGAAAAAGCCTTGTAATGATCATTTAAGGACATTCTTATTCTGTAGTAATATATTCCTTATTATCAAAAGAATACCAGACAGCAGATTTCCAAGTTCAGCCTACTAAATATAAGGCATCAACTCTAAACTCAGTCAAGCATGAAAAGTTGAGTGTCACATATGTCCTAGCAATTTGATTATGACTCATTCAAGGTCTGCTTGTATGATTTCACCATATCTGAGTATCATCTGTGCTATCATTATTTACTTAATCTTTTTCCTTATAATGGCTACTTACTGAAATGCTTTGATAAATTAATAGGATGCTTGTAGCAAGAGCTTTTCAAGTGATACAAGCCTATATACCCTTCAGTTCCGCTATTATCAATTTATGCCATCCTAGTTTTTGAAAACATTTGCATTTCTGTCACTTGAGATGCTTTTTCTTTCTCTTTCCCCTTTTCACCATGAAATCAGGGGTGTAAAGCATAATAGTTATATTTTTCTGGTATTTGTATCCCCTGTCCTTCATAGAAAAGCTGCTTGATGTAGTAACTAAAAAAATGATGAGAACCTGTATCCTGGAAATGGCAAAATAATATAAACGTCAAATGTACAAAAGGAACTTCAGTGAGTTCCAAATACAACAATCCACCTTCACAAACTTTCCCAATTCAAATTCAGGAAACCTGGCTTCAGGGTCTAAGTCATTAACCATAATACTATGCATACTCCTACCACAATCCATTTTTGGAATTTATAAGATAAACTAGAATAACTAACAAAAGTTTTTATAAGATATCCAAGATAGTTCCGGTTAAGTCTATATTGGGCTTAATGGCTACAGACACCTGTTTGTGTGGGTACTCAAAAAAAAAAAATTCTATTCCTGTGAACGTTGTAATTAACAAGAATCTGTATGACAGTGTCACAAAGAGGCTTCTTCACCATGCACATGGATTAACTTCCTATTGTTAGAAAAAAGTTGAGGATTCTTTGCTTAAGTAAATGAAAATTTACGTTCAAATGAAGATATCTTATTTCTCAATCATGCATGTGCCAATAAAGCCTTTGCCTACAAAATCAAAAGCATCTTTTTAAAAAATTTTATTTATTTGAAGGAGAGAGAGAGAGAGAGAGAGACAGTGTACACATGAGTGGAGGGAGGGGCAGAGGGAGAGAAAGAAAATCTCAAGTAGACTCCCCGCTGAGTATAGAACCTGATGTGGGGCTCAATTCCAGCACCCTGAGATCATGACCTGAGCCAAAATCAAGAGTCAGTTGCCCAAGAGATGAGCCATCCCAGCACCCCAAAAGCTCCTTTTTTATTGCAATAAATACTCTAAACTTCATCACAAATTATGTTCAAAATCATGCTTTTCAATAAAGGATGAAAATAAAGTTTACAGTAGCACACGGTGAAACAAGAGAAACAGAGATAATTGAAGACATAAATAAATACATTAATGTCAAACTGTCAACTGACATAATGGAAAGACTACCTTTTATTCTGAAGTTATCTTTCCTACTCTACCCTGTTAAGTGTTAAAATGTCCCCTCTTAGCAGCATAAAAAGCTGCTAATCCAAAAGTAAAATTTAATTGGTTGGTAAAATTCACTTAAAAAACAAAATCACTTTTGGTGAAACAATGGTATTTAATTTGCCGGCATTTCCAATGCAAAAATGAAGATATGGCGTTATTTTGGCCAAATGCTTAGTTATATTTTTGAAAGTTTCAGAGAAAGTTGTCACTTTCTTCCAAATTAAGTCAATTAATTTAGTAAATAACTTTGGAACATGGGTTATCCTCCGTCTAATTAACAGAAAAACAAATCCAAACATCTAAAGGAACTTGTAATAAAAGAAGAAACCTTCTGGAAGGCAGTACTCTACCTTTACTATAGAAACTTCTAATCTGGATGAAGTATACTGAGAAAAGAAATTTCACTAATTTTCTTTTTCATCAGGAAATAGATGGTGTGGGGAAAAAAGAAAGGAAAATTACCAGAAATGAAATGACAACAACAATTCATTTCCAACAACTGAGTGCAGTCATTCCACATATATTTTTCCATGGGAGATAATAATGTGGTAAAGAAATGGATACCAGATGCATTTCCTTTAAGTCTATGCTCTACCAATGATAATAAATGATGAAACATGATTTCACTGACTTATAAGCCAACAGCCAGATCCTTAGGGAATTTGGTAACTGTGCAAAGAATTTCTGGTGTTCAATTAGCATCAATTCTACAAAAGATGAAGGCAGCTCTGGAGCTCCTTAGGCATGTGTTACCACATACTACTCTGTGATAAGATTTATATTGTCTTTATATATCAAAACAAAGGTCAGAAACCATTTAAATGAGAGTGATGAACAGGAGTTGGCTATTTTTTTTAAGAATCCTCTTTTGACTTTAACTGAAGAAAGGTTAAAAAAAGTTACTAAGCTAATAACTATTTCAAATATATAAACCTTTACACATTCTTAATATTAAATTTTAATCCTGAAAATACTGAAAGTTTTATTTCTTCCTTACTAGTATGGATGCCTTTTATTTCTTTTTGTTTTCTGACAGCTCTGGCTAGGACTTCCCGTACTATGTTGAAGAAAAGTAGTGAGACTAAACATCCTTGTCTTATTCCTGACTTTAAAGAAAAACTTTCACTATTTGAAGATGACATGATACTATCTATAGAAAGCCCTAAAAACTCTACCAAAAAACCCTACTAGAACTAATAAATGAAATCAGTAAGGCTGCAGGATAAAATCAATATACAGAAATCCATTGCATTTCTATACACTAATAATGAAGCACAAGAAATTAAGAAAACAATCCCATTTACAACTGCACCAAAAATAATAAAATACCTAGAAATAAACTTAACCAAAGAGGCGAAAGACCTGTACTCTGAAATCTATTAAAAAAAAAAAAAAGACATAGAGAGAGAGAGAGAAACAAACTAAAGATGACACAAAGAAATGGAAAGACATTCTATGCCCATGAATTGGAAGAACTATTATTGAAAATATTATTAAAATTTTATTTTAATTTTGTTGGCTCAGATGGTTAAGCATCTGCCTTTGGCTCAGGTCATGATCCCAAGGCCCTGGTGGAGTCCCACACCAGGCTCCTTGCCCAGCGGGGAGCCTGCTTCTCCCTCTGCCTGCCACTCTCACCGCTTGTGTGAATGCACCCTCTTTCTGACAAATAAATAAATAAAATCCTAAACAAACAAACAAACAAACAAAAAAACCCACGTCTATATTACCCTAAACAATCTACAGGTGTAATGCAAACCCTGCCAAAATACCAACAGCATTTTTCAGAGCTAGAACAAAGAATCCTGAAATTTGTATGAAACCACAAAAGACTCCAAATAGACAAAGGAACCTTGAAAAAGAAACAAAAGGAGATCTCACAATTCCAGATTTCAAGTTAAATTACAAAGTTGCAGTAACCAAAAGAGTATGGTACTACCACCAAATAAATAAATAAATAAATACATACATACATACACACACACACACACACACACACACACACACACACACACACACATAGATAAATGGAACAGAATAGAAGCCTGGAAATAAACCCACAATTATATGGTCAATTAATTCTCAACAAAGGAGGCAAGAATATGCAATGGGAAAAAGACAGTCTCTTCAATAAATGGCTGTTGGGAAAACTGGGAGGCTACATGCAAAAGAATGAAACTGGACTACTTTTTATACCATACACAAAAAAACTCTCAAAATGAATTAAGGGCCTAAAGGTGAGACCTAAGACATAAAAACCATAGAAGAGAGCACAGACAGTAATTTCTCTTACATCAGTCACAGCAACATCTTTTTTCACATGTCTCTGAAGGCAAGTGAAACAAATGCAAAAATAAAATACTGGAACTACATCAAAGTACAGCAAAGGAAACAACCAACGAAACTAAAAGACAACTTACCAAATGGGAGAAGATATTTGCAAAAGACATATCCAATAAAGGATTGGTATCCAAAATACATAAAGAACTTATACAACTTGGGGTGCGTGGGTGGCTCAGTTAGTTGAACATCTGATCCTTGGTTTCGGCTCAGGTCACGATCTCAGGGTCATGGGATCAAGACCCATGTCTGGCACCCCACTCAAAGGGGAGTTGGCTGGAGATCCTCTACCTCTTCTTCGCCCTCTGCCCCTCCCCCCTGCTCAAGTGTGTGCTCTTCCTCTCAAATAAATAAATCCTAAAAAAACAAAAAATACTTCTACAACACTTAAAAACCAAACAATCCAATTAAAAATGGGCAAAGGCATGAACAGACACTTCTCCAAAGATATTCAGATAGAAGGCTGACAGACGCGTGAAAAGATGCTTGACATCACTCATCATCAGGGAAATACAAATCAAAACCACAGTGAGCTATCACCTCATATCTGTCAGAATAGCTGAACTCAAGGAACTACAATGTTGGTGAGGATGAGGAGAAAAGAACCTTTGTGCACTGCTGGTGGGGATGTAAACTGGTAAAGCTACTATGGAAAAAAATATGGAGGTTCTTCAAAAAATTAAAAATAGGGGCACCTGGGTGGCTCAGTTGGTTGAGCAACTGCCTTCAGCTCAGGTCATGATCCTTGAGTTCCAGGATCGAGTCCCATATCGGGCTCCCAGCTCCACGGGGAGTCTGCTTCTTCCTCTAGCCTTCTCTCCTCTCATGCTCTCTCTCTCACTTTCTCTGTCTCTCTAATAAATAAATAAAATCTTTTAAAAAAAATTAAAAATAGAACTACTCTACAATTTAGGAATTGCACCACTGGGCATTACCCAAAGAATATAAAAACACTAATTCGAAGGGATATATGCACCCTTATGTTTACTGCAGCATTATTTACAATATCCAAATTATGAAAGCAACCCAAGTGTTACCAATAGATGAATCATAAAGAAGATGTGATATACATACACTGTGGAATATTATTCAGCCATAAAAAAGAATGAAATCTTGCCATTTGAAACAATATGGATGGATCTAGAGTACAATGCGAAGTGAAATAAGCCAGCCAGAAAGACAGATACGATGACTTCAATCATATGTGGATTTTAAGAAACAAAACAAAGAAAAAAAAAAAGACAAACCAAAAACCAGACTTTAAAAAAAAATTTTAAATTTAAACTCAATTTACTAATCTATAAGTTTCAGGGGCAGAATTTATCAATTCATCAGTTGCATATAACAACCAGTGCCCTCCTTAGTGCCTATCATCCCATTATCCCATCCCCCCACTCACCTCTCCACTAACAACCCTCAGTTTGTTCCCTATAGTTAAGAGTCTTTTGCAGCGCCTGGATGGCTCAGTCATCAAGTGTCTGCCTTTGGCTCAGGTCATGATCCCAGGGTCCTGGGACTAAGCCCCACATTGGGCTTTCTGCTCAGTGGAAAGCCTGCTTCTCCCACTCCCCCTGCTTGTGTTCTTTCTCTTGCTATGTCTCTGTCGAATAAATGAATGAAATCTTAAAAAAAAAAAAAAAAAAGAGTATTTTATGCTGTGTCTCCCTCTCTGTTTTTATCTTTTTTCCTCCCTTCCCCTATGTCCATCTGTTTTATTTCTAAAATTCCATGTAAATGAAATTATATAGCATTTGTCTTTCTCTGACTGACTTACTTGCTTAGCAATAACATGCTCTAAATCTGATCCATGTGACTGCAAATCCAAGGTTTCGTTCTTTTTGATGGCTGAGTAATATTCCATTGTATATATACGCACATCTTCTTTATCCATTCATCTGTAGGTGGACATCTGGCCTCTTTCCATATTTTGGCTATTGTGGACATTATTACTATAAACATTGTGGTGCACGTACCCTTTTGAATTAATATTTTTGTATCCTTTGGATAAATAGCTAGTAGTACAATTGCTCCATTGTAGGATAGTTATTTTTAACTTTTTGAGGAACCTCCATACTGCAAAAACCAGACTCTTGACCATAGAGAACAAACTGATGGTTACCAGAGGGGAGGCGGGTAGGGGGATGGGTGAAATAAGTGAAGGTTATTAAGACTACACCTATCTTGATGAGCACTGAGTAGTAAATATATAGAAGTGCGGAATCAAGACATTGTACACCTGAAAATATAACACTGGATGCTAACCACACTGGAATTAAAAATTAAAAAAAAAAAGAAAAGAAAAAAATAAAAATGTAATCCTTTTCCTTTGATTCTACAGTGAGGCTATAACTTCAGTGTTTTCTCCATAAGGGTTTTTTTTTTTTTTTTTTTTTTGAGAAAATTCCCATCAAGAATTACTGGAGCAAAAAATTATACTGAACCTGTCTGTACTGACCTCAGAAGTTCATCTAATAAGAGCTTTTAGACTATAACTTACCAAATTTGATAAAAAGAAGTATGTAGGAAGGGTCTGTATAGGAATCAAATCAAGTTGAGGAATTTGGTTGATTTTGTCTAATAGATTTCATCCTAAGATTAAATATTCAAAATGAAGCTATTATTTGTAGTTCTATCCAAAATTTTATTAGAAACTAATTTTGAGCCATACCTTAGAAATATAATGATACTATAGTTTATATAAGTTTTATTAATCTATATAGATTTTAAGATTTTATTTATTAATTTGAAAGAGATGGAGATAGCGACAGAGATAAGTAAGAAAGAGCAAGGCTCCCCACTGAATAGGCTTAATCCCAGGACCCTGGGATCATGACCTGAGATGAAAGCAGAAGGCAGATGCTTAATCAACTGAGTCACCCACGCACCCCTCTATGTGTATTTCAAGTGTGTTTAAGGTAAACAAAATTTTTGAATATTTGTTTAGAAATACATTAGAATTTATACCCCTGAAAAATGTCAAAATGCCCCCAAATAAGGAAATGGTTACATATACAAGTATTTGATAGACTACACTCTGAAAAATACTACCTAATGTTATTTTAAAGGTAATGTATATTTTAAAAAGTAAAATAAAAAGTTTCTGAGGAAATCCCTTTTTAAAAATCTCAAAAAAATTTTGCGTTTAAAATACTATTTAAAAGTAACTATCATTAGGGGCACCTGGGTGGCTCAGTTGTTAAGCGTCTGTCTTTGGCTGAGGTCATGATCCCAGGGTCCCGGGATCTCGCACTGCATGGGGCTCCCTGCTCATCAGGAAGCCTACTTCTCCCTCTCACACTCCCCCTGCTTGTGCTCCCACTCTCATTGTCTATCTCTATGTCAAATAAATAAATAAATAAATAAAATCTTAAAAAAAAAAAAAAGGAGCTATCATTAAAATTAAAATAGCAAAGCAAAATCTCAAAACCACATAAATTCTCCAAAAGATAGTACTCTATAACCAAGAAAATTACTAAACTTTCCTCAAATTCAGTTTACATTTACTATACAGTTTTGATGGTAATAAATAAATATGGGTTATATGAGAAATAGTCAATATAAAAGCAATAAGACACTTCCTGGCACTAAAAGTGATCAAAAATTTTTCCTACAGTTTAGTAAGCAGAATTATGGCAACAATAGTCAATACTCATACATTTTAAGCCTATTAACACTTTTTTTTTTTAATCAACACTATTTCTTGAGATGACCTACAAAATGTGACAGACATTTATTGCTCACCAAATACCATGTGCTCTCCACATATCCCACACCCTTACCAGTAAGGGCAGAGCCATGTAATTGGTTCTGGCTAATACACCATGAATAGAAATGACCTGTACGTCATTTCATGGCCAAAATATTGAAGAGCCAACTGGGAGAACCCTCCAGCTCTTTCTTTCCCTGTGGTTGTCACTGCAGGGTCTAATGTTCCAGATGTGCCATTACACATTGTCAGAAACTCCATCAGTCTGGCTTCTTGAGCTACTGAGTGGAGCAGGTCTCTTCCTACTGATAAATTGTGTTGGCTAAGTAATATAAGCAAAAATAAACCTTGGTTGTGGACTGTAGCATAAACCTATGCTATTCTAACTACTACAGGGTTTATTAATAATAGATCATAATAATCTGGTTCACCTATTTAGTAGGCCTGGCTTCAAAGAGAAGAATCCCAGATAAACCAGTTGCTTTAATGTCTTAACGATTTCCCATAATCAGTGGACAAAACACAAACATATAATAAATACCATCTTATCCAACTTCTAATATGCAACCATACTAAAAAATAATTAAGAACATTGAGCACTTACAAAAATACATTTTCACATAACTGAAGAACTCTTATAATACAAATTCACATTTGTTTTATACCTTGTTTTATCCTTTTCTCTCTTTACATATACTCACTTTGTGTGCTAAACCATTTGAGTTAATTGCATTTTAACACACACCCTAAGAGAAAAGACATTGTCTTCCACAATAATACACTGTCATACTTAAATTTAACTTGGATAGAATTATCTAATATTCAGTCCATATGCAATTACCCCAATAACATCCTCAAAAGGGGCAATACAGGATCACTCAATCAATTAATTAAGGATCACACTGTATTTGATTATCATGTCTCTTTTAGAACAGTTCCCCAACCTATGTTTTCCTTTTTATTTTATTTTTAAATTTTATTTAGAGAGAGAGTGTTATGTACAAACAGGGAGAGGCAGAGAGAGAGAGAGAGAGAGAGAGAGTCTCAGGTAGGGCTCATACCCAGCACACATGCAACTGGAAGCCAAGCTCATGACCCTGAGATGGTGAATGGAGACAGAATCAAGAGTTGGACACTGACTGAGCTACCCAGGTGCCCCCCATACCTATATTTTAATCTTTCAAGGCACTGATATTTTTGAAGAGTTACTGTCAATTGTTTTACAGAGTCTTCCTCAATTTTAATTGCTTTGATTTTTTTCTCCCTCATGATTAGATTCAGATTAAAAGAAATTGTGTTTTTATAATTAAAAAAAATTATAGAAAGTAAACCACAACAAATCTTGGCTAGTGGGGACATCACTAGAAATCTTTTGAGTATGACATACTCTTCAGAGCAAACATTTAACCACTCTTAGAACCTGCATGCTGAGGACTCTCAGTCCTGACCTCTCCCTAAACCTGAGGCTTATATACTCAACTGACTGCTGGACATCTTCAACTGGCTGTCCTACTGACAATACAAATTGAAGATGTTCAAAACTCACCTCAGCTACAAAACTTAATGCTACTCTCCTTCCTCCCATATTCCTTTTCTAAATTAAGTATCAGCACTTCAACCAATCTCTGAAACCTGGTCAAAACACTTCCTCCACTTTACACCGTATGAAATAAGACATCAAAAAGACCTATGAATTTAATCTGTATTTCTTAAAACCATTCTCTTCTATCCTACTATACTGCCTCTGTTCTAGTACTTTAGGATTTTGTTTGTTTCCCAGACGCTTGCAATAGCCTAACTGGATCCCATCTTCCAGTCTTACAATCTTTAGATGTAGCTTTCTCATTATACCAGACTAATACTTAAAACACAATTTAATCAGGGCGCCTGGGTGGCTCAGTGGGTTAAAGCCTCTGCCTTCGGCTCAGGTCATGATCTCAGGGTCCCGGGATTGAGCCCCGCATCAGGCTCTCTTTTCAGCAAGGAGCCCGCTTCCCCCTCTCTCTGCCTACTTGTGATCTCTCTCTGTCAAATAAATAAATAAAATCTTAAAAAAAACCCAACACAATTTAATCAAATAGCTCACCTCTTAAAATCTTTCAGTGGCTCCCCTCTCAGGAACAGAATAAAGTTCAAACTCAGCACAACCTACAAGGCTTTATAAAACTGATTGCCCATCTATAGCTCCAGTTACTTCTTGACATACTCTTGGTGCTTTTATTCAGTTACATTGCTTTCCTAACTGTAGTCACTGGATATCATTTTTATAATTTTTGCCAATTTTCCTCTGGAGCAAAAGATATTTTATGGGAGCAGAAGAACAATAACATTTAAAGTTCATTAACTTTTTCCTATGTAAATATCACAAAAATAGTTTGATCAGGAAATATTTGCTTTGCCTCTATACTAGGGTGTTGCATGAAGTACTGAGAGATACAAGAAAAGTTAGTCATGTACCTAGTTCTGGAAAGTTTCCAGTATAGAATATAGATTTTTCTAAAAAGATACATATATAATTACAGGTAAGTGGAAAAGCGCAATGGTCATAACAAGATCCAAGTACGTTCAAAGAAAGGAGAAATTATTTGAGTAGGAAAAGCCAGAAGGAAATCAGGGAAGATTTCCTAGAGGAGGTGGCAGCTGGTGCCTTGAAGATTTTCAAAGGTTTGGGTATGAGTGTGAACAAAATATCATAGCTACTGCCAACTCACTTTCTGTAAGGCAACTATTCTAAATTAGTTTTCTGCCCCTACACACATAAGAAATACGACACTTTCCTTTAGTAGTAAAGGCACATTAAAACCGATTCTTGGGGCGCCTGGCTGGCTCAGTCAGTAGAGCATGTGGCTCTTAATCTCGGGGTTGTAAGTTTGAGCCCCGTGTTGGGTGTAGAGA
The DNA here is from genome assembly GCA_028533885.1 of Nasua narica. Taxonomy (NCBI): domain Eukaryota; kingdom Metazoa; phylum Chordata; class Mammalia; order Carnivora; family Procyonidae; genus Nasua; species Nasua narica. The sequence goes on from CM052809.1 coordinate 113,152,780, forward strand.
GTACTTAAAAATAAAATCTTAAGAAAATAACTGATTCTCAAAGGGAGAGCAGTAATAAGTGGATAAGGTTCTCAGAATCTCATGAATATCCTCTGGGAAAAAGCTCTCATGGTGCTTTGCCCTCCAAGCTACTTCCTCTAAATGGGAAATCTCTGCTCTTAAGAGGACACCTGACCAAATTCTAGCACGTTTCTCCAGATTCCTATAATCTTCATACAGTGCTAGTCTAGATAAAGATCAAAATAACAAAATCTTTTTTCCTCCTAGGTTCAGCTAAGAATTTCTCAAAGGGAAGATGAATGACAAAAAAAAAAATAAACAAACCAAGAATTTACAGATATTAAAAGAGCAGACATGTTTATTCATTATAGAATTCCTATCCTAAAACACAACTCACCACACAAGTTCATCCCATAAATCCATTTTAAATAATGGCTATAATAACATCCTCCCTCCTGGAAGAGTTGAGTCAGTGTATAGCTGATATAATAATTTTTCAGGGCTAGCCACAGTACTAAAACACTAGCTCCCGTATCTCCCTTTTCTTTTAAAAAAGTTAAAAGTTTATTTCTTTACAGAGTGAAGAGGTACAAAGTGCAAATTATTGGGGTATACTCTCTACAGGTGGAAATCTATAAACAAAACTGCTTCTGTGAGCACATTTAAGATAACAGCAATAATGCTATCATATGCTCAGAAGACACTGTTTAGCATAGAAATGGAATGGGCTAAAGCTGATAAAAGGAGACCCATTTCATAGGCTACTGTAATAATCTGAGCATAAAGTAATGAGGATATGAACTATGGTAAAGCGTAAGAATAACAAAGGTATATATGGGAAAGATGTTTTGCAGGTTGGGTCCTACCACTGAAATAAAAAAAACAAAAACAAAACAAACAAAAAAAATAGGAGAAAAGAGAAATAGTCAAAACATTTGAGACTAGGGTACCCATGAAGATAGTATGGATTATTGCCCCATTAATTACTTGGTCTTTTTAAAATCTTTCTGGGTAGAGATTCAAGAGGCAGGCTTTCTATTAAGCGCAACTGGGTTGTCTAGAGGAAGAAATAAAGGTAAATGATGGGGGAACCAATTATGTGCTAGAAGAACAAAGAAAGCATTTCTTTCTCAACCTTTGAAAGTCTTGGTTCTACTTTCTAATTTATTCATTTAAAATATCATGTTCCAGGCCTCACTTTCACACACACACAAGCATGTACACACATATCTTTATTGCAAAACTAGGATCATAATAATCGTACTATTCTAAATTGTTTTCTTTAATGATATATTGTTTGTTAACAATTTACCCAGTAAACAAAGTCTTTTCCTTTAAAAAAATATGTATTATAAATTATTTAACCACCATTTATAACCACTTAGGTGGTTGGGGTTTTTGTTCTTGGTTGTTTGTTTTACTTCTATTTATTTACATTTGGCTACTACTAATAACACTGCAAATATACATCCTAAAAGATGAATTTGTATACCTTCCAAGATTTCTATTGGCTAGATGCCCTGAAGTGAGGTTAATGAAGAAGAGGCATGAGCATTTTAAATCTTGATTGACACAGTAGTGCAAAATTACCCTTCAAAAAGATCTGTAGCAAGTCCTCTCCTGCATTTACAAGCCATCAATTGTTGGAATGAAAAAGACCCAAATCCTTCCCATTTGTTTCCCTAATAACATTGAACCCTAATCCTCTTCACTCATGTCCAATGTGAAGTTTCAATCTAAACACTACAACATGAAATTAAACTATTTTTAAAAGAGCTAATTGGCATTCTTCTAGAGTAGGGCAACGAATTCTCAATGGACAGTGGTACTTACTCATCAACTGCAGAAAACTTTCAGAGCATCTTTGGTATTCATAATACCTGAGAGATGTAACTGGCAGTAGTGAGTGGGACACTTAACCACATTCCAGCACAATAAATGTTTTGCCCACAATGCCAACAGCACTCACCCACCTCTGGTTGGGAAATATAGAACTAGACAATCGGGGTATGCTGCTCAGTTTTGATTGTAAAAGTCTGGAAAGACGGTCAACAAGGGTGACATGGGGACATGGTAACAATTTCAGGATGGGATATACATAAAGTAATAGTTTTGTGAAGTATTTAGAATATTACTAATTTATTTTCCTTTACCTCATTTCTCAGGTAAAACTTCAGGTTTCTTAAGAGCCTGTATCTGACTGATTGCTATACATTGCTTCTTTTTTGCTCTCCAAGATTAAATACACAGGTTTGGCAATCGCTGTGCTATTCTGAATGCAACCTTGGACACTGAAAAGAGGAAACAGGGAATAGAATTTACAGACTATTTTTTTTATTTTTTATTTTTAAAAATATTTATTTGACAGAGAGAGAGAGAGAGATACAAGTAGGCAGAGAGGGGGAAGCAGGCTCGCTGCTGAGCAGAGAGCCTGATGCAGGGCTTGATCCCAGGACCCTGAGATCATGACCTGAGCAGAAGGCAGAAGCTTTACCCCACTGAGCCACCAGATGCCCCTACAGACTATTTATTAAAAGATGTCCGCAGTTCCCTAGTTATTTCTAAAGTAGTATCTTTAATACCGTTTTATTTCTTAAAATCATAATTTCTTTGTGGTTATAATTCTATGTTCCCTACACAGTACCTGGACAATAACTATACAACATACAAGGTCAGCTCAATAAATTCTGAATACAAGGGTTGGCTTGATACTAGGAAATTTTATTTTACTTTATTTATTTTAAAAAAGACTATTTATTTATTTATTTATTTATTTCACAGAGAGGAGAGAGATCACAAGTAGGCAGAGAGGCAGGCAGAGAGAGAGGGGGAAGCAGGCTTCCTGCTGAGCAGAGAGCCCGATGTGGGGCTTGATCCCAGGACCCTGAGATCATGACCTGAGCCGAAGGCAGAGGCTTTAACCCACTGAGCCACCCAGGCACCCTGATACTAGGAAATTTTAAAAACAAATCTCAATGAAGACTGATTTCTGATTTAAGAATCTGGGCGCCTGGGTGGCTCAGTTGGTTAAGCAACTGCCTTTGGCTCAGGTCATGATCTCGGATTCCCGAGATCGAGTCCCACATCGGGCTCCCAGCTCCTTGGGGAGTCCGCTTCTCACTCTGACCTTCTCCCTTCTCGTGGTCTCTCTCACTCTCTCTCTTTCCTAATAAATAAATAAAATCTTAAAAAAAAAAAAAAGAATCATCTATAGGACATGATCTGAAAAGGGCTACATGACATGAAAACGAATAAAGCCTAAACATTCATAATATATAAAATATGGTTTGTTCTCTCCATAGTCAGAGAGCTATCATATGTAAAGTTAACTTAGATATACTGGATTTTTTTTTTTAATTGAATAGTTTGCAAAATTAAAGAACTTCTAAGCAAATACTATAGCATTTTGTGATCTCATCTCTTTACATTCAAATAAGGACTTTTATTTTATTGTCTTTCAGCATGTACATATTCTACATACTGGCAGGTGGAGGGTGTGTAACAATTTTGTATTCTACTATCATTATATTAAACATAATCTTTCTTTGTGTTAACTATACTGCCTTTCAAAAGGTTGCATAATGCCACCAGAATATATGGGTTTTGCTGTGCCCTGTCAGCACTGGGTATTAGCTCTAAAGCACATCTTTTTGGGGAAGGTAGGAAGGTACCTATCTGACCATATGAAAAATGTCTTATCAAACTTTTAGATTTTAAAAAGTATTTTCCCACTGTTCATTTCTAATTTGCACATTCAATTGTGTGAATTGTTCTTTGCTCATCTTTCTACTGAAATTTTGATTTTCATATGATTTGTCAAGTATTTAGTTATTACCTTTCTTCAGAGTATTTTTGAGAAGTCTAAGGCTTTTTTCCTTTTTATTCTAAAGGTAATATATGCACATTATAAATATTTTTAGGATACAGATAAAAGCAGAAAATGCCTGTAATCCTGTCACTCTAATGCAACTACAGTACGTTTTAGCATATTTTCTTCCGGTCTTTTCTGAGCAAATGGATCTAGTTCTAGTCCTCCTGTTCCCACAATATTTTGTTTTCTTTACTTAAGTAAGGTGGGATAATGGATATGATAAAATGCTTCTTAAAGTTTTAACTTTCACTTGGAGTCTTACACAAAACTATAAATATTAACTTTAATTACTGATGGCTTCATAATTTTATTTTTCTTATCACTTACAAGAATCTTCCATAAAAAACACATATTACACTCTTGTAGGGTTGTTGGGAGTGTTAAATGAGAAAAGTATATAAGACTCACCTAACAGAATATCTAGCAATTATGAGACCAAGAACAGAACTAAATTTTTTTTGACTAAAGACATCACGACAACTACAGTCTATCTAGGCAAATAGCATACTAAATAAGAATTCTAGAACCTTGCTACTCTAAAACTTGGAAAACAGACCAGGAGTATCATACAATTTGGGAGTTATTAGAAATGCAGATTCTCAGACCCTATTCCAGATATGCTGAATCACAATCTGCATTGAAAATGATGCCCAGTGAACACCTCCCAGCAGTGCTTCTTAAACTTGACTACATACTTGAATCACCTGGAAAACTTTACTTGTGCTTTGGGTGTCATCCATGGAAATACTGATCTCAGTGTCAAGAATAAGAGCTAGGAATCAAGATTTTAAAAGTCATCCTCCAGATGATTTTAATATGCAGCAAGTTTTAAAACTGCTGTTTCAGAATGCAAACACCTAAAGTGACAAAATAAAATACATGAAATCCACATCTTACTTGTCACTACCTGTGCAAAGAAATAACACCACAGCATTTTTAGGACTACTTTGAAACTCATTCATATTTCTTGTGGATCAATTTTCCCACACCAAGATCATCCTTAAGAAGTTATCATTTCCTTAAAGAACATAAAGGTTAAACTTCTAGAAAAGATTAAAAAATCTAGTACTTTTGAATTTTGTGCCCTTTTCTCCAACAAACAGACTTAGAAATCATTAAGTATTAATTATACTTTCTACTGAAGACTTAATGAGAACATTGACATTTTGACAAAATAAAAGCTCAGGATGCAACAAAAAGTCAATTATTTTAATTTGACTGATGTAGGTGGCTACTTTTAAGGAAAATTATTAGGTGGAGAGGAAAGTCCATAGGTTGCGATCAAATTTTCACCTCACTTCCTTCTGAAAATCACCAATTTTAAGCTATCAACAAGTAAAACAAAATCTGTTCAGGTAACAGAAATAATTTTTTTTTTTAACAGAAGTAATTTTTTTTTAAGAAAGGAGAAAACCTTGGGTCTGAGATTATATTAAAAGAAATATTAACTAGGCGGGTTATTAGCTTCAGCTTCTAAGATCATCTTATTTTATTTTTTTTTAAGATTTTTATTTATTAATCTGAGAGAGAGGGAGCAGAGGGAGAGCGACAGGCTGACTATGCACTGAACGCAGAGCCCAAGCCAGGGCTGGATCTGACGACCCTGAAATCACAACTTGAGCTGAAATCAAGAGCTGGACACTTAACAGACTGAGCCCCCTAAGATCATTTTAAGACCACTGATGAATATATATCGCCTTATAGTGTGTACTGGGCATCCTTTTGTGCTGTGAGCCAGAGAGAAGACGTTAAAGACTTAAGCTCTGAATCACTTTACTAGTATAGATAGATTTCCCACTGAAGCAGAACCTGGAGCTGAATGGAGTAGTATTAGGTAGAACTTTGGTTCTTTAATATCTCATTTTGCCCAAGAAATCATTTACTGGATAACTTAAGTTAGTGGAGATGGAATCACAGTGAATAGTACACCAAAGACTTCAGAACACCAGGACTAATTATTTTCATTGATTTACTCAAAGGCCATAGGCAGAAATAATTTTTTAAAAGCCACTGCATTAGTAGTTTGACAGAAAAAACAGTCATTTTTAAAGAAAAGACTAATAAAAGCAACACAATGATTTTAACAAGCTGAAGAAGTATGTAAGCAGGTCACAAGACTACTTAATGTAAAACACACTCTTGTTAAAATTAATCTTACAACAAAGAGTCCCAAAATATCGTATTACTAGCATCATGGTCATTATTCAAAATTGTTTTGGGAGGTCTAAAAATGCACAATTTCTTTATACTTTTTTTATATATTATTCATTACATATTATATGATATTGAGTATATTTTTAATTTGCAGAGACAGTTTGAAAGTAGGATTTATTTTAGGGTTGCTCTGTTTCACTGACTTATTTATCACAATAGATTGTATGGTGATGTTTTAGCTACTATAGCTTAATGGTGTATTTTAACATACAGCAAGGCATGTCTGTTTTCCCTCCCCATTAACTCATATTTTTTCAGAAATTTCTTATTTATTTGTTGAATAAATTACAGAAACATTATTTCAAGTTTCCCCATATCTCACTGAAATTTTGGTTAACATATACTAAACCAATAAATAATTTAGGAATGGACATTTTCAAAATATTTTCTCTATTTGCCTTTCTAAAAGTTTTGAAGTTTTCTTTATATGTCATATTCGTTCTTCATTAAGATTGATTCAGGAGACACGACTAGGTGGCTCGGTTAAATGTCTGCCTTGGGCTTAGGTCATGATCCCAGAGTCCTGGAACTGAGCCCCACGTCAGGCTCCCTGCTCAGTGGGGCGTCTGCTTCTCCTTCTCTCTCTACCCTTTCCCCCTTTCATGCTTGCTCTCTCTCAGTCATACAAATAAAACTTAAAAACAAACAAAAAAAACCCAAGACTGACTCAGAAAAGGGGTACCTCTGGGTTAAACATTTGGACTCAGTGGGTTAAACATATCACTCTTAATTTCAGCTGTCTTGATCTCAGGGTCACGAGATCTGAGTCCCGCACTGGACTCCAGGCAGTATGGAGCCTGCATGAGATTCTCTCTTTCTCCCTCTGCCACCACCATGGTGGGGGGGTGGGGGTGGGGACTGATTCAGGACAGAGAAAAGCACAGGGGAACTGCCCTTTACATACATGAAAAACTAAATTTAAAGAAGTCCTTCCACATTCAAATCCAATCTTGACCTTATAGGCACAATTGTCAGTTTTCCTGTTCAATCTCCCACTATTAAGTCTTAAATTTTCAAATAGTATCCTCCTCCATTAATGGATCTCCCTCAAATAGGAAAAACTTCCATATCAGAATCAACATACAAATGAGAAATACGGAGCAGGAGGTGACCTCATCCCATGAAGACACATTTTGTAGTAAAACTGTCTCTTCATAGTTATTCAAATTCACACTTTCCCAACTAAGTCCTGAGAAACCACATACTTCTATTCTTGACTAATAATTTTTACATAACTTAACCCTTTAAGTAGTAAATGTAAAACAAAAACAAAAAAACTCAACTTACATCCTACTCTTACTTTTGCTGAACTTTTTTACTTTTGCAATACTCAAACCCTTATTCAAATGCCGGTGTGTGATGACTGCAGCCCTCAATGATAATCTGACTAAAGGAAGATCGTAGCCTTGAGAGACAAGAGTTTAAAGGGCAGCCAGCTATGCTGCACCCAGATTCCTGGCCCACAAGAATAGTGAGATAATAAATGTTCACTGATCTAAGTTGCTGAATTTTGGGGTAAGTTGTTATATAACAATAGATAACACATTATTTGAAAAGGTTCTTAAGAATCATTTAATTCACAGTATACTAATGGTTTAACAAAATTCCTTTTGCAGAAACTAACATATGCACTATCCTATTTATAAGCGTGTCTATTCATATCACCTCTACTGTACCTCATGAACAATCCTATAGAGTATGTGGTATATATGTAAGAGCGCAAACAATTCTGACTTATACTCTGTATTTAAGGATCCTAGAATTTTGTTTTGAAAGTTAATTTTTTTTTTTTTAGTAATCTCTACACCCAATGTGGGGCTTGGACTTTTGACCTCAAGATCAAGAGTCACGTGCTCTTTCAAATTGAGCCAGGCAGGCGCCCTAGGATCCTAGAATTTAATCTAATATGCTTCCTTCTATACTCAAATTTTTTTTTAAAGATTTTATTTATTTATTTGACAGAGAGAGAGAGAGATCACAAGTAGGCAGACAGGCAGGCGGAGGGAGAGGGGGAAGCAGGCTCCCCGCTGAACGGAGAGCCCGATGCGGGGCTCGATCCCAGGACCCCGAGATCATGACCTGAGCCAAAGGCAGAGGCTTTAACCCACTGAGCCACCCAGGCGCCCCTATACTCAAATTCTTAAATAATAGGTTTATTCTTAGACATTTGGCTTATCTATGATCACATCTTTTATTAAGGTTTTTCTTCCTTTCTTAAAAAAATTTTCCCCGAAGGATAAGGATGTCAGAGAACTCCACTGAAAACTCTACCAAGCAAACATGAGATGCTGTAGGATCTCAATTATTTTTAAAATATTACTTATTTATTTATTTGACAGAGAGAGAGAGAAAGAGCAGCACAAGTAGGGGGTGTGTGGGGGGGGGGGAGAAGCAGGCCTCCTGCTGAGCAAGGAGCCCAACCTGGGGCTGGATCTCAGGACCTGGGATGGGATCATGACCTGAACCAAAAGCAGACGCTTAATGACTGAGCCACCCAGGCATCCTGGATCTCCTCAATTATTAATATTTCTGAAAGATAGCAGCCTAGAGGAATGATCTTTCATAATCTAAGGAGTATCCTAAAATCACAAAGCAAATGACTGTAATTCAGAGGACAACACTGAAATAAAATACCTCGACAATCACCTAAAAGTCTATTTTTAGCTTGTTCGTATGAATTTATTCAGTCCAACATTTAGTGAGCACTTAAAGTGCCAAAAACTGGACTTAATGTTGAATTTGAGATGAGCAAGACACAGTCTACCACCACCCCCTCTCCTGACCTATCAAGGATTTCCACGCTAGGGGAAAAAGATAATTATAATATAATAGATATTACAATAAACTTTAAAGGAAAAAAAGCGGGAGTGTAGAAAAGAGAACAAATCCTATCTAAAGGAGACAAGAAGGCATCACAGAAAAGATGAAATTATGCTGGAACTTGAAAAATGAATAGTAACTTGCCAGGTACCCTGCCAGAGATAGTAAAAATAGTAGTCCAAGGAAAAAGCATTAATAAGTCATGCAATGCAAATGAGATTAGTATGGATTCCCTCCAGAAGGTTCATGGCTAAGGCTAATGAATCAGCCTCTCCAACTTCAATTGTTCATTTAAAAAAACTAACCATATACCTGGCACTTTTGAATATTCAAATCCTTTATTAAATAATAGAAATAAAGCAATAAACATTATATTAAATTCCTGGCCTCAGGGAGCTTACAGTTTAATTGAAATTAGGGAAAGCACACATACATTTTAATTATGCCAACTCTGAACTGCTTATGGGATTTCCCTAGATTAGCCCATGGGTGAGTCACATTCTTTGTCAGCATCAGTTTCTTACTTTGTAGAGTGGGGATAATATTATATGTAGACCTTAAAGGATTGTAGTGAGGATTAAATAACACCAATCGAAACATTCAAAACGGTAGGCTCAATAAATATTAGCTGTTGCTATTACTATCATCATCATCATTGCTAAGAATATGGCAATTAGAGGTTTTAGTGACGAATTCTTGTTTTCTAAACCATAAAGGACTCCTTTCTGTTTAGCTCCTTTTAGATTCCATAAACACAGTATAAATGATTTTATTATCAAGTAAGGCATCAAGTACCCTAGTCTGCCATAATGCGCCCCCCTCAAAAAGGATACTGAAAATGTGAGCTATAAGCAGACAGTCTCTGATGATACAATCTAGGATTGATCTGCAGTACTAGCAGGATTTTAAACTCTACGTTGTATATGTGTACATTCAGTAACCCAGGCAGAAAGCCTTAATTCATTTTGGGCCTAAAATATGAAAAATAAGAACTAAAAATAATAAGCTGATATACATAGAAAGGGATGTTCTCAAGGGCATGAAGAAAGAGACTTGCAGTTATTGTTTTAAGAAGAAAGGAAAAAAGAGGTGGTCTGAAATGAATATACAAATGATCATAGAAAGGGTGACTGAGGTTTAAAATTGAAAAAGGTCACAAAACTAGGAGCTAAACATGTCTCTGACCCTAGAAATCAGAAACAATCCTTTGCAAATAGTCTATTATTGGTTATTTTAAACCTATTTAAAAGTTTGTTTTTAAAAGGGCACAACACCATCCAAAGTTTTAGATGATTTTTGTAAAACTGAATTTCCTTCTATAAAAACCTACTGTTCAAAATTCAACAAACCAAACTCAATACAAAAGGTTTGCACTGAATACAAGATTCCCCAAGAAAGGTACAACACACATAAAAAAAACCAAATGATATAAAACTTCCATACAGGCTCAATCAAAAAGAAATACAATGCACATTCATTTAAGTACCCATAAGGCAATCACATTACACCTGTTATTTTTCTATGCTGATAAGATCAAGGATAAAACAGAAATCTTCAACACAGAGAAAACAATTTGGACTTATTTTACTCTTCTCAACTTTTGCCCACCCTCTCTTTAGGCTATACTTTTTTTTTTTTTTTTAGATTTTTAAAATTAATTTAAGAAAGAGGGAGAGAGAGAATCAGCAGGGGGAAGTGTAGAGAGAGAGAGGGAGAGAAAATCTCAAGCAGATTCCATGGGGGCGGCGGGGGGGGGGGGAGTGCAGAGCTCCACTCTGGTACTGGAGATCATGATCTGAGCCAAATCAAGAGTCCAACAGTTAATCAACTGAGCCAACCAGGTGCCCCTAAGCTGTAACTTCTTGTCCTAAAATTATTCAAGGAGCTCTCCCAGGGCTTTCTCTTTTACTGAATCTGTCAATTACCTTCCGGACTCAAAGTCCTACTCCACAAGTTTCAAGAACCAACTTTTCAAAGCGAGGACACCAAGGAAATTTTTGAAACCATGACAACTGGTTAATACGACAATAAAAGAATAGGCAAATACTTGATTTGATTTCCAAAAGCAAAGACTTGAGATTTTCTGAAGTAAAATAAAAATTCACTTTTAAAATTAGGTAATAGTTATTAACAGTTTAAGGATCAAGTTAGTATTATGTATAATATTATTAACCTGGGTGTAAGCTCCCAAAGGGAGTGGACAAGCAGTATTAGCATAGTAATTAAGAGTTCAAGCCTTAAAAAAAAAAAAAAAAAAAAAAAAAAGAGTTCAAGCCTAGTTTTTAGAATCACAAAATTTGGGTTAAAATTTGCCTTCTTCCTGTTTCAACCTGTGGAACTTTGACTTCCTAAGCCTCAATTTCCTCACCTGTGAAAGGCAAATAACATCTATCCCAACATGTTTTTTCTGGGAATGTATGATAATATATAGAAAGCTCTTGACAGCGTTTATTTTAAAAAACGGAAAGAACTACCCATCTTTATATCTATTATAACACCTAAAGCTTAGTGATAAGACCAACATTAGTGAGAAAGGGAACTAAAACTTATTAAATAAGCACACTTTTAGGGTACTTCTGCACTTATTTAATCTTTTTCTATCAAAAGAACACATCATAAAGTGAACTAGTGTACATCCTCTTCATTTTTCTAACTGCTAGTGAGGTTGAACATCTTTTTATGTATGTATTTACCATTTAGGTTCAACTCTGACTCAGACTAAAAAACAGAAGTTTGAATTTGAGGAATAATTCATTATCGCTGTTTCCTCTTTTGTTTCCAATCAGCAGATATCTATTTAAATCCTAATATTGTATTAACAAAACTCAAGTTATTAATCTTGCCTCCTTGCCTCTCTCCCCTCTTTGCCTACTCACTCTTTTTCTTTTCTTCCTGGACAAACTTAAACTGCCCAGACACACTACTGAAAATCACTTATTGACTAGCAGAAGATGAAGACTTTAGAAATTACTGACCAAGAAAATTTATTTTGCATCCATATATACATATTGCTAAGACAGGCATTTATTCTGCAACAAACATTTGAGCTGGCCCTTACTACAGGTGAAACAAACTCTTTCAAATACTAGACTACAATTCCTCAATTTTTAATCCTATGCTACAACCAGATACCACTAAATGAAAATTCTTACAAAATATGACCACAAATTTTCCTCTGAGCTATCTCATCTTACTTTTCATACATGTACAAGTTTTTCCAGGTCACAAAGGCATCAGATTGGACAAACAGTAAAAATTCTACCTAGTAGCTACTTGTAACATGTAGTATTTGGAAGGCTGGAGAAGAGCAGAATGAACAATACTGAAGAACAGGTATAAATTCTCCTTAGAAAAAGGAGCACGAATTAGAACTAATAAAGGAGTTCTTATAGGATGAAAGATCATTATACAAAAAATCAATTGTACTGCCATATACTACCAATAAACAATCTCAAAATGAAATTCTTTAAAAAATCCATTTATAATAGCATAAGAAAAAATATGTATGAATAAACTTAACAAAAGAAGTGCAACACTTGTATACTGAAAACTACAAAACATTTTCAGTGAAATAATCAAGGCCTAAAAAAATGACAAGGCACCCCAAACTTATGGATGGGAAGACTTAATATAATTAAGATGGCAATATTCCCCAAATTGATTTATAGACAGGTCAATCCCTTACAAAATTGCAGCTGCCTATTTTGCAGAAATGAACGAGCTGATACTAAAATTCATATGAAAATGCAAGAGATCCAAAAATACCAAAAAAATCTTGAAAAAGAACAAAGAGGATTCATACTTCCTATCTTCAAACCTTACTACAAAGCTCCAGGAACTAAGACACTGTGATACTGGCATTAGGTTAGATCCCTTATAGTGGATGAGATGGATGAGATGGAATAAAATTGACAGTCCAGAAATAAGCTCTTATATTTACATTCAACTGATTTTTGACAAAGGGTGCCAAGACTATTTGATGGGAAAAGAACAGTCTTTTCAACAGTGATGGCACAACTGGATAGTCACATGTAGAAGAAGGATGTTAAAACCCTACCTGAAACTACATGCAAAAAATTAACTTGAATGGTCAGAGACTTAAATGTAAGAGCTGAAACTAAACATAGACATAAATCTTCATGACCCTGGGTTAGACAGCAGCTTCTTAAATAGGACATCAAAAGCACAACCAAAAAAACAAAACAAAACAAAACAAAAACAAAAACCACAGCAACAAACACCAAAAAACCCCCAGATAAATCGGGGGCGCCTGGGTGGCTCAGTGGGTTAAGGTCTCTGCCTTCGGCTCGGGTCGTGATCTCAGGGTCCTGGGATCGAGCCCCACATCGGGCTCTCTGCTCAGCGGGGTGCCTGCTTCCCCCTCTCTCTCTGCCTGCTTCTCTGCCTACTTGTGATCTCTCTCTCTGTCAAATAAATAAATAAAATCTTTAAAAAAAAAACAACAGATAAATCGGACATCATCAAAATAAAAAACTTTTGTGATTCAAAGGACACTATAAAGAAAGTGACAAAATAACCCACAGAATTAAAGAAAATATTTGTAAATCATATATCTAATAAGGGACTTGGGACCAAAATATATTAAAAACTTCTAACTGAAGGATAAAAACACAGAAAATCCAATTTAAAAATGGGCAAAAGATGAGAAGAAACACTTCTCCAAGGAAGTTATAGAAATGACCAATGCATGGGCGCCTGGGTGGCTCAGTCGTTAAGCGTGTGCCTTCGGCTTGTCATGATCCCAGCATCCTGGGATCAAGGCCCACATGGGGCTTCCTGCTCAGCGGGAAGTCTGCTTCTCCCTCTCCCACTCTGGCTGTGTCTCTATCAAATAAATAAATAAAATCTTTGAAAAAAAATGACTAATATCAAATGAAAAGATGTTCAATATCATTAGTCATTAGGGAAATGCATATCAAAGCCACAATGAGATACTACTGCACACCCACTAGGATAGCTACACTCAGAAACAGAATAACAAGTATTGGTGAGGATGTAGAAAAAGTGTAAATCTCAAACACTGAAAATGGAACTGTTAACATCATGTAGTCTCTTTGGAAAACAGTCTGGCAGTTCTGCACAGTTATAGGCTTAGCACATGCCCTAGAAATTTCACTCCTATGTATCTACACAGGGGAAGTGAAAACATATGCCCATACAGAAACTTGCATATGAATGTTTACAGCAGCATTATTCATAATAACCAAAAGGTGAAAACAACCCAAATGTCCATCAACTAAAAAAGGTGGTGAAGTAAAATGTTATATACCCATACAGTGGAATATTATTTGACTATAAAAAATGAAGTACTGATACATGCTATTATATAGAAGACCAAGAGAAAGAAGCCAGATACAAACAGGCCAAACTGTGTGATTCCACTTATGAATAAGGAAATTTATAGCAACAGAAGGTAGAATACTGGTAGCCAAAGGCTGGAAAAGGGAAGAATGGGGAGTGACTGCTAATGGGTATGGGGTTTCTTTTTTGAGTGATGAAATATTCTGGAAACTAGACAGTGGTGATGGTTATACAACTTTACGAAAAAACTAAAAACCACTGAATTTTTACCACTGCACAGTTTAAAAGAGTGAATTTTATGGTTTGTGAGAATGTGAGATATTTTCCAAATCTTTTAAATCTAGTTCAGATGAGCCACATACATTATCAGCAAACACTTCTTTTTTTAAAAGATTATTTATTTATTTATTAGAGAGTGAGAGACTGAGAATGAGAGGGGAGAAGGTCAGAGGGAGAAGCAGACTTCCCGCAGAGCCGGGAGTCCGATATGGGACTCGATCCCGGGACTCCGGGATCATGACCTGAGCCGAAGGCAGTTGCCTAACCAACTGAGCCACCCAGGCGCCCCTTTTTTTTTTTTTTTTAAAGATTTTTTATTTATTTATCAGCGAACACTTCTTAAGGGCTGCTCCAGGCACAACACTTTACCAGGTACCAAAGGCAGATCCTGCCCTAAAAAAGTTTACAATCTAATTGAGAAGATAATAGACATACTGTAAAATGAAACAAAATAAACTGTGGCTTGATATATAATAAGAAAATGTAAGAAGACAACATATAACTTAAATAACTAGCTCTGCCACACAAGTATGTATTAGAAAAGAAAGAGATCACACGAACTGGGGGGCAGGAGGAAGGGGGGAAAGTATTATAAGCTTGGGGAGAAAAAAAAAGCCTAGGTAATGCTGTTATGCGACCCTCCCTCTATCACCACCAAAAAACCTACAAGATCTCAACAGAAAGAAGGCAGGTTTTGGATAGATGGAGAAAAAAGTAGGTAAGTGTTCTGATTAAAAGGTATAAAGAAAATACAAAATGAGTTATCAAAATATAGTGGATATATATGTATATATTATACATATATGTATACCGTCATGCATAATAGTATAACAACACCTTTGGAGGCATAACTAACTTAGATATTAGAGATGAGTTAAATAAAGTTCCTTGTAGAGGCAGTTATTATCTGGGATACTTCACTTGATCTGGGGTACACAGCAAAGTTATATTAGGAAGGAGTATTCATATGTCAATACCATATGAACTTATGCCAATTTAATTATTTTCCTTTGCTTATCAAATACCTTCCTTCCTAATAATTATACATCACATATTAGTTGACTTTCATTTAGAAATATACTTGACATGGATCTATTTTTCATCAAATCACAATGAGAAAGGCAGCTGTCAACTAATAAAAATAACAAATATTTGCTGAGGACTTAACTACTTCTAAGCATTTTACATGTTAATCTGAAGCAGTATGCATCCAACACTTGACTTTTCAGAAAACTTTTTAAACATAAGCCACCTTTAGGAACAGACCAGTCAGTTCATAATTTTTTTTTTTACTGTATTTTAAGTACTGTTACAAATATATATTTTAAAATTTTTACTTCAGGGGCACCTGGGTGGCTCAGTGGGTTGGGCATCTGACTTCCACTGGGATCATGATCTCTGGGTCCTGGGATCCTGCACTCAGCCATGAGTCTGCTTCTCCCTCTACTCCTCCTCTTCACTTGTGCTTGCATATGTGCACATGCACTTTCTGCTCTTTCAAATAAATACAATCTTAAAATTTTTACTTCAATTTTCTTAATAATTCTTCTGCCAAATTCATTTATAGTGTTTGCTAGCTAACTTCTTTCCTCAATTCTATGTCCTCTCTAGTATCCAGCAACTCCCCCACTCCATTCTTCAGGACTCAACATATCTCTCCATTCTATTTTTCACTCTAACTTACTAATAATTCCACTCACCAGTTTCTTGCTCCTTTATGCTTCACAAATAATGTTTTTACAGAACAGAACAAAAGAGGGCTCTTTTAGGCAGCAATGTAAAATTTGGGAGGGAGGCTGAAAAAAAATCTTAATATCAAATGCCCAGAATTCATTGCTAAGCATACAGTGTTCAGTTAATTCTTGTGGAATGATTAAAAAGTCTAAGGGAAGAACTAAAAGAGAAACTTACAATCTTATTTTACATCTCCAGAATAGGATTATAGTTTGAAAAAATTCCCTAGATGATTCTGGTATGCCACCTCTTTAACCAAATAAAACAAAACAAAAAAAAGTACAAAAAAGTACATTTGCTTAAATGTACTTAGGTTCTAGGAAGCACAAATTTCCATTTTGACATTATGACACATGGTCAATTATTTTTGATAAATCAGTTTGATTCCTTTATTATATATTATTCCTGAATATGATACTTTTAAAAAGTCACTGCCATTTAATTATGCTAAAAGTAGACCCTTAATCATATTTGTCAAGATAATCCCTCCATGAGAAAGAAACATAGTTCCCACTAAAAGATCTCATTATGTGTATGGATTCAGTATAAAACTAACCAAAGAAGCAGTCTTCTGAATAAGTTGGAAGGCCCTAGGAAGAGCCCTGTACAACAGAAAACAGTCATACAAGAACATTCATTTTGTTATTCTCAGTTCATAGTAATATATGATCCCTACACTGAAAAGCAAAACCTCAAGAAGAAATGGTATTATTATTCTCTTCTGGTAATTTAAACCAAGTAAGATTTAAGAAATAAAAACAAAAACACATGGTATCACCCATTCTACTTTTAACCCTGATTTAAGTAAGATTAGAGAGATCTTCTAGGTCAGCCTTGAAAGTCATTTTCAAATAACCATTAGTGTCTACAACAATCTGACCAAACCACCAAATTTTTCACTATCCATTCTGTCTAAAATATGAAAAGTGATAGATTTCATAAGCTGTATTCTTTTTTGTATCTTTTAAATTAAAAATTATTTTTTATTGAAGTATAGTCGACAATGTTACATTAGTTTTAGATATACAACATATTCAACAAGTTTATATATTATGCTATAGCATAATAGCGTAGCTACCATCTGTCACCATACAACACTAATATAATACCACTGACTGTATTCCCTATGCTCTACCTTTTATTATTCCCCTCCCCTCCAGCAATCATAAGTTTGTTCTCCATATTTGTGGGTTTGTTCCTGATTTTCTGTTTATTCATTTGTTTTTTACGTTCCACATAAAAGTGAAATCATACAGTATTTGTCTTTCTCTGGGTAGACTGTATTCTTATTCATAGGCACCCAAATATCATTTAACTTACATTGGCCTTAAAAGCTACATGCTAATTCTAATTTGTATATCTATACCAGAACTATAATAATAAAAAAATGATTATTATACTAGATATTCTCAGATGAGAAAACAAAGGAATCCTAGGATTTCAACATGGTTTTAAAGTTAAATTTTACATGTCCTTTTAAAGAGTCTACAGATTTAGAAATGTCTTCCTCAAGAAAATAATCCTCTAATAGACCAATTCATAATTATGTACTTTGCCAAAGAAAAGCCTAATGTCTTCTGGGCTCTAAAAACTTGAAGTATTTAAGACTCCCATATCCACCTTACTCGTGAATGTCCCATAGGCTGGTTAAACTTGACATGCCTAAAATTGTAGTATCACCTCCCTCCCTTCTTCCACTTTACCACGGTATAATCTGAAAACTTTAGGGGCACCTGGGTGGCTCAGTGGGTTACGCCTCTGCCTTCGGCTCAGGTCATGATCTCAGGGTCCTGGGATTGAGCCCGCATAGGGCTCTCTGCCCAGCAGGGAGCCTGCTTCCCCCTTCCTCTCTGCCTACCTGTGATCTCTCTCTCTCTGTCAAATAAATCAACAACAACAACAAAAAACTTTCTCCTATATTTCTGATATTAGTGAATGGAACTTCCACATTCCAAGCCCCACAAGTATGAAACTTGAGAATCAAGGAAGCATCCTTGACTTATTTTCATTCTCCATTACCCAATCTACCTTCATAAAATGACCAAATTGCGTCCAGACTATTTCCTTAGTATCCTCCTCCACATTCTCACTGTCTTAACTGAGGACCTCATCAATTCGTAATTAGCTTCCCTAGCCTTCTTTTCTCTGCCTACTATCTAATCTCTGCATTGCTGCCAAAAAAATACTTTTCAAATACAAAACATACTTCATTACTAAATAATTTCTTGGTTCCCCATGCTTTTAAAGTAAAATGCAGAGTTTGTAAAGGCATATACATTCCTTCATAATGTGAACTCTATCCCTCTCTGTAGCTTCAAATATTATGACACGTTCCTTTTCTAGCCTTGTGTTCCAATAATCTGAGATCTGCAGTTTCCAAAACTGAACTGTTGCCCCAGCCCCCTAGGCTCCCAAGTCTAACTAATGGCTTTCAAAACTTAGTTTACACCTCATCTCTACTCCAAATTAGGTGATTCCTCTCAGTGCTCCTCTTAGTCAATCTTAATATTATAATATAATCTTTATCTGTATATATTAGACTTTAAGATCCTAGCGGGCAGCTGGGTGGCTCAGTTGGTTAGGCATCTGACTCGATTTTGGCTCAGGTCATATCTCAGGGTTCTGAGATGGAGCCCTGCATCATGCTCCATGTTGACCCTGGAGCCTGCTTAAGATTCTCTCTCTCTTTCTCTCCCTCTGTCCTCTTCCCCCTCTTGAAAAAAAAAATCCTTGGGGTGACTCAGTCATTAAGCATCTGCCTTTGGCTCATGTCATGATCCCAGGGTCCTGGGATCCAGCCCTGCACTGGGCTCCCTGCTCAGCGGGAAGCCTGCCTCTCCCTCTCCCACTCCCCCTGCCTGTATTCCCTCTCTCATTACGTCTCTCTCTGTCAAATAAATAAATTAAAAATCTTAAAAAAACAAAACAAAACAAAAAAAAACCTCGAAGGCAGGGCTGGAGTTTTTTAGAGTTCACCATCTCTATTATCTTACATGTCCTGAGACATAGGGAACATTCAATGTTTGATGAACAAGGGAATGAGTATGAGATCATGGTCATGTCCACACCACACTAGATATTTCATGCCACAGATATTAGGAATAAGTACTAGGGACCTACCTAAAAATTTATCTTTCTTTTTAGTATGTTCCAATCTAGAAATCTTATCATTTTTGTTTTGTTTTGTTTTCTGCCAATAAAAGATTGATGATCCTTCAACTGCAGCTTTACTTCTAGGAACTACTCCCTTCTTTCATTTATCTAAATTCCTTTTTTTTCCTTTTGCTTTGTTCATAAAAATCCTAAAACCTGAGAGCATCAGAGAACCCCTTCAGTTTACAGTTGAAGAAATGAGCTTAATGACTGGCCTAAATGTTACCTGGGTAGCAGCTAGCTTAGATTAGATTCTATGCTAATTTCACTACATAATTCTAAATGATACACCCAGTTTGAAAAAGCCTATGATTTTCATCATCAAGAAGTTCAAAAATATATTGAAAAGAGATTACACCCACAACAATGGGAAAAAGGAGCAGTTAAACAACCTAAAAAAAAAATCTTAACAGGGAATCTGCATCTGTATGAAAAAAAATGCAAATACTGAATGAATTAAAACATAAATGAAAGTACAGATTATGGAAATACATATTATTACTATTTTTGGAAATACACATTAAGAGTCATAAAAATGTTCAAACTTTTGGTTCAACTTCCACTTATGGGATTCTAACTCTCTAAGTGAATAAAGCCTCCAAAGGTGGGGAAACAGTACATGTAAATATGTTCCAATGCCTTATTTTTATACAGAAAAAAGTGAGAGCAAATAAAATGTCCAACAGAATGACTAAGGAAATTATGGTTCATCTTCTGACGAAACTATTGGGTGACTTTTTCTAAGTTTTTAAAAAGTTATTATTTAAGTAATCTCTTCACTCCACATGGAGTTCAAACTCACAACCCCAAGATCAAGAGTCACGTGTCCTCTGGGTGTCTGGGAGGCTCAGTTGGTTAAGCCTGCCTTTGGCTCAGGTCATGATCATGGAATCCCAAGATCAGTCCTGCATGGGGCTCCCTGCTCAGCATGGAGTCTGCTTCTCCCTCTGACCCTCCCCGCTCTCACGCTCTCTTTCTCTCATTCTCTCTCTCAAATAAATAAAATCTTAAAAAAAAAAAAAAAAAAAGAGTCACATATCCTCTGAGCCAGACAGATGCCCTGGGATAACATTTTAAATAATTAGAACACTACAGAGGAAATGAAGAAAACCTTCATGAGACAACCTTGAGAAAACAGGACTATGTATGTATAATTTATGCCATGAATAAATATTTAACTAAAATTACATTCATATATAAAATATTTTTATTAAAAGCTTAGGAGAAAAAACCTAAAATATGAGATTATAGATATTTTCCCTATTTTCCAAATAGCATGTAGTTTTTTCTGCACTGCTTCTATTAAAAGAAAAAAGTCTTTAACTTTGAAGTTCTTAGAAGATTCTAAGTTCTAAATTCCACAATTTAGCCTTACTTAGCATACCAGAAAACTATAAGTAGTTTTACTTTCCAAAAAAACTAAGGAAATAGAGAACTTATAAACTATGACGTCTTTATAAAGAACACTAAAATTCTGGTGGCCAACTTCTAGTTGAAAACAATCAGAATCAAGAAAATCGTATGATAACTCATGTAGCAGCAGCATGGCTCAACAGATACACAGCATATTAGAGATTCAGATACTGAACTGCATCCTAGGACAGTCACAAACAAACTTGTTGCAAATTGTAAGTCATTTTAAATTCTAGTTTTAAGGCCTCTTCATCTGAATACTGAAGATGTGCAATGACTCTGACGTACACTACAAACTTTGAGTAACTGGAAAAGACTGCAAAACTACACTTCTCTCCCGTCCCCACCAATTCTCAATTCTGAATATGTATACCTGGATTTTGCAGGTCATTTTAGCCTTAAACCTACAAATCTGTCCCTTAGCAGTGAAGATGAAAGTACAGAGACAATATTTGAAACCAGAAGCAAAGTTGAAGCAGGAATAAAAGAATAGAAAGAATCCAAAACACTTGTATACAGTTTTTTCTCTTATCCAGGTAAGCAAATGTAATTGTCCAAATACAAGCAATTAACTAAATTATACTAGTTCTTTGCTTTAAATGTTGTCCAACCTTTTCCGGGCTTTGTGCTTGCTTTCTTTCTTCCATTAAACTTACTCAATGTTTAACATGCCCCACCTATCTTCTGTCACTCCAATTAGTCCTAAGTCCCAAAACTGAAATATAATTTAAATTCATTTATTCAACAACTGTTTGTTGAGTGGTTGCTATATAGGAGATACCAAAGACTCAATAAAGACAAGGTTCTCCAGTTAGCTTTTGTAAACTGCCTTTAGATTGATCTCACTTTCTCAAAAGCATGTTAATTAGTGCTGGAGCAAAATATACACCTATTATTTAAGTTATAAACTCTAGATATAGTGAAGACAAGTTTACTTTGTTTTTCTAGATAGCATCACATTGTAATATGTCTTTACAAAAGATATTCAGGATCATTTAAACCAATAACTCTAAGCAGACCCTTTTGTTCAAATAGGGAGTGAAGAGAATAACTTCTTGTTCTAAGGAAGAAACATTGTAAGGTTATACAAAACCACCAGCAATAACTCCACAAACAAGTAATACAGTTATAATATATCTGACTTTTGCCATTAAAAATGTTTGAATGCCTGGCAACTGAACGGTATCATATTCCACTGCATTTGTTTCTTTAGTTTTGTTATCTGCAGTAAAAGTGAAAGTTATTCAAGTGAACTTGTTTCCACAGTATAGGAAAGTTAAAAGCCCTTCCTTTACCCTTTTCTCCTACATTCCCATTTTCCTCTCAGACTTTGCTCCTTAACACATGAAGACAGTATTGAAATGAATGTACACATTTATGAATTATAATAATCTACAAGGATAGAGGCAGCAAACTGTTCTAGTTGATATACTGGGCTGTACATCAGAAGCCCTAGATTTTTGATTTAGTGGAAATGTGTACAGAAGACAGTCTCATTTAGGTTATAAAGCATGAATGTTAATAGAGATTACACGTTAATTTTATTTTTAAAAAATTTTTTAGGAACTTCTATACAAACGTGGGGCTCGAGTCACATACTCTTCCAACTGAGCCAACCAGGCACCTTGTATACACCATAATTTTAAATGCAGAGCCTAAGCATGTAAAAAATATCCTAACACTAAACACATCTTTCACAATTGCCGTCTTCTTAGAATGCTAAAAGTTATTCCAACTGACAAGTTGTACATATACACCCACTCAACAGCAGAGGAGGGATGGATTGAAGTGATATTCAGAGGTGTTAACAAACATCAGCACCGGGTGAACTGGGTTAAAGGTACAGTAAAGGAAAAGGGTCAAGCATTATCACCAAGTTTTCAGCTTAGGGAGCTGAGGTGACAGTGGAAACATTTCGACAGAATAGATTTCTTTCTTTTTTGGGGGGATAGTGGTAAGAGTAGGGAACAACTGAGGGATGAGTTCAGATTTATATTTTATATACTTTTGAATTTACAGTATTTATAGGACATCAGGAGGTGCCTGGTGGACAGATGGATCTGTCTCAAAGAGAATTATATCATCGTGGAGATAAATTTGAGTATTCAGCATACAGGTAACAAACACATAAAAAGTCGTATGAATAGATGAGATCAACGGGAAGGGAGAACAGAACGAAGGCTTAAGAACCACCTGGGGAATGGATACCAATATTAAAGGGGTAAGGAGAGGAGGAAGAACTAGCAAGAGTCTACAAATGAAAGGTCAAACACACAGAGGAAGAAAAACAGGAGACCCAAGAGAGAAAGGGGTTTCGAAAAGGGAGTGGTGAAAAAACAAAAAAGGTGGTCAAATAAAATGACCAGAAAATGGTCCTTTACTCATTATCTGCCCCAACTTTCAGTAAACAGCACTGCTTCTCTAACTTTAAGCCTTAAAAGAGAGGCACTAACTGCTGTTCACTGTAACTGATGCTCTATTTTTAGTATAACAAACATTAAACTTAAAACATGAACTCAATTTTCGATGAGTTATTCTTGTACCATCCCTCATTTCTTATTCCAGTTTCTATGTACTAGATGTTTAATATACATGATGCTACTAACCCTATTTTAATTGTGATGAAAAAGAGGACAATGTCTATTTTACCTGGTTGGTGGAGCATCTAACTTGACAGAATTAACTAATATAAATAAATGCCACTTACTAATAATGTCAATCACAAATTTTTTGGAGGTGAGGGGTAAAAATGGGCAAATAACATTATGTCCAATAGTAAAGCAGCTGCAAGATCTGAGAGAAATATCCAAAGCTGTTCAGTCTTTTTTGACAGTAGTACCAAAGTTAAAAGGTATTCTATTTCAATTTCAAAATGCAGTCACCAACAAGCTACTAATACATGCAACAACATGGATGAATATCAAAAGCCTTATGCTAAGCAAAAGAAACTTATCACAGAAGCCTACATACTGTACAATTCCATTTACATGACATTCTAGAAAAGACAGAAATTACATGTGGTTGCCAGGGGCTGGAACAGGGGTAGGAAACTGATTACAAAAGGACATAAGGCAACTTTTTGGGGGTGATGAAAACATTCTATGTTTTGATTGTGGTGGAGATTGCGAGACTGAACATGTTTGTCAAAACTTATCAAACTGTGTACCTAAAACAGTGACTGTTACTGTGTAAAGTACACTTCAATGAGCTTTAAATTTTTAAAAAAATTTAGTCATCTAAAATTTTCTATGAATAGCACTATTTTATATGAATAGCATTTTTAAAAAAGATTTTGAGAGAGAGCGAATGAGAGAGAGAGAGAGAGCACAAGCCAGGGTGAGAGGCAAGAAGAGAAGCAGACTCCCCACTGAACAGGGAGCCCAATGCAGGGCTCTATCCCAGGACCCTGGCATCATGACCTGAGCCGAAGGCAGATGCTTACTGAGCATCCCAGGCACCCATAAATAGCACTTTAATGTACTGTAATGTATGTCTCATCATAGTTAACTTATCCACATAGTTATTATACACAGTAATAAATTAGCAAAGAAAATTAAAACTATAATAAATCAATCCTGAGCTTAAAACAAGAGAGTATTTGGATACCTTCCCTCAGTATCTTACTCCCAATTCTATTGCCCAAGGGACAAAAACAGAAACAAAAAAACCCTTGGTATACTTTACAGTCCTTATTAACAATGAATAAAGAAATTCTGTTTTGAGTTTTTCTTTTTCTTTTTACACACAAGTTATGTGTGCATTGTTAGGATGTATGTAAATAAAATGGTCTTACCCAAGAAGCAACAAGTCTTTTTTTTTTTTTTTTAAGAAGCAAGAAGTCTTAAGAACACATATATATCTAAGACAATTATATTTCAAAATTAGCACATATACTTGCCACTAACTAAGGTTTAGAAATGTATCTTTAGGAAATATCATATAGCTCAATTTTAATCAATCGGTTCAATAAAAATGTACTGAATACTTGCAAAACAGGAAAAGCACTGTGATGATATTACAGACATAAAGATGAAAATAAAGCAAGTCTCCCTGCTCTCAGATAGCTGGTGGCTTAGTATGGCTTACAGACACAGAAACAAATTATTTTATCAAAGAGATACAAGTAACAAACTGACAAATGTTATGACATGGAATAACCATAGAAACTTTCACAAAAAAAAGGCCATGCTTTCTCTTTCTCCTTAAAAGAAATTTCTGGTCTGTGAGTAGACGTTTTGAGAAGTAATACATGTCTATGTAAGAAAGCAGGATTGCTACACAAAAATACGTTTTCGCAGTTAATATCAATACTTTCTCACTAGCATCTTGAACTTACAAAGATCTCAGAATTTGAAGACTTTCAAACTGCTCAATGTTTCATCAAGGAAAATAATACATTACAGAACCATCCACATTAACACCACCACCTGTATTCACTATGCTATAAAAATTTTTTGCTTAGGGGGCACCTGGGTGGTTCAGTCATTAAGCATCTGCCTTAGGCTCAGGTTGTTATCCCGGGGTCCTGGGGGTCCTGGGATCAAGCCCCGATGTCAGGTTCCCTGCTCAGCGGGAAGCCTGCTTCTCCCCTCCCACTCCCTCTGCTTGTGTTCCCTCTCTCGCTTGCGCACACACGCACTCTCTCTTCCTCTATCAAATAAATAAAATCTTAATTTTTTTTTTTTTTTTGCTTAGGACGTGACAGAGATAGGAAGAAACACATAAAAAAGGGAAGAAAAGAGTAAAATGAGTAATAGAGTTAAGTTAAAAGCATATGTCATGTATGTCTGAAGATAGGTTATGGCACAAACATTGGATTCTTAATTCTTTTCTCAAAGCGGAAAGAATGATAACAGTAGCTTTTAGGGCATTACATGCCAACTTTCAACTTTAGAGTTTTCTGAGACATAGAACCTTGCGGGGGGAACTTGCCATGTGCATCAATTTTTTAAGAATGATATTTTAAAAAGGGAGGGGGAGCTAGCCCAATTTACACTCTCATAAAATTTCAACTTGATCTTTACCAAGGAAAAACTAAATTACATATAGCCTAACTCAGATGATCAATATCTTTAGGTGAAAATTGGCATACCACAATCCTATCAGATAAAGACAACTAAAAGCCAGTTTAAAATTCTTGAAAAGGTTGCCAAGTAGAAGTGTTCAGAAAAGTCAGTGATCTATTTTCCTTATTAATTTCAAGGACATTTTTGTTTTACAAATTAAAAAATTAAATATAAAATCAAAGATTAATACTTTGAGTAAATTACATTTTAAATTTTAATAATTCATTAGTGTTTCAAGCACTGTAAGTTTTTAAGGTACCTAGAATCAATAACTTTTTAAAAAACAAGTTGTTAAAAAACAGTACTCCTGGGGCACCTGGGTGGCTCAGTGGGTTAAAGCCTCTGCCTTCAGCTCAGGTATGATCTCAGGCTCCTGGGATGGAGCCCCACATCGCATCGGGCTCTCTGCTCAGCGGGGAGCCTGCTTCCCCTTTTCCCTCTGCCTGCCTCTCTGCCTACTTGTGATCTCTCTCTGTCAAATCAATAAGTAAAATCTTTAATAATAAAAAAAAGTACTCCTATTAAAACAAGTATATATTTCATCAGCATAAGACCAAAGGACTGAGAAGTACAAATGACCCAAATAACTGCAACAAAAAGGAATGGAGTATTTCAAAATTATGTCACAGTTTCTGAATTTTTCAGGAGATGTAAAAATCTTACCTGTGTTACTTCGCAAAACATCGACTCACAGACCAGACATAAAAATTATTTTAGTAAATTAACTAATGCTAATTCCATGTTTCTGTACACTGAAAATGTTTTTCCTTTCTGCCTAAAGGCAAACATATATAAAAGAACATTTTAAAAGTTTGGTACATTCAGGTTAACTGATGTTAAACACATGTAAGATGGCAAAACAATTTACCTCCATAAACTATGCTGGAAGTTTAATGTATTCTTTAGAATACTTCTTAGTGCTTGACATTTTTATAACTGAATCACAATATTATGAAAAAGAAAGTGCATTTCCACATTTTGCCAATTTCCGTAAATACAGCATGCATATATTTAAAAATAAATATCCTACTTAAATGCATATTTGTATATATATTTTGTATATTATATGAGGTACAAAGGTATTTTATATAAAAGACTAATCAAATAACAATTTATAACTAACAAAAATATTCTAGAATTCCTCTTTATAAGATATAAAAAGTTTTGCTGCTTTATAACAAAGCCTATACTTTTCATCAAAAAGTGTCTTCTAAATATTGAAGAGGCAAGGTGATAGAATGGAAAGACGTTTTAGAATTAGCTATATTAGGGTGCAGTCCTACCTCTAACAGTTGCTAGATTTGTCACCCTGGACCAGGTTCTTAAACATGATAAGCCTCAATTTCCTTGTCTGTAAAACAAGAACACATTACTAACCTCACTGGGTAGCTAAGAGATTCAAATCATGATATTCAGTGTAATGGTTAAGGTTGATAGGTAAAGCATCAACTCTGGAGTCCTTCCTCTACTTTCTTCCACTTGTTAGCTATGGGACCTTTGACTAGTTGTTTAATCATTCTATATCTCAGTTTTCTCAAATATCTCAGAATAATAAACACAACCAGACTATTATATACCCTGAAAATTCATGGTAGATAGAAATCACTCAGTAACATTACATATTACAGGGGTGTCTGAGTGGCTCAGTCGGTTATGTGTCTGCCTTCAGCTCAGGTAACAATCCCAGGGTCCTGGGATTGAGCCCCACATTGGGCTCCCTGCTCAGAGGGGAGCCTACTTCTCCCTCTCCCTCTGTCTGGAGCTCCCCCTGCTTGTGCTCTCTCTCTCTCTGTCAAATAAATAAATAAAATCTTTTTTTAAAAGATAACATATTACAAACATAAACCACTCAATACATTTAGTGTCTGAAACAAAAAAAGATCTTATTAAAGCTCAGTTTTCCTAAACTAAGTTCTAAATTGCTTTTTACTGTCTCTAAAACTCAAAAATCACCCCTGATAAAGATTTGCCATTAAGGACCAAAATAAAAAAAGACTACTTCAAAGGCTTTAAAGGTATTCACTAAAGGAATCCCCCTAAGATTGCATGGCAAAAGTTCTAGAATAAGAGCACAACTTCCCAAGTTGATGATTCTGAAAGAATTAACATTCTTTGGCTATAGAAACACTAGAATTTTTTTTTGATTATGCAATTTATAGATTCATCTACTATATTACAGTTGGTCGCATACATTTCTATGAATGAAATCACTCTCTAAAGCTGAATTTTCCCTTTCTAGAAACAAATGCTTTGACAATTTCAACTCAATAAAAATAAAAAACTTAAAAGAAGTAAAATTGCTTAACATTAAAATATAAGGTAGTAAAGATTTGATGATTTCAAAAATACTATATATAGGATATACACTCTGAATTCTGTTTTAGTTCATTGCCCAAAGTACACAGATTCCTTGACCAAATGACTTGTAAGTACTGAATTGACTGAACAACCAAAAAAAATGATTTTATTAAAACTCTAAATGTGAAATCCTAAATCCTTAAGAAAAAATATAAATCAGTCTTATCACTTACTAATTATAAGACAATGGGCAATTTTCTAACCTTTCCAGTCTCAGTTTCTTTATCTGTAAATTGTGGATTACTGTTTCTATTTCCTGAGCTTCTTATTTTAAATGAGATAATATTACGGAGGGCACACTAAACACAATTCCCGGCACATAATAAGCCTTCAAAATCTTATCTAGCTGGCAATGCTATATTAAGAAATAATCTCTCCTAATAGTATCTCTTTGGAAATAAAAAGAAATATGCCTTAAAACAATGCATCCTGACAAAACTCAATTCATTAAAACTGACCCTAGATTTACACTAAACAAAACAACAGGTAAGACAAATATCCAAAATCGTTTTTATTACTTACTTGGGTAAAAAATTCTGAGCACATAAAATACTTTTTAAAATTATGATGATGACTAAGTAGAGACATGGTTTTTTTTAACTTTTATTTTATTTTTTTCAGTGTTCTAGGATTCATTGTTCATGCACCACACCCAGTGCTCCATGCAATATGTGCCCTCCTCAATAAGCACCACCAAGTTCGCCCAATCCCCCAACCCCTTCCCCTCCAAAACCCTCAATTCGTTTATCAGAGTCCACAGTCTCTCACAGTATTTTATTTTTAAATTATTTCTTTTTAAAGATTTTATTTATTTGTCTGAGAGAGAGAGAGCGAGAGAGAAAGAGAACACATGCGCACGCACACAGGCACACAAGCAGGGGGAGTGGCAGGTAGAGGGAAAGGCAGACTCCCTGCAGATCAAGGAGCCGGATGCGGAACTCGATCTCAGAACCCTGGGATCATGACCTGAGCCGAAGGCAGATGCTTAACCGACTGAGCTACCCGAGACATGGCAGTTTTAAAACTGCTTTTAAATCAACTAGAAACACCAAAATTCCACTCCATAAAAACACTTGCAGGAGTCACTATATATTTATTACCAATATAGTTAATTGATTTACATTCTTAAAGAGAAACAAAATGTAAATAAATTCAATCATTCAAACACCAAACATACACACAAGGTCAGGATTTCTAATGTAAAAGTACTGTCTTCATACCAGGAAAATACAATCAAGAGACAGGTATCATATCTCCCTAAAAGAAGAGGAAAAAGCACCTTGGACTCTGATCATAGAAGTCACATAAGGTGTCAGTGTCAGCACTGAGCAACAGCAATACCTAGCTTCATGACCAGGGCTGATACTTTCCTTAAAGTAACATAATCTAATAAAAAAACTAGTAAGAGCAAAAGAATCCCTTCTTGTCATTCACTACGTGAACTGACACAAATCACGTGGCCTCTGAGTATCAAGTTTTTCATCAGAATGGAAATCATGCCGGTCACTTTTCTCACAGGGAAATGGGAATATTTAAAAATGAACTCTGGTCACCTTGAAAAGAACCATTTTAAAAACTCACAGAATAATTATAAATGACAACTGCTAAAAATAGAAAAGCTGTGCTTAAAAAGTATATTTTGAAATGATTTTTACAGGTACTACATATAGTACCATAAATTACCAGCAAAGCCAACTTAATATGCTCAGGATATTAAAATAAGTATCTTCAACTAAACAGTTCATTACCAGGTTTCTATAAAGTTCCTAGTCAGTAATTTCCTATTCATTTTATAGCAAATAAATGTGATCAACAGCACTGAAGTTACGTTTCTCTAAAAGGAATTTTTATTTACCTCAGTCTTCCCAATCACTTCACATAAAACTAAAATCGTTATTTCAAAATTCCAGAATTACTCACAAATTATCCTTTTCCTAATAAGCAATGGGTGGGGAAAGTTAAATGAAATTATATAAAAATCAAACTAGTTTTTATCTACTCTTGTATGGATTTTCACATAAATATATGGTATGCCAAAATATGAACTAGGTTGGTTCAAATGTTTCTATAGCAGTTTGATGATGGATTACTACCAAAAATTAAATATGAAATTAATATAGTAGTTTTAGAAAATACATGTTTGAGTTGGTTAGTCTAGTTGGTTGGCTCTAACTAGTCTGGTTAGTCTGAAATGAAGTCTGGCTTCATTTCAAATATGAAATATGATTTCATATTTGAATTGGTATAGCTTTGCTCATAATATTTCTGAAATTTAATAATGATTGCTATGCAAAAAAAAACAAAACCTGGTTTACTACCATACTAAAAACTTTAACTTTTTATCCCCAAAGACAATCTGAAATAGACAGTCTTTTTCTTCAAATATAACTTTTTTCTTCTTAAAGGGGGCAGTATTATAATGATCTCTAGCACAGGTTCAAAATGCTTTCCAATAACTTTAGTAAACAAATTCTTGAATGGTTCCAAGAAGAAGCATCCTATATACTCTTCACAAAACACTAAAAATAATTATTTAATAATCAATTTTATTTTGATTTATTAGGCTTTTACTACTTTAAATCTGCTTTCTTTTCAAGTAATTATTATAAGTTATTGGTATCTCTGTAGACTCGAGAGAAACAATAAACCACACTGTTGAATAATACCAGGAAATATTTCTCCAAATAATACAAATAACATTACAAGATTACTGGAACATTTACAGGGTCTTCTTTCACTAAATTAAAAAAGAAAAAAAGAAAAAAAGCCCAGAAATACAAAAATAGCCACTGGTGACTACCCATACAACCAACACAGGGGAGGTAGACCAGAGTATTTATAATCTCTAGAGAAATACAAATTATTCCTTCCAACAAAGTTGTCAAAATTTTAAAGTTCAAGTTTAGGGGTTTTATAATGTTTTCTCCTTTAAAAATAACCCATATAATTGGTTTGGATCAAACAAAAAATATTTTCAATTTACTTTAAAATGTTTATACTATCTTAATGAAAGCTATCGCACAACCTGTATTACTTACAAAACACTAAATATGTAGAATTGGGAAAATAGGATCTGGTAAGAACTAATTCACTTTAATTCCAAAGTCACAAGAAAAAAAAATCAATCACATAAACAGATTATCTAACACACTGATTCAAACATCTGTGTAAGAAAGCTCCCTTTAACTATAAAACTCTAAAAGTTCCTTCTGTTGTTGAAAACTAAGCATGGAGAACTCCTCTTTTCCATTACCTTCAGAAGAAACACGTTCACCCTTTGACATACATCTCCGTATTTGATTTAAATAAAAGTTGTAAAGACATCACAGGTTCATTTAAGGGCCTTTCAAACATCTATACTGAAACCCTTACCCACCCGCTCCCCCCAAGTCCCAAACCCTCTGCTTAAGATGTGAAGTATTCCTCCCTTCTGTATTCCCTCCCCCCAATAAGCCCCCATTTGCCTGCCCCCCAACCCAGTGTAGGCCTGAGGCCCTGTAGCAAACAGTGTCTAACAGGAGCAGGCAGCACAAAGACAGGAATGGGAGATTAGTGGGAGGGAGGGAGGCCGGGATTGGGGCTCAGCAGGAGCTTCAGGCTTTTTAAAATTCAAACTGCTCCCTGACCAATACAAATCACGGACACGCTACTGACTACTACACGGATTTATAGCATTAAAAACATGCCTAGTACGTGACAGCTATATTAACTTCACTCTTTTTAACATTTATCCATACGTTTGCTGGAAACGTGGAACAATTTATTTTAAGCAGAGGGCTAAACTCAAAAATAACCTTCAGAAAAGTTACTTATTCTACAATGACAACAATAATTTGATGAGACACAAAAAACCCAAACTACTGTAACACCCATTAGTAAAACAAGGGACTTTGTTGATCAGTGTTGCTTCATTTTAACCAGTGAAAGTTTTCCTTCAGTGAATATGAGACAAAGTATCAAAACAGTCTAACGCCAGGTACATTTATTTTTTTCTATGCAATTTGTATGGCTGAGGACTTTTAAATTGATTGTTTTTCCCTTTTACCACCCTACCTTACCAACGCCTCAAAAAACAACCTCTGAACACTTTACTTACTGGTGAACTAGAATTTGTTAAGGCAGAACTAATATTTTTCTCTAGCATTTACAGATACATTTGACCTATTAAAATGACACCTCTCTCATTACACAGTCAAACATCATGGGCACAAACAGCCAATGACAATCCTGGGACCTCAAGAAGATCTGCCCTGACATGAAAGGATGGCACCTTCTACATTTTTTTTTTAACCTCTCTGGGATTTTAAGCATAACTTCCTTTCTATACTTTTAGAGAAAATCGGTTTTACCTGTACCTCGGTACAATTCTCGAAACATTTAATATTCTTTTTATGTTTCCACACGCTTAGATCAGGAAGTACCTGAGTATTTTATGTATACTCGTTTAAAATTGTCCTTATATAACGCACACAAATCTAAAGTGGCAGGCTAAACCTGTCAAGTACTTTACACTCGCCTTTGAATAAAAAGTCCATGTGCAACACACACTGTCAAACAACAACATAAAAGCTCTTGGTGAAGGGGGGGGCATGTGCAGTGTCTACCACACTATGGTTTTCTATATTAAATATTCATGTAGGCAATTTAATTCTTTTAAAAAAGAAAACCAGTCTTTATTAACTTTCTAATGTCCAACCAAGTTTTACACAGGGCAAGAAATACCACTGGATCCGTGTCTGAGTATTTACATTTGTCTCACTAACTGAAACTACTTCCTCCCTTCATGGGGTCACAGGGGGAAGAAGGGGGGTTGTTTGTTTCACTGGGACGTTCCCCACTCTCGGACCAGGAAAGTTGTAAATATGGGGACGATCAGGGCACATTTGCTGTTAGTTGTATTGTTTCCGCCTCCTCACTAGCTACGGCTCTTCTCCCGGGCGAGGCCTGTCACCGACCAGCAGTAGCTCCGCTCAGCCCGGAGCTCTCCTAATCCCCGAGCTCAAGTAGATTCCGCTGGCCCGCGGCCTGCACTCTCCGCCGGGCCTACGCCTCCCCGGCCGCCCGGCAGGAGCCCAGTCCCCGCCACCGGAGCTGGCCCGGAGAGAGTACAAAACCACCGCCACCCAGGGCGGCTGCCACCAGAGAGGAGCGAACTCTAGACTCGCCCGTGGAGGAGACCTGGGGCCGCTAAGGAAACGGCGGGGAGGGGAGCGAGGAGGAGAGACGCTGAGGACCTGGCGCCGCCGCCGCCGCCGCCGCCGAAATAAAGAGCAGGAATTTACCTGGGCGAATCGGCGTCTGAATCCGAGGGGAGGCCGAGGCCGCTGTGGCGAGAGACTATAATCCGGGCCGGGAGGGGGGGTGGCTACGGCTCCTCTTCCGTCTCCTCAGTGCGGGGAACATGTAGAGCCGGGGGGAGACCAGCCGAGAAGACAAATCGCTGCTTCTTCTTCCTCCTCCTCCTCCTTCTCCCACATAGAAACACTCACAAACACCCGACCGGGGGCCCGAGCTACCGGGGGGGCATCGCCGCCGGCCCGGGAACCAATCCTCCTGTCGGCGGGGGCGTCCCTCCCTGCGGCTTGGTGGTGTCGGGTGAGTCGGTACCGACGGAGGGAGGGGGGGGAGGGCGGGGGGGGAAGGAGCCCTGTGTGTGTCTCTCTCTCGTTCCGTCTCTCCCTCTCAGAACAAAATGCCGACCGGAAGTGCAGCTGCAGGAATGACTCCCTCCGCCGGCGCCAAACACTAACAACCACCCCCTCTTCCCCACTCCACTTCCGCCACCGCCGCTGCCGCCGCCACTTGGGCTCGCGTCCTCAGCCGCGCCGCACCACCCCGCGCCCCGGCCGGCCGGGGCCGGCAGCAGGCGGTGGCGGCTCGCCTTTGCGCCTTTCTCCTCCTCAGAGCGACTGCGGATGTTGCCTTTTATTGTCGATCCTGGGGAGCCGCGTTTTCGCTGCGGCACGGGCGGGCCGGCTCTCCACGGTCCTTATTTTCCTGGAGGCCCACCAGAGCGGGGCCGGAGTTCGGTGGTGGTCGTGGGCGTGAGGAGCGCTCAGGCCCGACCCGGCTCGCAGGCCCAGCTCGCTGACCCAGCTGGTGGTCATTAGCTTAGGGAGCCGAGCTCGGGGCTGCCGCGTAGAGGACGCCCGCGATTCGACGGCGACGGTGCATTTTTTAAATGGTGTCTCTGCAGTCTAGTGGATGGATGTATCGTACACCTTCTCTCCCCTGGAGAGGCTGGACTCTACGCCCGTGTCTGCATTATTTCTGCGGAGGGAGAACGCAACCCTTGGAGGCGAAGAAGATTCCCAGCTGGATTGAATTGGAATCGTGTTTGTGATGTTTTGGTTTCTGGAAATATCCGGTCTTTCTGGTCTTTTTGTTGGCGGTGGTTTTGGTTCTTCCCTAACTGTCGGGATGAAGGCCTGTAGGCGACGCTGTGCGAACGAGGAGCTGGCCGACGGCGGGCCCGGAGCGCGCGGATCCGCGCCCCCCTCTGGGTGTGGGTGGAGCCGGGCGCGAGGGGAGAGCCGCCCGCCGCGACTCGGGCAGCCGGCCGGCCGCCGGCTACCGGGGCGGGGGTTGGGGCCAGCCGGTTTCCAACGTCGTTTTCCTCTTTCCATTTGAAACAGTGAGGTACTGCACGAGGCTGGAGCACAGATGGGATTGCGTGTACAGTGCCATGCTTCTTGTGGTCTCCTGTTGTAACAACTTTTATCTTGCCGCAGTTCTCGGTGAAGTTAGTGTAAATTAAAGGGGGGGGGGCTTTTGGTCAGGTTAAAAGTGCAGTAGGTAAACTAATTTTATTCAAGCGGGACGAAATTTGTGTTCCAGTTTCATGAATTTAGATTATACGTTAATTGCTTACGCATTCGTGTATGTTTTCCAGTACGCTAAAGTAAGTGGGAAAATTTGCACTCAGGTTATTCCATTTGCCTCAAAAATCACTGGAGAGACTAACTCAGATCTTGTTAACTCCTTTATTTTAGACCCTGCAATGGCACTGCATCTACCCGAGAGGAAAAGCCGCCAAAGTCTTGACCGCGGCCTAAATACTGCGCGCGGTTGGGGGAGAACCTGCCCTGACATTCTTGCGAGCAGGACCTCTGCCCTTGCTATTCCCTGTGCCAGCCTCTTTTCCCCAAGAATCCATAGGGCTTGCTCCCTCACCTTCAGGATTTTGCTCTGATGTCACCTCGGGTGACATCCTTTTTATCCTTTAGGGATTTTACATATCTTACGTGTTGATCTTACTATGTTTCCCCCCTGTAGAATGTTAAGCTCCAGGAGGGCAAGAAGTTTTGTTTTTCTCCACTGGTATTTTGTGGAGAAAATAATGTCTAGACTAATGCCTGACATACACAGTGGATGCTTAATTAAATCTGGCTAATGAATAAATGACAATTATAAGGGCGCTGATCTCCCTCCCGCCCCCCCCCCCACCGCCACAGCAATTTCTGAACTCTAGCCGTTAAGAGATGCACTTACTTGCTACAGAGAACCTTATGAAAGATTTGGAAACCTGAAAAAAAAAATCTAGGGAAAACCCATTATTACAGAGTTCTAGAAAAGGGCTTTCTTTTCTTTTACAGAGTTCTAGAAAAGGGCTTTCTAGTAGACATTCTAGAAAATGTCTACTTCTAGACATTCACCCTCCACAATACCAGAAGTCCACAGACTAGTGATAATTGCTTTTAGGTTTCTGTAAATGGGCTTGCTAGAGGGCAGTTGGTCATATTCATACTGGGCGAATTAGCTTTGCTCTCTTCCTGAACCACAAACTACATTCTTTATCCCGTCTGCCCTCTTTCTTGCAAAATACAGGCTAAAGTCTGTGAGAATTTGATTGGCCTAGCCCAAATCCAGCACTATTGGAAAAGTTCATTCAGCATTTATTGGGCAAAAAAATGTGTGCCAAGCACGATTATTCAAAAGGTGCATGTTTCGGAGGCTTTATATAAAGGGCCACATATGGCCACTTTGGTTACTATTCAGTTATGCTGTCAAGCAAAGCAAATGCTAGTGAGATTTATTTTTACAGTTTCCTCTAGAAGAAAAGACTCAGTGAAAGCTTAGATCATGCAGAGTGGTTATTTTAATTCACCTTTTAGTTTGCTGTTTATCACATTTACTTACCTTTTGATAGCACTGGATATACCAATAAGTTAATTGACAATGATTTTTCAAAACAAACAAAATGAGAATTTTTATTTCCTATTATTACCTGGGAAAATAGGCCTTTTAAAATAAGGATGTAAAAATAAAAATAAAATAAAATAAATATGTATACCAGTAAACTAGAAACTATGCAATAAACTTTTGACCATGATACTCCACATCATATTTCATGTATTGAATTTTTTGGAGAAGTAAAGACAGTCTTTAAAACCACTAATACAAATAGATCTTTAGTAAATCCAACAGTCTGTTCATTGTACGTTTACCCATTAATCTTAAGAACAGCTTTAAGTAATATACAGATGGCTCAGAATGTTTTTCACTCAGTTTCAAAATAGTATTATTTCAGTTTGCTTAAGGAAACACAATTATCTTCCTATATACTTTCTTAAATGTTACTGGTCAACTAGTAGTTTTGCATGTCTAGGTAACAACAGTCTTGGCATTATTGTAGCATTTAATTTAAAATTTTAGAGATGTTATTTTTCACTTCCCTCATTTATTAAAGACTAGATGCTAATTAGTTTTATGATAAGCATTTCTTATATACATTCGTGAAGGAAAATAGACAAGGTCTCTACCTTTAAGGGTTTTAACTTGTATATAGTTTATGTCAACTTTTTTCCAGATCACAGAATTAAAGAAATTGTTTCAATGCATACAGAATATTTTTCTATTAAATCAATTAGTGTTTTGCTTGCCTACAATTAAGTATCCAAGTTGAGATCTTGTGTAGAATTTCTTAATCTAATCTTAGTATTTCCTTGATTTGTCTTGTTTCTTGTTTTTTTTAGGGGAGGATAAGGGGATTGCTTATTTTGATCATCATCATCCATTTATTTTGCTTTTACATTTTTAAACTTTATCTCCCAAATAAGTTGATTTATGGTGGCTTTATATTTCATTGTTACATCCTTGATATGTCAATTATTTGTAGATAGCCCTTACCCTGACCTAATATTGCCCCCTTGCTTTAAGTACTGAGTTGCACTAATTTTATTTATTTTATATTCCTGGCTATTCCCATATGTATTCTTGATCAATAAATTGCATAGGATTTAATAAAGTATTTTTAAATGGATTTCAAGGATTAAATATTGAATGTCAGCAGGAATTGGTACAATTCACAAATTATGAATTTTTTTTGAAAATGTTTATCTTCAAGATAGTTTGCCATTGGGGCTCCTGGGTGGCTCAGTAGGCTGGGGCCTCTGCCTTCGGCTCAGGTCATGGTCTCAGGGTCCTGGGATCGAGCCCCACGTCGGGAGCCTGCTTCCCCTTCTCTCTCTGCCTGCCTTTCTGCCTACTTGTGATCTCTTTCTCTGGCAAATAAATAAATAAAATCTTAAAAAAAAAAAAGTTTGCCATAAAATGATAGAAATGAAAAATTTTAGAAAATCATTTCCACACTATTTTATGCCTACCAGTTCTATCCTTTGTTAGTGAAAAAATTAACTCTTATAGAAGAAAAGTAAAGAACATGTTTGTATGTTTTGTAGACTATTTCATACTCTACTAAAATTTCATATGTAGGAAATTAAGTTACTTTTAGGATGATTTTGATCTTAAGAAACTTTGATGTAGAGTCCATTATAGATGTTGATTTGAGGGTGAGCTACAAAAATATCAAACAACAGTCTGTAAGTATGTTCCTGTTTCAAGTTTTCAAAGTGAATACCTAATCAAATTTGTGATATATCTATTAAGGTTATTCAGTGTATTTTAAGACGATAGAAATTAATGGGTTTTCCCTGCTCAAGGACTTTCTTCATCTTGGCCTTTAAGAATAAGTTTTGTCCTTGCATTAATCCTTCATTTTCTCTAAATTCATAGATTTTATTATTCATGCCATCCACTTATAATCCTGATTTTCCTATATTTACATTTTTGTGTATCTGTACTTTATACTCCTAAAGAAAAGCAACTAGTTATACTATATTACAGGTTTCACTGCATCACATAGGATAAGGCCCATAAAAAAGGCATTTCTGAAATATTTCGATGTAATTATTTAGGATCATCTTCATTAAAGCCTAATCTTAATGGAACCTACACATATGCTGAATGTGAACCAGATAATTAAAACTATACAGGTATTTTAATCCTAATCCAATCTGGAATAGCAGATTAATGACTATCTGTAAAGGAAGAATATAAAATCCATTAAAAACTTAACATCTAAAATAGATATGAAAGGAGCGCTTATGATGCTCTTAAAAGCATCTCCACTAGACCATTGCTTTAAAACTGGGTCATATACCATTATGGGTCATGAAATTTAGTGGGTTGTGACTAGCATTTTTTATTTAAAACAGAGAAAAGAATAGAATCTGGATTCTATAATAATAAGTACATCACACATGGTAAAGTGTATTTTTAAGTAAACATTTCATTTTTGTATGTGCATGTGCTGAGTTACCACATAAAATCTATTTTTTACAATGGGTTACAGGCCCAAAAAAGTACATTTTTTAAAAAACCTACCTTTACTCTCCCTCAGAAAATGAAGAAGAATGCTAAAAAGTTCTGATTGCCTATGTAGTGAAGAATTTTAGAGGAAACACTAGGGTATTTTAGAGGTTTGACAGTGATTTCAGAAAGGTAATCTTAAGGTAAAAGGTAATAAGCTATGTAGAAATGTTAAATATAGTTGAAGTTGTAAGAAAGAGTTTCCTAGAAGAGCTAAATTTGGTGTGTTTAGATCTATGACTATTTTCTTATTTTTTGTAGTACATTTTCTAATTTCAAATGCTGAAGACAGCAAAATAATAAATATAAGGTAAAAGAATAGTTTGTTTCTATTCCCACTTTCTCTTCAATCTTAAAACAAGTGTTTATTAACTAGCAATAGGAATGCAAAGAAAATGTTACCTTCATGAGCAATTATAAAAACAAGTTATTCTCTGAAAATGATAGAAACTCCTCTTTCCTCTCAAAAATAAACTGTCAATAAGGCTTTCTCTCTAGCCCAAGTAAATAATTTCTTAAAGTAAATAGTTAACCTTCATTTGCCATCCAGCTCACTCTATATATTTAAATGTACTTAAAATTGTGTACAGAATTTAAAAGGGAAATTTTAAAGGGAGGGTATTGTGTATAGAATTTTAAAGGAGGCAATATGCTGTATAATGAAAAATAACTATCAAACAAAAAATAAGGATTATGTTATACCGGAATGTCTCAACAGGATTTAGACATTTCAATAAAGTTTAAACATT
Organism: Nasua narica; assembly: GCA_028533885.1. NCBI lineage: Eukaryota > Metazoa > Chordata > Mammalia > Carnivora > Procyonidae > Nasua > Nasua narica. Next base: position 113,192,409 of record CM052809.1, read on the forward strand.
ACTTACTGTTTTGCCTGATTTCAGTATTGTAATGTTGACAGGTCTAAGAGCATTAATAAAAGTTTCTTTTCAGGCATATGCTGCCAGTTTCCTTTCGATTATAGATATTTAAGACCTAGTTTGGTTAAAACCTTAACACAAAATTTAGAGAGCGTAAGAATCTCTAATTCAGTTATTGAACCAAAACTTACATACCCCAAGTATTTCACCAAAGCAATACATAGTCTATGGAACTAAGAAAGCAATTATATTACTAACCAGCAGAGGGAGCCAAATCAGTCCTGAAAGGGTAGAATTACAAAAGAAGACCACATGACTTCCTGTTTGTTTGTTTGACTGTTTGGCAGCTGTTCTCTTTTTGAGTTTAGTCTACCGACAGACAAGTAAAAGGACAGAAAAACTACCAGTGTATCAGATATGGACAGGGTGACAGTTTTAACTGGGAAAATTGCCTCGCATGAAGCAAACTGAAAGAAAACATACTTATGCTTAAATTAAGGACAACCCAGGGAAGAATTTGCAGCATAAAAAAGAATTCTTTAAAAGCCAGGTATTAAAAGTTGAATAAGTAAAATATGCAAACAGTAAGATACTGATTTTCCTTCTAATACAGGTGACGAAATTAACGTGGATCAGAACAAAGCAATTAAGCAGAGGAAATTCAAGTAGAAATATAAAAGTGGAAATGTCTCAGTATTATCACCTAAGATGGGAAACCATAGAAAACATTACCTTAGGACGATGATGAATTACAAGCCAGATAAAACAGTGAACCATTTTTTAATAAAAACACTTTTATCAAAAGCTGAAATCAGGCTCCTAATAGACACATTTTAAAATTATAAAGTTGGTGCAGATAAGCAGATTGACCTTACATTAAATTTATATTCACTTTGATAAAGGGATAAATTTTGATTAAAAATAATTACAGCAAAGTAATATGAGACGGTTTTTCACTTTAGAAAATAGAATTGTTTCCACTACCGCTTATAAATACAATAAAAGCAGTATCTTTTGTGACAGAAGTATGGAGGAATATAGTTGCTAAATGATAATTGTACTGTCAGCTTATTTAATATTTTCTAAGAACCTCAAAGTGCCTGGTACAATGATTATTTTAAGTAAAACTGTAAAAGCTGGGTGTTAGCTAACTGCATCAAAATGAAATACTTAAAGAACCAAGCAATTTTAGTCAATTAAATAATGCTAGCCTATCCACTTACTAATTGCATGCTGGTGGAAACTTACTTTCTGAAGCAAAGAAGGACAATGGATTTAGGCAAATTTTAGCTATAGGTACACTTATTTATGTGTTTATTCATTCCAAAAATATACTCCTTGAACATTTAAAATTTCCAGAAGACATGGAACTTACCTTCATTATGAACTGGACAAAATTCTTGTTGAAAGATTTAATTTCATTAAAATATGTGAACAATCAAATTCAATATGTAACCCATTGAATCCAAGGAGACAGTATGTAGAAGAAAATAATTTAATATTGAGTACTACAGGTAGATTGTAAACCTCTGTAGATCAGTTCTTTATAGGTTAGGTCAGTATAATACATTGATCTATGTATTGGCATCTGGTATCAAATCAGTTAATCATGGCAATGATATCCAAGAAATAAGATTCATCTGATGTCAGCCTTAGAAACATTTTAATGCCAAAAAAGCAATTTAATCAGTATTGCTTTTTTCTTTAAAGATTTTATTTATTTGAGAGAGCACAAGCTGGGGGGGGGGGGTTAGTTGGGTGTGGGTGAAGGGGCAGAGGGAGAGGGACAAGCAGACTGTGCTGAGCAGGGAAACCAATGCAGGGCTCAATCCCAGGACCTTGGGATCATGACCTGCGCTGAAGGCAAATGCTTTACCAATAGCCACCCAGGCACCCCAAGTCTGACCTAATCACATTTTAAATTGTTAATGTTCCACCTATGGAATACTGGTTTTTTTTAAATTACATTAATAAGCGGCAATAGCTTTGCCTTGAACCATTTCTTTTTTGACGAGCATAATAATGGGTTAACTCATATCAAATTCCAATAAAAACTATGAATGAGGTCACCAAAGTCAACATTGTAGAATCTAAAATATGTAGGCTAAGGGGCACCTGGGTGGCTCAAATGGTTAAGCCTCTGCCTTCAGCTCAGGTCACGATCCCAGGTTCCTAGGATGGAGCCCGAATTGGGCTCCTTGCTCAGCAGGGAGCCCGCTTCTCCTTTGCAGCTCTGCCTACTTGTGCTCTCTCTCTGTAAAATGAATAAATCAAATCTTTAAAAAAAAAGTAGGATAAGTTTTTCCTTTTTATCTAATTTTTATTTAATAATCTAAGTCTCTGATTGTAATGATAAAATCAAACAAAGGAAGGAAAAGAAAACGGCTCATTCCTTGTCTTATCCCAGAGTAGGGAATGACTACAGATGAGTAAAAGCAAGAAAGCAACTTCCAGTGAACAAAAGGGTTGAGTAAAAGATGTCGCTCTCCCTAAAAAATTAAATATAAAATTGTAGGAATTTATACCCACTGTGAATACTGTTTTCTTAACACTATTTTTTGGACTTTTGAAATATTTTATTTTCTCTTTGAAAAAAACAGCACCAAAACCCAAGATGCTTTAGTAGTCTAGTTTCTCATTTATTAGTTTCTTTCAGTCTTACACTGTTGAATTCTGTCGCTCTCCTGAGGCACCTCTCTGATGTCGCTTTTTCAGTGCTGCCTTCCTAATTCTATCATCAAAATACAGTAGCTTTCTCAAATATATGCAGATGATTCCTCATGATCATGTCCAAACTATGTAACTTTTGCCTGATATAAGGGGAAATAACTTACATTATGATTTTTAAAGAGCTAGTCATACTTGATAATACTTCAGATATACAAAAGTATTTTTAATTTGAAGTACTTACATCTTATAGGCTTTCTGTAAAAAATGTGGAATATCTATGTTGTGCTAGGAGCTTAGAATTGATAAAGAACATGTAGTCTTGTGCTTACATTAAGTTTTGTGGGCTTTAATTGTACCTACAATATTGCTGTAAAAACATCATAGCTGTGAAATCTGGCTGTTTAAGAAATGCTCACCAGAAAACTGGTTTGAAACTATTCTATGATGTAACTACTATATTTAATATAATAAAAGTATGACCTCTGAATAAGTGAGTCTCTAATTCTCTGTATTTTTAGAATATTATTGTTTTCTAAGAGTATAAGAAGACAAGGTTCTCCTTTTTTCTAGATTTAGTTTTAATTAACATGAAATAGTGAGACTACCGGGAGGCATTTCCAGAGCCTTGGATTGGCAGGTGTTAATAAGGTCCTGGGCAAGTCCAGAGCTGTGACTGTGTAGATGTTTATAGAGCTACTGGGGTAGTTAGGGCAAGCAAGCACGGTCACACAGTGCTGGGGTGGGTCTGTAGTCCTCTCTTTACAGCACCCTGTGTTAACCCTCCCTGACTCTCAGCTCTGCTCAGGAGCCCGGTTTCCATCACGGGGTAGTGTCTATCAGTCTCACCATCTAAATAGAGATTTTACTTCTGTTTGTTTTTTTTTTTTAAACTGAGGTATAGTTGATTACACAATGTCTTAAAGAAATATTGAATTTGTATACCCAAAGTTGGGGGATAAGTTTTCTTTACTAATGAATGCACAACATTTTTATTACTATAAACTATAGATCATTCATTCAACAAGCATTTGCCCAGCACCTGTGTAAACAGTGAATACAAATGAATAACCAGTTTCTTTCCTCCTGTAACCCAGCCCAGAGGAAGACTAAACCAAGTACATTTAAAACAGTGAGATAAATGACCAAGAGTTGTATCAAAAGTGGTATGAAAGTACCAGAGAGGGGGTGCCTCGTGGCTCAGGTCATGATCCTAGGACCTGGGATTGAGGCCCGGATTGAGCTGCCTGCTCAGCAGGAAGCCTGCTTCTCCCACTTCTGCCTGCTTATGTTCCCTCTCTCGCTGTGTCTCTCTCTCTGTCAAATAAATAAATAAAATCTTCAAAGGAAAAGAAAAGAAAGTACCAGAGATACCTGGAGGGCTTGAGAAAAGCTTCATAGAAGAGGTGAGATTTGAACATTAGTGAAGGATAAACAATTTTCCAGGCAGAAAAAGGAAAGAACACATAAAAATATATAGGTGCATGAGAAAGTTCCTTGTATTTCATAATCTGGAAACTGGGTTTGGTTAGAGTGCAGATTATGTGAGGAGGATGGGATCCATTACTCTAGAATAAAGCATTTGGATATTACCTCACACTCAACAGGTAAGCATTAAATAATCTTACATCCAAGATAATAGATACATCCAAGATAAAATGCAAGATAAAATTTGCATTTTAGAATAACTGCAAATTCACATTAAAAAGAAGTACCTATTACATGAGGAAAAACAAAAAATAATACTTATCGAAAGTGTGGTTAACCTGGAAGTTTCATGCAATTTAGAAATGCATATCCAGCTGCGTATTCATACTCTGACACAAAACTTTCTCATCTGCACTCCTGATGTAGCCGTATTACTTTCACAATTTCAGTCGAAGCAGGAAGAAGCTTGGGCAACTGAATGACGGAGGGAATGTGAATTGGGCCGGAGTTATGTGAATCAAAAAGAAAGCTAGTGTAGTTGTTCAAGGGAGACATGAGGGCTGGGCTTTGGGAACATGGCTGAAGGGGGGGAAGAAGACTTAAAAGATAAAGTAAAATCTAGGACTTGTTGAATCAATGAAGATGTAAGGTGAGAGAAAGTGGGGTGGGGAGGACTCTGGCAATTTAGGTTTAGTTCTCCAGATGGACTCTGGTGTCATTAAATGATAGACATACAGGAGAAGGTGTAGGCTGAAAGCAGAGAGGAGTACAAATAAATCAGTTTGGGATCAATTAAATTTGGGTTGCCTATCAGACTCCCAGTTAGAGATAGGAAGCAGGCAGCTGAAAATATGTATGGATACTTAGGAGAAAGAGCTAGAGATAAAGATATGAGAGTCATCCTCATATAGATGATAGTTGAAGCCACAGGGTGGAGACCAGGGAGAGTCTATGAAATGAAAAGGAGCCAAAGAATTATAAGGACTACTTAGGAAAAAGCAAGCTACCCAAATTTGCTATGGTTTAATTATCCACCACTTTCCCCCTAAAATATCTGAGGACCCTTTTTATATACAAGACCTTTAGTTAAATATAACAAATGCTTGGCTCTAAAATCAATAGCCTATAAAAATGTTACTTTATCTAATTTTGGAAGTTATTCAATTACTGTTTCTCTCACCTTTTACTCAAAAATGGAAGAGTAATGGAACAGAGGTGGATTTCCTAAGAGAATAATGGAAAAGGTTAATGACATTTTACTTTTAAGCAGCAAATTCGTTTTTAAGATTTCATTTTTTTAAAGTAATCTCTACACCCAACATGGGGCTTGAACTCGTAGCCCCAAAATCAAGAGTCACATGCTTCTCTGGTTGAGCCAGCCAGGTGCCCCAAAGTATCAAATTCTTCTTAACATCACATAATACTTACAACCCAGATCTAGAAAGTTTAGTTATACCTTTTAAATTTTCCAAGTAATTTCTGTCTGTACTAGCCCACATGCCATTCCAATCCAGTCCACACTTCTACCTGATTGTTCTTGCTGCTTCACTTAAATCATTCCTTAACCCCCATTTCTCTTACTACTAACCCTCTAATATTATCTACCCAGTCACCATTGGTTTCCAGTGTCCCGACACATTCTGATTCCTTTAAAAGTCAAGGGTGGTATCACAGTCTTCATTGTTCCTGTCACCTAGAAGTAAGACAGAAACTAACACAGCATGGAAATGAAAATTATGTAAAACATAACATATTCCGAGATATTCATACTTTTCAATAGTGAACCACAACAGTTAGAATCTATGGGGGCCACATACAGTTTAAATCATAATAAGAGAATTATAGGGTGCCTGGGTGGATCACTCAGTAAAGCATCTGCCTTCGGCTCAGGTCATGATCTCAGGATCCTGGGATCCAGCTCTGCCTCCAAATCCCTGCTCAGTGGGGAGTCTGCTTCTCCCTCTCCCTCTACCCCTCCCCCACTCATGCTCACTCTCACTCTCAAATAGAATCTTTTAAAAAATAACGATAATGAATTACAGTCTATAAACTATTCAAAAGTATTGTTTCATAGTATCCAAACAGCTTAATCAGGCAGAGGCTTTGTTGGAAACAATAGTCCAACAGGATTCTCTTTCCTTGCTTCTTTCTTGTGTTGTTACGTGGGTCTCTTCCCCTTCGTTTTGCTTGACTTCCCTTGGAGATGGAGCCTTTTCCACTGGTGTGGCAGATGTTGAGACGAGACAGAAAGGAAGTGTATGAAGAGTCTTTGTTCTGTGGGATTGAGATGGTGAGTGTGGGAGTCAGCACAGAGCCCTGCTATGCCAGGTGGGAGGTAGAGACAGATGAAATTGTTCTACAGCGGCGGCAAAAACAGATAGATTATGGCAAGCGCACACCTGGTTACCAGTGTTTCCTGCAGCAGGTCCCCAAGGCCAAGCGACAGCCAGGACTTCACCCTCAGACACCAAACAAGAAGAGGAGGTACAGCCGTCGCTCCTGGGATGCCCAGATCAGGCAGTGGAGAAGAGCTCTACATTCCTGGGATCCCCCCCAGCCAGCCCCTGCAGGGCAGGGTGTCTGAGGGGCGTGTGCATTATTCTTGCTTTGTTGTTGGAGTGGTGGACTGAGCCCCCCCCCTCCTTACTTTGCAGAGGTTTAACTTTTACAGACTGAAAAGGGAGAGTCTGAATGAGGTGCATGTTCCTCTGATGCTGCTGCCTTCCTAGTCAGGGAACGGAGCGTCTCTTAGAGCCAATAGGTTCCACCCCTTTGGATGACCTCCTGAATGACTGGTTCCAGGCCCTGGAACTCTCACCAAATCCAGATGGAGGCCAGAAGGGAGCCCAGGTAGTATCCTCTTCTAAAACCCATTGGAGCAGGTTTAGAAATGGGGTCTGGCCCATGAGGTAACCATTAGATGGGGTTCAAGGTAGTAGTAGAAGAAAAAAAAGAAAAATGGAGCAGCAGGAAAAAATAGGACATGAATAAAAAAAAATCTGAGAACAAAAAAAAAAAATTTTTTTTTTTTTAAATTTTAAAAAATATAATGGGACTCACAGGTATTCCCCGGCTTGACATTCTCTCAACACGGTCAAATTGATGTACAGCAAAGCAAACCAGGTAAGTACTCATCGGGACAGACTTCATGAAAGTTGTTCTATTCCACTTATCATCCATTGACTCTTCTTTCTCCACTGGCCTATTTGAAACTGCCTGATATTCTTTGAGGTGGATGATGGATATTGTGTAAGTTGCCTTTTTGTTGGGCTCATCAAAACAAGGGAAGGATTTTCTGGCATCTGTTGGTTCATGATCAGTGGCCGCTAGGCTCCTGATTTGTCCGTTCTCCTCATACGTCGTTCTGTAAAATCCCACGAGCGAGCCGTTCAGCCAGCCGGCAAACTTCAAGGTCAGGAGGTAGGCACCGTCGCCACTGCCCGGCGCAAGCTCCAACAATCCAGAGGCCTATTGTTTCATAGCATCCAAACAGCTTAATCATAAAAAGGTGTACAATTTACAACCAGTTTTGATGAAGAATGAAGGGCTGTTCAACAAATGGTACTGGGACATCTGGATGGCCACATGCAAGAGAATGAAGCTGAACCCTAATTTTTCATACCAAATGCAAAAGTTAATTCAAAATGGATTAATGACCTAAATGTAAAAGCAAAAACTATAAAGCTATTAGAAAAAAAAAACATAGGGGGAAAGGATACTTAGATATGACACCAAAAGCTCGAGCAACCAATAAATAAATAAATAAATAAATTTCAAAATTAAAAACTTGTGCTTCAAAGGACACAAAAAAGAAAATGAAAAGAAAACCCTACAGAATGGGAAGAAAATTTGCAAATCACGTATTCGACCTTATCTAGGGATCTATATCTAGAATATATGAAGAAAACTTATAAATCAATAAGTAAAGTAACAACCCAATTTAAAAACGGACAAAAGAGGGGCACCTGGGTGGCTTAGTGGCTTAAAGCCTCTGCCTTCAGCTCAGGTCATGATCTCAGAGCCCTGGGATGGAGCCTTGCATCTGGCTCTCTGCTCAGCAGGGAGCCTGCTGCCCCCTCTCTCTCTGCCTACTTGTGATCTCTTTTGTCAAATAAATAAATAAAATCTTTAAAGAAAAAATGGAAAAAATATCTAAATAGATATTTCTCCAAAGAAGAAATACAAATGGCCACTAAGCATGTGAAAATATGTTCAACATCATTAGTCACCAGAAAAATGCAAATCAAAATCACAATGAGATACCACTCATACCCATTGGGATGGCTAGAACGAAAAAGTCAGATATCAACAAATATTGGCAAAGATGTAAAAAATATTGGAACCCTAATACACTTCTGGTAGGAATATAAAATAGTGCAGCCACTTTGGGAAACAGTCCGGCAGTTCCCGAAATGATTAAACATCTAGTTGTCATATTACGCAACAATCTACTCCTGGGTATACACCCAATAAAAATGAAAACATATGTCCACACCGATTATTTGCACACAAATATTTACAGTGACATTATTCGGAATCACCAAAAAGTGGAAAAAACCTAAACTGACAAATGCGTAAACAAAATGTGGTATATCCATACAATGGTATATTATTCGTACATAAAAAGGAATGAAGTATAGATACATGCTGCAACATGAATGAATCTTGAAATTCTTATGCTAAGTCAATCACCATAGACCTCAAACTATATGATTCTATTCATTTGAATTCCAGAATAGAGAAAGCTATAGAGATATAAAGTAAATTAGTAGTTGCTTAAAGCTGGGAATGTGTGGGGAAGAGTGGATGGGAGTGGTGATAGCTAAAGGGTACCAGGTTTCTTTCTGTGGTAATGAAAATGTTCTAAAATTGACTGTGGTAATGTTTGAATGCATCTGTAAATAGACTGAAAACTACGTGAATGCATACTCTGAATGAGTGTATTGTATGGTATATATGAATTCTACCTCAGTAAAGCTGTTAAATAAAACAAAACAAAGACTCTATCTAGGCAGGGCACATTTCAATTGTCACTCCAGGTTTATATCACTGAAAGTGGTCCTCTGATTCAATTTCCATGGTTATAGGAAAGAGAATATAACATACAGTTGGAAGACTCATATTGCAAGAATTTGGCCACAGAGCCAGAAATTTTAGAATAGTAATGTGTGATGTATATATTCATCTTCAACATACTAGGGATACCATAGATTCTTGGTAGGTGTAGTTTGCCTTCAGCTCAATCAGTTCCTCTTAAGTAGAGCCATTTTGACAAGGCAGATGCTTAGAATATTCAAATACATCATTCTAAAGTCAGCTGCAGAAACTTAAAGCATAATTCATGCTTATGAACATTTGTGAATTTCATTAGAAAGCCTGACTTTATTTCTACCAAATAGGTTGACAGTTCTTCAAATTCTGTGATACCATTTAGCACAAGGCAGTTCTGATATGGGACATGAATGCACACTCCATGTAACAACTACCTATTCCACCATGTTCTGGCTTCAATATTAATAATTATAGTTCCTTTGCTGACTCATCAGTTCTTTTTTCTTTTCTCTGCAGTCTCAAGTTCAGTTTAATCAAATGTCTGGCTTGCAACACCAAACAGGAGTTATAATCATGTAAGCTATCTTGGCATTGTTATGGGCTACACATTTATGTCCTCCACTAAAATTCCTATGTTGAAGCACTACCTCCCAATATGATGCCATTTGGAGAAAGGGCTTGTGAAAGATAAGTAGCTTTAGATGAGGTCATGAGGGTACAGCCCCCTGATAGGATTAGTGCCCTTATAAGAAGAGGAAGGGATACCAAAGACTCTTGTCCTCCATGTGAAGATACAGCAAGAAGGCAGCCTTCTGCAAGCCAGAAAGAGAGCCCTTATCAAGAATCAAATTCCTAGCACTGTGTCTTGGACTTCCCAGCCTCCAGAACTGTAAGAAATAAACGTTTGTTCTTTAACCCATCCAGCCTATGGTATTTTGTTAGAATAGTCCAAGATGGCTAAGACAGGCTCAGATAAAGTTGGGTCCCTTTTATTACAAAAATTTTTAGATCTGAAGTAGCATTAGTATAACTCTCTTCAACAAGTTTCTACAATCTAGCCATTTTATTGCATTCAAAGAAATCCATTGCATTTAGAACAGCATAATGACAACTGTAATAACAAAATACTTAGAATACTCTGAACAAGAAATAGGTGACATCTAAAGAATAAATATATAAAATTTTATATCCAAAACTATAAAAATTTGGAAGAAAACTGTCCTTAACTACAGGGTTTTTTTAGAACTTGAAAAAAATGATTCTAAAATTCACATGGAATAATGATGAAAAATGGACAAAGACATTTTTAAAAAGAAGAGTTACTGGCACATCTGGCTGGCTCAGTTGGTAGATCATGCAACTCTTGATCATGAGGTTATAAATTCAAGCCCCATGCTGGGCATAGAGCTTACTTAAAAAAAAAATTGTCATTGGTGGAGAAAACTTATCTCTCTAAATATTAAAACACATTACAAAGCTACAATAACTGCAATGTAATTGTCATAGAATTTACAGATAGTTGGAGAAAGTTCCAGTATGCCATAACACAAAGGGAAAGTATAGACCATTTAATGACTGATGCTGGGAAATGGCTTTTTGTAAATCCGGTTTTGTTCAAGCCAGAAACCTCGAAATCTTTAATACCTCCCTCCTTCAAGTCCCCTGTACCCAGTCAATTCAATCAGTCACCAAATCCTGTTCATGCTGTCTTCAAAATATCTATTGAATCCGTTCCCCTTTCTGTCTTCAGTGATAACTTAGTCATCAGTCATCACTGGCAACCAGAATTGGCTGCCATCATTTCTCACCTATTACTACAACAGCCTACTTACTGGGCTTCCAGCATCCACAAAGTCTCCCTCTAGTTCTTTCTCCTGCAGCCACAGTGATTTTTTGAAAACACAAATTTGATCGTATAAACCTCCTCTTAAAACTCTTAACTGGTTTTCATTACTCTTAAGATAAAGTTTAAAATTCTAAACATGGTGCAAGGCTCTGTGGAGTGTGTCCCTGCCCACCTCTCTAGTCTCATCTCACATTAATCTCTACCTTGCAGTTCATGTTCTAGACACTGGCTCTCTTCCTAGTGCTTAGAATGGTACCATGCATCCAGCTGCCAAGGACTCTGCAATTCCTTTTCTTTAGGGCTTTTATATCACTTTGCATTTATACATTCATTGGTGTGACTGATTTATGTCTGTCTTTACCATCTAAACTGTAAGTTCCACTAGAGTAGAGACCATGTGTGGTTTTCAAGCACCTAACAGAATACATGCATGATAAATAGTCATTGAATGTATAACTGAATAAACAAATGAATGAAAAATAAACTAGATTCCCATATTATATTCACTAAAATAAATTACAGATGAAATTATAAATTTTATATGCTAAAACAAATTAATTTTGAAAAATTATAGATTACTTAGTAAATACAAGATTACTTGGTAAAGGATCTGAACAAATTTTTTAAAATAAATATTTTGGATGAAACAACATTGCTTGTAATATCAAAGAAAAACTTAAATGTCTTCCAATTGCATGTTTGTTTTTAAAATATATACATATATCTAATAAAAAAATTTAAAAAAAATTAAAAAAAATAAAATATATACATATATCTATATATCTCATGTTTTTAGAGACTATTAGATTATAGGAAAATAAACACATAATAGAGTATAAGAATCAGAGTGTGCATGTGTATACATATACATAAATATATATATTATAATCCCAATTCTGTAATTTAAAAATTGGCTAGAAAGTATACCAAAAAGTTATCTCTGAAAGGTGGATTTAAAAGTAATTAATTTTCTTTTTCATACTTACCTTTCTTTAATCCAAACTTTTTATTACTGACCAAGAACAACTAAACAACATTATTAAAGAATTACTCTGAATATTGCTGAGTATAGACAGATCATTATTAAATTTTCATGGAATGGAGAAATTCCATGCTATTTATAATCTATTCAGAACTTAAAAGTGAAAATTATCCAGTTCATCTTTATTAGACTAATAGGATCCTGAAGCTAAAATATAATCAAAAAAATCTTGAAACAGAAACTAAAGAAAATCTCAATTAAATAACAAAAATATTAATTCAATAGTAATTTAAAGAATCCACCATAATAATGTTGATAACAGGACTACAAAGATGTGAACCTATCAATATAACATCATATCAATCAGTTAAGTCAGAAAATACATATGATCATCTTAATAGATGCATAAAAGGTATTCAACATCCATCATATGTAAACTCTTAGAAGGCAAAACAGTGGGGATGGGAAATTATTCAATAAACAGTGCATGAAAACTGTACATTTGCAAAAATTTATTTAGTGACTCATTCATAATTCTACCTACTTGAAACAGATAGAATTAAAAATCAAGCAGTACTTAAGTGATTTCTACCAAATTTTTGATTGAGGATTTCAAAGCTAAGGAAAGTATTAAAAAACTTTTAAAAAGAAAAAGACTTTTAAGTTATAATATTCACAATTATAGGCCAAACAATCCAACATTTCTTGGATTAATGATCAATCTAAATTTTAAATCTAAATCTAAATACAATCTAAATGTTAAATAGAAAATTCATCCTAGTGGTATAGGTACATACCTAGTGGTATATACGTGGTGATATAAGTCATATAAGACTTTTATAATAAGTGATAAGTCAGAGACTTTATCCATTTGTTCCTTAGTTGGCACAGGACTTAACACACATATATAAATATAGTCCTAATGGAATCTATTTTTTTTTTAAATGTATCTTTCCCTCCAACTACTCTTACAGTTAACAGCAGCAACACACTGCTTGGCTAGCATGTTGTATATATTTATCCAATGAATGACTCACAAATGATCAAATTTTAATTAAAAATTAAATCTTTCTGGGTTTTCCTCCTCTTCTGATACATTATCAGGGCAAGGAATATCCTGTAGCTTGGAATAAAATCTAGGGAGAAACTCCATGGACTGTAAATTGAGATAGGACTTATTATATTACACATTTTGTCAAGTCATTAACTTTTTTTGTGAGCAGGTTGACAATATGATATTGTCTGTACCAAATCTATTTTAACATTAATTAATTACACTGAGTCACTATACCACTATTACCCAAATATTTCACAGAATATTAGTTCTGCAAAATGATCCAGAAATAAAGATTCTTTGGCCATATTTCCCTCTTGACATTTTATCATGCATGTCAACATATTGAATGTTCTGAAAAGTTCCTTAGTAAAGAAACCTGGTAAATTATGTTTAATTCAATGTTTTTGATTATGAAACCTTTTTTTATCATAAACCTCTATTACTGTCTTTAGTATTAAAGTACTTTTCTATAAAAACCACATTACCTCATTCCAAATTGAAGGGATAATTATGCAAACATTTTGGAAATGGAATGAATGGACATTGTCCAAAGTTTGTTTCCTAACCAAACCAAATAGGCCCACATGGTTAAAACAGGGCCAGTCCCTTAATTACATATTCTCAGAGCTTCTGGGTTTTTGCTAGAAAATAAATTTGTTATGTAAGTCAACACATATTCACATTTACCTTTATCTTTCTGATACTTTTAACAATTTGAACCAGGTTTTAAAAGTAACTTATGAAAATATAAAGTAATTTATTCAAGTAAAATCAGTAAGATTTAAAAAAAAATTTAAAGGGTCAGGATTTACATGGAGGAAGTAATGCAGTTTAGAAAGAGTGAGTCAAATTTTAGTAATATTTGCTTCTATTTTCATAAAATAGAAGCAAATATTACATCCTAAAATGTTATATTTTTATGTCTAACCTTTGTTGTTAAGTTGAAATTTCATTTCTATATGAAATAGAGAATTTCATCAAGCACACACCTTAAACATTTAGATTTAAATAATTAATTGATAGGGCTTGGGATAATCACTTAACTCTTACTAGTAAGTCACTTAACTCTCTAAACCCTTGTTCCTTCATCTATAAACTAGACATTATTGTGGCCAACTAATATGGCTAAGGATAAGAATTAAGGGAGATACACTTATAATGTTTCAGCACTATGCATAGTATATAATCAATTTTAAATAAATGTGATTTTTGTACTCTCAAATTTTAATTCTAACTCTGATATTAGGCAAATTATCCCAAAGAATCCAGTTTTGTATTTTTAAAATACTATCTAGCTGATAGAACTCATGTAAATATTTTGCAATGGAAAAACAATATTTTTTATAAAAAATCCCCTAATTCCACTTGAGAATTTAAAAATGCTTTCCCTCTTTAGTTTCTCTCTTCTACCAAAAAATAAAAATTACCAGTTAAATTTTCACAGATTTTTCTGAAACTTTCTATGTTACTTAAATTATAAACTAGGAAACATCCTTGTCTTTATTAAGAAATGAATATGCTATGACTATGATAATATAAGATTGTATCAATTTCATTGATAAATAAACTATTTGAAAATGATTGGCCCGAGTCACAGAGAATTTATGGAAAAGGCAATTCGTATTAGGACTGTGCAAGTCCTAATACTCAGTTCATCACCACATGTAATAAAAGCCCAGGCAATAATACAGCTACTTACATTCAAGTTATCACAGAAATTGTATATGTACTACAACATCATTAATTATTGATTATGTGCTCCAGGAAAAAATTATTAATATTACTAAGGCTTTAATTGGCTTAAAAGAAATGATTAAGGAATACGTCACACATCTTCGACTCTTCACCGACAGAGAAAAAACTGGGGGTTCTTGGAGGGAGGGAGGTGGAAGATGGGCTAGATGAGTGGTGGATATTAAAGAAGGCACCAGTGAAGAGCACTGGGTATAGTAAGTAAGTGATGAATCACTGAATTCTACCCCAGAAACCACCTTGTACTGTATGTTAACTAAGTCAAATTTAAATAAAAACCAAAATAACAAAACAAAAAACACCTTCCACATCTTCAATCCTGCTTTGGTTAAAAGCCAAAGAAAAAGTGATGTAATCACTCTATCTGTATACTATTGTGGGAGAGCAGCCTGAATCCCATGTCTACATTTTTAATTTGGCTCTACCAGGAACTAGTAATGTGACCACTTTAAGTGAATCTTTGTGGCTAAACTATTTTCAGCTTAATAAGATAACAAGGAATTGCTCCTCCTTTACTTAAAGGCAGGATGCGCCTGTGGCTAAAGCACAGATTTAGAAGGCAGATCTCAACTCCTATCCTTACACTATAGTAATTCATACTAGTTTGTATCTTTCAGAAAATTACCTCTCAAAACGAGAGCTCATTATTTTTATTCAGTGAAAGGTAAATGAGGTAAATCATGTAAAGTCCCAGGTAGGTGTTGAATAAAAGTTACGAATTCTCCGTCAAATCTACACTTCCCTTGTTCTTTGTAGAACCTTGACTTTTTCTTTGGACTGAATTCAGCCAGGAACTAAATATCTGGGCAGGTGGGTATCTTCATTTATTTTAAGCATTAAAAGTCACAAAAATCAAATGACATTTAATGTAATCACACATGTCACCAGTAACCTTCATTGAAAATAATGCATTTGCAGGAAACCAGAGCTGTCCTGGTAAATGCAAGACGTACAGTTTTCCTCCTCTTACTGTACACAGCCAGCTTCTCAGGAGTCTAAAATATTTCAGGTGTTAAGTTTTACTGCTGATTCTATTTATAGTATTTGAGCACATCCCACCTGCCCTCCCCGCCCTGACCTTTTTACGCACCTGGGGGAAGAGGTCCAGAACTAAGGATTTCTATTAGCTGTTGGTAGTTTGGGGGAGTCCATGAAGAGGGTCAGATGAGTGTATTTGTGGAAGGAGACACAGTAACAGGGCCTTGATGTTAGAGAATTATCTAATTAGTAATAAGGAGGAAAGCTGTGAAGCCACTTACCTGAGCGGGAAGCCTCGGATTAAACCATTCTTCCCAGTAAGTTCCTATTTGGGAAAGAAAGAGGATACCGACTTCAAATTCTCACCTCAGCTTCACTTATTTTACCGCACATGTTTGTTGATTGTAACTTATTCTATTGATTTCTTCGGTGAGAGTGAAGTTCTCTTATTCAGTATGGGACTAAAGAAGTAATATTTGTAAGAAAACCTTCTCCCCACCGCTCTGGGAAAATGGAAGCGTCCACTGGCGGTCCGTGTGGTCTACACTCGGCTCAGCTAGTGGCTCCGCGAGCGCCTCACCGCCTCTACGTGGTTGCGTCTTTGGCCGTGTGGATGGCTGTGTGTGTGTATTGGGGAGGAGAGCTAGGGGCTGTAAGTTATAGCACAGAGAAGACAACTTTCTTATTTAAAGTCTTAACTCTAATAGAGATTTTAAAAAACATACATAGTGAAAAAAAGGACAATATTTTTAAAGAATTGCATAGACACTACGATCCTTAAACTACAAATGAACCAGTTTTATTTTTACTTTTTACATAATTGACAATGATATAAATTAAGTGGGTTTCTTGGAATACTCTTCTAAATATAAAGCATTAAATATAGTTTAAAACTTGTGAAAAATTAAATATGAAGTATATTTTTTCAAATGAGAACAGCTTTATATTTTTGACTTTAATTTTAATACGTGATCATTGTTTTAAAAGGCAAAACAATGCACAAAGTCACATGAGAAGAAAGTAAAATCACCTAAAATCTCACCATTCAGATAAGCACTACTAAAATTTCATTAAACAATTTTCTAGTCATCTTATGATGTATACACACACACACACACAGACACACATATATACATATTTACTATAATCTTATGTAACTGGACATTCTATATGCATGCTTCCTTGTACACTGCTTTCTAATAAAATACTATGTTGTGTACATCATATGTCATTATTTTATGACTGGGTGGTATGATTGAAAAATAGGTTGTTTACTCAACTTCTGTTGAGGCACAATGAAATTGTTTTCAATATTTTTTATAGCATATAATACTATAGAGAATATCCTTATATATAATCTTTGGGTTCTTTTTGGGTAATCTCCTTAGAATAAACTTCTAGAGTTGGAATTGCTGGAGCAAAAAAAATTATATCCATTTAAAAATTTGGTAAAAAAAATAGATCAACTTACAATCCCAAACAGTACAAGAGAATGCCCATTGCTCAACACTCCCAACATCAGCAAGTATTATAAGCCCTTTATACTTTGATAATCCAGAATATTTTTCTTTATTTACTTTTTTGCATTTTATTATTAATTAAGCTGAATATATTTTCTTATGTTTGTTGTTCACTTGCATTTCACCTTCTGACATTTTTCATGTTACTTACATATTAGTCTATTGTGGCAGCCATCTATCTCAATTATTTCTAAGAATTTCGTATATTAATATTAACTTCTTGTTTATATTAACAAATATAAACATGTTTTTCTCAGTTGTTTACCTTGTAATTTGCCTACATGTATTTTGGACATATATTTATTAAAAGTTGTCAAATCTATATTTTTATTACCCTTACTACTTGATTATAGAACTTTAAAGTGTAAGGATACAAAAAAATTATAAAGTAGATACTCTTTCTTAGGTTGTCCCCCAATTTCTGAGGTATATCAGGGTGATGCATTTGCTTAACTTATCCTCTGCCCTCCCAAAAGTCATTTTACAAAAGTCTACCCATAAAAATTTCATTACAGTATCGCAACCTAATCAATACTGTAACCAGAAAGCAACCCTAATCTAGGGGTAGCTCACATACAATAGGAGACAATTCATTTTCACATTACTCCATCTTTCCCAGGTACCCACAGCATTCACACAGACTCTAGTAGGCCCAAGGAAAGCATCCCACTTCCAAAGCCCCAGCCCCAGAAAAGTATACTAAAGTCTAGACCAAAAGCTAGACCCTGTCAACCTTTTATATCCTGATAAATATCATGAAGTCTGTGCCTCATTTTCTCAGGACGTTAATAGTCACTATTAACTGCTGTTATTTTAGATAACACATCCATGAATATTGTTTTATGAAAAGCTTTTTTTTCTTTTAAGTTGTCCTTGAAAAAAATTACAAAAGTGGGATTATTGGATCAAAGGACATAAACATTTATATAGCTCTAGTTACCTAATATTATATTTCTATCAAGTGGACAATACCTCTAAAATTATTAGTGTTTTTCCAAATTCAATAGTTTTGAGTATTATTAACAATTATTTTTGTTAGTTTCTAAGCATAAGAGAAGTACATTATAGTTTTAATTCATATTTCTTTGATTTTTCCAATGCCTTAGATTTCCATTTTCTTTTGTATATATTTTGTATTAATTTTTATTTATGCATCTATTTTAAAGATTTTATTTATTTGTTTGAGAGAGAGTAAGAGAGGGCACAGAGGGATAGGAAGAAGGAGAAGCAGGGAGGGAGCCCAGTGCAGGGCTCAATCCCAGGACCCTGAGGTCATGACCTGAGCGCAAGGCAGACACTCAACTGATCGACCCACCGAGGTGCTCCTGTATTAATTTTTAAAAAGCATGAATAAATTTGTCTTTATCTAGAGACTTAAAATAGGTAGGAAAAACTGGAATAATTCCATTTTAAAAGGGAAGAAAATATACTTTTTTGAGCAGAAAAAAAAATAAAAATGCAAAACAATACATTTTATCCTTAAACCCTGGATTCACTTTCCTCTAATCTTTGAAGTCATTTCATATGTGTAATCAAATTTAGAATTGGGCCTAAAATGTATTTTCCACACTGCAGATAGAATTATCTTGTAGAAATACAGGCTTTAACCCACTAAAATAGAAGTCCCCAATGTGCAACATTGCTTCTCAACCTCTCCATGATCCGACCTCTGTCCACTCTTCCAATTTCACTCTCAATATTGGCCGTCTATTATATTAGTTCAAGAAACCTCTTGTTCTTAGTACCCAGTACGCTGTTCCTTCAGCTTAAAAGCTTTTCCTGCACTCTCTTCACCAATGTATCTTCATTCTTCAAGAGACTCTTGGAACATTGTGTAGTTTGGTGCAGGTGGTCAAGGAAGGATTCCTAAAAAATGACAATTACACAGAGATCATGTCAAGAAAGATAATACAGAAACACATAGCTAGAGCTTCTCGCAAGAAACCTCATGCAAATGAGGCCTCCTGAATTTTAAATTTCTCAGTAAATCCACCTCCGGGTGTAATACCTGCCTTACTTCTATTATAGGGTCATGACGATCAAAAGAGAGAACATTATCTGGAAAGAAATTGGAACTTAAAGCAGAACACAGTGGTTATCCTCTTTCTTTTTATAGGAAGAACAACAATAAAGGTTTAATCTTAACGAATGGTTGACAAATGGATCTAATCATTTGTTCATTTAATTCATGAGATACTCTACTCTTCAGGGGGATGTTAGCCTGTCTATATTGTGCACGAATCAGCCACAGCAATAATTTTGCTTAAATTAATATATTTTTCCTTAAGGCTACTAGTTGCATTTATTTTATTTCATTTTATTTCCTTATTTTTTTAAGTAGTCTCTACACCCAATGTGGGGCTTGAACTCACAACTCAGAGATCAAGAGTTGCATGCTCTACACCACCAGGCGGGTAGTTGCACTTAAAAACACATATTTTGAGGGGCACCTGGGTGGCTCAGTTGGTTAAGCAACTGCCTTCGGCTCAGGTCATGATCCTGGAGTCCTGGGATCGAGTTCTGCTTTGGGATCCCAGCTCAGTATGGAGTCTGCTTCTCCCCCTGACTCTCCCCCTTCTCATGCACTCTCTCTCATTCTCTCTCTCTCTCTCTCAAATAATTAAAATCCTTAAGAAAAACCCCACATATTATGATGGGCCTGTGGCATCCTCCAAGAAGAGCAGTTAAATGATTCAATATGAGAAGTGTTGGTGAGACTGATTTTCTGGTCATTGACAGTTATTGGTTAGTTGTTAGATTTTCAGTACAACATGTACCTGTAAAAAGAGACTCAGCTGATAAGTGATAGAGAAGAAGGGGCCAAGGGACAGTGAGCTGAGCAGAGGGCAGGAAGACAGCCTCTTGAAGAGAAAGAGACGAGGATGAAGACAAACTCCATCTTCTTTGCAGTTTGTCTTTGGACTAGCCTGGGACTAACAGGCATAATGATGAGCATCATTTTTCTATACTCTTATGAAATATTGTTATTATTTTACTTTTCAATTGCTTTAGTTATATGCAAATGAAAGTTTATTCTAATTTTTTGTAGTTCAAAATAAAACAAATCCAGAATAGATATTCATCTTGAGAATTTATAAATATTTAAAATATACATTATGCCTATAATTTAAAAACATAATTTTCAAAGTATTTCTCATAGTTATTCATTCAGTTAGCAAATACTTGTTGAACACCTAACAAATATTTACTGAGGAACCATTTTAAATGCTAAGGATGCAGTGGTAAACAAGAAAGTTTATATTCTAGTGGGTAAAAACCATTAATCAATAAAAGAACAAATAAATATTGAATATACAAGTGTGATAAGTATTGTGAAGAAAAATAAAGAGGGTGGAGAATGATGGCAGATGGTCAGGGCAAGGCCTGTCTGTGGAGATAGCATTGGAGAAGAGATGTGAATGAAATGAGAGGTGAGCCATGTGAGTGTCTGGGGAACAGTTTTCCAAGCAGAGGAGAATAAGAGTCAAGATGAGTAAGATGTACAAGAAGAGTAAGAGCTTGGCATATTCCAGGAACAGCAAGAAGGCTATTTTGTTGCTCGAAGAGTAGAGTTTCTGAAAGAATGAACCAAAGGACAAATCCCTGTTCTCCTTGGAATTTATGTCATACCAGAGGGAGAGAGACAAAATGAATCAACGATCGCCTAAGTATATGTTGGGTGGTGATAAGTGCTGTGAAGGGAAGAACAGATCAGAAAGGGGAGGAGAAAGAAACAAGTGCTGTTTTAGATGGGGGTGGGGGTGGGGGTGGTGGCAAGAAAAGGCTCCTGAGAGGAGATAACATTTGAGCAGAACCTTCACTGAAGAGGGGTAGTGAACCACACAGATATCCAAGGAAGAGTGACAGACAGGAGAACAGTGAGTGCAAAGGCCCTGTGACGGTTAGAGAAAAGCAAAGAGTGTGGAGGAAAGTTTGCCAAGAAGGAAAAATGGTAGGAGGTGAGGTTGGATTTGTATCTAGGGCCAGAATTGGTTGGAGCTTGGAGGTCTTCGGATTTAACCTCAGATAAATGGGGTGCCAATGGATGGTTTTGAGCAGAGGGGTAGTAGCACGGTATGATTTGCATTTTAGAAGGATCACTCTACCTGCTTTGTTTGGGGACAAGGGTAGAAGCAGGGAGACCAACTAGGAAATTATCTGGGTAATCTAGGTGAGAGGCAAAGGTGTTTGGAAAAGTGGAGGTGGTGGAAAGGGGTCTGAGTTTGGATATATTTTAAAAGTAGAGCTGACGGGATCGAAGAATGATTAGCTATGGGGTGTAAGAGAATAAGTACCAGCTGGACAGCACTTGCAAAAATCCAGGTGAAATTATGTATTTATAAATGTAATTCAATTTGAAAGACTTACATTTTAATTATTCAAAGATATAGTTATTCATAAAAATACAGATTTGGTCAATCCATTCAACTAAGTTCCTTTGAATATGAAAGTTTGAAATGTGAGAAGTAATTCTCTTGTTTTGCTTTTTATTTAGCATCTGGCCCATATAAACAACACTCATAATTCAACCACTTGGAAACAAATTCACCAAATACTTGTTAAGCTTAGCACTATACCAAGATTTGAGGATGCATGATCAATAAGGTGCTGATCTGAATTCATATTTAATCTTCAAAATTACTCTTTTCAGGTGGATACCCTGACATTAATATCATTAATATCCATGCTAGTGTCTGTGACATAATACTACATAATATCACAGTATACTTTAAAAAAATAAAGATGTTCCCTATTATTATGTTGATTTTGGGAAATAGGTCTAGATTGACTTTGTGATTGTGGCCTTTATTTGTAAATTGTTTTAATTTTCTTGGAATGGAGTTTGATTTAAAATCCATGTAAGGTAATAATGAACCATATGACAAAGGAGTTTTTGTGTACATTTTTTTTTTAAAGATTTTATTTTTTTATTTATTAGGAAAGAGAGAGAGCGAGAGAGAGCATGAGAAGGGAGAAGGTCAGAGTGAGAAGCGGACTCCCCATGGAGCTGGGAGCCCGATGTGGGACTCGATCCCGGGACTCCGGGATCATGACCTGAGCTGAAGGCAGTCGCTCAACCAACTGCGCCACCCAGGGGCCCCTTTTGTGTACATTTGATTCCATTTAATGATGCTTGATTTTCTTCGGTGACCAGAAGAAAACTATTTGAAGAATCCATTATTATATCACTTTTATCATTATTACCAAGCCAGAATTTTTATCTGATTATTTTGGAAACATTCTTAATTCATTTAGTGAATGTTTTACTACCTTTTCAGACTATTTCTCTTTATGATGATATTACAGTATTTTTAAAGAAATATTTCCTCAGTTTCATTCTTTTTATTCTGTCTAAAATATCATTATTGACTCACTTTTTCTAAGAATTGTATGATACCTAAGTGAATGCTTCTGTTAGTGTCACTTAGCTAATTGTTATGATTAACTCAGGTCCAATTTTGGCTTATTTTACCAAATTACAGAGATAAGCCAACCTATATTTTTAATGAATTGATTTAAAAAACCACTATTGGGGCACCTGGGTGACTCAGTCTGTTAAGCGTCTGCCTTCATCTGGGGTCACGATCCCAGGGTTCTGGGTTCAGAGTACCATGTCGGGGGGGGGGGGCGGTCCCTGCTCAGCGGGGAGTCTGCTTCCCCCTTTCCCTCTGCCCCCCCCTCCTGCTTGTGCTGTCTCTCACAAATAAATAAATAAATAAATAAAATCTTTAAAAAAACCCTGTCTTTTATTCTTGCCACTGGTCTGTACTTATCAATGAAGAATTGTTTTCTGATACCAATTCAGGGAGAAAAAGATGGATTTAGGCTTATAATGTATGCCTATCATGCTTCTGATTATTTTGTGCATTATTTTTATATATATTTAGGGCCAATTAATATGGGGGAAGGTGTTCAAATCATTAACTTTTTCATTAGGACTTGTATAATTCTATTTTAGGCAAAATAATGTACCTGGAATTATTTTGTAACCCTGATGAAATTCCTATAAGTCCTTGCCTTATCCAACATCCATCATTCAACAACTCTGAATCTTCAAGAACAACTCTGAACCCATAACTCAACAAAAGGGACATGACAGAGAAAAGTGTCAAACCAAAGCTCAAGCCTTCTGCATCGTGACGATTGGATCGTGACCACACCAACCAACCAGCAGGCAAAGCAAAAACCACCAGTGGTCCGATTGATTAATCCTGCCTATGAAAGCCATCATGCTAACTTTTGTTTCTTAAATTCATGAGGCAGGGGCTTAGTGAAAAGAGCTGGAAGAGAAGAAAACAGAATAAGGAGACTGGAAAGTGAAGGCAGTAAATGCAGAAGTAGCAGAGGTTAGAAATCACAGAAATGGTGAGTAGCAGCTATGAGCATCAGTGGCAACAGAGGGCCCTTTAAGAATGCACGGGGATGTTCAACCCTGCGGCTCACCTGTTCTCAGGCTCTTGAAAGCACAGGACAGCTTCTCTATCAGACTATCTGCAGGAGAGAATTGCCACACAAGTATAACTATTTTTTTTTTTTTTGGAGATAGAAAGAAAGAGGGAGCAAGTGCACAGTTGCAAGATGGGGGAAGGGGCAGAGGGAGAGAAAGAATCCCAAGTAGGCTCCACATTCAGCAGAGCCCGTCCTGGGGCTCTATCCCACGACCCCAAGATCATGACCTGCGCCAAAATCAAGAGCTGGATGCTCAACAGAAGTAGTCACCAATGGTTATACCAGGTATAGCCATTTTAAAGGCATATGCTACATATCTGTAAAACGTAGTAAATTTCTTTCATGCTTACCTGGAAGAGAACCATACTTTTTTCTACTGCTCTGTTGATGAGAAATACTAAGTAATAAAGGATTTAGTATTTCATGAATAATTATTTACACCATGATTTTCTGGTAAAAGAAAGCCCCTATAAATGTCTTCCTTATCTGTAGAAACACTAACTCATAAATACAACAGTTTTCTCTCCCATTGGCAGACTTTTAAAATCTAAAGCACATTTCTGCCCTAAATAATATTTGTAGAATGAGATAAGATATAAATAAATATAAATAAATAAAGTGGGTCTAAATGAAATTTGTATTCTTTGCAATTAGCTTTAGAACCTTTGCAGTTAGGTAGGCCAAATAAACACTCTTGTATTTAGCTTAATAACTTGGACTTTATTGAATTCATATTTTTGTTTCATTTTTATTCTGTGACATTGTCCTAAAATGTGTTAATGTGAAGAAATTTGATTTGTGTATGATTCATTTTTTCTTTAATCCACTATAATGTCATCAACGTAATAGTTTTACTTTCCTCATGTGGAGCACTGGAAGGTAGCTTCTATCAGAGATGTTTTATCAGAAATGACTCAATACAAGCCAAAAAAATTAGTAGTCCATGAACTATGTTAATTCTGTGCTACATATGTAAATAATTTCCTTAGAAGAGTTCCCTCTTCTTCTTCTTCTTCTTACTGGGCCATACTCTCCTGATGAAAATAAAGAAGTTCCTGTGTTCACTAGAAAGGAAACATTGTAGCATGGCAAATGGCCAAGAAAGCCAACAGCTGGCTCACTTCTTCAGGATTGTGTAAGGATCTCCCGCATCTCAATCTCAAACTCTCCTTTACTTCAACCCAACTCCTTTCAAAAAATTCACCTTAAGCCTGTGGCTCTCAATCTTTAACAGGGGTTATGTTATGCTACGTATTCCTGGGTCCCACCGTTAGAGACTGCTGTTTCACCAGTTCCGGGTTGAGGCTGATGTGTCTGCATTTCTAACAAGCCTGCAGGTAATTCTGATGCAGGTGATCTGTGTATGCCCATTGAAAAATCTCTGCATAAGGCATCCAGTATCTTGATTTGAAAATCTTACTAAAGATATAATTATATAATATCCCCTCCTGAAAACACACTCTAATGTTGATAGTGGGATCTGGGAGGAGATTGAGTACTTTAAAAGTTGGCATATCACAATGCTAGGGAAAGGGTACTTAAAATGGGGACTTTGTGGGTACTTAATTCTTTATGATTTCATAAAGCCTCCTTTATATGAATAAGATCTCAGAAATGAGAATAGGGGCACAACATAAGAGAGGAATAAGAATGGGAGATGAGCACATTTCTCTTTAAAAAGAGGTATCATTAAAAGGCTTTAGACAGTGGTTGAAGTTAAGTGGAACACGCAAGGCATCTTTTAATTTTTAGAATATCAGTTAAGAAAATTTTCTGCTGCAAGTAACAGATGACCCAAACATGAATTATATAGCCCATAAAGACGTTCGATCATCTAACCAAACAGGAAGCTTATAGATGGAGGTTCTAGATATGGAGTTCAATGACCCAGGCTCACTCTTCTTTGCCATTCTCAGAATGTTGGCCTGTTGTTCCTGACTTATCATGTCATTGTCACATGATGGCTGCTTCTTCAAACATTTGAGGGGGAAAGAAGGGATCATCTCATTTTGAGCAAAATCCTTCCCCAAAGTGTACCTACCAGACTTCCCCTCCTGTCTCATTGATCAGAGCTAGCCAGAGCTGAGTCACACCAAAGGGGAATGAAATTTTATTCCTCATTTATATCCATTATGGCTCATGCCCTGATCTGGAGGGAGAGTCTACCTTCTCTGAATCGGCTTCTGCTAGAAAAAACTCAAGATTCTTTAAATTGACATATAACATATTAAAAATGGGGAAATAACAATAGATAGGCAACCAATCAAATCTTCCTTGGTTTTAAAATTATCTGTTGGATTTTAGTGGTTGCAGAATCCTAGAAATGCATTGAGCTAGGGTAGAGTGGGAGGGAGAGGTTATGGTCAGAATTGCTTCTGGGGATGGTGGTAGATGGGCTGGGATAGAAGTAGGTATGTGGGAGATGACCTGGAGAAAGAGTTGTCTTTTTTTTTTTTGATATTTTGGTCAGTCATGCCCTAGGTGAGGATGGCTTTCTAAGAACTAGAAGTCTTTGTAAAACTTATGTTGCCACAAGGAATAATAAAATAAAAATGACTATAAGCTTGTAAGGTTCTGTAAACTAATAAACTTTGGTTATTTCCAGAACCTACTTGTAAGTTTGTTTATTGCAATAGTCTAGTATTTTACCACCTTCCATTTAAATATAAAACAAAGTATTATTTCAGCCTCTTGCAACTCACGTGAAAGACAATGGTAAATAGTACTGCAAAGTATTTGCTTTCATCTTCAACTCTGGAGATCACACAAGATATTCAGTAATGTTGTAAAACAATGTCAGCCATATATGTAATGCTTTTGTTTATATTATGCTTTGCTCTGTTCCAAAAATATTTGAACTGGCTAAAAGAATGCGCCTAATACAGGGGTGCCTGGGTGGCTCAGTTGTTAAGCATCTGCCTTCGGCTCAGGTCATGATCCCAGTGTCCTGGGATCGAGCCCCCGTCGGGTTCCTTGCTTGTAGGGAAGCCTGCTTTCTCCCTCTGCCACTCCTCCTGTTTGTGTTCCTTCTCTCGCTATGTCTCTCTCTGTCAAATAAATAAAATTTAAAAAAAAAAAAAAGAATGTGCCTAATACAAACAGGTAACATTAAGTGGAAATGTCAGCCTAACACCTAAGTAAGACAAAGTTACTGTTTTTAAATTATATATAATGCAAAATGATGAGAATGAACTTAAACTTTTCTGACACTAATGTTAGACTTTCAGGGATTATTATTTCAAAATTAAAACAGAAATTATCGTAGGGGCACCTGCATGGCTCAGTTGGTTAGGCACCTGACTCGTGATTTCAGCTCAGGTCATGATCTCAGGGTTGTGAGATGGAGCCCCATTGGGCTCCACACTCAGTGGGGAGTATGCTTGGGATTCTCTCTCTCTCTCTCTCTCTCTCCCCCTCTGCTCCACTCCCCCAAATAAATAAAATAAGTCTTTAAAAAAATTATTGTATTTGGGAAGTCTTTGCTTTCGACTTGTTCTCATTAGAGTTGTTTCAAACAAGGGAATGTTTCTTTTGTAAGAATTTCAGAACAATAAACTTGAACATTAATATACATGTCAATATACTTAATGGTATTTAAGTTTTTATTTTGTAAAAATTGAATTTCTATTTCAGAAGTAGAGTTTATATTTAATAACTATTGACATTTTAAACATTTAAAATGTCTATTGATATGAATAATGAAGAAATAGGTATTGGTTCACCTGACATTGTAATATCTTTATTTATTTATTTGTTTGTTTGTTTGTTTTTGAAAGATTTTATTTATTTATTTAACAGAGAGAGAACACAAGCAGCCAGAGAGGCAGGCAGAGGCAGAGAGAGGAGCAGGCTCCCCGCTGAGCAAGGAACCCGATGCGGGACTCGATCCCAGGACACTGGGATCATGACCTGAGCCGAAGGCAGCTGCTTAACCAACTGAGCCACCCAGGCGTCCCTATCTTTTTTTTTTTTTAAAGATTTTATTTATTTGACAGAGAGGAGAGAGATCACAAGCAGACAGAGAGGCAGACAGAGAGAGAGGAAGAAGCAGTCTCCCTGCCAAGCAGAGATGCGGGGGCTCAATCCCAGGACCCTGAGATCATGACCTGAGCCAAAGGCAGAGGCTTTAACCACTGAGTCACCCAGGCGCCCCTGACATTGTAATATCTTAACAGATATATGTTAGCCTTTTATGAGGAAGTTGAATTTCATTTAATTGGAAATTGCTATTGCTTCAAAATAATCAGTGGAATGTGATGCTCTTCAACTTTAGTGACTGTTTTAACAATATCATCCTTTCTTGAAATATGAAAGAAACAGATAACAGTGTGTAATATTGCCTTTTTACAATAAAGCCTTACCAAGTGTCCACTCATAGAGACACAGTTTTCCAAACTGAAGAAAATGCTGCAGTGAAAGTGCAGTGAAAAAAATGTTATAAAAAAACAAACTAACTAACTAAAGCCTTATCTTTAGAAAATAAATGTTGGAAAATGGCCCAATAATAGGGTTTCACTTGAATTTTTTTTTCATTTAAACAACAGTAAAGATTTTAATCTCCTTTTCCTTCAAAAATGAAAACTATCCCCTCTGTGTTAATGGCTTTAAAATTTTAACCTTAAGTAATTCAAAATAGTTAGAATATCACATTCTTTCTTCATTGCAGACTTCTTCATGGAAAACAAACTCAACTTAAATTATAGTAGTGGGTTTTTTTCCCCCCAACTATATATATATGTGTTTATGATCTGAGAAACTTGTCATACTCATTCAAAATGATTTTGAAGAACCAAAAAGTGAATTAATTGAAATAACTATCTAATTAACATTTATTCAAGAGGTTTTTAAAAATTTTTTTAGGCTCATGTTTGGCAAAATGAAATATATAAATCAAACAGCATAAAAAGTTACCCTATAGAGGTTGGATCTCAAAAGAGCATTCTAATCAAGTGTGGACAAATAAAGATTAGATTAGGCAGTGACTGTTGAGAGTTAAATATTAATGAGAAATAGAAGTGCACTAAAGTGTACCACATACTTGTTTTCTACAAAATTTATTTTAGTGCATTGTATTTATCATTTCACTTAGCAGCGTTATCGGACTATAGGTATTTTATAAGCAGTTATATTTTGGAAAGGGAAAAAAGGACTGGAAAATTCACAATCTAACGTGTTTTGCAGGTAAATATACTTCAGGTAAAAAGACAATTGTGATTGATACATAGTAGATGCTCAATAAGTACTTGTTGGAAATGAACATGATGGGTTAATTGGGGCAGCAGAGCTATCTGCAGATCGGATTCTCAGAATCATTCAGTTATGAATAAACACCTTGAACACTGTCGATAGTAATATCACTGCTACTGAAGAGTAGCCCTCTATTACAGTTCCTTGACAATGCCATACTTTAAGGAAATAAAGAAAAACACTTGGGAAACAGAAAAAGATAATAATTGTTAAGAGAAGTTTGTCCAGTCTCATTTGACTATTGTCCTGTCTAATAATGTTTGATGTGACTGAGTCAGGTATATTGCAAGGGCAGTTTATACTCAAAGCTTAGTATTGTAATCACATTGTTTCAAAGTCCATCTGATATACATGCAATGATAGCCATAATTATACTTGGCTACTTGGTCCTTAGGCGATAGGAGTAATATGATCACAACAATGGATATCTGAATCATTATTCATTTTGTACAGACTGAGCTAGGGTGAAGGGAGGTGGATGGGGAAGGGACCGGGAGGAGGTGGGCAGGAAAGAGGCTGTGTCTGTGAGGGGAGATTGAGCAGTGCAGGAAGTTCTGCTGAGAGCACTGGGAAGACTCCCATGGCATCCTGAGGGCTGCATATCACCACATTCTGCTGCAAAGATTGCCTACGGCCCGGGGTTCTGGGAAATTCTGGCTAATGGGCTTCTTTCCACACTCACGAGCTCAAAGGAGCATAAATAATGCATCTTCCCTGATGAGTGAAAACTTGACAGATGGCTCGGTTCTTAGTTTCTGACCAAGGGCTGCTGGTGGACAAATAAAGCAGAAAGAATGATGACTAATATCTAACTTTCTCAGAAGAAGAACTGGGTAGTCACAAAATTTCCCCTCCTCTTCCTCCTTTCCTTCCGGAGTTGTGTTTTACTTAAAGGGGACATCTGTATGTAAAATTAAGAGGTGTTCACCGGCCCACAAATCTCCAAATCCAACAGGGAGAGAGAAGGAGATCCTAAGGGTGTTAAGAACAGAGGAGTAGCTTTGGGGAATTCACTGAAATATCTGATGGTGTGAATGTGCTCATATCTCTAAGACACTGGAAAGGAAGCCATCATTCACATTGTATTCATTCATTCAGTGAACATTTATTGAGCATCTAGTATTCTCTCCAAGACATTTTATAGATATAATGCAATTCCAAGGACACTAAATGTGAACTCTGTTTCCTTTGGAATTTATGATCCAACATCAATAAACTGCTCTATACCTTTAACCTTGCTCTAATCAAAACCTGGCTCTCTCCTGAGCCTGCTATTACACTATCAAGTTGTAAGACATTACCCTGGTGGGGGTTGGCGTAGGAGTATGTGTCCTCCCTATTCTGTTATCACTACTTTCAGAGTATTCTGACTCCCTCTTTCCTAAAAAAATACTTAGGTGTGGGGTGCCTGGGTGGCACAGTTGGTTAAGCACTGCCTTCGGCTCAGGTCATGATCCCAGGATACTGGGATTGAGCCCCGAATCAGGCTCCCTGCTCAGCAAGGAGCCTGCTTCTTCCTCTCCCTCTGCCTGCTGCTCCCCTTGCTTGTACTCGATCTCTCTCTCTCTCTCTCTGTCATATAAATAAATAAAATCTTTTATTTTTTATAAATAAAATCTTTTAAAAAGTACTCAGGTGTGAGTTTCATATCATCAGACTGTCCCACTTATCTCTATTTTGCTTCTATCTACGGGCTCTCTGGGTTACTCTGTTTGCTTTCTTGGTTTTATGTCCCGACCCTCTGCATGCTACTTGTATCTTAGTTCTTGGTAATGTGAAACACATGGGTGATCCTTCAGACACTTTGGTTACTTAGATCCTTCAATCTCTCTTCCAATAACCTTGACTTCTGTCCTGCCTTAGCACCTCATGTCTATTATTATATCCTAGACCTTATCATTACCAATAATTGCAACAGCATACTATTCTCTGACAACCACTTTTCTAACTACCCCCCCCCCCTTTCCTGTAACTCTTAACAAGGCTTGGGTCAAACCAGAACCTACAGTCCATTGACCCGACTGTTTTTAGCCATCTCCCCTCTTCCTGTTGACTGCTTTTCCCTCCTTACCCAGTGCAAACTCCATAGACGAGCACTGTAATCACTCACTTTTACTCATCTGCAAATCCCTTGCCCTTCTCTCTCACTTTATCATACTGCCTTAACAGAAGCACAACCTGGTTAACCCAGCTATTGCCTACTTTTGGTTTCATTTTAAGTCTATGATCATTTTTTTAAAAAGATTTTATTTATTTATTTGAGAGAGAGAGAGACACACACACACACACACACACAAGCAGGTAGAGTAGCAGGCAGAGGGAGAGGGAGAAGCGGGCTCCCCGCTGAGCAGAGAGCCCGATGTAGGGCTCCATCCCAGGGTCCTGGGATCATGACCTGAGCTGAAGGCAGACCCTTAACTGACTGAGCCACCCAGGTGTCCCTAAGTCTATGATCATTAACTCCATTGGGTCTTTAGTGATTTCTGAGAAACGTCCTGTATTCTTTTAGTGCATTCACTTTCCCACTCTCTTAGATAACAATTGCATACTCCCCTTGCTTGCTCAAACCCCCAGCATCTCCTCTCACATCCTCAATCAAATCAAGTGTTACTCTTGGATGAATAGTATGGCCTCCTTTTCATCCATCCATCTATCTATCTATCTGTCTATCTATCTATCTATTAACATATAATAGATAGATTTTGTTTCAGGGGAACAGGTCTGTGAATCCTCAGTCTTATACAATTCACAGCACTCACCATAGCACATATGTTCCCCAATGTCCATCACCCAGACACCCTTTCCCTCCCACAGCCCTCCCCTCCAGCAACCCTCAGTTTGTTCCTTTTTAAGACCAATCTCATCTTCTCTTGTCTATTAAAATGTACCACTTGCAGGGGCACCTGGGTGGCTCAGTGGGTTAGGCCTCTGCCTCTGCCCTGATCTCAGGGTCCTGGGATCAAGCCCTACATCGGGCTCTCTGCTCAGTGGGGGGCCTGCTTCCCAACCCCCCCACCGCCTACTTGTGATCTCTGTCAAATAAATAAATAAATAGTCTTTTAAAAAAAAATGTACCACTTGCAGTTCTTCCCTCTCTTTCCTACATTACCATTTTTTTCTCCCTCTCTTCAGAGTCATTTCCATGAGCATACAAACACTCCATTTTGTTTTCTCATCTTTACTTCAATCAGGAAACATACACACATATATATAACATATCCATTTTTCATTTTTTATATATATGTGTGTGTATGTATGTGTGTATATGTATATATGTACATATATATGTATATATGTGTGTGTGTTTGTTTGTTTGTTTGTTTGTTTGTTTATTTTTTAAGTAGGCTCGTGCCCAGCATGGAACCCAATGTGGGGCTTGAACTCAGGATCCTGAGATCAAGACCTGAGCTGAGATCAAGGGTCAGATGCCTAGCCAACTGAACCACCCAGGTGCCCCTGGAAAAGTTTATTGAGCATTTAGTATTTGCATCTATCAGGGCTGGAGGAATGGAAAAAAGAAAAATAGAATCACTGCATACTGCCCCTACAGACCAAAGTTAGAACTTTGCTAAGAAAGATTTTAGAATTAAAGACTGTAGATATAATGAGTAACAGTACTTTAATATTATCTGTAAATTTCCATAATACCAGCTTTCTATTGCCCAGGTAACATCTGAAATCGAAGTCACTTTGCTCAGAGCAGACTATTTTATGAGCCTTCTCACACTTTCTATCACTAGAAATGATAAATTTGAACTTTGTTGTGAATTCTTATGTATAGTACCTGGCTATCTTCCTTACAAACAACAGATAAGACCTTGCTCCATTAACTAAGGCCACAATTTATTGAACATCAATAAACGTGCTGATTACCAGATTCTTGGCTGAGTGTTTTCATCCAATTGTTCATTTAATCCCCATAGCAATCCTGTGAGGCAGGTAGAGTTCCTTAAGTCACAGGAAGAAAACTGAGAAACAAAAAAAAATTTTCGTTTGTTTTTAATAAAGGCCCTCCCAATGAGTTTTATAAAATTTTAATTTTAATTAGGATAACATTCAAATTCTTTGAATAGTCAAACACAAGAAAAAGTATGCATGCAGATGGTCTGAGCTAAATAAATCATGTGCACTTGAGAATGAGCGCTGCCTTATGAAAGAGAACACGTCAATGGCTACAGTGGATTTATTGTGTGAGTGGTTTCTGCAAGACACCAGAAACCCCAGGCAATGGCAGCACAATTTAGCCAACAGACAAGTGGTAGCTTTAGGGGATATGCAGGGAGGAGGGCACGGATGAGAAAGGAGGAGGGAGTGCCCACTTACTGTCAGGTACAATATGCTTTTTAAATTAGGTGGTTTAGCTTTTTTTTTAACTCTCAATTTTACAGGAAAAATTTTTTTGAACCTGTAGAAAAGTTGAAAGAAGAGTCCAGTGAATAATTGTATACTATTAATGGAGGTTCCAAAATGAACATTTTGCCATATTTGCTTCTCTCCAAATATTTATATTTTTTCTTTATTTTAGAAGTTAGTTGCAGACATGCTGATTCTTCAGCATATAGTGCTCAAGCATAAGGCTATTCTACATAATAACAGCCAAATAATCACACTTAACTAAATTTAACCTGAATCCATTATTATCTACTACGCGGTTTATTTTCAAATTCTCCCAATTGTTCCAATATTATTGAACGTAAATCATTTTTTAAAATTTTATTTTTTCAGTGTTCCAAGATTCATTGTTCATGCACCACACCCAGTGCTCCATGCAATACGTGTCCTCCTCAATACCCACCACCAGGCTCACCCAACCCCTCACCCCCGCCCCTCTAAAACTCTCAGTTTGTTTCTCAGAGTCCATAGTCTGTCATGGTTCATCTCCCCCTCCAATTTCCCCCCATTTACCACTTCCTTTCCTTCTCCCAATGTCCTCTATGTTTTTCCTCATGCTCCACATGGAAGTGAAACCATATGATAATTCAATCTCTCTGCTTGACTTATTTCACTCGGCATAATCTCTTCCAGTCCTGTCCACGTTTATACAAAGTTGGGTATTCATCCTTTCTGATGGAGGCATAATATTCCATTGTATATGTGGACCATATCTTCTTTATCCATTCGTCTGTTGAAGGGCATCTTGGCTCTTTCCACAGTTTGGCGATTGTGGCCATTGCTGCGATGAATACTGGGGTACATGTGGCCCTTCTTTGCACCACATCTGTATCTTTGAGGTAAATATCCAGTAATGCAATCATTTTAAACTCTGCATCAGAACCCAGTCACAGATCCTACATTACATTTAGTTAAGTCTTTTGAGTTTCCTTAATCTAGAATACCTTCTCAACCTTTCTCATCTTTCATGACATTGATCTCACAGAAGAGTCTAAGCCAGTTGTTTTGCAGACTGTTCCTTTGGGTTGCTGTGATTTTTTCTCTTATGATTAGATTCACAATAAACATTTTTTGACAGTAGCACTGCATAGATAATAAGATGAATTTTAACATTGATTAGATTTTCTTAATAAATGTATTATCTATAAGTGTTTTGCTTCAGTGATTTATATGTACATTTTAAATATTTATTTTCTTTGCTTATGATGTGATTTTGTTTAAAACTTAAATGAGATGAAGTGTACTCCACTGTCACGAATAAGAGTTTCTTAGCAGATTAGCAAATTACATTTTTTCAGTGACAAATTTTAATTTTTTTTTTTTTTAAGTAAGCTCTACACCCAACATGGGGCTTGAACTCACAACTCTGACATCGAGTCGCATACTCTATAGACTGAGCCAGCCAGGTGCCCCGTGACAAATTTTAAAATTAAGAATGAATGAAACAGGGACACCTGGATCATTCAGTTGGTTAAGCATCTGCCTTAGGCCCAGGTCATGATCCTAGGGTTCTGGGATTGAGTCCTGCATCAGGTTCCTTGCTTAGCGGGAAGGCTGCTTCTCTTCTGCCTGCCTCTCCCCCTGCTTGTGCTCTCTTGCTCTTTCTCTTTCTGACAAATAAATAAAATCTTATAAAAAAAAGAATGAATGCAACATAAAATGTGTCAATGTAATTGGTTTAAAATAAGATATACAACTAATGGATCATTGAACACTACATCAAAAACTCATGATGTTCTATATGTTGGCTATTGAATTTAAATTTAAAAAATATGTATGTATTTACCATGTACAAGGCTAATAAATGCACTATACTATTTTTGTCCAGGTGAAATGAAATTCTAGTAATTTGAACCCTTTTTAGAAGTCTTAATAAGCCTTTGCTACAATGTGGAGTAAAACTAACCAGGTGTTTGGTAGGAAATGCCATAATTGTTAGTTGTAGAAATAGGAAATAGAGAAAATTTCCTGAAATAGCTCAATATTTATTTACAAAATTTAAACGTGTACTTTACAATAATAATGGTTGTTGTTTATTATCTTTTACATTTATCTCC
This sequence comes from Nasua narica, assembly GCA_028533885.1. Lineage (NCBI taxonomy): Eukaryota > Metazoa > Chordata > Mammalia > Carnivora > Procyonidae > Nasua > Nasua narica. The sequence continues at coordinate 113,227,837 of CM052809.1, forward strand.
TGTAATTAGCACACAACCTGAAGAGGGAGGTGTAATTATTTACATGTTGTAGGTTAGAAACAAAGCAACATTTAGTCATTACACTAAGTCTCTTTGGTTTTATCAGTCTACAAAAACGTTTTGCCTTAGAGAATGCTTAACTGATGCTCACTTCCATCTCTCTGTTATAGTCCACTTGCCACCATTCCAGAAACTTCTCTTAAGGAAGGAAGTAGGGGAATCTAGAGACTAAGTTTTCTAACTTCCCTCTGGCCTTCCTCCTCCCACCTGTAATCTAGAGCTGAAGTTCCTTCCCTTTCCAAGCTACCTTTCCAAGTGTCAGTCAGATGTTGCCCTCCTGCTGGAGAAATGAATATTTCCCTAGGATCCTGATGGACCTTATCCGTAAATTTGCAAAGCAGATAATCTAAGCTAGGATAATTAAGGACTATTATTTTACTTTTAATAGAACGTTGACCATAGTTTTTCCTTAGCCATGATTTTAGTTTTTCTGTGACAAGAATGCCCAATATTAACATTATTAGTTAATATTATTCTGGAATTTCCAGTCAATGCAAACATAACCTTTAGGAAGGAGAAGTAAATTTTCATTATTTACAGGTATTACGATTAGGGATCAGTGAACTCTACAAAATCAACTCATAGTTATTGAAAAATAAAAGCTTAGATTTGAGATAAACATATATATGTATTTCAAGATTTTATTTATTTGACAGAGAGAGAGCACAAGCAAGAGGAGCAGCAGGCAGAGGGAGAGGGAGAAGCAGGCTGTCGGCTCAGCAGGGAGTTGGATGCAGGGCTCCATCCCAGGACCCTGAGATCATGACCAAAGCCCAAGGCAGCCACTTAACAGACTGAGCCACCCAGGTGCCCCAAGAGATGAACATATATTTTAAAAACCCTTCTAATGCACCAGTAAAAACACGGAAGAAAACAGAACAGAAAAAATTTCATTCAGAATAGCAATAAAAACATAAAATAACTAGGGATACCCATAGCATGAGGTGTAAACAATCCATATTACTTTATATCCAAAAGTATGTAATAAAGCTAGCCTATACTGTGGTGATACAAAGCAGAAAGATCACTAAAACAGAATCGAAACCCAGTATTTGAGAAAGCATTAATACATGATAAAAGAAGTATCACAAATCAATGGGCAAGGGAATATTATTTTTATCAGTGCTCTAACTGTGGATTAACCTTGAAAAAGAATCAGTCTTGTTTCTAACCCAACATTGTAAACCAAGATACACTTTGCATGGTTTAGAATTAGATGTAGAAAAAAAAAAAAGAAGGGGCACCTGGGTGTTTCAGTTGGTTAAGCATCTGCCTTGGACTCAGGTCATGGCCCTGGAGTTTGGGGATGGAGCTCCCATAGCATCTGGCACCCTGCTCAGCCGGTATTCTGCTTCTCCCTCTGCCCCTTACACTCCTCATGCGCGCTCTCTCTCTCTTCCTCTCAATTAAATAAATAAATCTTCAAAAAATTTAAAAAAGAGAACTACTTATGCAAAGTGGCACCTGGGGAACACATCATCATGGTGGCTATGTTAATGGTACCGGTGGAGAACAGTACAAAGGAACACATTGTGGAGAGTAGAACACAGCAGTCCAAGGGCCTGCAAGCTCAGGGGATTGTCACATAGTCCTCAGAAAGGACTTCTTGGGAAAGCTGGCCCTTGGATGAGGTGTCACATTTGGGTGGCTGGAGAGCAGGGGACACCCAGGCAGTGGCACCCTAGCAAAATTACGGTGATAAAAAAATCTATGGGGCGCCTGGGTGGCTCAGTGGGTTAAGGCCTCTGCCTTCGGCTCAGGTCATGGTCTCGGGGTCCTGAGATGGATGGAGCCCCGCGTCTGCATCCGGTGCTCTACTCAGCAGGGAGCCTGTTTCCCTCTCTCTCTCTCTGCCTGCTTCTCTGCCTACTTGTGATCTCTCTCTCTGTGTCAAGTAAATAAAATCTTTAAAAAAAAAAAAAGGAGCTCAGAAATGCCAGCGAAGCTTTTGTGCAGAGTTTCTTCTCAGTGTTGATTACATCATAAAAAAAACACAGGAAAAAACCTGTATAAGTAATAATATGGGAAATATGTTATCCACATAATAATAATAAATATAAATACAAAAATATATAAATATAAAAATATATAATAATAAAATATTATCCATATAATGGAAGAGTAATAAAAATGGTTTCAAACAATTTTAATTATTTGGAAAGATGTTATACTATAATAAGAAAATAAAAGCAAGATGCAAATTTTTAAAAACTGATGCCAAAGTGTATTCTAAACTCTAGGGTAGGTGTATATATGATTATGTGCATGTGTTTTTGATATGAAAAAAGAAGAATAAACTTAAATTTATGTCTTTGTATGACTTGTTTTTGCTATTTTCCCTGGCAGTCTTTTATGTCCTGAATAGAGCTCTGAGGATAGTCTTACTTTTCTTGTTTATCATTTTGTCAGTAAAAAGTATTAATTTGGTGTAATATAAACAGTTATAGCAACAACCAAGATGGCTAAGAAAGCAAGCTGCTGTTTACCTTCTCTTCTTTAATAAGTGTTATGTTTGCTTTGGCTAAATTGCCACTTTGGCAAATTATCATTTTTTTAAACATTTGTCCATGTAAAAGTGATGTATAAGTCTAAAGAAATAAAGACTATTAACTATTAACTTCTAATTTTTAAGTCAAGTTCTGAAATGAACATTGTAATGATTATATATTTTTTAGTTTATTATATAAATATCTTTAAAATAAACCATGGTTAAACTCATAATATTAAAGTAAACACTGAAGGCAGGAAATCTAGTAAACTCTCTTATCATTAGTGCTTTGCTGTCAAAATGCCTTCATAATAGGAGTAATTTTTAGCTCCTATCTTCATCCGGTGTCTGATCTTAATTTCAGCATGATCCTCTACACCCCATGTGTTAGAATAACCAGATTTTTAGGAAGAAAAAAAATGGAGTGTGTGAAGAAATTTGCTTGAATACTGCTACTCAAAGATTTCTCCAAATGTCTGGCTAAGCAGTCTGATAGTCTGAGGAGAAGAGGACTTCTGGACATAAGTGCATGCCCAAGGGATCAGAGAAAACCACAATTTAATAAGCACTGCAAATGCTATGATTCACTCACTTATTTAATTTGACAATTTAAAACTGTGATAAGAGGCAGGCAAAATGTGGTGTCAAATTCAAAACAAAGTGTGGTGATCTGCCTTGTTTTCAACTTGTTGCTATCTGATGAAAACACTTTTCCACAAGCAACACTGATGAGCAGATGGTGCTAATAAGACCAATTAAGTGCTAAGCTTCTGGAAATGTTTTTTGTTGAGTGACATCTTCAGACTGTTTTCTGCTAACACACATCTTAAGCCATGTGTTTCCGAGGTGCAATAGCATTAATACTTATGGTCACTGGAATTTTCACTTTCAAGAATACGGACTTAGACAAGACAAACAAACAAACAAAAAAAAACCTTCACACCCCAAAAAACCACAAAACCCTCTGGCTCAATTCCAAAGACAGTATGTGGAGTTGAGTGATGAGATTCTAAATCTTTTGGGACTATGAGGGGGGACTTAGTTTAGGTTACTGATATCCAGTAATTGGCACATGAAGAAATTTTCTCTAGTCTGCAGTGAGAAAAAAAAATATAAAGTACCCCCCCCAAAGTAATGGATTTGGGGGGTACTTTTTCCCTTTTCCTTATTAACTTCTACTTGTTTTTTCTGATAATTTGGAAGTCATTGATCCTATTCTTTTATTGATTTTATATATACCATATATTTCATTTGGATGACAGTAAGCAGAATTAATTATAATACATTGTTATCATTGATCCATGATCTTTATTCTCTTTATTTTACTTTTACTTTTATTTTTTTAACTTTTTAAAAAAAGATTTTATTTATGAGAGAGAGAGAGCGAGATTGAGAGGAGAGTGCACATGAGAAGGGAGGAGGTAAGAGGGAGAAGCAGACTCGGCGTGGAGCTGGGAGCCTGATGAGGGACTCTATCCCAGGACTCCGGGATCATGACCTGAGCCGAAGGCAGTCGCTTAACCAACTGAGCCACCCAGGCGCCCCTTTACTTTTAATTTTATATATTATGTATTTATTTTATTTATTTGGAGAGACAGAGAGAGTGCAAGTGAGGGAGTGGGTGGGGCCGGGCAGAGCAGAGGGAGAGAGAGAATCCCAAGCAGGCTCCATGATCAGTGCAGAGCCCCACGTGTGGCTTGATCCCATGACCCCTATGACCCCATGATCACGATCTGAGCTGAAATCAGGAGTTGGATACTTAATCAACTCAGCTGCCCAGGCACCCTTTAATTTTTTTTTTTTTTAATTTACTTTTACTTAGCACTCCTCCCCACACAAAGCTACGAGGGATAGTCAGCCAAGCCAAGACCCAAAGTGTTACCAATAATTTACATCTACCTAAATATTCTTTCTTTATTCCAACTCCCTGCCTATCTCCCCCTCCCACCCCCAGTATATGCTGCCTTCTTTCTGTATGTGTGCATCTCCAAATTTCTCCTTTTTATAAGGACACTAGTCATACTGGATTGAGGCCCACTCTAAGGACCTTATTTTAACTTGATTAAAATCTATAAAGACTTGATCCTCAAATAAGGTCACATTCCGAGGTACTGGAGGTTGGGACTTCAACATATGAATTTGGGGAGAAACAATTCAAACCATAACAACAGAAAATTTACTTTTTATTACTATCAAGTTAACAGTGAGCCCCCTTGAAAAAGTTCATAGAGGATTTCATTCAAGTTCTTTCCCAGAAATGAAAATGAGAGGAGGGATAAAAATGAATAATGGAGGGGAAAAAAAAGAAATTTAGTAGTGGACATCTATCATTTGCCTGCCCAGAATTTTTCTCTTCTTCTTTTGGTAATATCACCTTGCTTTTGCCCTGTGTGTGGTTCAACTGCAGACTGAAACAGAGTACTCCATCCCACTATGCTGAATTATTACAGTAGTGATGGCTACACAATCTTTCATGAGCCAATCTTAACATCTGAGAATGAGCTCTTGAGCTCTTTAGTTCTGTCTCCTGGGGTTGCTGGTAGCCAACTTGGATACCTCTTGAAAAGAACCTAAGTCAACATGGGAGAAAATAGAACTGAAAGATGGAGCAAGGCAGAATTCAGGCATTATCTTGAATTCTTAGATTCAGCCCAGCCTGAAGTTCACCCTTTGAACTTCCAAGTTAAATGAGGGGATAAATTTCCTTTCTGCTTATTGTTGGGCTCCTCTTATTTGTAACTAAGAGTCTTAACAGATGCTCCTTCAGTTTTTGAGGAAAAATAGCGGGAAATAGACATTTATAGAAGTAAGGTGACTTGACGCATGCTTCAAGTGACCACATAAATGATACGATGGTTCTAAGTTTTCCTAAAATAAGCTAATATATTATCTCTTTCCTTTTTTTTCTTTCATTGACTACTTAAGAGCCTCACTTTTTGACTCCTTTTGGATTATGGGGTTTTTGTTTTGTTAAATGTGCTTTCTTATACTTACCATTTCTTCCTCTCCCAAAATAACCCAGTGAGAAGGAAACATCCATATTGTCTATCTATAAATGGCTCGGTCTGAGCATCATTGATGAGCTTTAATTCATGTGTACTTAATAAATATTTTATTATTAAAACACACTCAGAAATTTCATATTAGGCATCCAAATTGGCAAAGAAGAAATCAAACTCTCACTCTTTGCAGATGATATGATACTTTATGTGGAAAACCCAAAAGACTCCACTCCAAGACTGCTAGAACTCATACAGGAATTCAGTCAAGTCTCAGGATATAAAATTAATGCACAGAAATCAGTTGCACTCCTATACACCAACAGCAAAATAGAAGAGAAATTAAGGAGTCGATTCCATTTACAATTGCACCCAAAACCATAAGATACCTAGGAATAAACCTAACCAAAGAGGCAAAGAATCTGTACTCAGAAAACTACAAAGTGCTCATGAAAGAAATTGACGAAGACACAAAGAAATGGAAAAATGTTCCATGCTCATGGATTGGAAGAATAAATATTGTGAAAATGTCTATGCTACCTAAAGCAATCT
>CM052809.1:113234435-113258249 GCA_028533885.1 Nasua narica
ACCACGTGAATGAACCCTGAAGGCATCATGTTAAGTGAAATAAGCCAGTCACAAAATTAAATTAATGTGAAGTACCTAGAGTAATCAAATTCATAAAGACAGAAGGTATAGGTATACTCTGGCTGCCCTCCACTCTCTGGCTCATTTTGAGATTAGAATAATATGGTGTAGGGCCTGTAAGACAGTTGTTTACCCCCATTATCATCTATGTAATAGTCTGAATAATGAACTAGCACAAAATGGCTCCATTTCCCCCTATGCAAAAAAAAGTTATTAGTTTAGCCCTTGGTAGACAAAGTGTAGTACATGGTGTCAGGATCCTAACTGTGTCCCTAGAGAATTCAGTGTGCTTTCCTGAACTTCCGGTTGCCAGTACCTGCATCTTTGCCTGAAGGTTCTTCCTTCCACCCCTAACTCTAACTACAACCATAGAAAACCATATTGCCCATATACAGTAGGCTAGAAGTAGGAAGAAGAGTAAACACTCTTCCCCTTCACTTGAGTAGTCCTCAATCATTGACTCCTGGGATTTTATGTATAAATACTCCAGCCCCCTCACCTTGAAGCTGGGGGAATTCTGAGACATGTGTTTTGCACCATTTCCAAGAGTTTCCACTCTGAGGGAGGAGATAAGTTCTAGCTCCCCTTATGGCAACTGGTCTACTGGCCACCCTCATTTCCCTTCTTTTTAATCACATTCCCCCTTTCTTTACCTGTGTTACCTTTACTTTCCAAATAAACCGCTTGTACTGAAATCTTTGTATGCAGGTAGAACTCCAATGAAGCACCATAGGAGCTTTGTTTCTTAATCCTCCTGTGAGTCCCTAGCACTAGGTACCTGCTTCTCAACTAAAAAGTGAGATAACCACGTCTGCTTGGGCGAGAGTACAATATCTACCACAAGGTAAGACCAGGAAACTCATGGAGCTTCCCTGGTGGCACTCCACTTCCATGTAAGTCTATCCATCCCAGCCTCACCTATTGGGTAGGAGAAGAACAATGCTGCCTCTTCGGCTTTCCTCCAAATCAGTGGGATCTGGGATTCGAGTTTCAGAGCTGCCTTACGAAGCCTGAAAATGGACCTGAATTCCCTCCCAGTGATTTCCAGTTTGGGTGGGATAAACTGAGACCAGTATGGACTAGATGGTGGGAGTAAAGAACAAATGTGGGAAAAGCAAAGCAAAGGAGTGGAAGACAATTGCTAGAAGAGAAAACCTGGGACCTAGTTTTCACTTGTGAGCACTTGTGCTGGTTATACAGTGTATGATAAGCCAGACTGGGTTAAAGGCACAGTTGGAGTGAAAACCTAAAGGACCTTGATTTTCCTCATACAAAAATTATTTTAGTATAGTTAGTAAGATTCTTTGGCCCTGAACCTTAGTCGTTTCACCTTCTGCATTACAACTGAATACATCTGAAGGAAAAAGTCACTGCAGGTGAAGGCTGGCTTGAGGAGACTCTACCTCCAGACTCTACCTCCAACTTTCCCTATCGAACTTTGTTCTCTCTACTGTCCGTCTTATTGATTCCATACCCACATTATCCCTGTATCCCTGAGAGGACTGATAACTCTGGCCCTAACTTTGAGAAGTTCATAATCTGGTTGAGGAGACAACCATGTAATCGGATTCCAATAGTAGGTACTAAGTGCTAAAATAGGGACACAACTTACATACTATAGAAACAGGGCAGAAAGCAGCTAATTCTAGCTAGTGCCACTGAAGATGGATGAACTAAAAGGCCCAGAGAGATGAAGAGATTTCCAAGCTGGGAAGTACTGCAGAGACATTTCAGGCGGAAGGATCACCACGCCTTCTCTTACCTGTGTGATTATTGCGATCCTGCGGATGGTCGAGAACTTGAAAGCCCATTGGTCCCTTATGTTCCTTAATAGCTATTGGGGGAAAGAAAATCCATTTGGAAAGTTAGCATTTTGCAAAAAAAAAAAAAAAGTGTTGTTGTTATTGTTGTTTTAAAATTAACTCCTCTGAGAAATCATCTCTGATGTGTAGCTTCTAAAAATGTAGGCATTTATTTCTTGTGAATTGAGAACTTTAATGGATAAGCCACATAATTTGAAATTAATACCCCCAGGAAACATTAATGAGGGTCAAAGCACAAGTACAAAATCAACTTGATGTGTATATTGCTTTTTGATTAAAGGGAGGGAATACCTAGGGTTCAAATTCCAAAAGCAATTATCAAACAGGTTTGGACAAGATACCAGCTGAGGCCCTGATTTTTCATCTAAAAACCCCAAATTTTCTATGAAGTCATTCCTTCTTTTAAAGCATCACTATGATACGAAAGTTTTGAAGAATTTAGAGAAGGGGGTGATGGGGTTACTTTTGTTGCACAGCTAAACATGTATTGGGGACCCTCTTCATTTTTTTTGATGGAAAAAAATTAAAAATTTAGGACTGTTTTTCTTTATACTTATTGTTAAATAAAAAATTTTCACTTGAATATTTGTAAGACATTAGATATTTTTAGGAGATTAGATACTGTGAAGGTAAATAACTAACTACTAATGAATATGTAACTCTCCCAAGTTCTACCGTTTATTAAGAGTCTGTCTGTGAGTTGAGTTACATTTTGGGTTACTGTAGTTACTAAGGTCCTTTCTGGCCCCAAACACTATTTCTTTTCTTCTTCTTCATCCACTTTTTATTGCCAATGGTGGGGAATCATTTTATCTTTTGGGAGTCATATGTAATATATATATCCAATATATGTAATAATATATTACATTTGAAAATGTAATATATTAGTTAGGGAACAGATTAGATTGCTATAAAATGAGACCCCAAAATATAGTAGCTTAAGCAAGACAGATTATTTCTCTCTCACATAGAAGTCTGGAGAGGCATTCTGGTGCCAGTATGATTGTGTCATAGTGTCAGGAGCACTCTCTTATTTCTCTGACATTATCAACACTCAAGTTTTAATTCCTTGGTTGAAATGGCTGTTTCAGCTATAACCAGTGATCAGTTTACTGTAAAACTAATGAAGATTCAGCTTCAGGATCCTTCACTTGCATGGGTCCTTTCCATGTGGTATGTACTGTTGGAGGGGCTGCAGGCTTTTCTAAGATATGACTGTAGGGACACTTTTTGTGTCGTAGACCTCTTTTGGCAGTTTGGCGAAGTCTATGGACCCCTTTTCAGGATAATGTTTTTTAAAAGCTTAAAGTATAATACATAGGATTAAAAAGGAAGCCAATTATATTAAAAAACAATAATCAAAAAATTTTTAAAATTTTGTGATATATGGGGTGTCTGGATGGCTCATTAGGTTGAGCACCCGACTTTTGTTTTGACTCAGGTCATGATCTCATGGGTCTTGAGACTGAGCCCCACGTGGGGCTCCATTCTCAGCAGGGAGCTTGAGGAGTTACTCCAGACTCTACCTCCTACTTTCTTTCTCCCTTCCCCCTCTCCCCTCTGTTCACCCCCTACTCTCTCGAATATATAAATAAAACCTTAAAAAAATTTGCAACATAGAAATATATATGCTTCTTTATTACACATTAAACAATCAGATTTAGTGATCAGACTAATAACTACAATAATTTTGAACTTGTAATGAACATTAAAGATATTTCACAAATCTGTATTAATTGGAATGTGGTATGAGCATATTTAATTCTATTGGTGACAAAGTCACAGGCAAAGAAACAATAACTATGCTTTTGTCTACACTTATAGTAGAAGAAAAAATATTAAAAGTCACACTTTCCAAGGGAGGAGATCTGAGTGATACATTTTCATGGATTCTATATCGATTCTCTAAATAAGAGCCAACAATTATCTTTTTATTTGAATGACTTTATTTTCCATCTCAGTTTCTCTCTGTTTTCACTTCTTTTCGTTTTCATCAATATATATTGTGATTATCCCAGGGCTTTCCTCTATTTCAGTAACACAATTCGCTTAGCAAAGACTTCCTTTACATGTTTACTTGCTTTTTAATGATATTATTTTAGTCTTCAATTTTCTCTTCAATTCACAAGCTCTCTTTTTATTTTATTTTGATCTTTTATTTGATCTTTTGCTTTCTTTAGTTGATATTCTTATTCATTTTTTATTCAGTGATGCCAATTCAGGGAGTTTCCTTTTGTTCCTTGAATTAGATTTTCTTCTGGTTTGAGGCCTTTGTCTTTTTCTTCAATGTTTCCTTCTTCCCTATGTCTCTCTTTTGATTTTCACTTTTTCCTTCTTTCTTTTTAAAAATGTCCAGATTAAGTTTTCATGGTTGTCACTGTATTCTTTTTCATGCTTGGCTCTGTCCAGGCATACATTCTATTGGCTGTGAGACAGTGTAAGTGATTTCTTGACTTAATTCTGCTATAACTGAGACCACTTATCCCCTCTGAAGAATAAGGTGGAGCTGGGGGCTGGCTTTCTTATTTATTCCTTTGTAGTCTGAGGAAATGTAATGCGGAGTACGAATGTGTGTATGTGTGTGGTGTCTTTGTTCTCTCATGGAGATTTTGTTGAATACCAAGCTTCACTCCACCATTCCAATGGGCCATACCATGTACAGCATTGAAGTCTTTGCTTCTGTTAAAGAAAACCAGCTTTGGTTTTCACTTTCCTTGTCTTACCCTCTTCTTTATCAGTTTCCATTACTGCTTTGTGAAAAGAAGGATGAAGAAGAGGAAGAAGAAAAAGGAGGAGGAGGAGGAAAGAAAGACGAGAGTGGTTATCCAGTTTGCTTTTCTCTGAACTGGAGATTAGTGAGAACTTCTCAAATGCATCACAATGTCTGGATGGTGGAGATGGTGTTAGAAGCTGAGCCACCTGCTCCTCAGCTCAAGTCCAGAATCTTCTGTTTCTTTCTTTGAACACCCGGTTTGAGGTATGTAGCACTTGCTTAAACATGTTTTCTTGTTTGCTGGTTGCAAGTAAATTTTTGGATCATTCGGTTAGGTGAAATAGAAGTTCTCTGAAGAAGTTATAATCTTATATCATATCCCAGAAGACCAACCCTCAGTTTTTGAGTAATAAAATGGACCCATGTATACCTAATTCAAAAGGTTGTTAGGACAATACAATGGATTGATGTTTGCAAAGTGCCCAGCACAGTATTTGGTGCAAAGCAAGCAGGTGGTAGTTGATGGACCATTAACTTAAGATTGACTGATAATTTATTTCCTGAACTGTGAACCTTTTAGGTGAGTCAGGAGAATCAGGAAGAATCATAGTTGTCTGTAGGAAACATGTCAATACATTTGCAGCCAGTTCTTGATTATCACATGAGGATTTTCTGCCTATTTGATTATCAGTGCCTTCCAGATGATGTCCAGAAAACGAAAAAAGCTTCTGCTATTTGGTATGGTGCAAATTAATGTTTATTTATTTGTTTTTCTTTCTGTTAGTGAAATCTAGACCAAATGGTGATTCCCAAGCAAACCCTCCCATTTAAGAATCTGTAAATAAATAATCTCTTTCCATACCAACCCTATGTTAGAAATTGGTGCTGCCTCCTGTTAGTGGGAATGCAAGCTGGTGCAGTGGAGAGTAGGGAGGTTTCTCAAAAAGTTAAAAATAGAACTACCCTATGATTCAGTAATTGCACTACTGGTTATTTACCTCCAAAATGCAAAAACTCTAATTCAAAGGGACACATGCATCCCTATGTTTATTGAAGCATTATTTACAATAGCCAAATTATGGAAGCAGCCTGTGTCCATTGATAAATGGATAAAGATGTAAGATATCTATATATCAGCCACAAAAGGGAATGAAATCTTGCTGTTTGCAACAACATGGTTGGAGCTAGAGTGTAATACTAAGTGAAATAAGTTAGACAAAGACAAATACCTTATGACTTCACTCTTTTATGGAATTTAAGAAACAAAACAAATGAGCAAAGGAAAAAAAGGCAGAGAGGGACAAACCAAGAAACAGACTCTTAACTATAGAAAATAAACTGATGGTTACCAGAGGGGAGGTGTGTAGGGGGATGGATGAAATAGGTGAGGGGGATTAAGAGTACACTTATCGCAATGAGCACTGAGTAATATATAGAACTGTTGACTCAGTATATGGTACACCTGAAACTCATATAACATTGTATATTAACTATACTAGAATTAAAATTAAAAACTTAAAAAAAAAAGAAATCTGTGATGCCTCTTTCATGAGTCTTCTGGAAGAAGGACACATTTGCCTTTATTAAATGGAAAGTGAAAGGAGGTAGGGAAAACCTTGTAGAACTACTCGTTCAAAGAATCAAGTAAACATGTTTGATAAAAATAAAATCATATATTAGAGCAACAGGGAGGACAATATGAGCCTTTCCTCTCATGTTTTCTTCTTCCCTGATTTTTCCCTTATACGACAGTAGATTCCTATGCAGGGAGGAATTCAATCTTATACTTCTTTTTTATTCTACTTTCTGCCCCTATCACCTAGCAGGGCAACTGACACAACAGTAGGTGTTTAAATAGTTTTTGAATAAACCAACATGTGTATTGTATGTGTGAGCTAAACATTCCAATCTGAATTACAGACATCCTTTATTAAGCTTGTCAGATCTAAAAACATATTTTTCATTTTTCTGAGGACTATACATACAATTAGAGGACTGTGCGACTAGTCATTACCTAATGCTACAACAGGAATTTATGTCACAACTGTTCTTGGACACTAGACTATTTCCAAGCTTCCATATAGTTAGGGTTAAGTGCATCATTTTGCCTCATCCTACTGGGAAGACTAGATTCTAGATGCCATTTGGAAAGAACATTGTGGGTGTGGTCATCATATCTTCTCCAGGTATTAGTAGTATTCATAGTATGATTATTAGAGATTTCCTCAGATTTCCTATCTATGTCCTGACAATAGTCTTTTGTCAAAAAAGCAAATGACTACTTCTTATTATTGGGGTGTGTGTGGGTGTGTGTTTCTTAAACAATATACTTGACCAATACAGCCAAAGAGTCAAGAAAAGGCCATGACTCATTCCTTGGGTGTTCCCTTTCTTGGTTGATGGGTGGCTTATGTAACTCAGGGTTGTTGCTTTCTCCAAAATTAACAGGTGTGTAGCTACATATTGTGTTTTAATATACCTCCTTTCACAACTGGTAACATTCTTTACTTGGGATGAAAGGGTATTCAAGTGCTGAAAATGCTTTGCACTTTCCAGTCTCCATCAGTTCGCTTATCCTCACCTTCTATAGTAGATGCCATCTGTTGTTCCTACGTAGCTGTTGAGGTCCGTTCTATCCTTTAAAGCCATGTCAAACTCACTCATATCTCATACAATGCTTTCCATTATAGTCCAATTTATCTTAGCTTTTGAAATGGAAACGACATATATGTAGTTAGAGTAAACAGGAGTTGAGAACAGCTTGACAAAAAGCCAACCAGGTGCAGGCAGACCAACATGAAGTACTTTGAAAAGACAATCATTAATAAGAATTTGATGATACCTGTGCTGGGAATTTATCTTTAGAATTAAGCATCTCTACTTCATTCACTATTATCTTTCATGTTCTTGTATTTTCCTTTCATTTGACAGGTTGGGGTGGGGATATGAGCTGTGTCTTGTGGTATCCCGCATATTAATCTTAAAGACTGTTATGGATTCAACAAATGGGGCATAAACTAAAATCAGTCAAGTTAAGTGAAATGAGCTGGAAGATTTTGTTTTTAAAGATTTATTTTGGTGCCTGGGTGGCTCAGTTGGTTAAGCGTCTGCCTTCAGCTCAGGTCATGACCTCAGGGTCCTGGGATTGAGTCCCACATTGGGCTCCCTGCTCAGTGGAGAAGCTGCTTTTCCCTCTGCCTGCTGCTCTCGCTCTCTCTCTGACAAATATATAAATAAAATCTTTAAACAAAAAAATTTATTTTATTAATTTTAGAGAGAGAGGGAGTGCAGAAGAAGGGGGCAAAGGGATATAGAGAAAGAAACACAAACAGACTCCATGCTGAGTGCAGAGCCTGACTCGGGCTCAATGTGGGGCTTGATCTCATGACCCTGAGATCAGACCTGAGCCGAAACCGAGAGTCAGACGCTCAGCCGACTGTGCCACCCAGGCACCCTCAGCAGGAAGATTTTTAATGAACTTTGAAATGATTGCCAGCCAGGCTGATACTACTTTTCTTGAGGTGACTGGATCTTACTCATTAGCTACATGAAACCATCAATTAATACAAGGAAATGTGGTGGGCGCTAACTCTACATCTATAACCAGTCTTCTTGCTGGACACTGCGCTAAGCGCTATTATCACTTTTACTGATAGGGTTTAGGGAACATAAATACATAAACGTACATAAAATATTTAAATTTCAAAGTTATGGCTTGGGACATTAAAACAAATATGAATGGTTAATACAATTTCTTAATTTTTGTGAGATAGCCATAGCTTCATTAGGCACGTCTCTTTTGCATTGTCAAAATACTTCTGAAATATCTTGCTAAATGATACTGTTGTACGAGGGTGGCTTCTTTTCAGTGGGACTCCCTTAAAAATAATTCCATTGCTCTTTTAAAAAATATGTAATGAATTAAAATTATTCATAAATATTTGAATTCACTTCTTCAGTGAATTTGGTAAAATAACTCAATCCCTTATTCCCTTACCCTAACACTTTTATTTATTTATTTTTAAAGGTTTATTTATTTATTTATTTAGGTGTAACCTCTATGCCTAACATGGCGCTCAAACTCACAACCCCCGAGATCAAGAGTCACATGCTCATCTGACTAAGCCAATCAGGTATCCCCCACGCTGACACTTTAAAAGTGATTTACCTATATTTTAATTATACTTGGGGCCTCCTGCCTTGAAACAATTGTAGAATTTTATTTTTTACTCATAAATAACATAGGTCTGTGGTCACTGATGATTATTTAGTATGAAAAATCATGGTATCCATAGTGACTATGGGGACAAATCTTATCTTTAATTGAGTAAGGAGAGGCACATTAATCTTCATGAAAACTTGCCTTTGAAGAAGAAAACTTAGGATGATAGAAGAAAAATTAAAGAAATGTGACCAGTTCCCAAAAGAGATGAGAGAGCCTGATTTGAGGTTGCTGGAATTATTACCAAAGATGAGAGGTATTTTATAAATGTTAGATATTACATACAAACTGCATGGATATTTACATATAAAAATCATATACTCTCACATCTGTGGAGAATTATGTGGCCCTTTAAAATATGTCCACAAATTCTTTGACATGCCTCCTTTCACAAAGTGGAGTCTAAACTCCTTCTCCTTGAGTGTGGGCTGGACTTTTGGGATTTGCTTTTAACAAACAAAATAAAGCAGAAGTGGTAGCATGCAACTTAGGAGAAAAGGTCATAAAGGGCACTGCAGCTTCCTCTTTGTTCTCTCTCTTGGATTGCTTGCTCTGGGGGGAAGCCAAATGCTGTATTTTAAGGACAGACAGGGAGCTTGGTAGAGAGACCCAGACAGTGAAGAAGTGAGGCCTCCGGCTAATAACAAGTTAGGATTCTGAAGCATCTTGTCAATAATCTTGTCAGTAAGCCATCTTGGAAGTGGAGCCTCCTGCCCCAGTCCTGTCTTCGGATGATTGCAGCGCTACCTGATATCTTAACTGCAACCAGATGAGAGTCCCTGAGCCAGAAGCACCAAGGAAATCTGCTCCTGAATTCCTGGCCCACAGAAGCTATGAGATAATAAATATTAGTTATTTTAAGCCACTAAACTGGGGAGGAAGGGATTTGTTACATAGCAATAGATAGCGAATACAGATTCCCATAATAAGATATATTTTCAAGGAACAGAGTCAATTCCAGCTCTTTTGATTTAAAAGAGGTATAATATAAGAAATTGGAAGGACTGGAGAATTGGTATTTAGGCCACGTTTGCAGAATCATACCACCATTTTCACCTATAAGGGGAGCTGCTACCTCTGCCACTATATTAGGAAAGTGAAAAATTGAGAAGCTCTCCCTGAAACTGATGACTTCAATGAGCTCTGCTAAATGAATCAGGAAGCTTCTGCTATTATTGCCCTTGCTCCAGGACCCATAAGGATCTTACCTGGATACGAGAGCATGGTTGCAGAATAAACCAGTATGTGTATCTCTAGAATCAACCAAAGCTTCAGGAAAAAATGCTTCTGCTTTACTTCTGCCTTCCAAGTCGTATGAAAATACATCTGGTTGGGAAAAATATAACACAAAACAAAAACCAAATTAAAAAATTGCCTCTAGGGCCATAGATGTAAAAGGATCTGAGAAATGTCGTTTATAGCTTTCTAGCTTCTGTAGCGCAGGAAGGCACACCATGGGTGTTGGATATTTTTGTATTTCTATAAATATTCTTGAGTTTTGTTCTTCAACACAGGGAAGTTGCTTGAACATGTTGATCCCTTTGAGTCTTGATTTTAGGATTTAAGCTATGCTTAGTCTAGGGCTAATTTTTCCTCATGACTGAGGCAAAAACCTTCCAAGTACTCTACTCAATGCCCTGTGGATTATGAGGTCTTCTAATCTAGTTTGTGGGCACCACTCCAGACCCAGTGTGGATGCTAGGCACTGTTGTTTTTCTAATTCTTCCCCTTGCCTAAGATATTTTCCTCACACACAGGATGATCATTATTCAACACTGATGGAATAGCCTTTGTGGATCCCTGGGGTCCTGTCTATGTGCAGCTCTCTTCTCTTTGGTATTGTCATGTGAATTCTGTCACTTTTTCTCTCTAGACTTTTTGTTCCTTCTCCTTAACTCAGAAGCCCATCTGATTCTATCTGGGTTTCTGCTCCCTGCACTAGAGCCTAGAAACTCTCTCAAGCCAGTACACGTAAATAATCATAGGGTTCACCTCATTTGTTTCCTGTTCCTCCAGGATCACTGTCCTTCCTTGCCTGATGTCTAGTGTCTTCAAAACTGTTTTTCAACTACTTTCTCCTTTTGTTGTTGTTACAGATGAGAGCATAAATCTACCACTATTATTACATCTTGGCCCCTTATTGATTTTTTTATCAGAGCCTGTATCATATCCTGCAGGAAAGCATTCCAACATAACACGATATTATTTCCCAGGTGACACCATAAGTGTCTACTTTAATAAGTCGTTCTGCTGTTTTAGAAGACTGATAGCTTTTGTGTGCTGGGATACGTAGTAAGATCATTGTTTGCCATAGGCACTGATTCATCACGTACCTTTTTTTTCTGTACATTTAGCTCTTTGGTCAGTAGTTGAATGAACAAGGCATTTAGTGAGTCTATGGATGGTAGTACTGGCACATATATGACAAATAGGAAAGATAATATATATATACAGAATACATTTCTATTCCACTAGGGACATCTCTGCTTCCCTATGATGGAAGGTTTCCAAAGTGGTCAACCCGCCACTAGGTACTAATTTATGGTACTGTATAATGGACTCATTGGTGGCTTTTGCTATTGGCAAATGAAGTTGCTCTGCAAGAGAAGTAGCCAGATCAGTCTGGGCGAGGGAAAGTCCATCCCTCCCACCATGGCTACCTGTTCATAAGCCTATTCAGCAAGCACTAGGTGGGTGGGGAAAGAATTTGACTGACATCCATGAAGAGTTCTACTTGTCCTCCAGATTTTTAAGTGCCTCATCTGTAGTGGGTTGACTTGTAGTTAGCATTCACAAGGGCACAGATAATTTTACACTTTAGACCAATTCTGAGAGATTATCTGTCAATTATCTATTGCTGTTTAACAAATCACCCCAAACTTAATGGCTGAAGAAAACATTTGCTTTGCTCATGAATCTATGTAGGCAAATCTTGCAGGGATTGTACATCTCTGCTGTACTTAGTGTCACTAGGAGTGGCTTGAAGGCTGGGGATGGATTATTCTAAAGGGTTGGTCACTCACATATCTGAGGGTTGATGCTGGTATTGGCTACATCTTCA
Source organism: Nasua narica (assembly GCA_028533885.1). NCBI lineage: Eukaryota > Metazoa > Chordata > Mammalia > Carnivora > Procyonidae > Nasua > Nasua narica. Next base: position 113,246,315 of record CM052809.1, read on the forward strand.
GCTGGGATTGGGCTAGAACATCTACATGTGGCTTTTCCATGTGGGTGCTTAGTTTCCTCACAGCACAGTTACGGGGTTCCAAAGGTAAGCATCCTGAGAAGAGCAGAAGAAAGCTGTATGGCCTTTTATGAAAGCCTTAGAGGTCACATACATTGCTTCTGCCATAGTCATAGACCTGCCAAACTCAGAAACTCATCTCTCAATGAGAGAATGTCATGCTCTAATGAGTGTGTATGGAATGAGATATACTGGTGTGGCCATCTTTGGAAAATAAAAATCTGCCCCACCATCATATACTTCTATAGTCTTCCTCATCACTAATTTTTCATTCTTTTTCCTTCCAAGATCCTCACCATATAGCCAGATTGGTAGCCCTTGAGCATGGATTCATATTGATCTACATATCTGGGCATGTCTGTTTCCAAGCAGAGGATAAACATATGTACTGCTCAAAGTTCTTGCCACTGAATGTGTCTGCCTCATTGTCCTTCATAGCCAATGTGAGTTGCACTATAATGCTGAGGCAGTCCATTTATGGGAGGTGCCATCATGTTTTGGAAAATGATCTGAAAACCTTTCTTTAAGTTTCTTATTCCCTAGCAATTGTCATGGATGAGATGAGGGGATATGGCAGTACATCAGAAGTAGGAATATTAAGAATGTAAGCTACATGTTTGTGAAAAATCTGGTGTCTTTAGAACCTGCTCGAGCCTAATGTTTTTCCTTGAGGAGGGAGTACAGTTGCACACAACATTAGTGTTATCTAATCAGATAACACCTCAGTTCATGATGGGAAGATCAGGTTGGATAGTCACTTGAAATCCAGTGGTTAGGTAGTATGGTAGGCTAAATAATGGCTCCCCAATACATCTACATCCTAATTTCTAGAACCTCGGCATGGTGGCTTATGTGGCAAAAGAGACTTTGTATATGTGGTTAAGAATCTTGAGATGATTACCCAAGATTATGAGTGGGACCAATGTAATTACAACATTTTCTAAAAGAAGAATGCAAGAGGAATATGAGGCAGACTCAGAGGAAAGAGCAATGTGATGAGGAAACAGAGATTGGAGTGATGCCTTGGGAAGAAGGAAGAAGGGGCCTGAAGTCAAAGGCCACAGTCACCCGAAGCCAGAAGAGGCATGGAAATAGATTCTCCCCTCAGAGATACTGGAAGGAACTGGTCCTCCTGCCAATACCTTGACAATTTCAGTGAAATTGATTTGACACTTCTGTCTCAAATAGAGACGGGACTGTAAAGAGAATAAATTTGCATTGTTTTAGGCTACTACATTAGCTTCCTGTAGCTGCTATAACAAATTACCACAAACTTGATGGCTTAAATCAGCAGAAATGTGTTTTGTCACAATTCTGGAGGGCAGAAGTCTCAGATCATTATCACTGGGTTACAATCAAGGTGTTGGCAGGCCTGCACACCCTCTGGAGGCTCTAGAGAGTGCATTGTCTCTTTTAGCTTCTGGTGGCTGCTGGCATGCCTTAAGCTTGCGGCCACATCCCTCCAATATCTGCTTTTCTCTTCGTGTTGTCTTCTGTGTGTCTTCTCTTCTATCTTCAAATTGTCCTTTATCTCTCTCTTATTAGGACATACATGACTGCATTTAGGGCCCACCTCAATAATCCAGGATAATCAACCCATTTCAAGATCTTGAACTTAATTACATCTGCAATTTTTTGTCCCTTTTTTGAGATGTTCTGAGGTGTTTCCTCTATTGGACTCCCAGAAACTTCTGTAAAGTAGCAGGTCCCTCAATTTCTCTGCCACATGTGTGTGCCTTACTAAGGCATTCCAGCCCTATTAGCCATTTGCTACATATTCGTTCAAACTCCTTTATTTTCATTTATATATTCAGAAATTCCACATTATTTACTTCTCACTCAGCTGCTCTTCATTTTTTCCTCATGATAAAATATACAATGGTGAGTTAATTAATGCTGACATCCATTCCCACCAGAGTCCCCTGTGAATTGAATGAGACAGAGCCATTCCGGAATGAGAATACACAATATGATAACAGGCACCCTTTTTCAAGTTCAGTTAAATCAGATACAAGAAGAATTGGTGTGGTTTGTCTTTTTTTATATTTGGGGAATTTGCAGGTGGGTCTGACTATGAGATCCTTCTATTTCTGAGCCAGATGTGCTCACAAATAGAAATGCTACACATTTACTGCGTGTATGTTTGCATGAATGAATTCCTCCCTCATTAAAAGCTGAGGATTGTAATAAAAGGAAATATCCTCCTTCTTCATTTGACAGGCACAACTAGGTGATAAAGGAATATTTATCCTTCAATGGATAATTTACAGGATATCTCAGAAGGAAAGAGTATTAGAAACTAAAATAGAAGGGGGAGAAAGATGTGTTAGAGAAATACCATGTTGGTTGCCTTGTAGACAATGGAATGGAGGAGGAAGAGCCAGGAAGACTAAAGCTATTGCCATTAAAAACAAACAAACAAAAACAAGACAACATAACACAAAACAAAAACAATCAAAAACTAGAATGAAATTCTGATAGATGTGACAATATGGATGAAATGAAAACATTATGTCAAGTGAAAGAACCCAGACACAAAAGACCACATGTTATATGATTTCATTTATATGAAATGTCCAGAATAGGCAAATCTATAGACAGAAAGTAGATTAGTGGTTGCCAAGGCTGGAGAAGGGCAAAGAGGAGGTGGGTGGCTGGGTGATTACTAATGGGAATGGAGCTTGCTTTTGGGGTGATAAAAATGTCTGGAATTAGATAGTGGTGATGGTTACACAACTCTGTGATTATATTAAAAATCACGGAGTTTACAATTTAAAAGTAGGAATGTTTTGATAAGTAGAACTATATTTCAACAGAACTGGTATATTTATTTAAAAAAAATCAAAGCAAGGTACAAAAGAATTTTGCCTAACAAATCACTTCTCAAACTTCCTATCTCTAAGCTTTGAAGGACAAGACTATGTAGTAATATTGCAGGTAGTTTCTTTACATGGTCATTTAATTAATATGATGGATAATCTAACAAAAAAGAAAGGAAAAATATCACCAACAAAATCAAGGATTTTTACTTAATTCAGTTAATGTTCAGGAGACATAAAACTCTTCTGATACAAAAAAAAAAACAGCTTTCCCAACTGAATCATAAATTGAATTATAAAGGCCTCAGCAAACATTAGTAATAGTGATCCTCAAGGAAGCAAATTCTCCTTTATTTGTGGTAATCGCTAGCCAACATAATGGACACCTGTTGGTGCCTTCTAGGGCATTCCCAAAGTAAGCTCTGGGCAACTGGGGAAAGTTTTATGATAAGGCAAATAAATTATCTTAGATAAACAAATAGGTGTTTTGTTATGGGTGGGTAGGCCTCATCATGCATCATATTTATAACTAAACTGAATTTGGGGGAATTTTTAAGCTTTTGTTTGTTTGTTTGTTTGTTTGAAGAAAATTAGGCAATATAGTAGGTTTGGTGGATGTCACAGTGTCCTATATTAATTTCCCCCTTGTTTCTTACTAACGGAACCCTGATTATGTTCGGAAGGGTGTTGTGGGCTGAATTGTGCCTTTTTTTTTTTTCCTTAAGATTTATTTATTTGAGAGAAAGAAAGAGGGGGGATGGAAGCAGAGGGAGAGACTCTCAAGCAGAGTCCTCGCTGAGCTCAGAGTCTGACATAAGGCCTGATCCCACAACCCATGAGATCACAACCTGGGCCAAAACCTAGAGCCAGATGTTCAATCAATGGAGCCACCCAGGTGTCCTGTGAATTGTGTCCTTTTAAGATTCATAAATTGAAGTCATAACTGCCAGTTCCTCACACAGTGTAACTGTATTTGGAGATAGGATAATTAAAGAGGTGATTAGGTTAAATGAAGTCACTAAGGTGGTCCCTAATCCCATACGACTGGCATCCTAATAAGAGGACATTTGGATACAGATTACACACAGAGAAAAGACCATGTGAAAACAGAAACAAGGCAGCTACCTACCTACAGACCAAGGAGAGAGGCCTCAGAAGAAGAAACCAACCCTCTGACACCTTGATCTTGGACTTCTAGTCTCCAGAACTGTGAGAAAATAAAGTTCTGTTGTTTGGGCCAACCATTCTGTGTGTACTTTGTTATGGCGCCCCTAGCAAACCAATATAAACAGTAAACAAAAACCTTTATTTTTATCTATGTATCTATCTATTTATTTATTCATTTTCAGTTTTCTTGCAAACATGGGTGGCCATGACTCAGCATTCTGGCCAAAGAGATATACCAGCAGAAATTCCTTGGTTGACCAGTTGCTAAAACTGTCCAGAAGCGGTCAGAATTAGCTCCCATGTGCCTTTTGTTTTTTGCCCTTTCCTTTTGTCCTGCCTGGAATGGGAACATAATCTGACAATAGAGTAGCCAACCTGGGGCCATGAAGCAACAGCCAAGGATGGCCAAGTGGAAAGACAAGAGACCTGATGGCATCACAGAGCCATTGTACCAATCAGGAGCCACCTAACTTCAGGAGCTTTTAGGTGAGAAAAACAAAACATTTCATGTGTTTAGCTACCTTTTTCCCCTTTCAAGTTTCTATCTCGCATAGCTGAATGTAATTCTTAAATGATATCACAGATACTTAGTACCTACACATTTTTAATCTAATGAAAAAGAGAATCGTGAGTATAGGTGAAAGATCTAATTGAAAATTACATGGAACATGAATTTATTTACTTCTAACCATCTGCTTAGCTACACAGTTACCACCTTCTCATTTGTGAGCAAATTTTAAATGAGATAATTAAACAGAGAGATATTGAATTTTTATTTAAAGTGGGCAATGATGCCTACAAATGCACTTATTCAGTATTCAAGAAAATTTCAAAGGAACTATAACTTGGTAGCCAGCACCTTTAGAGGTAAAGATATCTACCACTGTGATCATTGGAGTAGTTTTCAGAGAAGCATAATGTGATTCCTTGTAAATTATCACATGTAGGCTACCCAGGTGCCTGACCTCTAGCTCATTAGCCTGTGTGGTCTGTGGACCAGCTGGTCTGCAAACGTTATCAATTAGCAAAGAGATAGGGAGATAAGGAACCTGTCACCAAATGTACATCACCGAGCACAGTGTTTAGTTTAGCTTACTTAATTTTTTTGGTGGCAAGACTTTTTGATGAAGGAAGCAGTAAGCTGGTTTCCAGTCTGGTACTAGCTTTCCATCTCATCGCAGATTGGCACCGTGAGTAGCACAGAGATGGACAACTTGGGTATAATCGGCTCATCTCGATGGGAGATACGGCTGTGCGTGTCTGTCCTCTGTGACTTGCAGGAATGAAAGTCCAATTAAGATCATGTTTATAGGGGTTCCTGGGTGGCTCAGTGGGTTAAAGCCTCTGCCTTCAGCTCAGGTCATGACCTCAGGGTCCTGGGATAGAGCCCCGCTTTGGGCTCTCTGCTCAGCGGGGAGGCTGCTTCCCCCCTCTCTCTCTGCCTGCCTCTTTGCCTACTTGTCATCTCTCTCTCTGTCAAATAAATAAATAAAATCTTTAAAAAAAAGATCATATTTATATTAGAATCAGACTGTGATGACTTTGAGCCCCAACTATCTGCATAAGAACTTGGCCATGCTTCTGAGAGTCTCTAGAACACTCTCTCATATTTGTTCAGGAAAAATTTACTCCAGTTCTTTCACCTTGGTTTGTTAGCCAAGTCATCCCAGGATGGCCTCTGCTGCTACTATTTTCAGTGATAAGACTGAAGTGCTCTATTATTTAAGATACATTTGGCTGCAAGTAATAGAATACTCTCCTTTATCTACCCACTGTGTCTTCAGTAATACAGACATTTAATTTCCTCACAAAACAGAAAGTCTGGAGGAAAGCAATTCTAGGTTTGAAATCAGCTCAACAGTTATCTGTACCTCAGGCTCTCTGCATCTTTCCCGTGTCATTGTCCACATGTTGGCTTCTTGTCCTTGGATAAGTCACTTAGTGGCTCCGGGGGGGGGGGGGGGGGGCTTCACAATTCTAGACATCGTGGTCCAAAGCTGGAGCTTTCTTTTCTTTTATTCAAACAAGAAAACCCTTTCTAGCAGCAGCAGATGTCATCCCCCCACCTCTAACCACACACCCCAAGAAGATTCCCTGTTACATCTCATTGGCTAGAATGAGGTCTCAGGAATTGCCCTGCCTTTGAAGGAGTCTGAGAAAGTGATCGCCTGGGAAAGGGGAATGGAAGAAATATAACTGGCTTAGTCAATTAGGATTCATCTCCTTGGGCTGCACTCATTGATACCCAAAATTAGTTCAAGGTTCTGTTGGCAGTGAAGAAGGAGGGTGCTTCTGTTGTACAGTTATCTAGCAGTATTTTCCAGGGATACTGTCTCCCCAAAGCCATCTTTCCTGATGGGCCGGAGCAATGCTAATGGCAGTAAAGAGACCTAGGTTTCAAATTGACTCAATCCAGATCCAGGGTCTCAGCACTTCTCTAATGCAAAGAGCTGCTTTAGCTTCTAACAGTTTCTGAGCTCTTGATGGCATCTTCCTAACGCACACACACACATCCTCTCAACACGGTGAGCCACAGTTTTCCAGCAATGGATTCATGTTAAATGAACACTTGGGAAGAAAATATTGTCAATGGAACATCGTTCTACTGAGCTGTAACAGCTGACCACAGAGATACTAGCACCCCCTGTAGCTTGAGCCCCTAACATTTGGAGCCAGTGTCAAACATCTTTTTTTTTTTCCCCCAGACTATGGTCTTTACATTTGTAAATATACTGTCTAGACCATTTTTTCCAGAACAAAGAAAAGTGTGTGCAACTCCTTACTTCTTGTATAAAACCAAACTGCGAGATGCTTTGACATGGCAGTTTTCCAGCTCCCATACTTTCTGTCAAGGTTTGAATAGACTGAAGTTTCAGCCAGGGAGCGTGCACTTTCTCTATACATCCCCTCCTCCTTTCTGGAGACAGAAACTGCTCTCAGGCAACTGGCCTAGGAATGAGATCTCAACCCTGAGATGGTGGCAAGAAGTTACTTCCTTCTCTTCATCACCAATTTAGTGATCCTTGTAATTAAATAATGCAGAGGAGTGTATGATACATATAAAAACAATTGATAGATTTCTATCAGGTATAATGTGTGTGTGTGTGTGTGCGTGTGTGTGTGTGTTTGCATGTGTGTGTGTGTGTATTAATCAAAATAAGCTAGATGATTTAGGAAGCTTTTAAACAAGAAGTAGAGTTAGAACTATGGGTAGGTTTTAGCTAATGGAGACAAAAAAAGGAGTGGGCTTTCCTGGGTGAAGGGTCTTTAATATTAATGTGTCTCAAGGTAGGGAGGTTAGGGCTGTCAGAGGAGGGAGTATAGTTATATTCCCAAGTGTATAAATAGTTTAGATAAATCCATGATTAATCTATCTATATTATTTGAAGCTTCCTGTTTTCTGTTTATATTGACTATTAGGGTTATTGTGGTGGGTTTCCTAGGAATACCTTGGAATTTGAATTTCCTAGGAATACCCATATTCAACTGTTTCTTTTCTTCCACTCAGTTTCTTCATGCAATCCTGACCTTGATCTAGCTACTTCCAAAACAACAAATTCTGAATTTAAATGAATACAAGTCAGAAGTTTTGCAAAATTTGCAGTCTTTCACATTATTGTTCACTGACAGAAAACGGGGATACAACCTGTAGTCTCTTGAACTATCTCCAACTGTTAGACCTGCCTTGTATGAATAGGGAGATGTTAGCACCTCCTGATCTTTTCCATGTATAAATTCTGGATATAATTCTCTAAGTGTACTATTATTATTTTATTTATTTAGCACTTTTTAAACATCTGTTCCTTTTAAACGAGAGAGGAATAAAACAAATGGGTTATTATGTGCATGAGAATCAGTTTACCACCTTTCCATTTTCTTTTTAAAAAAAAATTTGACAATACGCCTGAAGACATGCAATCCTTGTCTTCTGATGAAAGGCAGTTTCTGGCTTCTACTGGCTAGATTTAATCTCATTAGAGAATTTAGAAAATTGGATTTCACGTGTCAGCAAAACTTATCATTCCTTAAAGCATTTGAAAAACCAGCAAGGGTAGGGAGAGGGTGGTAGAATCAGAAAATGCGAGAGGATATATGGATCTTGAAACAGGGCTTGAGAAATCTTCTTTATTCACACAAGACCAAATGTGTATTTACTGAAAACAACACATGGAGAGGATGGGGAGCTAGAACTTGCTTTGTTAAGCTAAAGCTTGGGAAATATTGTAATTGAAGATCCACCTGGTGTATTCAAAGCAGATTATAAAGCTTGTCGAGCAGCAACCAATTTCTCTGGAGATCAGTTTGTACCTATGAACATGGCTGGGTTGGCCCTGTGGTACTCAAATCAAATCAGACCACAGCTTTGGTTTCACCCATGATGTCTCTCCCCACCCCCCTCACATGGGTATTTTGGTAGGTTGAATAATGGTCCCAAGTATGTTCATATTATAATTCCTGAAATCCTTGAGTGCTACTTACATGGCAAAGGAGACTTGCAGATATGATTAACTTAAAGGTCTTGAGATGGGGAGAATATCCTTAATTACCAAAGAGGAGGGCCTAAATGCAACTGCAAGTATTTTTATAAAAGGATTCTTATAAAAGGCAAGGAGAGACCTGGCCACAGAGGCAGAGATTGTACTGATGCCGTTACAAGCCCAGGAATGTGAGCAGCTGCCAGGAACTGGAAGAGGCAAGGACTGGATTCTCCCTTAGATCCGCTGTAGGGAGTGTGGGCCTGCTGAGACCTTAGTTGTGGCCCAGGGAAGCTGATTTTGGACTTCTGGCTTCCAGAACTATGAGAGGATATATTCCTGTTGTTTAAAGCCACCAAGTTTGTGGCAATTTGTTCCAGCAGCAAAAGGACATAAATACAGATATATAGTGGAGGGACATCTTAACTATCTGAATTTAAGGCAAAAATCACATACAGATAAATCGTTGACCCCTGATAATCACTTCAGAACATAGCGCACTGGATAACAATATAGCAAGTTTTGTCCCCAGCACGCACTGGAACAGAGGGTTGCCTCTCGACTTGAGGTGCCAGATGAAGTAGTTGGTTTGTGTTTAGAAGCTATGTTCTGGAGAAAATATTTATCTTTAAATATTAGACTCCTCACAAAAGTACCTGGCAACCAAGATGGCAGATGTGTATCTCCCATCTCACTCTCAATCAAGGCTCTTTGCATGGAACAATGGACAACATCACTCATGTGTTTCAAATTGCTCTTTCTTTCTCTACCAAGGTTGAGTTTGTTTAAGATAAATAATAAGAGCTAACCAGTATAAAGACTCCCTACATGCTAGATTCTTTTCTAATTGCTTAAATTAACTCATTTCAAGCCATAAGCTGAGGTGCAGAGAGGCTAATAACTTGATTCAAATGGATTTTTCTTGTTCGTTCATTTAAATAACCTTCCAATACAAAATTAAAGACGTTTGAAAATCTTGACTTTTTGTCCCATAAGGCTTCCTTGGGGAGCTGCCTAATAAAGATGTGGGTCTCAATTTCAGAACCTGTGGACCCTTTAAGAATAGGCTACTCCAGAAGGAAGCTCCCCTCTTGTTTTATGTGGACTACTTGTTTTATCTCTCATCTACTCTCCATTCAGCTTGAAATGCAAAGGTGTTCTTAGAAAACTTTTCCCTTCTTTGCTATTAACTTGAGGACATTCTGCTATTTTCCAAACATTTATTTTCATAATTCAGGCTGCTGCTGCTAAATTAATACACACTTTATGCCCAAATTCTTTTTCTAGCAACCTGTGTGGATATCAAAGCTAGTCCACTCTGTGTTCCCTTTACTTAGTTTTAGTCCATTTAAAAAAAAAATGCCTATTTTAATTTGTCTTTCATATGCATTTGAAATAAGTTCTTTTCCCTTCCTAACCACAGCACATTTTCTGGGGTTCAGTGAAATTGCTGCAATTTTATACAATCTTCAATAACTCTCTTATACTAGAAGAGCCGTATGAAGCTTCTGCTGCAGCTCAAAGCTGCCGTAAAGCTTTGTCTCCCCCAGTTAAATAACCAGACTGGAGCACACTTGATGGGATTCTTCAGGCCTCCCGAGTGACTAAGTGCTGTTGCTGCATAGTTGACGGCCACCCAAGGATTCAGAGATTGAAAAAAGGAGTGAATTGGCAGCAGCCAAGCCAATTCGGTCACAGGGCACGCAGGGGAGATCCAGGAATGATCCTTTAGCATTAAAATCACCTGCATCATTACTGTGCACCCCACATGTATCACTGATTGTCTGAAAAATAGAGACTTCTTTTCCTGGCTTTTTATCCAGACAACTTGGCAGTCTATGGTGTTATTGTCTCTCTTTCTGAGACGTTTCTCCTTTTCTTCGCTATAGCAAAAACCTGGCTCTCTCCTAAGGACGATGATTCTCTACGTCCCTTTTAAGTTTATTTTCCGGCTCTCCACATACCTTAGGCTTGTCAAGAAAGATGGTGCAGTTCTTATACTGTCGCTGCTCTGCCCAGATTCCCCTTCCTCTCAGTGTACTCATCCCATCTGCTGGCTGCTCTAAGTGGGGGCGCTGACTAACCAAAGCTGCTTCCTTCTCATAGCAACAGCTCTCTAGACAGGTCTCCTAAGCCAAGGGGAGCAAAAGCAAAAGATAACCTATGGGGACTACACCAAAACACAAAGCTTCTGCATAGTAAAAGAAGAAAATTAGCAAATCAAAAAGGCAACCTATGGAATGGGAGAAGATACTTGCAAATGATATATCTGATAAGGTTAGTATCTAAAATACATAAAGAACTTATATAAGTCAAAACAAACAAACAAAAAATAAGGGCGCCTGGGTGGTACAGTCAGTTGGGTGTCCAACTCTTGGTTTCAACTCAGGTCATGATTTCAGGGTTGTGAGATGGAGCCCTATGGTGGGCTCCGCACTTAAGAGTCTGCTTGAGACTCTCCCCCTCCCTCTGCTCCCACCCCACTGCACACTCTCTCTCTAGAATAAATAAATAAATAAATCCTTAAACAAAAAACCAAATAACCCAATTAAACAATGGGAGAAGACACAAACACATTTCTCCAAAGAAGACATACAGATGGTCAACAAACACGTGAAATTTGTTCTACATCACTAATCATCAGGGAATTGCAAATCAAACCATAATGAGTTATCACCTCACGCCCAGCAGGAAGACTAAGATTAAAAACATAAGAGGGCACCTGGGTGGCTCAGTTGGTTGAGCAACTGCCTTCGGCTCAGGTCATGATCCCGGAGTCCCGGGATCGAGTCCCATATCGGACTCCCGGCTCTGCGGGAAGTCTGCCTCTCCCTCTGACCTTCTCCCCTCTCATTCTCAGTCTCTCGCTCTCTAATAAATAAATAAAAATCTTAAAAAAAAAAAAAAAAACATAAGAAACTGGGGCGTCTTTAGTGTCTACCTTCGGCTCAGGTCATGATCCCAGGGTCCTGGGATTGAGTCCCACTGGGCTTCCTGCTCAGCAGGGAGCCTGCTTCTCCCCCTCTCTCTCTCTGCCAACCCTTGTGCCCTCTCTCTCTGTGCCAAATAAAAAACCCATAAGAAACAACAAGTATTGGTGAGGATGTGGAGAAAAAGAACCCTCTTGAATGTTGAAAAAGAAAACCAAAGTTGGCGGCATCACAATTCCAGACTTCAAGCTCTATTACAAATCTGTAATCATCAAGACAGTGTGGTACTGGCACAAAAACAGACACACAGATTAATGGAACAGAATAGAGAGCCCAGAAATGGATCCCCAAACTCTATGGTCAACTAATCTTCAACAAGGCAGGAAAGAATATCCAGTGGAAAAAAGATAGTCTCTTCAACAAATGGTGTTGGGAAAACTGGACAGCCACATGCAGAAGAATGAAACTGGACCATTTCCTTACACCA
>CM052809.1:113258749-113313471 GCA_028533885.1 Nasua narica
GAGGACAGAGGGGCGTTGCTCTCAGAACTCCCTCGAAGGGAGACATTTCCAGTTATACCTCCGCTCACATTTGGAGTACTTGAATCAGGAAAAGAAATCATTAAACAAGGGATCATGGAAGGCCTTTGGCTTCAATTTCTAAGTGAAGCTAAATAACAAGAATTCATGGAAGGTAGTAAAGGGAAATTCCTTGTGTTGATTTGTTGGATTTTGGCCTGTCCTTTCTTTTGGAATTTCTCCAGTGTAAACTTTTAAGTCATTTTCTATTTGTAGAATTCTGTCACAGCTCAGGTTTGGCTTCTCCAACTGGTGCTTTCCTTAGATGAAGCATTCAGTAAGATATAACTAAAGAAAATAAACATTCAACTAGAATTACTATAATGTGCTGATAATGAAAGGATAGTTTTAAAAAAATGGAGTATATTAAAACTTAAGTTTCCTAAAGTAGCTTTTCCAAAATAACAACATCATTTGCTGAGTAGTAACTGTAGATACACTGACTGGCTCTAGCTCTTTTCTGTTTAATGTAGAATAATTCTATATACTTCAAGGCTAAATTTGCTTCACTTAGCTTAATTGTCAGTTAGATGAATGGAAAATAGCATGTTACTAATTCCAATTTATTTTGCTTTGATATAGTCAAGATTCATGCAGTGGGGAAAAAAAGGGAGGTCAGATTCTGATCTGACAACTTTTTCTTTTTTATTATTCATATTTTGCTATAATTGCTAGCATTTAGCAAATAGTCCAACTAAATTACAATCCATTCATATTATCTTCAACAAGACTGCTTTTCCAAAAGCCAGGAATCTAGAAGTTTCGTTTTGTTTTTCATATATAACAAGTGCCATTTTTCTGTTCAATATGGTCTGTGTAGTTGCCTGAGTGGTCTAATAAAATAAGCTCAGAATTGTTCATGGTCAGAAGAGCTCTTGCAAAATCCATTATCTCATGTGACACTGATGCTTGGGAACTTCTTTCCCTTTGAAAGGAAATTGTCTTAGAAGCTGGAGGTTGTCTGTCCGGGCCAGTTCAGTCCTCCTGGACTCTGGGACCACGGTTGAGTTAGGACTTACATGCAGACATAAATAGGCAGCCACCTCTCTGATGTGAGGAGTGTGTATATGTGTGTGTGAACCTCAGTTTTTCCATCCACAGAATGGAGGCAATGCCACCCACTTCACTGGGTTTTTGATGGGAGTCAAAATAAGGCAAATTTTTAGAAGGTGCTTTTACCTATGTTAAAGGTAGAAGTGATAGAAAAATGGGAATTAATCAATGAGAATTATGTTAGTGGTCTCCATACATATTTATTCAGTGCCTTGCTTTTCTTTAAAATGGAGATAATGATATTGACCTACTTCAAAAGGTTGATGAGAACAACTAATTACTGTTGGTAAAATACTTTGAAAACGTGGAATGCTATCTATGAAAATGCTAAATATCGACTTCCTGATGCAGTTGAAAGGATTAATTAGGGAATGTTTGCTTGAACCGCTATCCTCTAATGAAAGGTGTTTCTCCTGTTGCTATTTTTGTGTTAACTATTATTTTGTGCCATAATTTGCTGGATATTAAGTGTTATGTTTGGCTGGTTTTTAACTGTTTCCAGACAGAATTTTGATAATTTTTCTTGGAGAGATGAAATGGATCTCACTTTGTCAAATGTCCAAGGTCATTCAACTAAATTGACCTTTGCTTATTTCGTGATGTCACTCTCATTCATGCCTCTCTTTCACGGTCTCCTTTAAATATTGTGCTTAGTGATGGATTTACAATCCTCTAATTCCTCTAATTCTCTGACCATTTTTTTTTCAGCAATTCCAAAAGAATTAAGAAGATTTTGGAAAAAAAAAATAAGTATTTAAAAAACTTATTGAGAATTAGGATTTGCTTAAAAATAAAAGTTGTCACTTCTATTTTCCATACTTCAATTTGTAGATATACAGGCTTCGTCTCTTGTTTTATTCTCTTAATTTTCTTGATGGCAAAAGGAACTGCCTTTAGAATATCCTCATCTTAAAGGGAATTTGATGAAATTTCATTTTCACTTCTTTCCAGTGGATACAATTGCTCCAAATTGTTTTTGCTGTTTTCCAATATATTGGGAATGACAATTTTGTCAGTCAAAGAACCCAGATGATTTCAGAAGCTGAAGAATTCATGTGAAGGCTACCAGGCGGCTCACAGAATCTGTGGGGAAGCCACAGGCCCCAAAAGGTGCCCCAAATCACGTTGCAGAGGTGCCTTCTCTGGACCAAATCTTACTGCTTGTACTGTTTATATCCCCGACACGGGTGCCCCCAGCTGCTACCACCGTAATGGTCATTGCCACCTCTGAAAATCAAATGTTACTGCTGCCACCATCAACACCCATCTCCACAATAAATTTGGGCAGCCCTTTCTCTCTCTTTTTTTTAAAGACTTTATTCATTTATCTGACAGAGAGAGCACAAGCAGGAGGAGCAGCAAACAGAGGGAGAGGGAGAAGCAGACTTCCTGCACAGAAGGGAGCTGGACACAGAGCTAGATCCCAGGACCCCCAGGATCATGGCCTGAGCTGAAGGCCAGGCACCCCAGCCCTTCCTCTTTTAATTAAACTCTGAGAGGGATGAGTCTAATGAGTGGAGCCACAGGAAGGCTCAGAAATCCTGGGCCTGGCATTTCCAACTTCTATAGTGGGAAAGGGGCTCCGCCTCAGGAGTGCAGATGGGGCTCAGGAGGGGTGTTCTGCAAACACTGGGAAGAGGTTCAGATCCTGGGTGGCCAAGAGGAATCATAAACATCCACCTATAACATAACAGGCCTGTAGTCTCTAAATATGTGCGTTGGATTCCTTATACTTTCCCTGGAATAAATATTTAAACGTTTTTAATTTTAAAGATGTATTTTTACTTTGCCTGCTTACAAAAATTAAATTCTGCTTGGGATAAGAAAATTCCATTATTAATCTCTGTGCTCTTTAGTGACTGTCTCACAGATATTTTTCATACACGTTTCCTACAGAATATTTCCTGTTAATATGGCATTAAAAATCCCCTTCCTGGCATGTTTGGAAAATGATAATCATAAAAGCCAGTAGGGAGGAACAATGGACTTCTTTATTATTATCAATAGGCATTTGTTTTTGTTTTTTATTCCTTCAGTTTGTGTCAGCAGAAGATAGCAACTGGTGCCTTTACCAAGACAGAACTTCAACCAGCTCTGGATTCGTTGACTACATCACTATGGTTTTAACTCCCACTGGCTTTTCTCTAAATCTAATTACTGATTTTATGGTTCTCAACATCACTGCTGATGAAAGTTTTTTTTTCCCCCCTTCTTTTCTTTTTTTCTGCCTACAGTGCCTAGCTCTACCAAAACTGTGACAATATGTTTGTGACTTTGGCAAACCAATAATGTGATTGCAAAATTTACAGACAATATTCCCTGAGGCACTCCCTTCAAATTTCACTTTTCAGAGTTCCCATCTGAAGCACACTTTGCATTCTTTCCCTATCAAGATTCCCAGTATTTTAAAATAAATGGTATTGGTACCGGACCAGGAGCCATGTGGCTTGTCATCAAAGACGGATTACTCTCCCTCGGTTCAGACATTTGCTTCTCAGTTATCCTGGAAGTTTGGCCAAGAATTTTTGGTTTTGTTTTAATGTAATGGTGGAGACAAAGAAAACTTGCAGAACATATACACTGTAGATATCAACTGCTTCGTAATCCATGTTCATGCATTAACATTTCACAATTCACCTTTACCCAACAGTATTTGTTAGGGAGTATACCCAGATAGGCTCTGCTAAACTTTCCTCATGAATCAAGTGTAACTTGTAAAACTGAAAGCCTTAATTTGGTTGAGGTGCAAATATTAAAGATGGTTTTGTTTTCCAATTGCTGTCCTAACTGTGCTAGACAGAAGCATTCTTTCCCTTCTTTTCCCTCATGTCTTGGTGAGCTAATACCAACAAAACATTGCAGGAAAAAAGAATCAACGAATTTTTAAAATTGCAAAGGTCCTTCTAATCACCAAGACGTAAGGGATGTTCTACCCCTGTTTCTCACTGATATTCACTAGGCACAACTCACATGATTAAGTGCCTAGTCAGGAAACTTTGAGTACTTGACAGAATAAATTGGAGCTATTACAGGCCATTCAGTGAAGCCTCACGTTGAAAATGTTTGGCTTGTAGATCAATAACTCATAAGACTGAAACAGCTCTGAAAAAAGTTAGTCTATGATCTACAAGGGTACTGTGGTCTGGGAGGCCTGACTGGACATGTAAAGGTATATTGGGTTATTCTGACATAAAATACTTACCAGGATTCTTGAAGAAGCCATCTTGGGCCCTTCTAGGCTACTACCAAATCGGGGCCATGTATCTCTGGCGGATATGTGTATAGTTAAAGTTTTAAAAGATAGATTAAATGGACTGTTGGTTATTGGTAGTACATTTGATTTTGGAAAAGATCCACTTCGGTTTGGTTTAAAACACAAAATTCTTCTTTTTCCATAATATGTTGGAACAGGGTCCAGCTATTGATGCAATCAATACTGATCACCTGCTCTGCGTGAGGCAGCATGTTAGAATCATACTCTCTCTATATAATACACACATACTTGTTTACATATGAGTCTATATAGAGAGAACACACTCATACAAAATGGGTGGTAGCTACCTAGCACGGTGAATTTACTAAATATGGAGTGCGTACTGTTTAAGTTGCTCATATGAGTTACTCTGCCTTGTGTAACCGCTTGAATTATTATCTCGTATAATTACTTAGTTCTTATTTGGGTTTGGGTTCTCCACCTAATCTCTGAGCTCTTCTACTGTAGAGCGGGCTCTGCCTTCCCTCTACTCATTAGCATCAAATGGGGCGCAGGCGTTTAGCTGAGAGAAGGGTTGCATTTCTCCAAAAGCCACACCTTTCCCGCACATTTTGAAGGAGTTGTGTTGACACTACAAGATGCAGACGAAAAGACCTTAGAGAAAAGTATATACATAACACAAACTTTCCGTGTGCCTGGAAATCACCTAGGGATCTCGTTAAAGAGTAGACTGTGAATCAATAGTTCTGGGGCAGGGCCTGACATTGTGCTTGTAACAAGCTCCCACGTGATGCCAGGGCTTCTGGTCCGTGGATCGTCACTCTTGGCTGATGCAAGGTTATAGGTAATGGCCGCATCAGGGACCAGACGCTGATAACCTTAGATAAAGAAGCCAGAGAGAGCGCTTCCGCCAGCTGCGCCCCCAGCCCGGTCAGCACCCCGAGTTAGCCCGCCAGTAGTCGCACCCTACTCTCCCGGCCGCAGCCGAAGCGCAGCCGCCAGGTGAGCGCCGCCTCGGCCCGCTGACGACGCGACTCACGTGGGATGTCTCCAGCCGCCCCTCCCGGAAACCCGGCAGACCGGTCTTACCTGTCCGCGTCCGGAGGAGGCTTCCGACCCCACTGCAGGCAGTCCGAGGAGGCGGGCGTCTTTCTTCGTCTCCACCCCCTTCTTCGAGTCACTTCATTTTTCCACCTGACAGTCCCGACGCCGCAGAAAGCCGGGACCTGGCACAGCAGCGGCTTGAGCACCGTCTCCAGCGACGTGTGTGAAACTGTTCAACCCCAAACACAAACACCAGCCACTGACATGTTTTAAGAAACGCCACAGTTGGGTGGCTGCGGAACCAAAACAGACCGAATGGGGAGGCAAGAAGGGAAAGCAATTGGCCCAGTTCGGTTGGAGAAGCGGCTCGTGTTACACTCGCTTTGCCAGTTAGCGTCGTGGGCGTTTGTTGCTGTGTTAATTACAGCTCTTCCCCGAGTCGGAGGCGAGAACAGCCCTCGTGGAACGGTTTCAAGCGGAACGTTCCACCAGGAGGAAAACAACTGCCTTTCTCCCCAGCTGGGGAGGGATTCCCACCAGGCAGCCCCCGGTGCGCGCCGTGCGCCCGCCGCGCCGGCGCGGCTCCCACAAGCGGGCTTCCGGGTGCGCTCGAGGAGGGGGACTCGCGCGCTTCGGCCGCGCGCCGCCGCCAGGCCAGGGAGGCGGGCGGGGAGCAGAGCGGAGGGCTTCTCCTCCCCGCTCGCCTGCGGCGGGCGGGAGGGCGCACTTCTCGACTGCGGCTTTACTCTGAGCGTCCCGGAGAGCTCCCGAAGTGGCGGTCGGGCGCCGGAGACCACCTGGTTCATGTGTAGGTGGGCGGCGTGGGGGTGCGCGCTGCTGGTTCAGCAGGAATCAGAGACAAAAGTCGGAGAGTGCAGCAGGGTGGGAAGTACAGGGCTTTGCAGGCAGAATGACCTGGCTCCCGAATCCTGTCTCTGCCCATTAAATTTACGTATCCTTGGGCAACTTGATACTTCTCTGAATTGCGCTCGTTTCTCCTGTGATATCGGGTACGTGACAGCACTCCTCTAAACATTCCGTCCTCACGACCTCCTGAAGAAGTACTTTTTAAATTGCCATTCCCCCGGATGAGAAAAGTGAGTCCTAGACACGTTAACCAATGCGCCCAAGGCCACAGAGCTGAGGAGTGGTAGGGCTGGGATTGGAAATGAGGCGGTCTAGCTCCAAAGTCTATGCTCTCGCCACGGTGCTAAACTGCATGTTAAATCATAATGTGTATGCGAAGTCCCTGGAAAAGAGCAGGGGAGTAGCTATAGGCACATAATCATGAAACTGATCCTTGCTAAGATGTAGTGGATCCATTACTGATTTACAAGGGAAGTAACGCCGGGGGAGCGTCGGCGTGTTTATGGGAAATACATCAGAGGCAGCTGAACAGGGGTTGGGAAATAGGAACACGGATCCAGGCTTCCAGCTCATCAATGTGTCTGTCATAGGCCCTCCATCCCCACCATCTTGCCCACAGCCCAGACATGATTAAAGGCCCTAGAAAAACAAGCCACAGTGTCAGGGCAGCCCCGTGAAAAGGGGCCTGAGTCCATGAGTCTGTACTAAAAGTCACCTACCAGCTGCGTGTCATTTACTTAGAACAGTACCAAAAAAATCCTAAACTGTTGGTGGTCCTGCTATTTTGAAAAATACATTTTTTTCTATAGTGCTATTTGGGCCTCTTAAGAATAAAATTCTTGGAAATGACAAAAAAGATGCAATCCAAAAACCATGGTGTGCCCTTGAAACTGTCATCTATGCACACTTAAGGGCTGGCACAGATGTCTGAGATGATATATGGGAAGCGCTTTGGAGTAAAAGCGCTAGGTAATGATATTTTAAAAGGATACTATATATGTTTTGATTGTAATAATAACCTTCCTGGGAGAATTCTGTCGCTATCGTGTGGCTTTCACTCAGAGTTTCATGTCCTTCCTTCTCGGCAAGGCTTTTTGGAATAGTGCACAGAAAAGGTGGGAAAGGCAGGAAACAGGTGATTTTGGAAGTGGTACAATTTCTGCCTGTGAAGAAATGCCATGAAGGAGGAAGGCAGATATTTGGGTTCTATAGAGAGCAGACTGTTTACCTTTCACCAGACTCTTGCCCATTCATCAGGACAATTTGGGGTTAGCTGGGACTCTAGACACCAGGAATGAGTTAAATATTGCATCTGTAACACATTGCCACAAATCTGGTGGCTTAAAACAACCAAATTCATCATCTAATAGTTTGGTAGGTTAGAAAGTGGACACAAGTCTCCCTGGGTGAAAGTGTCAATGAGCAAGATTTGCACCCCTTCCTGGAGAGTGTAGGGGAGAATCTATTTCATTGCCTTTTCTAGCTTCTGGAGGCTGCCCATATTCCCTGGTTTATGGCCCCTTCATCCATCTTCAAAGCCAGCAAGGGCAGGTGAAGTTCTTCCTACACTACATCACTTCTGACTCTCTCTTCTGCTTTCCTCTTCCACTTTTAGGGACCCTTGTGGCTACATTGGGCCCACCTAGATCCAGGAAACATCTCTATTTTAAGGTCCCCTAATTAGTGATCTAATTCCATTTGTCTCCTGAATTTCCCTTTGCCATGTAACATAGCATATTCATGGACTCTGAGGTTCAAGACATGGACATCTTTGGGGGCCATTATTCTGCCTGCCACACATCCCAATTGCTCTGGTGGCAGGCATAATCTTAATCAATTCATAAACATGCTCAATACCTACTCCGTGAAAGTTACCATAGTAGGGACTTTGAGTCCCACAGACCTGAGTCCTTGTTCTGCCACTTAATAGTTAAATAACTTTGGGTCAGTTACCCAACCTTTCTGACTCTCAATCTCTTCATCTGTAAATGGAGATAGTAATAGTACCTGCCTGTTGATTTGTTGTTTGAATTAAATGATATAATGCTAGAAAACACTAAGCACAGAGCCTGGCACATGGTAAACACTCAATGAACATTTTATTATCAATCTGTCATAAGATTACAAAGAGGCATAAGGCATGGTACCTGCCCTTGTGGAGTGAGGGGAATAAGGTGTACTCACAAATGCAATTGTGAGGTTAGATAATACATGGGGAATAAATAGTGAAAGATATAGAACAGTATCATACTTATGTGCTAAATGGGGTACTACAGAGAGTAAGCGCTACTGAGTGAAGTAAGATATTTTCAGTAAGCGGGAAAGGTAGGAATGAAGGAAGCAGGATTGATGTTGAGACTAAAAGAAAGGTTGAATATAGATCAGGTAAAGGGCAAAATGTTGGGCACATAAGCCTATACATGACAGATTGCAAGGTAACCGTAAATAAGGTGGTTTACTTGTCATCTTATGGAATGGAAGGTTTGTGTCAGGGTGTTCATTCATTTCTATTTTTTTTCTAGAATGTTCAGGGAAGGAGTGGACTATCAGACTTGAAGGGGCCAGACTGGAAAGGCTTGAATACTAGGTTATCTAGTTAAGATTTTTTTCCCCTATGATAGCAGGGAGCCATGGAAAGTGTTAGAGCAGAGGTAGATTCCTGGTGAAAGCATCTGTTTAGAAAGTTTGATTCAAGAGTAGTATGTGTGGGTAGGTTGGTGGGAGGAGAGCCTGCAGGTAGGGAGAGCTGTTGGGAGATGTTTTCAGTGGTCCAGATAATAATGGCTGGAGGAGTTGTGATAGCCATCAGCCCCAGGAAAGGGAATGGATGCAAGAGACGTGACAAAGCAAGAACAAAGAGAGGCCTTAGTGAGATAGAGGGAAAGGATAAAAAATTCCTGGAAGTTTGGTAGTAGAAATAATAGAAATCAGAAACGAGCTCACATTGAGTGTTCCTGTGTGGAAGATGCTGGCAGATCATCAGGTGGCACATGTCCAGTAGGCTATTGGAAATGTGGAGCTGGAAGAGAGAGAGAGGGAGGTCATAGCCAGATGATGAGGTTTGGAAATTATTAGTGGAGCAGTGGTGGCTGAAATCCTTCACTCCTGCCCCCAGGCTTTCATGATCAAATCTGTTTTAGCGTCCGCACTGGTGGATTCCTAGTCCCATCCCTCTCTTCCTCCTTGTTATGGGCTGAATTGTGTCTCCCCAAAATTCATGTTGTATACTATCCCCCAGTAGCTCAGCCTGTGACTATATTTGGAGCTAGTGTCTTTAAAAAGGAGATTAAGATCAAATGAGGCCATTGACTGGTATCTTTACAGGAAAGGGAGTTTCAGACAAAGACACATACAGAGGAAAGGACCATGTGAAGACACAGGGAGAACATGGCCATCTACAAGCCAAGCAGAAAGGCCTCAGAAGAAACCAACCCTACATACACCTTGATCTCCAACTTCTAGCCTCTAGAATTGTGGGGGAAAAAAAAAATCTCTGTTGATTAAACCAACCAGTCTGTGGAATCTTCTGATGGCCACCCTAGGGAATGATTCCACTCCTCCAGGGACCACCTCCTAGGGAATGATTCCGCTCCTCCAGGGACCAGCGTCCTTGTACCACCAGCCCGTTGGAGCTGAGGGAGCCCTGTGCCGCCAACATATCCCTCTGCTTACATTTTAACAGGCTGTGTCCCAGCTCCTTCTCATCTGGATATATTGTGGTGGCATTTAGTGGTTATCAGAAATGTGTTCTCTGTGAACTGAAAACAAGGTTATCCTTCCTTGATAACAGTGCTCTGTGTCTTGGGAGGCCCCCCATGTGGGGAATCCGGTGTTCCAAGCAGAGCTGGTGGAAGAGGGAGTTGGTCAAAGAAGCCTTTCTGAGCACCCAGCTCCCAGCTGTTCGAGAACTGTTCTGCCACCTGTCCCCAAGGCTGTCTCTGGCAGTGGATTCCTCCATGTGCCTTCCTGTGAAAGCATGCTTGGAACAGAAAGAAATGTGTCCTTCCCCATTAGTAAAACAGAAAAATGAGTTTTTGTGCACTTCAAATTCATACTTTTTTCCTTTTCATTTAATAATGATTCTGCATCTCGGTTAGGCCCTGTTTTTCAAAACACAAAATAATGTACTTGGGTGCTGAAGCCCAAGTTAGCGCTCGTAGTAGCCCTCAGGGGAAACGAACGGAGTGATATATTCGCACAACCACCTACAAAGAGCTTATCTGTTGACAGGCTAGAATAGCAAGTGTCCAGAAAGCTCCTGTTAATTCAACTGGACAGATTCCAAGTCTCGTCTTGTAGGCTTGTGACAGTGAAATATTCAGACTGGGACCATGTCCTTGGTGACTTCTGTGTTCATTAGAGCTGGCCTTTATGATGGATGAAGGCCGTTATTATGAGGAAGATGCTGATGAAATGTTCTCCATCTTCACAGAGGACAGAATGAGAGCAAGTGGGCTGAAGGTGTAGCCAACAGAGTCATCTGGTCAGAAATAGAAAGCCTGCTTCTAAGGCCATTTTAAGGTCTGACTAGGTTGTGCTCTAGCTCCCTCCTCTGGGCTCCCTCAGTAATAATACCTTGCATTTTCCCCAGTCTGTTTACTAGGTTGCAGAGTTAACTTGTTTAGGTGTGGGTTGCTATCAGAAGACCAGGAACTCCCAGGGAGCGTGGCTCCTGTTTCTTCTATCTTTGTCTCTCTGCTTCAGCCCCTAGTGGGCCCTGGGTGATGCATCAGTGGATGTGACTAACTCTGTCCTTCGAAAACTTTATAGTGTCCTAGAGACTGTGTGTGTGTGTGTGCGTGAGAGAGAGAGAGAGAGAGCACATGAGAGAGGCAGAGAGGGAGAGACAAAGAGACAGAAACAGAGAGAGACAGAGACAGAGAGCAAGAAAGCTCAAGAGGGAACGGTTGAAAAAGACCACAAACGGCCTTGGAAATGGTTTGTTACCCTGGATAGCAAATAAGTGTGTGATAGCGTAGCTGGGTATCTAGCCTATACTGATCATGAAGACATCCTTATTGGCTGATGGACTAACAGGAGGCTGAGAAAACAGGTATTTGCTAAAGAGAGAGAGGGATGGCTTCCTCTCTAGAGTTTTTTAAGGAAAACAATAGTGATATTTCTGAGATGGGGTGTGAGCAACCTGCCGGATGCACATTGCTTTTCCCCCAGACCTACATGGTGAGTGGAACTGTGAGGCTGTCTACTGGGTGGTCCATATTTAGCTCCCATTTACCGACTCCTGCCATGTGTCAAGTGCTTTGTACGTGCTATTTCACTGAATTTTCGCACACTTCTTGAGATGAATATTGTCCCCCCCCCCCATTTTACAGATGGGGAAATGGAGCTTCAGAGAGGTTTGTTTATTCACGTAGTCAACCACATTTATTGCTTTCGTGGTATGTGCTGAGCACTGTGCTGGGCTCTAGGGATACAACATTGACAAGACACAGAGTCCTTCTTCTATGGAGTTCACAGTCTAATAAGAAAGAAACGTAAAAGAGGGAAGAGAGATTGTTCAAAGGGTGCTGTTGAAGTTTATAGCAGGAGAGCACATTAGGAGCTCATTGCGGAGGGAGATATGGGGGAGCAAATAACCCATTACAATGGGCTTGGTTACAAGTGCTCCATAGAGTGCTAAGCGTGCACACGGAAGACAGTCTGAGGGGCATCTTAGAGGAAGCGACATCCTGAAAGTGAGCTGGAGTTGGCTAGGTTGAAATAAAGCAGGAGCGGGGGAAGGGGAAGGAAAATGTTTCCAGGGAATAGGACAAGCAGAGGCCAAAGGTGAGAACTATCATGACCCTTGAAAGTTAATTCTGGTTGGAATATGGATTGGGAGTTAGAAATAAGGCTGGAGAGGTCAGCAGTGGCCAGATATTAAGCATTATCATAAAAAGCCTGGACTTGATTTTAAGGCAACCAGACAGCGGGGGAAGGTCCTGAGGGCCTGAACAAAGCACGAGCAGGCTAAGCGACTTGTCTGATGTCTCATGACCAGAGAGTGGGAACTTGGGATTGGAAATGAGGTTCTATCTAATTTGGAAGCTCATCCCATGACTGCTGGCCCACATCACCGGAAAACAGTCTACACACTGGAAAAGAAGAGGTGGAGACTCACTTGTGGTTTTCTACCAATCTCTTCTCCCTATCCCCATCCCCACAGGGGGGCTGCCATAGCCTGCAATAGCCCAGAAGAGGGTGTGTCCCAGCCTGGGGACAGGTGGGAAATGCTGGCACCCGGGAATAGTTCTATGACAGCCTTCCGATCTCTTGACTGCCTTCCACCCCTTTTCCAGAGGGTGACATTTCTGACCACTGCACATCAATGCAAGAAACCAGCGGGGTGCCTCCAGGGGGTGGGGAAGCTGCATCTGGGAGGCTTTTGCTGCCTTCCTAAAACATAAGAAGAAAAAGAACCAGGCTCTCAGCTTGTAAGAGGAGTTTTTGGGTGGGATGAAGAGGATAAGAGGCTCACGTGCTTTCCACCGCCATTTGTGTTCTTGTTAGGTGGATTAGAGGTGCTTATGCTTGTGCATTGTTTTGTATTGTTTTTCTGCGTATCTCTTCAGGGGAGGGCTGCCATATTGCCAATGTTTAACTAAATCTGCATGCCATTATTTCATATTTTGGAACCCCAAAATGTTAAAATGCTTTCATGGTAAACAAAAATGTTTTCAACAACTGCTCAAGAGAATTTGGAAAAGTAAGCTTGTTCTCTCCATCTTTATCTTTTCAGCAGGATGCTTATACCTTTGTTCATTTTTTTTTCTTTTAATGTAGTGTAGTGGGTAAAGATGCAGTCTCTTCCTAGAGTCTGAATCCTGAATCTAACACTTTCTGGCTAGGCAAATTACTTAACATTTCTGTGCCTCCCATTCCGTATCTGTAAGAAAGAAATAATAATGGGATCTGTGTCACAGTATGACTATGAGGATTAAATGAGTTAATTAGAATATTTGGTACATAGTAGGTACCTCATAGTGTCAGGCTACCATTATTATTCATTAATTAGCTTGCATAATTTTTTTATTCCAATCCTCAGATCCAAATATGCTTAAGCCTTGTAGAGTTAACTATGCCGACCTTCATCTTGAGCTCCGTCAGTATACAAGGAGATGACAAGACACAGAGTCCTTCTTCTATGTGAAGTCCGTCAGTGTACAAGGAGATGATTATGGGATGAGGCTTCCCTGAAGATCGAAAGAGGGAGGGGCAATTCTGCTTTGCTAAAGCTTCTGAGAGTATTCAGAAGCATTTGCAAAGGATGAAATAATATCCTATATGTTAACACATGTCACATCAATCATTCCAGCAAACCTCTGGGGCAGCATATAGTGTATAGCCCAGTAACAAATTGCAGAACCACAAATGATTTTTTTAAAAAATGCAGATAATGTTCATTGTATGAGTAAAATTCCAAAGTTTTTCCAAGTCACAGAGGAATGTACCTTGGGAGGGTGCCTCTCTCTCTCTCTCTCTCTATGGCTTGTTCTTTTAAAACCAGGTGAACTCTTATTGTTTTGAACAAAGTTTTTGTTGCAGGTCAGTTAATTCTTTAGCTGGGAAAATGAAGTGACTTTTCTTCGGCAACAGCTTTAACTGGAAAGTGCGTGCGTTAGTGGAAGGCGAAGGCTGGCCTTTGATTCTTCTAGATAGAGGCTGTGTTAAACAAGCTCTCGACAGTCCGCACTGCCTGGGAATGTGCAGGTGACTATGGAGACAGTCGTGGAGGCCCAAGAATGGGCATATGGTCCTCACTGGCACGGCATACCAAAGTAATTAAAAATGTCTTAAAATGCAGAAACCCCCTAAACTGTAAAGTATATCATGGTAGATGTCAAATTAGCATTTTCTGCCTCTTTTAAACAATGCCATAATCTCATTAATCTGCAGAAGGAACCAAATGCATGGACTCCAACCAGTTGGCTGGACATATGTTGCATATTGGACTGGCCATTTGGTTGGATCTGATTAAAGTGGAGAAATTGCATTTTATTTTGGGCACTGAACCCAAAGCTGGGCCTGCTTATTACTTTTTGAGCTCCCTTTTTAAAGTGATAGGTTTGTAAGTGCCAAAAATTCAGTACCAACTTGTGTTAAAAAAAAAAAAAAAAAAGCCTATAAAGAAACTACACAGGGGAAAAGGACAAGGATTAGAAACGGAGACATAACGCTGACTTCGGATCATTGGGATATATTAAATACCAGTATTCACAATATTATACATTAGAACTGTCAAATCCACAGGATCGCACTCACTTTTGGGCAAGGCAGCTCGGTTGATCAAAACACTGTATTTATTTTGCATGGTGTCAGATACTATTAAGTCTTTCAGCACAACACTTTGTTTTTAAATTCTTTATTAATAAGTATGAAAATTTAAAAATCTAAGTATCTTTGAAGGCGAAATGAATGTATATTGTTTGCTTGCATGGATGCACCCACTGTCTTAGTCAGTTTGGGCTGCTATTGCAAAAATGCCATAGGTTTAGTGGCTCAAACAACAGAAATTTATTTCTCACAGTTCTAGAGTCTAAAAGTCCAAGATCAAGACATCGGCTGATCTGGTGTGTGGTAAGAACTCTCTTCCTGGTCTGCCTTCTTGCCGTGTCTTCACATGGTGGGCAGAGAGCGATCATCTCTCTCGATCATCTCTCTCGTGGTATCTCTTCTTATAAGAGCAGTAATCCCATTCGTAAGGGCTCCACCCTCATGACCTAATCACCTCCCAAAGGTCCCACCTCCAAGTATCATCACGCTGGTGATTAAGGCTTCAACAAATGGATCTTGGGGGACACATTATCAATCCATAGCGCCCGCTGATATTTCCTGAATAGTTGGTGTGTGCTTAGCACACTGTGCTAAGCGTTGTAAGAGTAGACATTTGCATGAGATGCTTTAGGGTATTTGTGGTTAGGGCAGGTTCACTACCAGCTCCCACAGTGGGCAGGGTGTGTCATCTTAGAAAAGGGCAAAGGGCAATGCAGATTCAGAGGAGGATGAGATCATTTCCGGTGTGTATTTGGTGGGAAGGGTAGGACTCAGACAGGCAGACACAGGAGCAGGAAAGTGATTTGAAATCTCAGGAGTAGGGGCGCCTGGGTGGCTCAGTGGGTTAAAGCCTCTGCCTTCGGCTCAGGTCACGATCTCAGGGTCCTGGGATCGAGCGCCACATCAGGCTCTCTGCTCAGCAGGGAGCCTGCTTCCCCCTCTCCCTCTGCCTGCCTCTCTGCCTACTTGTGATCTCTCTCTCTGTCAAATAAATAAATAAAATCTTAAAAAAAAACATTCTGAAATCTCAGGAGTAAACAGTGGAAGGTAGGAAATCACAGAAAGCTACATAAAGGGGGGGCACTGGAGGATAAGTTTGGAAAGGCAGATGTTGGGGACCATCTTGTGGAGAGGACTCAATGGCAGATTGCAGAGTGGTGGGCAGCAAGGGGCTACCGGGAATTTTTGAGCAGAGGAATGACAAAAACTGGACCTGTTCTTGAGGATGAATAGATATGGCAGTGTATGATGTGTGGGACAGATGGGTGAGAACCTCAATTAGGAGACGATGACTGACCTGATGAGAGGGGATGAAGTCCTCTGAGGAAGGGCAGTGAGAACAGAGTGAATGAGTAATCAGAATTACTGTGGGAATGAAATCCACGGGATACAGACACTGCATGACTGCTGGCTGATGCAGCAGGATCATAGGACCTCAGAACGGTCATTTTATTGTTTATTTATTATTATTATTATTAAAGATTTTATTTATTTATTTCACAGAGAGGAGAGAGATCACAAGTAGGCAGAGAGGCAGGCAGAGAGAGAGGGGGAAGCAGGCTCCCTGCTGAGCAGAGAGCCTGATGCAGGGCTCAATCCCAGGACTCTGAGATCATGACCTGAGCTGAAGGCAGAGGCTTTAACCCACTGACCCACTCAGGTTCCTCCTGTTTATTTATTATTTTTAAAGATTTTATTTATTTATTTGAGAGAGAGAGAGTGAGGGAGAGCACAATTGGTGGAGAGGAAGAGGCAGACTCCCTGCTGAGCAGAGAGCCTAACATGGGGCTCCATCTCAGGACCCCGGGATCATGACCTGAGCAGAAGGCAGGTCCCAACAGACTGAGCCACTCAGGCTCCCCAGAATTGTCATTTTAAACAGTAATAGTCATTATACGTTTGTAGACGGGCTAGTTGTAACGCTCTCTGGCAATAGAAGGCTCAAGAGACAAACTTTTGTTCTATTAACGATGTCTTTTCAAAAGCTAAATCTTTCATTCCCTCAGACTAAGGTAAGCTGTGTCTGGAGCAGGATGGATGTGGGTGAGAGGGGGAACAGGCTCATGTTCTGTTTTGAGATGCCCAACACCGTACCCCAGAGATCAGAGATTCTTGTTAGCTTGTTCAAAGGAGGAGGAGACCCGACAGGAGGACCAGAGCTAGAAGTGTCCCCATGACTTAACCACGCCACATACATTCTTCCATGACAAGCCTTAATGTTTTCACAAGGTCTCAACACTGACTTTTTTTCATCAGTTTTATGAGAATTTCTGCTAAGATGGTGGCCGAAGGGGAGAAACGTGTTGGTAAGGATTTAAAATCCAGCAGTGCCGATTGTCCTGCAATATCTATAGGGAATTTTCAAATCCAAGAATGCTCATGGGTTGGGCACATGGTGGCACGTGAGAGGTGCTCACATCAATGGAAGAAAGAGGTTTTCCCTTTTGACAGCATATTCTTTTGACCTGTGCCCTAAATCCAGAGTTCAGATACAGGCGGGTCTCGGACTTAAGAGACATAGTAGCCATTTGATTTCATTAATCTCTCTTTTTGTGGCAGTAGAGTTTTCTGAAAGGAAATGAGACCTCTGAGACTTGGCATAGAAACGGTAAATTAGAAATCTATCCATGAAGACTTCTCTGCATTTAATTAAGTGACACTCTCTTGGGATTTAGCAGTATATAGAGTAATAAACCCATCACACGGAACTGCTAAATATGTGGGCTTCAGGGCTGACGGTGACAATCACAATAAGATTCTAGTGGTCTATGGAAACATGCGGAAATGAATCTTTTTGAAGACATACTTGGTAGCGTGTTTTGGTCTTGATATTGTGACTCGGAGCTAACATGAATTAAAATGGGTTGCTCAAGTTCAAGTGAAAGTATCATATCCACATGAACCTTTTGTGGTTTTTCTTACAATGGGGGAGAAGCTACTGGGGAGAAAGAGTCCTTTCTGTCTCACGATGGGGAACTTCTAGGACAACTTCTACATTGGTCTGGATGACTCATGACTAATGACTGTGTTGGAGGTACTCAACAAAGCAGTGAGATCTGTTCCTAGTCCTGCTGAATCCTTTAGGGATTTCTAGAGACTCTCTAACATACTGGGCAGAAACAGCTGAGGGAGACACGGGACTTACAATGCACTAATCACACCTTGGAATTTAACTCCACACTGCTCAGCCCACACAGACATGCCCACTTCCTTGCAGAAGGGAATTGCCATTAACTATAGGCTAGTAAAGGTGTGTGTGTGTGTGTGTGTGTGTAACTAGTATTTTAATGAGATGTGATCCAGTTCCATTTCCAGCTTCGTGGGTGTAACTGATTACAGCAAACACTGGAAATGTATCTTGTTTTGATGTCGTCACTATCTTTTTTAAGGGTCTTGCATCCTTTCTGTGACAGGTATATTTATTTAGTGACAGCTTGGAAAATTTTAAAGCCTTTGGGAGATTTTTTTTTAACTGCCTTAAAACATTCCCTCCCTATTAAGAGAAGAAAGGAACTTATGAGCTCATTCTGTAGATGATGAAACCTAATGAATTGAGGCATTACGTTAGCTCACCCCCTAGTGATGTTAGTGGCAGAAAGAGCTCTGGTTGGGGGTTCTAGGGTGAGATCCCCATCCAAGGGCTGGCTCTGCCCCTTCCTACGTGATTCACTTTGGCCAGGTCTTCTAGGTCTGAGCCTCAGTTACCTTGTATGTAAAATGGGGATATAATAGATGAGAGAATGTGTATAGGGCCTGGAACCATGTCTGGTACCTAGCTGGGGTTCAGTAAACGTCAGTGGTCGTTAGCATCATTACAAGCCAGATTCCCATGCACAGCTGGACTCTCACTGCCCACGTTGACCACACCTACCTCCGGCTACAACCTGGAGGTTCAGCAGCCGATTTGGGCAATGGGCTTTAACCTCCAGCTTCAGTCCTTCCCCTCTGATTCTAGTCTCCTTCTAGATGCCTCCACTTTCAATTCTCGTTGACTGGCCTCGGATAGGAGTAGCCTATGCTGATATGTTTGGATTTAAACAGCCACTGCTGCTTCTTAGACAAGAGCCTCATTTAGAGAATTGTGTAATCATGAGCCGAAGGGCTTTGAAGCCAGATACACTGAGTTTGAATCTTAGGTTCACATCTTATGATCTGAGGAAGTCTAGCCCAAGGAGCCGGCACAGCACAGCGATTTCTGGCTTGAGTCGTATGGTAAGACGGCGTATGTTGAAATCCTTATTCCCTAGATGAGCTACTTAATCTCCCTGAGCCTCAGTTTCCTCATCTGAAAAATGGGGTTAAGATAATCTTTACCTCATAGCATCAGTATGAGGACTAAATGGTACTCCATTAAGTGCTCGGCTCAGAATTATAGTGAGTACCCAGTAAATAATTTGTTGCTGGTGATATTTTCACATATGATCACGGGTAAGCCGTTTAACCTCTCAGAGACTCAATTTTTTCACCTGTAAGATTAGAAAAGTTATATTTGCCTCATAAAGATGAGAGGAATAGATGTGATAATGTACAAAAGGACATGACCCACAGTAGGGTCCTGATAAATGAATTAGCTATTTTATTATTATTATTATTTCATTATTTCCACAAATTACCTTCATGCCAGCGGGCCCTCACTGACCAGTGGCCTTTCCGTCACCAACTTCCTGCCTTTCATTTGCTGCTGAGGTTGAGCGACATTCTCTAAAGAACTGACATCTTCCCAGAGCGGCTTCTGTTCTGGGTGTCCCGGGGCAAGCCAACCCCTGCCCAGGTGGGCCTACGTAATTGCTGTGCCCCCACACACGGCCCCTAGGGCCCCGAGGGTGGCCTGGCGTGAGGCTGCTGTGTTTGATTTCTGTAGGTCAACAAATACACATTTGTAATGAACGAAGCACGTTAGTCACGGCAGGTTCACGTCCCCGTAATTAGCTTCTGTCTGGCTTGCTGTGGCTGCAGCAGGCCCGCGCTTCTCACTGCAGGAAAAGTCGGTCCCAGGGCTCTGAGGGCGCTGTGGCTAAAAGCACTTGACGCTGATGCTTCAGGACGGATGCTGGCAAAAGCCTCTTCCTGTGGTGGTGGTGAGTGTGGGGCCTTTCATTTTTCAGGCCGTAGAGAGTTCCTGAGCAAGCTATTAGGCCTAGCATTGGGAATATAAGATGGGCTAGACACGGTCTTTGATTGCAAGGAACTGTGATGGGGGCAGGGGTGGGGGCAGGGAGGGACACACACAGACCAGGAGCAAAAGATGAAGCCACTCTGGGTTAACCCCGTTCTTTGGGTCTTGCTGGGGAGGTGTGGTTGAACCAGGTGTGGCTACCTGCTGGGCCCCAGACCAGCTCACCTGTGAGTCTCTGAACTACTTGGGCCCAGCCTGGCCTCCCTTTCCTTCTCTTTCCTGGAAATGTAGCCTCTTTTAGACTGAATTACAGTTTCTGTGTATCATTACCCTACAATCTGCCAAACCAGTCATGCATTTCATCATAAGGATAATGATAGTAATAGTGATGGGCACAATACTTTGCTTTGGTAAAGTTCTTTTGATTTTTTCAGAGCAAATCGTATTTTTATCTCATTTTTAAAAGAAGCTGCTACATATGCATATTCATCATCTCCATGAGGCATGTGAGTACCAGCAATGTTTGTCAGCCTTGGAGGTACAAAGAAGCCTAATATGCAATACCCACTCTCCCATCCTCTACCCTGCAAGGGGAAACAGTGTGGAAAGTAAAGATAAGATGAGCTTCGTCCACCTCTTTGCTACTTACAAGCTCTGTGACCTTTGTCATGTCATCCAACCTTAGTTTTCACATTTATAATATAGGAATAATAGTAGTATTTGTGTGTGTGAATCTCATATATAATCCTAGTAAAAGAATGGGGCACCCAGAATGTGCTAGGGACTGGATTATAAGCATAATCTACTACACCTTACCACCGCTCTGCAAGGTAAGTATTACTATTCCTATTTTACAGGGGAAAAAACTGAGGCCTAGAGATATTCTTAAGGTCACAAAATCTATTATGTGGTAAAGCTGGGATTCAAACACAGATCTTGGATAGATACTGGAGCTTATTAGGCACTAAGCCCAGAGGAGTGATATATATACGGTGAGAATTGGAGGAAGGCAGAAATGAGCCCAAGAGATGAGTGCCTGGTTATTCTGAACATGTGCTTGCTTCCACCCTATTTTTTAATGTTAGGCACTTCTACTTTTAATAAGACAGTAACAACACTTAAGAATACTATTCTGGAATAATTTGTGTTTATACCAGTGTCTGAATATTCTTAGATATTCTACTCTCAGTAAATGCTAGCGTGAGAAATTTGTATACAAAGTTTTGCTCAAATAAAAGGGGCATTTTGTTTAAAAGGCAACATTTTGGCGATACAAGACCAAATACACTGTATGGGACTTTGTAACTCACTTTTGCATCAGTGCCCTCTGGTGGTAAATCTTGGAAGTCATTTACTTCTTACAGAAGGTAAGAACTGAAGGGGAAAAAAAATTCCTGGATTTACGCTCAATCTTTCTAACTCTCTGGCTAATATATTAGCCAGGCAGCCCTGGCATCTTTATTTTTGTATAAAATATCTCTATAAAGGTCCAAAACTGTAAGAGAAGAGGTGGCTTTTTACACAAACGTTGGTTGTGTTTGCCTTTAATTATTTTAGGTAAATATTTGGGAAAATATTTTGAAATCAGCTATTTCATGTTAGGTGCATTAATGTCAAGGAAAGTAAATATTGCCTAAAGATTTTTACTTGCTGCCTTTTCCACAGAGTCATTTTAGAGAATGTTGTACTGGCATAAGTGCTTCATTTATTTCTACCTTTTTCTCCATAAAATCCACTGAAACAAAGAAGACATCCGAGTTGGATTTTGCTTGGGTTTGTTTGGAGTTATAATTCCAAAGCCTTTGGTTAGAGGTTGAACATTCTCCTTTTCCTCAGATGGTCAAGATTCTAAGGTTGGAGTTGAAAGTAAATTGTGGAGAGTATCACTGAAATGTCCATATATTCTCTGAGGTTCTCAGATGTGGCATCTAATTCTGTGGTCTAAAGGATATCCTGAGCTGTGTTCCTCCAAAACAGGTGATGTGAGCAGGTGCTTCCCGTCAGCCATGGTGTCAGGTGCTTTACATCCTGTTTAATCTTCACACTCCTTTGAGGTCTGATTATAGCCTTATTTTCTAGAAGAAAGGGACTCAGAGAACTTAGGTAACTTGCTGCCCAGCTGTTACGTGACAGATCTGGGATTCAACCTCAGATCTCTGACCTCTCATTTTATGGTTTTGCCTTCTTCCTGTGGAGGACCCCAGAAGCTGGGCGGTGTTCGTAGGCAGCTCAAACCCCAAACTGAAACTGTGAGCTTGGCTGTGTGCTATGCTCCCTCAGCGGAGAGGAGCAGCGGGCTAAAGTGTTTGTGTAAACAATGTAGGCTGACACCTGGTAATGTCACCTCTATGGAGCCACAGGAAACAGAGAGGTCTGCTTTGCCCCCTACCAATAAGTTAAGATAAAGAACTGCACTCAGTATGGAGTGGTGCCCACAGACATGGCCCCTAGGGCCCCACTGGTCCAGCCTGGCAAGACTCCTTTAAATACCTCGGCTACCTCTACGGCACAAGTTGGAATTCCCCATTGCCCTCAAGAAACTAGACCTGACCCAAAATCGCACCTAACCCGGTATCTCTCTTGGTCTCTGACTTTGCTACTCATTTGCTCATCATGGGCTAACTCTGTCCCTGAGATTTGCTACACTTTGGTGCTTTCCTGCTTGATGACGTTAGCTCCCAACAGCAATTCTGCCTCCCTTTCTTGGAAAAAGTACTTTGTAAAAAATATTTACAATCCTAATCTTCTCACTCACTGATACACTGTTGGCAGGAGGGTAAATAGACTCTTTGGAAGGCAGTTTGGCAGTAGCTATCCTGTAATTTCACTTCTAGGAATTCTATATAGCTACTCATGCATATGTTCAAAGATACATTTATAAGAATGCGCATTGCAGTATTGTTTATAAAAGCAAAAAAATTAAATAAATAAAAGGCAAACCCCTCTAATATCCATCAATAGGATGCTAATTAAACAAATAAAGGCTACTCAATTCCATAGTATGTTTATATTATAATCAGGCAGCTGTTAAAAAAATGACGTGGATATATGTTAATGTTCCTCCGAGATATGGCTAGAAGTGGTTCTACAATGTACTGTTCAATTTAAAAAACAGAGACAAGTTGCAGAACAGTGTATATGGTAGAAAAATTGCATGACTTTGCATCTTCATAGGAAAAAATATATGGAAGGATATACACCAAACTGTTAACAATGGGTAATCCCTGGGGAGTGGGGTCGGGAATGAGGAAGGAGCAGAATAGGGTGGAAGGAGTATCTATTTTCTACTTGTAAAATTCAGGATTATTTGAATTTTTAAAAATATACATGTGTGAGTTTCAGAATTAAAAAGCTAATACTTTCAGGGCCCCTGGGTGGCGCAGTTGGTTGAGCGACTGCATTCGGCTCAGGTCATGATCCCGGAGTGCCGGGATCGGGATCGAGTCCCACATTGGGCTTCCAGCTCCGTGGGGAGTCTGCTTCTCACTCTGACCTGCTCTCTCTCACTCTCTCTCTTTCCTAATAAATAAATAAATAAAATCTTTAAAAAAAAAAAGCTAATACTTTCTATATATTAATTGTGGCAAAAATTGAAAAAGAATTCTGCCACAAATGGAGGCCACATGTAGCATTCGAGGCTCACTTGGCCTAGTACTCCCAGGACTCCCTATTCCACTCACACGTCCCAGATTTACCTTGGCCAATGCCCCTCGACCTTGCCGCAGGTGGCCCTGAGCACCCAAGTGTGCGACAGCTGGACAGTGGGCAGGGTTGAAAAGCAGCCGCTCTCTGCTGTACTTTGCACCTTTCCTCCCTTGCTGTAGGCCTGTCGGGTTTATCATCACGAATAGGAATTCACCGTGAGGAAGGAAACTGACATGGCCTAGATAAGTGCAGTAATCAATAAGAAAGCATGGTGGATGACCAGTTCAGCAAACTGGAAGAAGCTTTTGAAGGTGCCCCAGACCTCAGGTGGGAGCCCCAGTCCTTAGAGAAAGCCTAGTTCCCATAGGTTGGCAGATCACTGTAATTTCCCAGTAGGCTGGTAGGGGACATTAAGGACATCTTGAATATGTGCCAGGCTGGGGGCTGTCAATACCAAGGCATGATCTGAGCCCTGGAGGGTGTGGGCTACCAGGTCAGTAACAAAAATCAGGTACAAAGAATGAAGTTACCCAGAATGAGCCACAGGGTGGGGGAAGTTCTCTAAGAGTCTTCTTGTAGAAGGTCAGTGTCAGTAAGACCTGGGGTTGGGGCTAGCCCTGAGTATGTAGGGAAAGGAGGGGCTCAGGCTCTGTAGGGGGAGAAGGCACGCAGGAGTGGCAGATGCAGACGGCCTGAGAGGTGGGGACTTTTGCCTCTTCTGGTTTCCAATGACCCCAGCTTCTTGAAAAAATTGAGCTGAGTGTGGGCGTTGGGTGGTAAGACAGGAATGGCTTAATGAGCAACTGAAACCACCATACATTACCATCAGGACTACATTATTCTTTTTATTTGGAATCCTGAAAATGGTGAGTATATAAAGACCTTGAGGGCTTAGTGAGTGTTGGAAAAACCATCACATAACTGATATTTCAAGAGTCCAGCACATGAAATAGTGCCCTGAACTTCTGGCCTTTCTGGTGACTGTTCTTCTCTGTCATCATCTCCAATCACCCTCACTTCCAGCCACTCTGGCCTTGTCACTGTTCCTGGGACATGCCTCAGGGCCTTTGCACTGATTCTTCTCTATGCCTGCACCACTCTTCCCCAAGATAGCTACATGCCTCACTTTTGTACCTCCTTTAAGGCTGCTCGAAAGTCACTTTCTTGGGGAGGCCTAACCTGATCATCCTATTTTAGATTGCACTCCGAATTTCCTTTACTTTGCTCCCCCCCATAGTGATCAGTGCAAAATTTACTTAGTTTTTAATATTTATTGTCTACCACCCTCCTTAGCCTCCTTCTTACAGCCCAGAAAATAAACTCTGTGAGCAAGCATTGTTTTTTTTTTTTTCTTGGTCTGTTTTGTTTATTGACAAACATCCAGTGCCTAGAACAGTGCCTAACACAAGGAGTATTCTGTAAGTATTTGTTGAATGAATGAATACACTGTAGTACAAGGTAGTACAAGTGGTAAAGGACTTGGGATCCTTTGGTCATGGAATGCTGCCCAGATGCGTAGAAACCATTTCCGAAGCATTTCCGAAGACCTACTTTCTTTCTCCTCCTTCCACTTCCAAATCCCTATGGATTTAGGTCTTGGCATTCAGCCCAGGAAATAGGATTGCTGGCAAAAGTTGAGTGAAACAGTTAAAAGCATGCGTTTGGAGTCAAAGAGACCCAAGTTGGAACCCAAGCCTTTCCACATACCAGCTGTGCGACCTTGGGGAAATTATCTTCTCCAAGCCTGAGAATGAAATTTGTGTGTGAATGCATAAAGCCTGGCCTTAAATGTGCCATTAAATCTGGTAGCTTCTGTTATCAATGATGGAGATGGACAAAAGAAAGGCAATGCACTTCAAAGGGGCAGTTTTCCCCATCATAGTCATTTAAACTGTCTTAGATTAAAATATTGGGGGAAAACCCACCACATTTCTAGTTAATTTAAAAATATCAAGAGATTTTTAGTAGATTCCGGGTTTTTCCTTCAATAAGGTAAATTATATTTTAACAGCCCAAATATGCACAGGGTCTTGGAGTTGAGTTATGTCTTTGAGCCTCGGATCTCCCTCCCAGGAAGGTGCATAGAAAACGGAAGGTACCTCACTCATGGCTGGGATGCAGCACGTGGAACCAAGCAGAGAATGTGCGTGGTTCCAACATCTGGAGCCAGGTTACAAGTACAGACGGAAAACAGCAAAATGCAAAACCTGTGGGCTCAGCTCAGGGAAGCCAAGGCAGAAAGAGTTGGATAAGGTGGATGAAAAGGGAGCCAGAACCAAAGTCCAGGCAGGTGACTGTGGCAGCTTTTCATCTAGAGCCCATGGCTCCAGATAGAGACAAGGAGATGGGAGCAGAAAACTTAGGGCAACCCGGACCGACCTTCCTGTCGGAACTAACCTCACCTCAACAGCCCAGAAGAGTGCTCCAGGGTAGCCTCATACTCTTGTTCTGGACGCCTGCCCCATTGCTTGGCCTCTTCCCTAACCTTCTTCTCCCTCTCCCTCACTAGTTCCTTCTCCGAGTCTTCTCGGAGCCTTGCCTCAAAAATACCCAAGTACCTGAGTCAATGACTCCAGATAAGCTTCTGGGAAAACCCAACCCAACAAACAACGCCTCGCAGAGCTTCGGGTTTTTTTTCACAACTCAGGAAAGAATTCTTATTGGCCAGCGAAGGTCACATGCTCATGGGGCCTTTGATTGGCAGCTTCTCCTCCATTCCCTGTCTCCCCCACACCCACGTGATCTGATTTAGCCAGCCCACCAGCACAGTTCTAGCTGGTGGGGCACTGTGGCAGGCACTGAAGAGGCGGTGTTGGGTGTCGTCCCTGTCCTCCTGGGCTTGCAAGCAAACGGGAGAGAGTCGTTGGTCAAACAATTTCACCTACACACCTTTACAAACTGTGGACATTGCCGCGAAGGGAAAGCACAGGATGCAGTAAGTGGAAGGGGACGTGGTAGAGGAAGTGCTGTGCTCACCGGCTGCCATGTGCCGAGCCGGTAGTAAAGAGGGCAAGAGCGGAAGGCAGCGCAGGAGAGCCGGTGAGAGGTGGTGGTGGCTTGCTTACAGGGGTGACCTTGGAAGAAACTCAGAAACCTTCCAAGGACCTCACCTCTTGCCTTGGAACAGGACTTCACCCTCCCAAGAACCCGTCAGAGCCCTGTGTAAATGGAAAAACAAAACAGAACAGAACAAAGGAAATAAAGAAAAACCACATTGCCATTGGCTAACATTAGGAAACTTTAGGAGAAGCGAAAGAAAACCAAGTAGTGCCCTCTAAAGATTCATCGTATTTAATACTCCCCCCCGCCCCCCCTAGTTTCAGTGCGCCCATCTGCTTTCTGGAACCTGTAATAGAGAAGGGTTTCTCGCCTTCTGAAAAATATTGCGTAATTAAATGTCACACCTTGGCATTTCCCCCATATTCCCGTTATTTTATTCCTTTGGGGTATTCTAAAGGATAAACTCGTCTGTGAATCTGATCTCCATTTCTGATTCTGTAAGTGGTAGCAGTGGTTTTTAGGTGTATTTTTCATGAAATTATTTACATACGAGGCAAAGATAGCTCAGAAGTATAAGCTCTTTCACCATCTCTCCACAAAGAAGTGTGAAAAGCTAGTGGCTATGTTGTGGAGACCCCGTAATTTGCGGTGGCTAAATCATTACTCCAAAGAGTATTTGAAGGATCCAGGCCTCCATTCTCAGCAGACGGTTCACAGGGAGAGAGGCAGAGGCCCCGCCCCGGTGCTGCTAACCTTGGGGTACACCCCGCACTGATCCCACTTTTTCTCAGCAGCAGCCAGGGGTTTGCCTGGGGATGCGAAGCATATTGAACCAGGCTTGTTTCCAAGCAGGAGAAGGAACTAGAGCAGTGGGGGAACTCCCCGGTAACTCGCCCACGCTACCTGCTAGGGCGGAAGAAGAGAGGTCTGAGGCTTTCAGAATCCAACCGGCTGGTTCGAATTTGCCAGATCCTTCTTCCATTTAGCACTTCACTAAGCTTATTAACAAATATTTACAGATGACATTGCTTAAACTACAAAGGTGTGTCCATGTTTTGTTTGCTTGGGTTTTTTTGTCTTGTGTATTTTAGGTCTTCAGAATCTGCCAGGCACTCAAGCCCCTTGGCAGTTTTAGTTCTCTTTCCAGATAGGCCCCTGTCCCCCAGCACTCAGTTCCTTTAATCTCTCTTCTTTCTGTTTTTTATTTTCTTCTTCTTTTTTTTTTTCAAATCCCCCCTCCCCTCAACTGCTATTCCACTTGTATTGTTCTTTTTCCCCGTTAGCTGTGTCCTTGCCCTTCTTTCCTCTACTTTCCCTTTCTTTCTTTTTTTTCCATCCTGTGCTCTCTTGTTATATCTCATGAACTCAGAAATTACCCTCCCAATTCCATGGTTATCACCAACTATTCAGTGGTGAGGGCTGCTCCCTCTCTGCCTTGGAAGATGACATTTCCCAGAGTGTTCCCCATAGAGGCTGACCGGTCTGACCCAGATAATGCTACCAGTTAAAATAACCCTGGCTCAGGGCCCATGAGACTCACTAGTCATTATGCCATAGTGGAAAGTAAAACTGATTTGGCAGCCTCATTAGATTATAATCAGCTCAAATCTTCCTTCTAGCTTCTCAGAGCATCGCATGTGTGCCCAGGAGCAGCAGAGGGGAGAAAACCACTTCTCCCCAGTTTTCTGTACTACTTCTAGGCTCTTGGCTCAAATTAAATATTTGTTCCTTGGCCACCATGCCTATTACCTTTAGTGGGTTTCTAATGTGTTTCGGAAGCTATAGGGAGCTCCAGCAGAGAATCTGCTGTCTTAAGAGTACAGTTCCAGAGTACAGATTGTATAGGCCAGTGGATGCTGGGCCGAGAAGTATGAGTCGTATTAATTACCATAATAATAGTAATAGTAGCTGCTGCGTACTGGACGTTTATTAAATACCACACCCTTTTCGATATTAATTCATTTAATCTTCAGATTAATCCTATGAACTGTGTATTATATTATCCCTATTTTAGGTGGAGGATATTGTGGCACAGAGTGGTAAAGTAACTTGCCCAAAGTGACAGTTAATAAGTGGCAGGTTCAGGACTGGAGCCCAGAAAGACTGGCATCAGTATCCATACCCTTCTATATTTTCCTATACCCCAATCTGTAGGTAATAGGGAGCTATAGAAGGTTGGTCAGTAGACATGGGATAAAAACACTGATGCTCAGGAAGAGACTTTTGGAGCAAGAGAGATAGAGCGATGGATGGATGAGTCAAGGAATCTTGTAAGAGCCTCTTCTAATATATCCTGGTATGCAAATACTAAAGTCTGAATTAGAGTCAAAGTGAATATGGAAACTCATAGGCATAAGAGATGGTATGAAGGATTTATTTGAACTAATTTGGGACACAAATGGAAGAGCATGGCCTGGAATGTTCTGCCTAGAGTGAATGATGGGGTCATGGTTGGACATAGAGGTGGCAGAAAGGGCCTCTGACTTGTGTGGCCCTGAGATATTGGTTGATAAGGTTTCCAAGCTGCAGGGATGAAGCATCCTCCCACCTCCCCATATTCTATCCCCGAAAGGAGGGTTGCTGATGTGGATTAGTTACACTCAAGGGGGCCAGCATGCTAGAAGGTGGGGCTCTTGCTGGGAGGAGAGAAAAGATTATAGGCAGAACCACTCTGAACCCCCTTGTCTTTCCCAGGAAGATAAAAATCATGTTCTAGGCACCTCTAGGCCTGAGATTCTCTAACTCCCTGGAGGGTGAGGCCATGGGGAAGATGCCTGGAGAATAACTCAGAGGAGAGGTGTGCTCCCATTTTCACACACTCCCATACTTCTCTGGAGGGAAAGATGTGCTACTGAGGAACATAGTGGAGTCTGGGGAGAAAAGAACCAAGTAATAGCCTATTCAGCCTGCCTTACATCTAGGTCTAGTCATAAAGGGCGGGGGGGGGGGCGTAGCGGCGGCGGTCCTCAAAACTCAGCTCCCTAGGGTAGGGCTAGGAGTTTGATACTGAAACTCCGGGCTGTGTTGAAGACTGTGTATTTGCCCTTGATCAGGATCCTCCATACTCTAGAGCAGAGGTCATCAATGGGGTGGGACTGAAGGATGTGTAGCCATCTTTACCAACCATAATAATCATGCTTCCTTTGTCTAACCAGTTTAAATTTCCCTCTCTAGTTCTTTTGTGACCTAACCTGCTTATGTTTTCCCATATCAATAAGATACCCAGTGATGTTAAATATCCTTGAAATATTTCGTTCAAAGAGCTAAAAAAGGAGCTACAAAAATAAAGGCGTCTCCCTCTACCCTCTGAAGTATTATGGGAACCTGATAAAATGATATAGCTGAAGCCCTGATTTAAAAGGCTTTCATTGCCAATAAGCAAATAAAAACCAAGGGCTATGTAAATGTTAATAATTTGGAGATGTAGGTGGAGGTATCAATATTCTTGAATAACACATGTTCACACTTCATCTTTTTAATTAACAAAGTCCCTTTTCTTGTAATTTCAGCAGGAGGGATCCCAGGGTAAGAGAACAAAACTCGGATTTATGTGAATAAGATTTTTTTTTTTTTTTGTCTTCACTGAATCCAAATAGTGTTTTCCTAGTGTGAAAACAGATGGCAAAGACTTTATTTGTGGTCAAAGGCATTATGTATGAGAGTGAACCTTTCTTGAACAGGCGGATTTGAATAAATTCAGGAAGTGATTTAAGACATGATATGTCTCCTGGAATGTGATATATAGCAGGTATTTTTATTAACAAAATTTATATACTCAAACCCAGTGAATCAGAGAAGCTAATTTTCATTCTGGCAAATCATGATTTTTTTTTTTTTTTTTTTGACATTGAGTGCATGCCTGGAGATCAGGACTGTCTGGGAAAACTCAATCTGTGAGTCAGAGTTTGCATGTTTCTCCATCCTTCCTGAAGAGTGTCTTCTGATCTTATTTTCAAGACCCCATTGGGTCTAAAAGAAACTATTTGAGGAGTCCACTAAATCCTGGCTTGCTGTTAACTTTATTAGTCTATACATTATAATTTTGGTATCTCCAACAATGCAAAGTTTAAATGGGGTATTATCCTTAAAGGATATTGGAAACAGTAAATCACTCTGCAAATGTAAGATGGTGTTATGATAACACACAGCTTTGATATAAAGCCAAATGTCTCCTACATTCCCAATAGGAATTAGACAATTGGGATTAACTCTTCCCATAGTATAAATGGCTAACTATAGTTTTGGAACCAAAATGGGATACCTGCAGGAGGTTATTAAATGCCGTACACAGATGTGGAAAATAGCTAGAAATATGTGTTTGCCGTGACTTAACTGTCAAGGGTTATTCTTGGGGAATTTTCCTCCTGAGTTCATCAGTGAATTTCTGATTATAATTTCTTGACTTTTCTTCTCTTCTCAGTTTTTTTTCACCCCTACCCATACATTGACTCAAGTTCATGTACTGAAGGAAGGTAAGGTGCCACAATGCCAGAACTGGCTTAGGGATCTGAACGGGACGAGGCAGAGGTGATGTCCTCTAATGAAATCTTTGCTTGGCAATGTAGGGCATATAAGTCCTCCTGGATCTTGGGGGTCTTAAACTTTAGTGGGATGAGAATCTCCTGGTCAACAATAACCTCGTAAAAAACCAAAAACCAAATCCTGTTACGGTAAGTCTGGGACGGAGTCCAGGAATCTATATTTATAATCATTCCAGGGAATTCTGCTGCAGTTGGTTGAAAGGACCTCAGTTTGAGAAACACTGCAAAGGGTCCTAACTCCATGGCACCCCAGTGTTCAAGAAAATTGATTACAGTTGTTAAAGTCACTATTTTTCTTTTTTTCTAAACTTTAAAGAAATGAAAAAAAATTCTGTTTTAAGTAGACTCCACACCCAATGTGGGGCTTGAACTCATGACGCTGAGATTAAGAGTCTCATGCTTTACCAACTGAGCCATCCAGGTGTCCCCGACTTTTCTTTGTGTAGAAATGATGTCATTCTGTCTCAATAAGTGAATGAATGAATGCGGCATTGTCTACTCTAGGAGGTTTAATGATTCTGATCCCTTCCTTACCAAGGTTGGGAGATGCAAGATGAGTGGGTACTCCCAGAGATGATATGGTCTCAGTGACCGACGTAGCAGTGTGAGAATATAGATCTAAGCCTTCAATACCCTACACTTGAATCACTTTTTCTGAGTTGACTTGTAAATCAATAAGAAATAACCAGAGTCAACCAATTAGTAAATAAACACAAAAACAGGAAGAGCACAGAGGATGACGTGAAGCAGTGGGGCTCTAGTTCATCCTGTAGGAGTGATACGCAGAGTGACAGCTCAAAGAGCTGTGAATTGTGTTTCAGAAGCAATGTGATCACAAAGGAAGGGGGCGTTCTCAGTCTCAAAATGCTACTGTGTGGCTTTCATAAACATATTTAGATCCCTGTTATGTTATTCTGGGGTCTGACCTGTAAAAGGTACAAGTGGGGCTCAGGGTAGAGAGCATAGAAATGTGGTACATGGCCCCCACAGTTTACTTTTGGCAGGCACTTGGAGGGAAATGGAACCTTGGCGCTCTGAGCTTACGGGTACTTTGGCAAATGTTTCATGGGTACCTCCTGTGTGCTCAGCACTGAGCCTGGAGCCATGAGGGGCCTGACTCACGTTCGTTGTTTGTTACCAGTCAGACGGCTGCTTTGTATTTCTCAGAGCCAAACCGAAGCCGGCTCCATATCCTTGGGTGCAGCACACAGACAGCAGCAGCTTTCTACATTCTGAGCTTTCGCTCTTGCTTAAAGGACCAACACCATTCCACAACCTGGAGAGATTTAAAATGCCGTCTCATTGCTGCAGACCACTAATTTCTAGCCCCAAACTGAAAAAACAACAAAAAAATATGAAGACCATCAAAACACTTGAGAAAGAGGTGTTTAATAGTATGTGGGAGAAAATGTGAGGTAAATGGGCAAAAAATGGACTTTGGGGTCCTTAGACTTGAATTTATATCCTGATTCTGTCACTTCTCGTTCTCTCCAAGCAGTTTCCTCTTCTTAAAAAAAAAATTCTACCTACCTTGTCAGGTTTATGTAACAATAATAGACAAACGCATATAGCACAGTAGGGGCACATAACAGGGATTTGGGAAATATAAAATGCTCCCTTCTGCAACTTGTCCTCATATCCTGAGCCTTTGGCAAAACCTCAAATTTTAGACCTTCCAGAATTGAGTGTGCTTGGGGGAGAAGGCCTGGGTCAGAGTTCTCTACAAATTGAACATAAAATACCAGAAATCAGAAACCATTATCTCTCTAGGAGATTGTTTAAACCAAGGTTCCTTCCAGAAAGAGGAACTAGGACAAGAGATCATATGCAGGTCCTTTGGGAAGTGAGCTCAGGGAACTGGAGTGG
Organism: Nasua narica; assembly: GCA_028533885.1. Classification (NCBI taxonomy): domain Eukaryota; kingdom Metazoa; phylum Chordata; class Mammalia; order Carnivora; family Procyonidae; genus Nasua; species Nasua narica. The sequence continues at coordinate 113,291,427 of CM052809.1, forward strand.
GGAATGGGGAGAAGGGAAAACAAAGCAAAAGGGGAAACTAGTTCATACAAAATGTGTTATCAAGTTTGGTCACAGCTGTTGGAAACTGGGGCCTGCTCCTTCTGGGACTGAGAGCCATGAAAAATATGTCTCAGAATCGTCCACTCAAGGGACACAAGTGGGGCAGGAATCTGCAAGCTTCCATCCCCAACTGGTCAGGGCCCTCACATGTTATCTCCCTTACCTTGCCAGCATCTTGCAAGTCCAGGGTGGTTCCCATAGGTATCCCAGACCAGGTGCCTGAGAAGCCAATACAAGCACGCAGGAGAAGTGAGGTGCACTCCAGAAAATCAGAGTAAAATTAGGTTCAGAGCATGTGAAATGGACATGACCAAGTCCAGTGCTGGGATCAAAGGAAATGCCAGTTACTAAGAAAATGAGCAAGTGTGTTTCTCCTTTCAAATAGCAGATAGCTCTATGATTTACAAAAGTAGTTGCTAGAATATTCTTCAAATGCCTCCATGTGGCATTATGTAGCCCCATTATGTAGCCTCAGCCTTGGTTACCTGAACTCTAACTCACATACAGTCTCAGTACTTTATACTTGATGACATATCCTCTTGGTTGTTCTCCAGTTTCTTTACGTGTTTTAATAATGTCCCTCTTCTTCACAAGAGATACTTCTCTCCTTGAGTAGCTTGGGTTGGAGTCTTTTAATTTTTTTTTTTAAATTCCATCAGTACGTAACTGTGTTCAACAAAACCTGTTGACTTGAGCTCACTTAATAGATAAGTCCTTTCTTTAGTGAACAAGGCAATAACTTCTTTGACATCAGCCATAGTGACTTCTTTCTAGATATTTCTCGTGAGGTAAGGAAAACAAAATAAAAAATAAACTATTAGGACTACATTAAAATAAAAAGCTTCTACACAGCAAAGGAAACAATCAACAAAACTGAAGGATAACCTATGGAATGGGAGAAGATATTTGCAAATGACAAATATCTTCTTGCAAATGACATATCTGATAAAGGGTTAATATCCCTAATATAAAACTCAACACCCAAAAACCAAATAATCCAGTTAAAAAATGGGCAGAGACATGAACAGACATTTATCCAAAGAAACCATCCGGACGGCCAACAAACACATGAAAAGATGCTCAACATCACCCATCATTAGGGAAATGCAAATCAAAACCACAGTGAGATATTACCTCATACCTGTCAGAATGGCTAAAATCGACAACCCAAGAAACAAGTTTTGGTGAGGATGTGGAGAAAAAGGAGCCCTCATGTACTGTTGGTGGGAATGCAAACTGTTACAGCCACTGTGGAAAACAGTATGGAGGTTCCTCAAAAAGTCACAAACAGAACTACCCTACAGTTCGATAATCATACTCAGGTATTTACCCAAAGAATACAGAAATACTAATTCAAAGGGATACATGCACCCAATGTTTATTGCAGCATTATTTACAATAGCTAAATTATGGGAAGAGCCTGAGTGTCCATAGACCTCAGAATGGATAAAGAAGAGGTGATATATATATAATGGAATATTACTCAGCCATAAAAAGAATGCAATCTTGCCATTTACAACAACATGGATGGAGGTAGAGAGTATTATGCTAAGTGAAATAAATCAGAGAAAGACAAACACCACATGATTTCACTCGTATATGGAATTTAAGAAACAAAACAAATGAGCAAAGGAGGGAAAAAAGAGAGGCAAACCAAGCAAGAGACTCTTAACTATAGAGAAGATATTGGTGGTTACCAGAGGGGAGATGGGTGGGAGATGGGTTAAATTTGGTGATGGGGATTGAGGAGTGCACTTGTGATGAGCGCTGGGTGATGCCTGAAGTGTTGAATCACTATATTGTACACTTGAAACTGATACTATACTATATGTTAACTAACTGGAGTTTAAATAAAAATTTTTTAAAAATCCTTTTTCTAGAAGCACAATCTTTTTTTTTCTTTTTTTTTAGGGGCTTATGGCATCTTCCTACTTTCCAACTTCATTGAGACCCTCACCAATTAATGAGGCTTGGAAAACAAGTCTACAACAAGGGGCAAGAAGCTGGGAGCACAATGCCAGTGCCTCAGGGTGTTGTAAGGTTTTCATCAGCAATTCATTCTGCACTCTTTGTATTTGATTTCATTCCAATTGCTTCACAGCCAGTAGCACTCAGAAGGGACATATATTTAGACTAGATTTCAAGCCTCTTGCCGAAGCTTTCTGTGTATAATGAAACACAAATGCACTGGTCCTTTCTCTGCCTATCCTTTTCCCTCTCTGCTTCAGTCCTGCCCAGCTGTGGCTACCTTATAAATACGAATAGTAGGGCGCCTGGGTGGCTCAGTTGGTTGAGCGACTGCCTTCGGCTCAGGTCATGATCCCGGACTTCCGGGATCGAGTCCCATATCGGACTCCCGGCTCTGCGGGAAGTCTGCTTCTCCCTCTGACCTTCTCCCCTCTCATTCTCAGTCTCTTGCTCTGTAATAAATAAATAAAAATCTTTAAAAAAACAACAACAACAACAACAACAAAAAATAAATACGAATAGTAGCCAGGACACGAGTGGATCAGCAGGAAACTAGTATTCGTTGGATTCTTTTAGATGGGGAAAAAGGAACAGGCCAAGTTACCTTCAGTATTTCTTAGTGAGAACTTGGAGCCACTTACATGAGGACTATTCATGGCTGCCACATTTAGCTAGGCAGGTTGTGCACTGCACAACTCTTAGGAGGCATTCACGTCATCGTCACACTGAATGTGTACCTGGTGGAGTACAGTGGATAATAACCTGCATGGAGACAATAGTGGCCCTCTCTGTCTGAGGCTCCACTCCAGTTCTACTGAATCAGAATCTCTAGGGAGGGGCTCAGGAATCCACATTTAAGCAAATTTCATGAGCTTCTATTAACACTAAAGTTTGAAAAATCACAGGTTAGGGATAGGTTTTAAAACAGAAAGATGTACTGGAAGGAAAGTAGTGTGGGGAATTATCTCAGCACCTATGCCATCACTGGATCCTCTGCCTCCCAGACTTAAATGTTCAGCTGAATACTCAGTGAACAACTGCCATTCAGAATATGATTGCTGGCTAGTGATCTGGTCATCTTTTCAGTGTCTTTCCAAGAGGCCTCTATTGCTTCCTTTGGTGTGTGCTTTTACATTCCAACTTTCCAAGAGAGAAGTTCTGATTGGGCTCAGTTGTCACCACTCAATATGAAGTGCTCCCATTAGGTAGCATCTATGATGACCTATCAAGTTGTCTCCTTGGCGATAAGTCTTGCTCATGTTCATCTTACATACATGTGGTTGCATCAGTCCTGGACACTCATTTTTGGATCAACGACTGTCAACTATGGTATCTTAATAAAGAGAGAACTACCCATGACCGCTCTCCTCTGAAGGGAGATGTGGACATAGCCAACATGTAGTACTTCACTATTTGTTAGGAAAGGAAAGGATTGTGAATACTCAACATACCATCTATGTCCCATAATAGTAAGAGGTAATAGGTATTGGGTACCACCTTATGCCAGACATTTTTCTGACACTTGAATAACATTCATAATATAACCTTCAAAAGCAACTCTTTGTGGTAGATGATATTATTATCTTCATTTTACAGACTAAGAAGTTGAGGCGTTGGACTTGTCCAACACTTTCATATGGTGGAGCCATAATTGGAGCCCACACAATTTAACTTTGAAGCCATTGCTTTTTTTTTCTTTAGCGGGGCGGGGGGTAGAAAGAGAGAGAAAGAGAGAGGAAAGAGGGAGAGGGAGAGAGAGTCTTAAGCAGATTCCATGCTGAGTGCAGAGTCCATGCAGGGCTCAATCTCCTGCCCCTGAGCTGAAACCAAGAATTGGATGCTTAACCAACTGGGCCAGCCAGGTGCTCCTGAAGTCATTGCTCTCACTTTTTAAGACTATGTTGGGGTCGTGATAGAGGATCGTGTGTGTGTGTGTGTGTGTGTGTGTGTGTGTGTGTTGAGGGTAGGATGGTTAAAAGAGGGAGAATGCTATGCACAAATTACATCAGAAAGGCAGGCATCTGCAGAAACCTCCATTGGTGCATGTTGGGGAGGGAGTTGGAAGCAATGACAGGCAGGTGCCACAAAGGGACAAGACACAGCTGGGCTTTCCTTGAGGGCCAGACAGGGTTCTATCAAGAGATCCTGAAGGGTTATTCTTACTCCTTCTTTGACTTCTTAAAAAGGAGTATAAATGACATCTAATTGTCCATGGTTGCTTTTAAAAATAAAGCCATACTAAATACCTTCCTTTGGAACCATTATCCCCCATCCTATGACAGTTCCTTCATGGGGCAGGGGAAGAGGATCTTGCATTCCTTGATAGAAAAGACTTGAGAGTTTAGAGTTAGACAGGAAAGTTTGGATCTGACTGTGTTTAACAAAAGAAAGTGGAGGGGCTTATACCTGCGTTGCTGAGGAGCATGAAGTTTGTAGCCCGGATGTGGAATGGATGACTCTTCTACTCTGAAGAATGCTCTTAAGGTCCATGCCTAGAACAGCTGCTAATCTGTAATCAGCCTCCACTACAGGTTGAGGCAATTATTCTAGTATTTCAGGAGGAATTACTATAATAATGAGCTCCATTTCCTATCTTTCCATTTTTGTTTGCGGAGAGATCTGGTCTGCTCATGGCAATGTGTTGTTCTACTTGCTTGCAATGGACTGCCTCCTAGATCCCTAACTTTGTGAGTAAAACACAGTAGTCATTGAAAAATCATTTAGGGGACTATGTGGGTCTTGTCAAAGTCTCGTTGCTGCTTCTGAAATGAAACCTTTTCACTTTTCATTAGCTGCTTTTTCTCTTTCAATTTTTTCTTTCATTCGCAGGTTACGATCAGTTTCTCGTAGGTTGGGATTAATTTTGCATAGTCCTGACTGAAGACAGGGGAAATGGACAAGATGACCTTTGTCCCTCCAAATTCTGAGCAGGCCAGGAGCCTGTGCAAGGTTTGGGTTCTGGCCAACATTCGGCACACTGTGTGAATTGGGTATTTATAAATACCCACAAACCAATAGGTCTTGGTGCTGTGAGAGCAGAATTTGAAGGAGGGGGCTCTAGTTCTCTGGGTCAGTTGTTCCTTTGAGAAACACAAAGATGTTCTCTGTTTCAGGCAAAACAATTACTCTGGAGACTTTGGGAGTTTCAAGACAACTGAATGCATGATAAGAAAGGGGATATCTTGGAGAAGATAGACTGTTCATCTCTACTGGGATTCTTCTGTAGGCACATTATTGACTTCATGGCAAGAGACCACAAAAGTGTGACTTTCTTTAAGACAGTAAGCTCTCTGTTTTCTCAAGTGAATGGAAAATAAGGGGTGTATTGGTTCCCCATATCAGTTTCCAGAAATGAGTATATTGTACAACGTACTTCATCTACAATGCTACCAAATATAATTTATTGTTACTCAGATGATTCAGAAGACCTTCTGGCATCTCATCAAGATAAACAGCAAATATTTTCTGCTGCAGCTGTGTGGAGGAGACATTACCCAGTGACTTCTAGCAATGAGTCAGAAAAATAAAAATAAGCGCCTTTCTCTGTTACAACATATTCTAACCCAATCATTCAATCAATTGAAATTTTTAGTTAATCTCTAACTGTTGAGGGATTATATAGGTATGTGGAGAATATAAAGAAATGGAAGCAGCGGGCCCACTGGTTGTTAACAGTTACATCTACAAAAGTTCTTTGTCAGAACTTAAGACTAGAACTTAGTATTTGGGGTTTGTGATGGGTTTGCTACTAGCTATGCTCCTACTGTCTACTCCACCTGCCTTCTAATATGCCTTCTTGCCTGTAGTGGCTGGAGAGCAAAACACCACACTCCCCAGACTACTCTGATCTCAGATCTCCAGCTGTGATTTAAGTCCTGCCATTATGTTGCTCTGGTGCAATGTTTAGAAGGTAGAAATGAGGCAAAGGGCATATTTTTGCTGCTTTTTTTTTTCTTTTAAAAGTTTGGTCATAGCGGTATTTGAATTTTCTGCACAGCATTAGCAGAAGTTTGTGAGTGTCAAGAAAGCTCATTTTGCAAGTGAGGATTAAAGCGTGTCTGGTTTGGTGTGGCACCAGCTTCCTGTCTATGAGGGCCACCCCACCGCAGCGGCTTCTGGACTTTGGCAGTCATACTCTTTCGGAGATGACAGTTTCCTAATCTTGGGAGAACCAAGAGCTCCCTTGGTGGTCCAGTTCTATCATGTAGTTTTGGGAGCCATTTCTGAAATGTCAACCTAAATCCTTGACTCTCCTAATGATTCAGTGAGGTTTTTAATGCCCTATAATAATTTTTTTTTCATTCTTCAACTTGCTAGAATGGCTTATGTTTTGTGGAAGTGTACCCTGTCCATGACTGTGATTGGTACCAGGAGGGTTATAGGCAACAGACTCTAAAAAAAAAAAAAAAAAAAAGGAAATTTGAATTTGTTTTTTCTGACTTGAGGGGATTTGAAAGTAGCAATGATTATGATACCATCAGAATATGGAATATTAGCAGTATAAGACATGGAGTGGTGAAATAGTGACTTAAAATATTAATCGCTTGGAGTAAGTGCCCAGTGAAGGCAAAGATTTTGGTAGAGTGCCTACTGGCCATCATGGTGAGATTGAGGAATATAAGGTCTGTGGATATGGGTGGCTGTTTTACCTACATTGGAGAACTTCAAGAAAGAAAATGATATGCTCAGGATCTTAAAGTTATTGGCATGAGGCATAATCAGAGGACCAGAAGCTTCCATGATTTTCTAGAAGAATTATTTATTTCATGTAGTTGCAGGGCTGATGCATTCTAACATCAAATACCATTTGATCCGGTGGGTTGATAATTAACAGATAATCTAAACTCATAGAACCACTAGGTCTTTTATGTAAAACTTTGGGTATTGATTGGGAAAGAGTGGGACCCTGAGAATTGGGACTATTTGGTGGGTTCAGTTGAACCTACCAAGATCTCCAAAATTCCACTGAACCTCCATTGCCAGTAGAAGCCATCTTGTCCTTTCCTGTCTGATGATGCTGGTCCAGCCTTGCTTAGAGACTCTGTAATGACCTTACCGAGGTAGTTTCCTTGCAAGGGGATGTCTGTTTTCTTCCTGCCCCTATTTCCCACCGCTCATTTTTCTAGATCTGTAAGTAGTCAAACACCATATGTCTCCAGAAGGACAAGCACAATGTCTAGCTTATGAGGCAAGTGTTTACATACCCAAGGAATTGTAAGGCTTTGCTCATTCATATTAGCAAAAACCTAGGGAGCAGGTGTGGGAATGGATTATAAGAATCTAGGCCAGAGAGGAAGAAACTTAACTTTAAATCTGGCTTAATTTTTTGGTGTGGGTGCATTTTCCAGAGATTCTGGGTTCATTGTTCTAGTTGGTACAACTGGTAATGGTTGTAATTCTCAGCCTGGCTGAATGACGGGAAGTGGGACTCAGTGGTGGCCAAATGGAAGGAAATTCAGGTGTCAGAAAAAGGAAATAGGATGGCCACCATAGGAAGGGAGCAGGGAGAAGTATCTTTGGAACGGAGGGGATTCTCTGGGGCATTGATAGTAGTGCCATGCCTAGCGGTAAAAGTTATATTAAATTATATATTTAATGTGTATATTAAATATATACCTTTAATGAAAGACTACAGAAATTGAGTATATTCAGGATCCCCTAGTGTTCAGATTTACCAGGAAGGATCCACCAGCGAAATAATTTGGCCCAGCCGTGATGCTGACTGAGGGCAAAAGTAACCTACTCTGGAGGACATGAGTTATAAGACTTGCACCTGAAACTGGGACTGTCCTTACCACCAATGATCTCTTCCTTGCCCTGATATATATACTTTATATAATGAACCATTTTCCTTCCTCCCTTATCCTGACAATTTTATGTATGGTCTACCGATGGTGGCTAATTTTATAAGTTAATTTATATACAATGAATATGGAATTGAAACTGAACTGGAGAAGGGATGAATATCACCCAAAGACAGATGCAGAGACTCATGGAAGTTTGGGTGTCCTCTTTTGAGGGGAGAGGAGTACATTTTTTTAGTACAGAGACAGTTACGTTGTTACCATTTGGAGGTTTAAAAATGGAGAGAATATCAGTATGGATGTTGAGGAAGAGTCTACGGCATTTTTGGTGGATTGGTGCTCAATATGCACTCAGGCTCTCTTTGGTGAACTTTCATGATCTGTAGAAGTTAGAAAGTAAAACATTCATTCTACCCAGACTCTCTTGAATCCAAGATTTTGGGGGCCTTGTAGGCTGGGCCAATCAAACACACTTGTACGAGATTCGGAAGACAGTAGTGGAGTGTAGGCTATGCTCTTCTGTGCTTGGTTTTTTTTCTAAAAAGCACCGTCATGGGGGGTGGAGGTGTAGATTTTTGCTTTTTTCCCGTGGCAGCTTTACCATTACCATTACCATTTACTAGTGTCTAGTAACTCGGTTGGTTTGTGTACTAAGAGGCAGAGCACTGGGTTCCCCCTTCTGCTGGTGTGTACGTAGGCCTGCTGCAACTTTCTGATGGAGCGGCCTCCTCATTGTAGCTGCTTCCTGGTCACGGCAGAGGCAGAAACTCTTCTGGAGGCCCATTCCTACATTGTGGCTTTTTGTTCCTCTAAGCTTGACTTGGAGGCTATTTCTTTGGTTTTGCCAATGATACAGGCCTTCACAGTAGCATGTAATATGTATTTTTCCTGCTTAAACTAGCTACAATGGATTCTGTTCTTTGCAAGAAAAACCTCATCTCTGTGGATAGGGGTTTAGGGGGCCACTGTCCTGGGCCAATCTTTACACGAGGAGCAAGCAAAGGTCAGGTGTGGCTTCTCTGCTACTGCTGGTTATGCACCCTATTTATTCTGGACAGAAATCTGTCAAGAATTACATGTCAGCTTATGTCTTTTACTGCTCTTTCACCTGCTTTTGATTCTGATATGAAACAGTACGGTCTGAAGAGTATGAGACCAAAAACTGCAGAGATACAGAGGGATCAATGGAAACATATGTCACAGCCTCTATGACAGTGGTTCTCAAACTCACCTGCACATAAGAATCATCTGGGGAGTTCTCAAAGTTCCTGATTCCTGGGCGGTACCCAGATCAATGAAATCAGAGTGTCTGGGAGTGAGACTCAGGATTCATTATTTTGGAAGCTCCCCAGGTGATTCCAATGTGTTTTCAAGGCTGAAAAACCAGTTAAGTCTGGGAAGGAAGAGAGGTGAATTATCAGGTTATGTAGCAGTTGCGATTGGGGAGAAATAAAATACTAGGGAAGTAGCAAATTTACCATCTCACAGTCAGAAATCCCAAATAGGTCTCATTGGGCTAAAATCAAGGCATCTATGGGGCTGGGTTCCTTCCCAAAGGCGCCAAGGGAGAATCTGTTTTCTTGCCTTTTCCAACTTCTAGATATTGTCTGCATTTGTTGGTTCTTGGCCCCCTTCCATCTTCAAAGCCAGCAAAGGCTGACTGAGACTTTCTCATGCTGCCCTCTCCCTGGTTTTGACAGTCCTCCTCTTCCACTTTTATGGAGCCCGTGATTCCACTGGGGCCTGCTAAGATAATCCGTTAGTGTTCCCCTTTCAAGGTTGTTCTGCCACTTAATTCCACCTCCAACCTTAATTCCTCCTTGCTCCTTAACCCAACATATTCACAGGTCTCACATATTAGGATGCGGAAAGCTTTGTGGAGGTGGGGCACTTATTCTGCTTATCATAATAAGGGACAAGAACACTGGAAAAGAGACACCCTGGGGATTCCTTCGTCACACTTTTTGAATCAGGAGAGGTAATTGGAGGGTCCAAGTCACTCAAAAACTCTCATACTATTAGTTCAGATCTAATGGGAAGCCTGGTACCCTGTACATTCATACTTCTGTAAGAAGCAGGGTTAGCCAGATGGATTGCTAAGAAATTAGATAGTAATTTGGGATTGTTTGGTTTTGTTACTTTTCACCCAGGTGCAAAATTATTTTTCAATGATTTGAAACTTCCGTGCAATCACCTGGATGCCTGGCTGTAGATAACAGGAGAATGCAAACTTGCCAACCTTCCAGTTTACTGATCTGTGGCCTCTCGTTAGGAACCAGGAGGGGCCTACCACACACAGGTGGTCCTGCCAGCTAATTGTTTTTCTCTTTCTAAGAGCCATTTGACATTAACCCTTCTAAAATGAAAATTATTCTTTTGGCAGATGTCCTCTAAAATTGATTGCTCCGTATCTGGTAACTGCTGCTGCAGGCTAATTCCTGCAGTTTCCCCAGGGGCACCTCGTGCAGCTAATTCATCCGGGCAGGTTCACTGGGAAGCTTTTGCTCATGCGAGTATTTCTGAGAATTTTTTTTTTCTTTTTGACCTTGCTAAATGATTGGTAACACCTGCTTTAAGCAGCGTCCATGCCAAGAGCATCAGAGCCATGAGCCACGGCATGGAATGCCACAACCTTAGCATTTCTTTGTTATCATCCGAGGGCAGACCCAGTCTCTTGAGTAAATCCCTGGCTTTGCCACAGTTACCCAGAAGATGCTTATTTTTGCCACTTACTCATCTGATCTTAAAAGCAGGAAAGCACCCTTAACTAGCATCTTGGACTTCCTACACATTGGGTCTTTGGAAACTAGTCATCTGGCCATACTAAAAGGGGGTGGGGTGGAGTTAGGTTGCAGTAATAGAAATCAAGTCAGGTATTTCTGGCTCATTGGCTACCCCCGGTGCAGACTCGCAGGACCTTTGGCCTCACCTTTCTGTACGCTCTTACCCTACAAGCCTCCTTGTGATTCCAGGGGCTCCTGCCATTCCCTTCTTTCCAGGCCTGAGGTTGGCTCTTCCAAACTTCCAAGCACTAATAGAGGGCACAAATAAGCATACAAGTATACAGAGCAGTGACACTCATGTCCTTCTCCCCCTTGAGAGACTGGTGAGGAACACCAGCTGCTTATTTTATTCCTCTACATCGTAAGAGCGGTGGGGATGATGCCAACATCACCCGTATCACTATCTTGATCAAGGGAGGTCTTGGTTGCCTGGGTCAGGAGAGGGGAGCTTTACTCAACCAGGCAATTTTCCAGGTATTTCAGATAGGCAAATGGTCCGTGAAACTACCACACACCAGGATTTAATCTCAGGACTGAGTAGGTGGAAAACATGATCACCTGAGTCTTTCGTTTTAGTGAAAAGAAAAAGGAAAGAAACGAAACGAAACAAAATGAAAAGACAAGAACCGCAAAGAAAAGAAAAGAAAGAAAAAGAAACTAAATATAGCTAACTGAATTTCCAATCTTGAAAAAATGTTTTCTGGCATAAATTTAAAATATACCATTTTAGCTCAATTGGCAGCATTTAACAATCAGATTTAAAAAAAAAAAAAAGTCATTTTGGACTGTGCCTCTCCTAGGGTAGAAGTTGTGCTCAGGAAAAAACTTGTAAAACTTGTCTGTCCCATTCTTGGTCTCTCTTTTTCTCTCCTCCTTCTCCCCACCCCTCCGCCTCTGATTGTGCCTTTCTCCTTATTTTTCCTCCTCCCTTTGCCTAATACTGGATGGAGTTTCCCTGCGGGCCCCACGGTTGTGCTAATAATAGTGGTGGCTGCTGCTATTTATCGTGCCTTTGCCACTTGCCAGGCGCTTTGCGAAGTACCCTGGATACATGACCTCCGGGGGGGGGGGGCATATCTGTGTCAAAAGCCCGGTCAGAAATGCTGCTTAATTCCTCCATCATGTCCTTTGTCGGCACCCCAAATAACAAAGCTATTGGCATTCTTGACTTTTTCATGCTTGGCTTAAAATACTTGGATGAATATGATGCTGGTTACAGAAAGGTGCTGTGAAGAATTGGAATTATGCTTTCCATATACTTTTAATCCTTTCCCTGGGCAGTAATCACTGGTGGTAAATGGAAGTCCTGGGAGCTGTTGTTCCATATTGAAATGTAACTGCTTCCTTGCCTGCACTTGTTTTAATACTGGTAGGGATGCATTAGAGCCTATAATGTAGGAAAGTGTTAAGTTTTGAATTCAAGTTTCCCAGTAGGCTCAAAATTAACCAACATTTTCAATACTTAACCATGTGAGAAAAACAGAAGTACCAAGTCTCTCTACTGGGTGTTTCATAGGCAAGACATTTCAGGCTGTCTCTGGAATGTTGGGCCTTTTGGGAGCCAGTGAATCAGGAAAGCAGGGCAGGTCCACTGAGGATGGTGTTTTTGTTTTGTTTCTTTTCTGTTCCTGGTGTGTACATCACCTTTCTACCTTCCTCACTGTCTTAGGGAACCCATCTGTGTGCAGAGTTCTCCAGAGTTCTTCTGCTTCCTATGTAAAGACCTAAGGTTGCTTTCAAAGCCAGAATCTGGAGCTCTGGGGACTGGCACATGTTCCCCAGTCAGGCAGCCAAGTTCTCACACGGGGGACCCAGCCAGCTAGTCGGGCGAGAGGACATCGAGGGAGCAGGGTCTTGCATCAGACCCTGTAGATCTTTCATCACGTTGCTCTAACAACGAGGCTGCAACAACCACAGCTGGAAACTGATGCAACAGGCCGGAAGGGCCGTAGCCCTGGGAGTTAAGTTGCCCTTGCAAAAGGGAAGGTGGGAAGGGAAGTTGAAAACAATATCTTGAGGCACTGAATTTAAATTACCCATTGCATATTATCAGAGACCATCCCACGTCTTTTAAGACGAGCTACAGGGAAATATAGTTAAATCCCTCAGAGGGAAAGTGATAGGGATGTTAGAGATTCATCCGAAGATTAGCCTTTCTTAGTTTTGTTAACCTGAATAAGAGCTGGACAACAGTTGGATTCTTGTTATTGTCATTAATTTGTGGATGAAGCTTTAATGTTAAAAAATCCATAACTTACTGTAGTGGGCTGAATAAAAGCCCCCAAAGATGATTGGTCCTAATACCTGGACTCTGTGACTGTTTCTTTATTTTGAAAGATTATCTTCAATCTTTCACAGGTGTGATTGGGTTAGGGATCTTGAGAAGGAGAGAAGAAGGATTATCCAGTAGGCTCTATGTAATTAGAGCGCACTCCTTTTTAGAAGGAAACACAGGGAGTTGTGACTTACACAAAGGAAGAGGAGGAAGCAATGTAACCATGAAGACAGAGATTGGAGGGATGTAGTCACAAGCCAAGTAATGCTGGCAGCCCCCAGAAGCTGGAAAAGGCAAGGAACAGCATCTGTTCTTGAGACTAAGGAGGAGCACGGTCCTGATGACACGTTGATTTTGACCCAATGACACTGATTTCAGATTTCTTGCCTCCAGAACTGTGAGGGAATACTTTTCAAGTATTTAAGCCATGAAGTTTGTGGTAATTTGTTCCAGCAGTCATAGAAACCTAATACACTTACCTAACTTAAACCTAGTGAGTTAGATTCTTAAGCCATACATATAGAGGTCTCTATTGAAAAATATGTCAGAACCAATATGTGCTTGTAGAGAGGGAGACACAAGAAATTGGTAGCCATGCTTGCTTCTGGGAAGGGGAATGAACCAAGAGAATAGAGTCTAAAATAAGAGGCAGACTTACTGTTGCATTTTATATATTCTGGTTCTGTTTGACATTTTTTTCAAAGGCATGTATTCTTTTTTTAAAAAAATAAACTTTTTATAGACATATAGATCAATAGAACAGAATAGAAATCCCAGAAATAAACCCACAATTATATGGTCAATTAATCTTTGACAAAGGAGGCAAGAATATGCAATGCAAAAAAGATAGTCTCTTCAACAATTGGTCTTGGGAAAAATGGAACACTTTCTTACACCATATGAAAAAATAAACTCAAAATGGATTAAGGACCTAAAAGTGAGACCTGAAGCCATGAAAATCCTAGAAGAGAGCACAGGCGGTAATTATTATGACATTGGCTGTAGCAACATTTTTCTAGATGTGTTTCCCGAGGTAAGGGAAACAAGAGCAAAACTAAACTATTGGGACTACATTGAAGTAAAAAGCTTCTGCACAGCCAAGGAAACAATCAACAAAACTAAAAGACAACCTACTGAATGGGAGAAGATATTTGCAAATGACATATCCAATAAAGGATTAGTATCCATAAGAGATAAAGAACTTACACTCAACACTCAACACCCAAAAAACAAATAGTCCAACTAAAAATGGGCAGAGGCAGGAATAGACATTTTTCCAAAGAAGCCATCCAGATAGTCAATATCACCCATCATTAGGGAAATGCAAATCAAAACCACAGTGAGATATCACTTCGCACCTATCAGAATGACTAAAATCAAAAACACAAGAAACAGGTGTTGGGGAGGGTGTGAGAAAAAGCTAGCCTCATGCGTTGTTGGTGAGAATGCAAACTGGTACAGCCACTGTGGAAAACAGTATGGCGGTTCCTCAAAAAGTTAAAAATAGAATTACCATATGATCTAGCAATTGCACTACTGGCTATTTAACCAGAGAATATGAATACACTAAGTCTTAAGGATACATGCACCTCCATGTTTATTGCAGCATTATTTACAATAGTCAGTTACAGAAGCAGCCCAAGTGTCCATCAATAGATCAATGGATAAAGAAGATGTGGTACATATATATAGAATGGAATACTACTCAGCCATAAAAATGAGAAATCTTGCCACTGGCAGCAACATAGATGGACTTAGAGGGTATCATGCTAAGTGAAATAAGTCAGTGAAAGACAAATACCATATGATTTCACCCATATGTGGAACTTAAGAAACAAAGCAACCAACCAAAGGGGAGAAAAGAAACAAACCAAAATCAGACTCTTAACTGTAGAAGAACAAATAGATGGTTACCAGAGGGGAGGTGGGGGGGGATGGGTGAAACAGGTGAAAGGGGTGAAGGGTACACTTATCATGATGAGCACTGAGTAATGTATAGAACTGTTGAATCACTGTATGGTATATCTGAAATTAATATAATACAGTGTGTTAACTACACTGGAATTATAAATAAATAAATATATACATACATACATACATACAGAAAATATATAAAACAAACTTTTAAATTTAGGAGAGTTTAGATTTACAGAAAAATGACAAATATAGTACAGACAGTTTCCATATACCTACATCCAGCTTTCTCTATTTTTAACATATTAACAGTATGGTACATTTTTCACAATTTGTCCCAATGAACCAATATTAATACACTGTTTACATACTTTATTTGAATTTCCTTAGTTTTTAGCTAATGTCATTTTTCTGTTTCAAGATCCCATCCAGTATCTCACATTACATTTAGTAGTCCTGTCCCCTTAGGCTCCTCTTGACTGTGATAGTTTCTCAGACTTTCCTTGTTTCTGATGACCTTGACAGTTTTAGTAAGTACTAGTCAGTACTGGCTATTAGTCAGTATAATATCTCTTAATTGGGATTTATATGATGTTTTTCTCATGACTAGAGTGGGGCATGTTTTTCTTTTGCAATTATAAATTAGCTAATAAAAAAAGGAATATATTATTGGTACAATAAAAATACTTCTGAAGATTATTGTGAAGATTAAAAGAGTATATATGTGTGTATATATACAAATATTATTTAGGACATTATTTAGCACTTACTATACACTGCATGGGTATTATCTACTACTAGTACTACTACTATGAGCTTAAAAGGTTAAAAGCGGAGCACCTGGGTGGCTCAGGTGGTTAAGGGACTGCCTTTGGCTCAGGTCATGATCCTGGAGTCCCAGGATCAAGTCCCACGTTGGGCTCCCTGGTCAGCAAGGAGTCTGCTTTTCCCTCTGACCTCACCCCTCTCATGCTGTCTCTCTCTCTCATTCTCTCTTTCTCTCTCAAATAAATAAATAAATTTTTTTTTAAAAAAGGGTTAAAAGCACACACTAAAATAAATGCTTGGATATAAAGATGTCATGTAGGACAATGTGCTAAAGTCAGAAAGGTCTATGTTTACAATCTCAGCCCTATCACTTGCTCGTTCTGTGATCTGGGGCAAATAACCTCTTTGAGCCTCAGTTTTGAAATCTGTAAAATGGGAATAATAACACATGCTTAATAGGGTGGTTGTAAATATTCAAAAGAAAATGTGTAAAACTTAAATGCAGCTACAAAAAATTTTGTGTTGTTCTTAAGTTTAATATTGGAAGATAAACTGACTACAATGGATTGTGACTAATTTGCTTGCTTTTTTAAAAAAGATTTATTTATTTATTAGAGAGAGAGAGTGAGTGGGGGGAAGGGCAGAGGGAGAGGGAGAGGAGAATGACAGAGAGGATCCTCAAGCCGACTACTGAGCACAAGCCCAATGTAGGGCTTGATCCCGGAACCCTGAGGTCATGACCTGAGCAGAAATCAAGTCAGGTGCTTAACTGACTGGGCCACCCAGGCACCCCAGCCAAGTTATTGCTTTAAGTTAGTTGTATTTGTAAGTATCTCAGCCTTTCTAATTGTGATTTATCCATCAAATTCTTGTCTGTTGGAGGTGAAATTCTGTGCAACACAAAGTTACATTAGACACAGTGCTTGCTGACGGTATTACAGGGGCAGGAATGAAATGGCCCATGAGCGCAGAAGAGGAAGGGGTATTTCTGGTAGCTGGGGCAGCTTTGTCAGAGATACAGGGGGCTAGAATCTTTATCTTTTCTTGATTACCAACATTTGGATGTATACTGCAGAAAATTTGAAAAAGTAAAGACAAGTAGAAGGAAAATATTCAAACTTAATTCTATTTTGGCATAGTTCCTTCTAGTGTTTTTAACCATGAATTTGTTTTTAAAGAATTGATGAAGTCTTATTATATGTACAATTGAGTATCCAGTTTTTTCTACCTACTGTATCATAAACATTCTTTTGTGACAATCAAACTGCTTCTTAAAGCATCATTTAAAATACTTGAATAATATTTCTGTGTGCAAATAGGAAACAGGTTTGACTGTTGTGAGAAAGACACAAAATCAGAATGGTTTAAACAAGATAGGAATTTCTTTCTCTGTACTCAGAGGCTCAGGCTCCTTCATTGTAGTGTTTTGCCATCCCCAGAGGTGGCCCCCATCTGCGGGATCCAAGATGTCTCACCACCACCTTTACGTGAAAATGAGAAAGAAGGGAAAGAAGATAGGCAAGACGTACCCCTACTCTTTAATGACACAACCCAGAAAGAATGCCTATCACTTCTGCTCACACCCCATTGACCAGACCAGTCACATGACTAACTAGCTGCAAGGAAAGATGGGAAATGTGTTTTTTCCAGGTGACTAAACCAGCTAAAACTGGTGTTTCTACTTTTCTCATTTCTCTTTCTTTACAAGGAGAAGACAGATATTGAGGGCCAACTAGCAGTTTCTGCCACATTTTGTATGGCCACATACTGCTTCTAGAAGTCACATGCTATTGCTGGAGACTTTTGATATTTCCATTTTCTTTTGCTTTATGATAAATCTTTAACATTTTTGTGCTTACCAAGTGTCAAGTGTTACATATTAGTTCATTTAAGCCTTACAATGATCTTACAGATAAACATTATTTTCGTTTTTAATTTAATTTATTTATTTTATTATTTTTCTATTTTAAAATGTGGAACATGAAGTTGAGGAATTTGCTCAAGGTTACATTATTGGTAAGTGGAGCGGCCAGCATTTGAACTTAGAATCCATATTCTATAACCACCACTATAGGCTTCTCATCTTTGGCCCTGTACTGATGATTTCCTCTAGAAGATTTCTAGAAGTGGAATTACTGAGTCAATAGCTACGGACATTTTTAAGGCTTTTGATATATTTTTCCCAATTACTTTATAGAAAATTTGTACCAACTGGCCATAACTTCCTATGAAAAGAAGAGATGTCCCCCCATACTGGTCCAAAATCAATCTTCCCAACTGGGTACATAAGCCATCATACCACTACCTCCCTGGAACTGGCCCCCTTGATCAACTCTTCTCACACTAGGGCTTGATTTTCCCCTCACTTTTGCCTTTGAACACAGTAGTCGTGCTCATGTATGAGCTGTGGTTATTCTGCAGACACATGTACCTCTACAGTGTCCAGCCAAGTGTAAAGGAACTCACTGCACATGTGTTGAGTGAACATAAGGGACACATGCTCCTGTGGAATGTAAGCCCCGTGCCTGGTCATGGTAGACGTTCGAAGTATTTCTTACATGAATTTATAGGCTCTTCTCGTGTTGAAATGAATCTTTTCTTGCTCCTGCTACTTTCACGAACTATCTCATCACAAGCCTTTTTTTCATAGCCAAATTTCACAAAACCACAGCAGTATGGCTTTCTGTCCTTCTTCCCATCCTCTCCCCAGCTTCCTTCCATCCAGCTCCATCCCAACACCCCCTCCCTAGTGCCCTTTCAAAGGGAAGTTCTTGGAATCTCTATGTCAGTAACAAGAGAAGATAGCACTGTATGTTTAATCCACCACTATATTCCCCTAGTTCAGAGTAGATCCTCAGTAAATATTTGTTAGATGAATGAATATATCTAATGGCCCCTTCTTAATGATAAAATTATGAAACCTTTGATCCAGAAGAAGTTCAGCAACCCAAAACATAGTATAGGCATAAAGTAGAAATTGCTTCAAGAAAAAAACACAGGTGATAATGATCAACGTCTTTTGAAACATAGTGATGGGAATCCAATACAAAATGGCATTTGGTGATGTTGGGAATCTCCACCTCCTAGAGTGGCTCCATACCAGGCTTGTGTTCGTCAGCGATTCCTCTTTGACATTTCTCTCCAATCCCTGTTATCTCCTTTTGAGGATCCTCTCCTATGCTGTAACCTCCTTTTTCTTTTACCCTTCAGTCACTTAAATATTCTCATCTTTAATTTCCATTAATAACTCTCTGAGTGCCCCCATAGCTCTCTTTTTTGTTCCTTTTGGCACTAGAATGTGTGTTAAAGTGGTTTCATAATGTGTATTTGTTTCTTTGGTCTGACTTTGAATTTCCTGAGGACGGGAACTACATCTCATTTACTAATCTTTGTTTCTCTCATGTTCAGTGCTCATGGAGTAGGCACTCAGCAATTATTTCTTGACTTGAATTCCCCTCTGGTTGCTCATAGAAGTCCACAACAATCCTTTCTTTCCAACTGTCTTCCTTTTGCACCACCTCCCCCACACCCCACCCTTCACTATCAACCTATGGTGTTCTGAGCTCAAAAAAACCACTCAATGAATAAGACTTTCTGTCCTGATGGCCATGTCCTATATCTGTGCTGTCCAACATGGTAACCACTAGTCACATCGGGCTATTTAATACTCAAAATGTGGCTAGTGTAACAGAAGAATTGATTTTTAATTTCATTTAAGTAAAAATAGCTAATTAATTTAAATAATTGACTTAAATAACTTATTTAAATTAATTTACATTAAGTCACCACTACCTACTGGATAGCCCAGTTCTCTAAACATAGAAGAAACTCCTCAATCCGAAGCTCAGACTGGAGCACAGGCTTTTGCAAGAATTCTGCAGAAGTGCATTCTTGGGTCCAGAAATGAGGGCTGATGGAAAGCTGTACGATTCATTTCCAGACAGGTCATTACTCACAGTTGTTCTCAGGTCATCTTGCAATCAACCCGTGCGCTACACGTGTAGACACTGCCTGTTGTATATGGGGGGCAGCTTCATTGAAAAAGTACTCATGTGTGTAGGAGAAAATGAGGGAGACGTCTAAGTGGCCTGTTACTGAATTGCCCTAAAATCTCTTCAAAGGCATGGAGACACTAACTGGAAAAAAAATTTCTTTCTTTTTTTCCTCCTCTTCATTTCTGTCAAATTTAATTTTTTTGTTTTCTTTTCCTGGAACTCAGTGGCTGTCAAGCATGTATTGCTGGGAGCCAAATTTGCCATTTTATCTTCGTCAGTTGAAGAACTTTGATTTTTCTTTCTAGGGGTAATGCATTCCCACTTAGAGGACAGCTAAGTGAAAATGCACTCCTGAAACAAGATTTGTTCTGCCGGCTTCTTTCAATTTGTCAAAAGGACAAAAATCTCACCAGGCTCACTCTGTAATAATGCCCTGAAATTACTTAGTATCATCTTCCACCTACTTTTCTTATCTTTATTATCTCAGATGCATGGCAGGGAAGAATAAAATGACCACTTTTTGAATTTAAAGTTCTGTATATCTGTGTTTTTGCCAAAGCTAATTGTTTTAAACAAAAATGATCAGTGCCTAAGAGTGTAAAAGAAACAATAGTAGAGTTTCACAAGTCTTTTTCATAATAGAATCCCATATTTAACTCTTTCATGTACTGACACCAATTTCTAAGACACAGTCCTGAGTTAAGCCATGATTATCCTTCAAAATAGAAAGATGAAAGGCACATTCATTAATGAAATTTTTTGAGGTTCCTCTGTGTTCTATCCAGTTAGAAAGTGAAGCATTTCCCCCCCGCCCCAGAATCCTCATTTACAGAGAAGGAAACTGAGACCACGAATCAGTTAAGAATTTTTGCTTTTTCAATCCAACTGGGTATGAGCAATGTCAAATATTCAACATAACTTTTAAGTCTCCTAAATCCCCGCGCCATTTTCAAAGCACAGAAGGCATTCCCCTTGAGGCTAGCCATTTTTCCCAACACAGACCAGATGTCTACTGCTTATATATTTGATATTAACAATGGATAATGTAAAAGCAGAAAGAGATTTTTATTATCATCACAAGGTGGGTCAAGTAGAAAAAGGATAGGATGACCTCATTCTTGGCCTGTGACCAACATTTTCTTTTCTCTGGGTTCTTCCTCCTCGCCTCACCCTGTATCCCTATCATAGGCAGACTCATCATGACAATGCTATTGCTGGGTAGCTCCAGTTCACTTCACCCAAGAGGGTCTCCTGGAGGTCCTACTATGTTCCAGGCCCTTTTCAGAGCTGATCTTCAATCCTCATGTCAACCCTGAGAGCAGGTGGTGCCATTTCACACACAAGGAAACTGAAGCTTAGTGAGGTGCAATGAGTTGTCTGTGATCCAGCTGATAAAAGGTGACAAAGGCTAGCTCAGAAGTCCTGTCCTTTGATCCTAAAGCACCATGCCATCCTGCTTTACCGTAGAGGATAAAGGTTCATATCATGGATATGGAGCCTGGGCTTCATGCAGCTTCCAAGTACCATTCTGTTAGAGAAGAGCCTTAAACTGGAAAATCCCTCATGGGAGGAAACCTGGTCTCAGTGTCTATGGCAGGCTGAGTCATGGTCACCCAAGGAGGTCCCTGTGAACATGTCACCTGACATAGTAAAGGAACTTTGTTAATGATCTTGAGATGAGGAAATTATGCTGGTTTGTCTAGGTAGACCCAGTATAATCACAAGCGTCCTTCCAAAAGGGAGGCAAGATCAGATGAGCAGCAGGAGATATACCAATGGAAGTAAGAGGTTGGAGGGGTCTCAGGAAGAGGCCACCTGCCAGGGAATGCAGATGGCATCTAGAAACTGGAAAAAACAAGAACTTAGATTCTGTCCAGCGCCCCCCCCCCCAGAAGGAATATAGCCCAGTTAACACCTTGATTTTAGACTTCTCATCCCTAGAACTGTAAGAGAATAAATTTGTATTGTTTTAAGCCATTAAGTTTATGGTAAGTTGTTGCAGCAGCAAGAGGAAAATAATACAGCTTATTAACAAAGAGAAAACAAGCACCCAAGGATTGGGATGGCCGACGGCTGTCCCATGCACTGGAGCCAAGGATTCCTCCCCACCCGTCCTTTTTTTCTGTGTGACACCCCGGAGGGAGAGACCTCTTATATCAAAAGTATCATGAAGTTCTCAATTTTTTAAAAAGTCATTGAATTGTTTTTGTGTTGTATATGTTTGTTTATATTATATATATACATATATATCTAAATATAAATATATACACATCAAATCAACTGCACTGTTGAAAGACCCAGAAGGTAGTACAAAATTAAGAGTTTGGTTTCACACTGAGATACCACCTAACACCAGTTAGAATGGCCAAAATCAACAAGACGGTAAACAACAAATGCTGGAGAGGATGTGGAGAAAGGGGAACCCTCCTCCACTGTTGGTGGGAATGCAAGTTGGTGCAGCCACTTTGGAAAACAGTG